>CM053584.1:175026973-175048569 GCA_028627135.1 Pseudochirops cupreus | reverse complement strand
AGTTGTCTTCAATCTTTGCATTGTTGAGAGGTGTGCAAGCGTCTATGACTGTGACTGTGTCTGTGACTGTGACTGTGACTGTGACTGTGTCTGTGACTGTGTCTGTGACTGTGTCTGTGTCTGTGACTGTGACTGTGTCTGTGACTGTGTCTGTGACTGTGTGTCTGTGTCTGTGTCTGTGACTGTGTCTGTGTCTGTGACTGTGACTGTGACTGTGTGTGTCTGTGATTGTGTCTGTGTCTGTGACTGTGACTGTGTCTGTGACTGTGACTGTGTCTGTGACTGTGTCTGTGACTGTGACTGTGTCTGTGTCTGTGACTGTGCCTGTGACTGTGTCTGTGTCTGTGACTGTGACTGTGTCTGTGACTGTGTCTGTGTCTGTGACTGTGACTGTGACTGTGACTGTGACTGTGACTGTGACTGTGTACAATGTTCTTCTGTGTTTTCACTTATTTCACTCAGCGCAGGCCTGTCTTTCATTTTGCTTGTATTAGTGTCCGCAGGACTTAACATAGTGCCTGGAATATAGTAATCACTTAAAAAACTGCTTATTTCCTTCCCTTCTTCCTTATCTCTTTTTCGCAGGTGGGGAAAAAGGAGACCTTAACAGACTTAAGTGACATGTTTTCTAGACAACACATTGAGTTAGTAGCTCAATTAGAAGTGAGAACTGGGAACCTCAGCCCAAAGCTATTCATGAGGTCAGTAGGTCTTGTGGAAGTTTCCCAGTCTGGATTCCACAAGAACCCAGGGAGAATCTTACCCATTATGAAGTCCGAACTGCTGGGAGTCCAGAAGTGAGTAGCCATCCTGAAAGGAAGTGAAATATGTTAGAGTGCCAAGGAAGACTGCTCAGGCAGGCACCAATTTTAGCTTCTTAGCATACAGATCGGGTTTTGATAGTTGTTTAGTTTAGGTTAGAATACACAGTCATCACCACTCCACATCAGAAAAGATGGGAGAAGTCTAATAGCTTTGGGACCATAGGAGTAACTAAAGGTTGTTTGTTTCTATGGAAAAGGCATTTTCCCTCTGTTTTATCCTCCTATGTTATGCTATGTTTTTCTTTGTTTTATCATAATTCTCTATATTGACAGGAATATCTAAGATGGTGGAGGCTCCTTGGAAAATAGAATCATCCTCGTTCATCCTGTTGTTACCAATAAGGAGGGGATTAAAGTACTAACTCCACAATTCTGTTCCTTTGGTCCCAGGTGTTACTTTATCTGGGGAGAATATATTTTCCCCAACCTCACAGTATTTATATGATGAATATTGTGCCCTCCACCTCCATAGGCTCAAACACTGGGGAGTGTGGAGACTCTAGAACCTGAACTCCAAGATACAAAAATCAAGGAATCAGCTTGATGTAATGGAAAGAGCACTAACCTAGGAATTAGGAAACCTAGGTTCTAATTCTCTTCTGCCAACTCACTCTGTGACCTTGGGCAAGTCAATTTGCTACTTTCTAGGCTTTATTTTCCTCTTCTATAAAGTGAAGGAGTTGGCCAGACAGACTACGTAATCTCTGAGGTCCCTGCCTGCTCCAGCATTCTATAGTTCTATGATTCTGTGTCTGCCATGATGAGTTCTCTCTATGAGTACCCCAATGAGTACACAGTTTGAAAAATATTGCCCAGGACCACATAAGCACACTGTCCTCCATGACCTATTCCAGGACTAAGAGGCTGCCTGTCTCATGCCTGGAGAATTCCGCAGGGTTCAGGAGGAAGAACCCTACATACCACATGGCAGAATTTCCATCAACTGGCTGGCATTGGATTCTATTGTACTTGAAAGAACCTAGAGCAGAGAAGAGATCAACAGTCAGTCAATGAGCCTTCATTAAGCACCTACTATGTGCCAGGTACTAGACTGAGCACTGTGGTAATGTGTTACTGTCACTGAATAGCAGCTATTAGTGGTCCTTTTTCTACTCTACTCACCTCTTAGACACCACACACAAATACACACACACACACACACACACATGCACGTACATGTACACACCATACATATACAATTTTCTCATTTTCTCTCCCTTTCCCTTTTCCTTTCTATCATTTTTCTCTCCTCCCCTACCTTTTAACTTCTCTATTATCATTAGGATGACTTACAAAGTCATCTGTTTGGCATTCATACCCTTACTGTTCCAGTCTTATTAGACATTATTTACCTTCATGCACTCTTTGGTCCGGCAAAACTGACCTTCTCATCGACCTATTCTTTCTGTGCACAGCACAGTCTGTTTGCTGAAATCAGAGCCATAAGATGAGAAAATGATAGTGGCAGTGAGGAAGAGACCTGAGGATTTCCAATCATGGTAAGATAGCCCTGGGCTAACCCTATTACTGCACTCCAGAGTGTGATTTCTTTTACTCTGGCTGGACCACCTTTTACTACAAAGGAACTTTCTAGGTTACCAGAGAAGTTCTAATAGCAAATTGATGAGTCACTGGAGCCTGGCTCCCGAGGGCATGGTCTAATGGAACTAATTCAGAAACTCTCTTTGCAGACCAATTTTATAGACTTGGGGAGCTTTTTGAGGACTTATTTCTGCAGAGTCAACTAAATCCCCCTCTTAGAATTCAGTTTCCTTTTTGAGGAATCATACTAAATATACCACTCCCTATTCCTTTTGGGGATGGGGGAAGATATTAAGAAATAATATTAGGACAGAGCTTTTGTCTGAAGTACTTAGTTTAATCTGAATGAGAAGCTTTATGAGCAATGATCAATTCAGCTGGATTTTTTTATTCAGTATCCCTAAGTGAGCTATGCCTGAAAACTTCCAGTGATGGGGAATTTACTACCTTCTAGAGAAGCCTATTCCAATTTGGACAGCTCCAGTTGTTCAGAAGTTATTTTTTTGTTTGTGTTTTTTTTTTTCCTGATGTTGAGCTAATATCCCTCTCCTGGTAACTTGGTATCATAGATTTAGAGCTAGAAAGGTCCTCAGATGCCATCTAGTTCAGATTCCTAATTTTAAGGTGAAGAAGTGAAAGGCCAGAGAGATTAAGAGAACATTGAGACAAGGTGTTCAGCTGAGGGGGCAGAGTGACAAGGAGGGCTTGAAGAAAGATGAAAAGGTTTAGGAATAGCCTCTGCAGTGAGTGAGAGAATGGTTTGAGTAGGGAGGATTACCTTACTGTAGTGAGGGCCCAAATGAGGTTATATGATACAGATTTGTAGTGGAGCCTGGCACAGTTTTGAGACTTGTTCCAACTCCATTCAGTAGGACATGAATAGGAATGGAGGTGGTAGGTGTTGATGATGATGATGTTGGTGGTGGTGGTGGTGGTGGTGGTGGTGGAAAGAGCACAATCTAGGAATCAGAGGACCTAAGTTCTAGTCCTTTTCTACTAACTTATTCTATGACCTTTGTCTTGGGCAAGACATTTCACCGCTCTCTGAACCTCATTTTCCATGTGATCTCTGAGGTTCCTTCCCCCTCCAACTTAATATAGTTCTTTGATTCTGTTTTTACCGTGACACATTCTCCCTAGGATCCGCTGATGGTGGCTGTTGAGTCTGTAGATTCTAGCAGAGCTGGGATCTGAACCTTCTTCTTCTGACTCCAAAGCCTCACTTTCCATTCCACTCCACTGCTTCCCACCCATTGTTCTAAGTTATGTCCTCTGGGGAGCATCAGAACAAGAACTTGAAGGCAGTTTTCATGTCTTCCCCTAAATCTCCTCCTCTTGAGATTAAGCATCCTTGGATTTTTCAATGAATATTGACATATATGACATAGTTTCTGACCCCCTCAGCATCTTAACCACCCTCATTTGGAATGTTCCAGTATATTAATATCTTTCTGAAATGTGCCTGCACAGAGCACAATACTGTATGTATCTGGAGCTGTGTCTAGGGCAGAGTGCATCAGGGTTACCCCCTTCCCTGTTCTGGGCACTCTTAGTTACAGCTTCAGGCCTCAAAAGCTTTTTTTTGCTTACAGTCACCTTGGTGACTCACTGAGCTTGTTCACTGCTGTTGATGTCTTCATGCTTTCCCATTCCATTTTGGGATGGGCAAATGTAGGGTGATGCATATCCACTGCTAACATGGAAACCCCTAAGGTTGGATTTTCACTTTAGTTCTTTGCTTTTCAGCCCCAATCCCTTGTTATCCAATCCCAATCTCTCCATCTGTCAAGAATCCTCTTGGGAAATGGGGCAATGAAGTTGCCGTGCTCTATATATGTTCAAAATGAGACTGCAGTCTCTTCAGGGTAGGGCAGGAGAGATTTTAACTTAATTCAGTTTTGCCTCCTGCCTGTTTAAAACTCAGCCTGGGAACATGACACCCTATCAAGCCCACATGGCCTTTCCCACAATCTTCTTGCACTAATGGATGCTGTCAGTAGCCTCTGAGCTCACTCCTTCTCTGTTTCCCTGCCAAGAGTGCCACCCCCCATCAGGAAGCAGGGATTGATTTTTTAGGCTCCTGGCAGCCTAGAGCAAATAACAATGGAAACTAGAATTTGTCAGCATCCTGGCTACCTGGAAAACCTTCCCCAAGGGATGGATTTGCCTGGAATGGCTGGCACCACTCTGAAGCTGCAAAGGATGTGTGGGGAGGAGATAGAAGGAAAGAGGTAGAAGTCAGAGGACCACAGATTTAAAGCCACAAGAAAATTAAAATTTTAACTAGTTCAACCCTCTTATTTTATAGATGAAGTGACTGAGGCCCAGAGATGGAAAGTAAATTACCTAAGGTCAGATAAATAATAAGGTCACAGTGGACAGAACACCCAGCCTGTAGTCAAGAAGATCCATATTCAAATCCAGCCTAGGATATTTACTAGCTGTGTGACCTTGGGCAAGTCACTTAACCACTGTCTCTCTCTCTCTCTCTCAGCTTCCTTATCTATAAAATGGAGATAAAAATATCACCTACCTCCCAGGATTGTTGTGTGGATCAAATGAGATCAAATTTGTAAAGTTCTTAGCATAGCGTAGATGTGGTAGATGCTGTGTAAATGTTAGCAATTACTATTATTTTCTGATTCCAAATCCAGCAAACTTTCCACCATGTCACACTGGCACACTGGCCCAAAGCAAGAGGAATACCAGAGATGTCATGGAGAATGTACTAATTTTGGAATCAGAAGACTTTGGCTTGATTGTCTGCCTGGTATAAATGAATAAATGAATGAATGAAAAGGTATTCATTAAGTGATTACTATTTGCAAAGCACTGGGGATACAACTGAAAAAGAAATATAGCCTCTGTTTTTAAGGAGCTCACAGTCTGATGGGGGAGAGACAGCACATCTAAAAGGTGTCAGCCAGCAAGTCAGATGGAAAGGTTCTTGGTTGCTGTGTGACCCTAAACTGATCTCTTAATCTTTCTGAATCTGTTTCTTCATCTGTAAAATGAGTGAAATGATTGTTGCATTACCAGATGCCTCACAGGGTTGTGAGAAAAGTACTTTGCATATAAATGCTTAAAATGATAGAGAAATATGAGCTATATTTTCAGAGAGCAGAATGCTAAGAAGATAACTTAGGTTAATCCAGTAGACCAGGCCTGACCTAGGATTGCTTGGTACCTCCAATTTTGGGTTGAACGAAATGAGATGCTCCTAAGAACATCTGACAGTTGACAAAAGACTGCCTTAGCTCTAGCAGTGGAAGGATATCCGGGGCAGAAAAGAGATATGCTAGGAGGCTCCACCATTGAGTCAGAGGAATTCGTTTTTCCAATCCCTGGGTCAGTCACATTCTGTCTACCAGAATCCTTCTAGAGAAGTCCATTCCAGTTTTAGAGAGTTAAAATTCTGAGCTGTTACTTTTACCCTGGGTTTTGTATCTCTGGTGCCTAGCAGAGTGTCTGAGACATCAGATTGCTTAATAAGTGTTTGTCAAATAAAACTGTTGAATTTATATTTCAACACAGTTCAGTGTTGAGAAGATGGGGTGGGCAGGAAACAGCACCAGCTTCTCTTGTTCGGTGTACGTGGAATAGGATTGAGAACAGCACCACGGAGAGAGGGATCTGGAAGAAAGCAAACAAGTGGACTGCAAGAGTATGACTTTGCCAAGTCTTTTTGGAAGTGGAAATAGACTCTAAGATGAGACCGAAGTCCTAATGGGATTGACTGTTCCAGAGGCTTCATTCTCTTCTCTTTACATTTTTCATTAAATTAGATATTCTTTCAGTTTGTTCGGCAGCCAAAGCATTTATTTGGTGCCAGGTTCTAGCTTTATGAATTGGAGCCATTACCTTTCTCCCTGAAGGAAAGAGAGCCCAGGGGAATCCAAATGTTCTTAGAGCTCTCTTCACAATATCCTGCTATAATAGACTGGGCTAATGAATGTGATAGAATGTTATTGGCCCATAAAAAATTATAAAATTTGGGAATTCAGAGAAATAAGGGAAGAGCAGGGAGAGACTTCTGGGAGTCAAGGTGGTGGAGTAAGCAACAAATTGCTCTAACTTTCCCATATTCATCTCCAAACAACCATAAAATAATGCCCCCAAACAAATCTTGGAACAGCAGAACCAGCAAAAGCAGTCTTTTAGCCCAAGAAACTTGGAAGATTGGCAAGAAAGGTCTGTCTGACTCAGGTAAAAGGAGAGTGCAATCCAGGACAGGAATTATCTCGGCAAGCCAGCCCCCACCCCCACCCCCCAGCAAACCAGTGGGAGATCCTGAGCCTCACTGTAATGGAACAGGCAAACACCAACACCAGCACCCCCCTGCCCCCATGTACTTCATCATAACCAGGGGAACTGGCAGACTGCAGTTCTGAGAACCACCATGTGTTTTAGTGTAGCCCCAGGCAAACAGGCATCCTCCAGCAGCCAGACTTCCACTGCTTCAGCACAGCTCCAGGCAAATAGGCAGCTTCCAGAGGTCAGACAATCACGTGCTTCAGTGTAGCCCTGGGGAAATGCAGAAACACCCCACTGGCCTCAGAACACATCATACAACACTACTAGGACCCCAGCTCAGCACCAGGTAAGCTGCCAGATCTTTATGGTTTCCAGAAGACTTGCCCCCCACCATCTCCCATCACAGCACAGCACAGACACAAGGGTCCACTGTGCAACATCAGTGCAGCACCATGTCAACAGTCAGGGCCTGCAGCCCCTGGCACAAGAAACATGAGACAGTGCCCCTTCCATGCCAGGAGCAGAACTCAAATTTAAAAGAAAAGAAAGAGACCCCCAAAAAAGATGAGCAAAAAACAACAGAAAAAGAATCTAACCATAGAAAGTTATGGTTACAGGGAAAACGAAGACACAAACTCAGAAGAGGACAATAATGTCAAAACACCTAAGGGCAAAACCCCCAAAGAAAAATGAGAAGTGGTCTCAAGCCTAGAAAGAATTCATGGAAGAACTCAAAAAGGAGCTTAAAAATCATATAAGGGAGGTGGATAAAAAATTGAGAAAAGAAATGAAAGTGATGCAAAAGAATTATTTAAAAAAAAGAATCAACAGCTCAGAAAAATAAAACTGCTTAAAAATTAGAACTGACCAAATGGAAAAGGAGATGCAAAAATCCACTGAAGAAAACAGATCCCTAAAAAGTACAATTGGCCAAATGGAAAAGGAAGTACAAAAGCTAATGGGGGGGGGGGGAGGAAGAACTCCTTAAAAGTTAGGATTGGGCAAGTGGAAGCCAATGACTCTATAAGACATCAAGAATCAATCAGATTCCAAAGAATGAAAAAAAAAGAAGATATAAAATACCTCATCGAAAACCAAGTAACCTAGAAAACAGATCCAAGAGAGATGATGTCAGAATCACTGGATTACCTAAAAGCCATGATCAAAAAGACTACCTGGACATTATCTTTTGAGAAATTTTCAAGGAAAACTGCCCTGGTATCCTGGAATCAGAGGAAAAAATAGGCATTGAAAAATCAACCCATTGCCTCAGGAAAGAGATATCAAAATAAAAACTCCAAAGAACATTATAGTCAAATTACAGAACTGTCAGGTCAAGGAAAAATTACTGCAAGTAGCCAGAAAGAAACAATTAAAATACTGGGGATTCACAATTGGGATTACATAGGATTTAGCAGTTGCAACACTGAAAGATAGGAGGTCATGAAACATGATATTCTGGAAGGTAAAGGAATTAAGACTACATCCGAGAATGATTTGGTGAAATTAAGCATAATATATTAAAGGGGTGGGGGAGGAATGGTCATTCAATGAAATAGAAGGATTTCAAGCTTTCATAAAGAGAACACCAGAACTGAACAAAAAATTTGATCACCAATATCAAGACTCAAGAGAAATCTAAAAAGGGAAAAAGGCAAAAGAAAACATAAGGGATTTAGTGGAGCTGAACTGTTTATATCCCTACATAGGAAGATGATATTTGTAATTTTTAAAAATTGTACCACTAATGGTACAGTTAAGAGGAATGAATATACATAGACAGAGGGTACAGGTATAAGGTGAATTTGAGGGAATGAAATAAAAAATAATTAAGGGATGAGAAAGAAGAGTACACTAGGTACAGAAGGAAGGGAGAAATAGAATGGAATAAATTTAACTCACATGAAGAGACCTATCACAGTGTAGGGCAGTGGTTCTCAACCTTCCTAATGCCTCGACCCTTTAATACTCGTATGTAGGTATATCTGCATGTGGGTGGACCCGCCTGGAGATGGAGAGGGGAGCAGTGTCTCGCTTCCTAAGACCATTGGAAATATGTGTTTTCTGATGGTCTTAGGCAGCCCTTGTGACCCCTGTGAAAGGGTCATGTGACCCCTGTGAAAGGGTGGCTCGACCCCCAAAAGGGTCACAACCCACAGGTTGAGAACCGCTGGTGTGGGGGAAAATGGAGGGTGGGCAATAAGTATCACTTGAACCTCAACCCCTATCAGTATCAGTATCAAAGAGGGAATAATATGCACAGTCAGTTGAATATAGAAATCCATTTTACCAGACAGGAAATTAGGAAGGGAGGAGATTAAGTAAAGGCAAGAGTAGTGTGTATGAGGAATTGACAAAAGAGAGGACACACTGGGGGAAGTGGTAGACAGAAGCAAAAAAATGTTGAGGAGGGGAAGAGTGAAAGGAAGAGAGAGGACAAACAAGAGGAAAAATAGAATGGAGGGAAATACACAGTTAGTAATCATAATTGTGAAATGAATAGCAGAATGGATCAAAAACAAAACTCCTACAATGTGTTGTTTATAAGAAACACACTTGAAACAGAGAGACACATACAGAGTAAAGATAAGGGGCTGGAACAATTTATTATGCTTCAACTGAAGTAAAAAAAAAAAGCTGGGGTAGCAATCCAGATCTCAGATAAAGCAAAAACAAAAATAGACCTAATTAAAAGAGATAAGGAAGGAAACTACATCTTGCTAAAAAGTACAATAGACAATGAAGTAATATCAATACTAAACATGTATGCACTGAGTGGTATAGCATGCAAATTCTAAAAGGGAAAGTTAAGTGAGTTACAGGTTCATGACCAAACAAGAGATAGAGAGCGCTATGAAATATAAAATAGATACTTCTGATTATATTACATTAAAAAGCTTTTACACAAACAAAACCAATGCAACCAAGATCAGAAGGAAAACTGGGAAAAAATCTTTATAGCAAGTGTCTCTGATAAAGGTTATTTTGTAAATATGTAGAGAACTGAGTCAAATTTATAAGAAATTTATAAGAATACAAACCATTTCCCAAAATGATAAATGGTCGAATATGATATGAATAAGCAGTTTTCAGATGAAAGCTATCTATAGGCATTTGAAAAGTGCTCTAAATTACTTTTGGTTAGAGAAATGCAAATTAAAACAACTCTGCACTTTACACCTATCATATTGGCTAATATGAGCTCCCAAAAAAGAAAATTATAAGTATTGGAGAGGATGTGGGAAAATTGGGACAACTAATGGACTGTTGGTGGAGTTGTGAACTGATCTAACCATTCTGGAAAGTAATTTGGAACTATGTGTACATACCAATAGCCCAAAGATATCATAAAACAGAGAAAAGGTATGCAAAAATATTTATAGGAGCCCTTTTTCGTGGTGGCAAAATATTGGAAACTGAGAGAATGTCTGTCAATTGGGGAATGGCTGGACAAGTTGTGGTATATGAATGTAATGGAATACCATTATACAATAAGAAATTATGAACAGGCAGATTTCAGAAAATCCCAGAAAGACTTGTACAAACTGATCCAAAGTGAAATGAGCAGAATCAGCACAGAGTATCAGCAACATTGGGCAATGATTGGGAAAGCCAGGTGGTACACTGAATAGAGCAGTGGCCCTGAAGGCAGGAGGACCTGAGTTCATATCCAGACTTAGATACTTACTGTGTGTCCTGAGCAAGTCATTTAACCCCAATTGCCTCCAAAAAAAAAAATTGGGTGATGATCAACTATGAATGACTCAGCTCTTCTCAGCAACATAATGATCCAAGGCAAGTACAAAGCACTCATGAAGGAAAATGCTATCCATATTTAGATAAAGAACTGATGGACTCCAAATGCAGATCGAAGTGTATTTTTTCACTTATTTTATTCTTTTTTTGTGTTTTTTTCCCTTTTGATCTGTTTCTTCTTTCACAACTGTGACTAACATGGAAATATGTTTTACATGAGAGCACATGTATAACCTATATCAAATTGCCTACCATTTTAGGAAGAGGGGAGGGGACAGAGAAAGGGAGAAAAATTTGGAACTTCAAATCTTGTAAAAACGAATGCTAAAAATTGTCTTGACATGTAATTGGGGAAAAAAGGCTATTAAAATTCCAAAAAAGAGTGGGGGAGACTACAAATTGATATCAAATAAGCAGCACCAGGAGAAGAATATAAGCAATGACTACAATAAGGTAAACAAAATGAAGTAAAATGAAGAACCTGGATTTTTTCAAAGTTAGGTATCATGCTAAGTTCTAGGGATGTTAACACAAAAACAAAGAGAGTATCTGCCTTCAGAGCTTACGTTTCCAACAGAAGACAATAGCAATAGAGGAGGAGTGACCTGAAGGGAATGTTTTGGTTTGGAAAATTACTGGGATCAGTGGAGTCAGGAGGGAGAAGATTAACATACCTCTTCCAGTAGCAATGGCAATATTATGGCTCCAGACTTAAAAAGTGGCAAGTGGGAAAAGGGTGGCTGCTCAGAGGGCATAAGCAAAGCAGCAAGGGGGCTGGGGAGGAGACAAGATCACCCCGAGTAAAGCGAAGCATGGCCAGAGCCTGTCTAGATAGATAGCAGGCCACTCAAATTTCCACCTCCTCAAAAAACAAGTTGGAAATTGATTAGTTTCTTAGACCAGCTTCTTGGACTTCATCAATTCAACATTGTACTAAGTTTTGACCCATTCTTTTTGTGTGTGTGTGTAAGTTGGGGTTTTGCGACTTGCCCAGCATCACACAGCAAGTGTCAAGTACCTAAGGTCACATTTGAACTCAGGTCCTCCTGACTCCAGGGCAGGTGATTTATATGCTGTGTCACCTAGCTGCTCCTTTGACCCATTCTTTCTTAATGTATTCTATGTTCCCAACTAAGATCAAGGATGAATGTGAAACTGAGTGTCCTGCATACTTCCCCTTCCCTCAGACCCTGCCCAACTCACCTCTTCGTATCTAGGCTCCGCTAGCCCTGACTGCTGTCATCTTTACAACTTTAGGATGCAGGCTCTTTTGATAATATCTGAGTATCTCAAGAGCAGGAACTGTCTTTGTTTTTATATCTTCAGATGTATCCCAGTGCCTGATTCCTAGGTATGCACTTAATATATGTTTACTAAATTGAACTGAATTTATCTTGGGGGAAGGGGTGAATCTCCCCTTCAGGCTCTTTGCACTGCTTCCCTACCTCAACTTTCTAAAGTGTTCAATTATATTGTTGGATTAAAAATTTTAATTTGTTTGTGATTGACAAAAATCTATTTTTCTCTCTCTCACATCTCCCACCTTACATTGAAAAAGAAAGAAAAAAAATTATTGTAACAAATATTCATATTCAAGCAAAAAATGACTTCACTGTATTGGTCAAGCCCAATTGTATTTGTTAAAACTGAATCACTTTACCAAATCCCTGGAAATCTCACACCTGCCTCCACCTCTCTCCCTCCCTATAGCACACATGGATCTATAGAACAAAAAGGATTTTTTTAGCCTGCTGTCACATCTTAATTAACTCAGCAGGTGAATTGCACTATAAAAAATTCTGTTGGTTCAATAGAACCAACTAAGACTGTTTCTTTGAAACCCAGCCACATTTCCATTTGCTTTATGTGAGAGGAAGAGTTTGCCAGCTTTCTTTCAGATGGGGTTTCCTCCCCCACTCCCCTACCCTATATTTAAATGTGTAGCTTTCCTCCTGGCTATTCTCCCCTCTTTCCCAACTTACATTCATAGGTTGGGTCCCTAGGGAGATGACTACCACAGAAAACAAGGTACTTTAGGGGTTCACTCTCCTGAAACTATAGCTCATGAGCCCCCACTGGTGTATTTACATTGACTCCAGTCAATTGGAGGACACAATTAGCTCAAAGTACAAGCATTTACTAAATGACAAATTAAGAACACTAGCAACAAAACCTCTCTCCTTCCCCTATTCTTGGGGCACATACTCCTACAAATAGAATGTCAGAGGGAAGAGTGGATACACAACAAATTCACAAGTGAAGAGGCACAGAATGACCAAGACATGCATGATGGCAATTGACACTCCCAGTGCTGTAAGGCTGTAGGACCCTGATGTTCTCACACTGTTCCTGTCAGCCTTGCTCTCAATCTTTGCCAGATTTTCTTCCACTGGTTGCTGCTGGATGTTGCTGTCACTAGATGTCTAGCATATGCTGCTCCAGTGAATGCTGCTTCATTAATTGGCTGTAATCGCCATCTCCAGCTTTGGGCTCAGCTAGCATCCTGGTCTAAAGTATTGCTGTGCTCTTTCAGAAAGAACCAAAGCCCTCAGGCTGGCAAGGGTTTCAGCTCTGGTGCCCACTACCTCCCAAGCAAGAACCAGCTCTAGACAACACTAGACTCTTGATTCCTCTTGGTGACTGAACTCAAGAGAGCCTGGAGCTCCTTTGCTTTTAATCTCTGCCTCTACCATTTGCCCACCAGTGAGTTTCACAACTTCTACGATCTATGAATAGGTCACTCATGGTCTGAATAGGGCAAAGTTTAAAAGAGACTATGCCCCACAGCTGTACTAGTATCTCCCACACCAAATCTAGTTACCCCAATTGTTGTTCAGACATTTCAGACTCTTTGTGACCTCATTTGGGGTTTTCCTGGTAGAGATACTGGAGTGGTTTGCCATTTTTTTCTCTAGCTCATTTTACAGATGAGAATATTGAGGTAAACAGGAAATTGAGGCAAAGTGACTTACCCAGGGTCACACAGCTACTAGGTGTCTGAGGCCAGATTTGAACTCAAGAAAATTAGTCTTCCTGATTCTAGGGCCAACATGCTATCTTCTCTCTACAAAATTATACTGATCTAACCCTCTCCTTTGGGGTGGGGGGAGGGGGAGTAGGGCCAAACAACCTCTGTTTAGTAGTCTGGACATATTCCCATAGTGCCATTCCATAGAGAAGAGTGTCCATGGATGGTCCTACGCCATGATTTTATTCAACAACCACTTATTAAGCTCCTACTCTATATGCAGGGTACTTTGCTGGGCACTAATAGCTGGCATTCATATAGCACTTTAAGCTTTGCAAAGTTTATTACATATATATTCTCTTATTTGATCTTCCCAAGAACCATGGGAGGTAGATGCTGTTACAATATCCACTTTACAAATGAGGAAACCAAGTCTAGAGATACTCCCTAGGTTGAGGTCCCTGCTCTCAAGGAGTTTACATTCAATTGTGTGACTAGAGTTGGGGAGCAGGATTCAATTAGCCACCATTGTTCTCTCTCTTCCCCTCACGTATACTCTGCAAAAAGTTGAGATTACCCTGCAAGTCCTCTGGAGCAGTCTAAACCTTGACATCCCTTAGACTGGATAAAAAAACCCTTAAGGGTGAGAGAAGGCATTAGACTAGAGGATTTGCTGGTAGACTCAGTCAAGGCATTATTCTCTGTTTTTTTTTTTCAACCAAGATCAGGCAGCTTAACTTAGTTTATTGAAATGCTGCCAGCAGAGGAGAGAAGAAGGGGAAGGTCTGTTCCTGCTGGCACTTGTCTGAGAAGCAGTGGCTTCTCATCCAGCGGAGGGTGAGTCATTGTCTTGGTTCCTTTAAAATGTCACTATAGCCCTCATTAGAGAGTAAAAAGTTTGCTTCTAGCTGCCAAGGAAAGTGATGAGGGCCTAGAGCCAATAGAGAGACTCTAACATATACCTGACTGCCTGATTTTTTATTGTCCTTAGCTCGCATAAACGTGCCACAATAGTGGCCCCAACAAGAGCTGCGGATTCCACACCTTCCAGATTGGGGAATGATTTTCCTCTAACACCATCTAGAGCCGTAACTGCCCTGGGAGACCCAGGTTTTGGCCTCAGAGAACTGACTTAGGTTTGGGAGGGAGCTACAATTCCTTTCCATGACAATTGGCATCCTAGGACCTCACCTCACAATTCTCTTCTGGCCCTCAATGTCATATGATGCTTCTGGGCACCCTTTCACGAGGTCCTGTCAACATGGAACTCTTCTCTTAGGACCAGCCCTTTTACTCAATTCCAGTTGGCACCTATGCAAGGTCTATCCTTTGCATCAATCCAATAGACCACTCGCCTGTACACACAGACACGGACAGAGACACAAACACACACACACACAGACACAGACACATACACACAGAGACACAGACACACACAGAGACACAGACACACACAGACCCTAATACTAACTAGCACTTTGCAATCCTTAAAGCTCTATATTAAATATCAGTTCAATGATCCTTTAAACCAGAGGGAAAATCTTAAAGCCAGGGCATGAAATCCCTACCAGGGTGGGTTGACTTCTATCTATCAAGGTGAGCAAAACTACCATAATGCTAGGCCATGGGCAGATTTAGTCATAGAATGGTGAAGATGGAAGTCAGAGGGATCACCTAATCTGTCTCCCTCATTTTTCAAAGGAGGAAAGAGAGACCCAGAAATGTACAGAAATCATCCGAAGGTCACATAGCACAGTGGTAGAGCCATGATTAGAACCAAGTTAAGCCACAAGCTAAAGTTATGCCCAGGACGTGGAGACATAAGACATGCTCTGTCTTGATAGTGTGGCTGGTAGTATGGCCATAGCCATAGATTATGGGATGAGAAGCTATAGATTAGTTTAGAGGTGGAGGGCACCTCCCCACGAACATAGGTCCCCCTAAAAGGACCTCAGATTTGGTTAGCATCCACTGAAAACTAGAACTCATAAGTCCCCTAGGAATATATTAGTTAAAAGCAAATGCCATTTAACCAAATAATTTAGCAAATAAAATAAGTTCACCCACCAATGGGGTATGCAGAAGAGGTATGTAACCAGGAAACATGCATGGAGGACATACGTACAGGAAAGGGTGAGGCCAAGGCACATGTATGGATGGGACACATGGAACAGAGACAAGTAGGCCGGGGGGATTCACACCAGAGAGCTACAGGACCACCATTGTCTTATGCAGAGGATGATGTCATTGTGCTATCCTCTGTCTCTTGGAGGACTGTCACTCTGTCCCCAGATATTAAAGCTGGGGGGCCAGAAAGTCTCTTTTTTTTTTTTGAGGGGGGAAGGCAAGGCAATTGGGGTTAAGCGACTTGCCCAAGGTCACACAGTTAGTAAGTGTCAAGTGTCTGAGGTGGCATTTGAACTCAGATCCTCCTGACTCCAGGCCGGTGCTCTACCCACTGTACCACCTAGCTGCCCCCAGAAAGCCTCTTCTAAAGAGAGGCAGGCTAAGCCACCAGAACTCTAAACCATCACAAGGGCCAATCAAGCTAGGCCAAGTGGCCCCAGGGTAAGATGAAGTCTTATTTTTGCCTGGTTGTGTCTGGTGCCAAAGGTCGCGGCTTCATCATCAGGCTCATTCCTATCTTTCTGGTCTCCTTAGCCTTACTCCCTTGCTGTTCTTGACTCCACACTTCCCTTGGGTGTTCCTCACGTTCCGAAACTTCCTTCTCATCTCTCCTTTCTAGATTCCCCGGATTCCTTCAAGTCCCAGCTAAAATCCCACCTTCTACGAGAGGCGTCTCCTAATCCCCTTGGATTCTGGTTCCCTCTGTTAATTACACCGGATTTGTCTCGTATCTTGTTTGTACTCCCCTCTTTTGGACTATGAGCTTCTTAAGACCAGGGCCTGTTTTCTTTTTCTTTTTCCCGATCCACAGCAGTTAGCAGAGAGCTTGGCACGGAGGAGGCAGGAGGGGCTTTACAAATGCCTGTCAATAACAATTCTGGCTAGCTTTTTAAGTGTGTTTATTATGTACCAGACTCTGTCCTGAGCACTTTATAAATGTTATCTCATTAGATCCCTACAACAACCCTGAGAGACAGGTGCTGTTACTATCCCCACTTTACATTCAAGGAAACCAGAGGTTAAGTTACTTGCCCAAGGTCACAGAGCTAGTAAGTCTCTGAGGCTAGATTTGAACTCAGGTCTGCCTGACTCAAGGCCCAGGGCTCTGTCCACTACCTATCCACCTAGCTGCTTGTTGATTTAGGATAAGAACATTCCTTGCCAAAAAGGGTTCATAGCACCTCCACAAAAAGCTGTGAATTTGCTCCCCAAATCTGAAAATAGCTCACAAATTCAATTAAGAAAGAACAAAAACCAAACAAAGAAGGCAAGACCATTTCCCTGCACGCTCCAGGTTCACACTCTTGTCTTTATTATGAAGGTTCTTTGGCTTTCTTCCTACCATGCTCTAGAAGCATACGTTCCCCAATTTGCCTTCCTTTATCTCTGCTGGGGTTGGTTGGAAGGATGGAGCAGGGATGGGCTCCTCCTGCTGCCCTGGCTTGCTCCCTCCTTCCCTTACCTCCCTGTTCTTTTGCATAGCTACCAGAGGTATCCTGTGTGACTGAGGCAGAACCCTTACTTGCTTTAGGTTTCAGTCCCCTGCAGAGAGGAAGACTTCCTGAGTTCTTCCTGCCTAGTATCAGACACAGCTCTCCCTTCCCCAGAGCTCTCACGCGGGGACTAGGCACCTTTATTCAGGCTATTTTTTTTACCCAGGGAGCAGGAACACTGATAATTTCTCTTTCCAAGAGAGTCCCAGTCACCACCTTATTTGTGCAGGAGCTGACAGAGCACTCCCATTTCTCCCTAATTACCTCTCTTAAATTCCTAAGAATCTCTCTGAGGCAACTGAATAAGATTATTCAGATCCCCCTAAGCTATTACCAGCCTTACCTAAAATGCGTAGGTAAGAGCTAGTTATGCATTCTCCTGGTACTCACCTAGATTCGCTCCAGGGGCTTAACTTGTTGGGGGTTAGAAGGAACAGTCCCAGTAGATGCAACTGTGTTACATAGGAATTTATGAATGAATGAATAAATGCGGTGCCCCTGAAAGCTGAATGAATGACCCTCCTCTGAAACACTGGTGGGTCTGTGCCTGGATACTGTTCCATCTTTTGTTGTTCAGTTGTGTAACTCTTTATGAGTTACACATACATTATGAGTAACTCCTTGTGACCCCATTGGGGGTCTTCTTGACAAAGATACTGGAGTGATTCGGCATTTCCTTCTCCATCTCATTTTACAGATGAAGAAACTGTGACTTGCCCAGCGTCACACAGTTACTAAGTGTTTGAAGCCAGATTTGAACTCAGGAACAGGAGTCTTCCTGATTCCCTGCCCATGCTCTATCCACAAAAGAAATAAAAATACAACGAACACTGATAATGTTAACATGTGGTATTCTAAGTCAGTGTGCACCCGCAAGGCTCTTTAGTGGCCCCATTTATATTCGAGCTTGATATGATTGCCCTAGAAGATCTCCCACCACTTACACAAACTGAGGGCTGGGATGGGGCAACCCTGACCCCAGGGATACAAGGAGCCTCTGACCGGCATCCATGGAGGAGGAATTGAATTCAGGTAAAAGAAAAAACAAAAATAGTGAACAGGAGACAACAAGCTGGAATGCCAGCTATGCACTTCCTAAAGGGGAATCTGGGAAGGGGATGCTATACAGGACAGTTCCTTCCATCAAGGTGTTACATTCTAATTGGGGAAGAGAACACACAGAGGGCAGGAGTGGCCAGGGGAGAGTGCTTTGACAAGTCCTTTCCTGGAAAGATAGTATTGATTTGCACTCTGATTGGTCAATAATGGCTCCCAGCACACGCTTCACTTGCTCTTGTTTGGGCTTTGATGACTCAGAGTGAGTGTAAACAGCAATTATTTCCGTCAGGGAAAGAAACTCTAAGGGTCTTTCTCTCCTTTTGGGAAGGCAAAGTAGTTTATCTTTTACCTCATTTCTTACGTAGGCTTTAAATACTGAATGGGCATTGCTCTTGGACAAATTGAGACCTGGGAAAGACCTCAACTTAAAAGGGCCAAGGCCTCCCACTGTTGGGGCCATTGCCAGTCGTCTTGACCTATCTCTTGCCACTGAACTTGGATAACTTTGGAGGGCAGAGTGAGGCTGATGACTTTGCACAGCCCTGCCTCACTTAAATCCAATTCACTTGGAAGTCAAGATATCACCCTCCTGATGTCGTTGATCCTCTTTGAGAATGAAGGGCTAACAAGCATTGATTCACTCATGGTTACCAGAGCTAGAGATGGAAAGGAGGGAGTGGAGACTGGGAAGGGAAATGGACATGAGCAGTAGCTTGGCATGACTATGGTCAAGAAGAAACAGCACATAGGTCAGGCAGCTGGATTTGATGAAAACCAACCAACCAATAGCCTAGTGCCCCAGGGAGAAAGCTGGAGTGCCACAGCAGAAGTGTAGGCTGGAGTAAAAGAGAGATGGCATGAAGATTGCCTGGGAGCAATGGCATATTATGAGGAAAACACTCTGGCAAACTCAAAAGTGTAACCCACCTTTTGGGGCTCCTCCAAAAGGCTTGGATGTATGGAGCAAGGGGAGATGAGTGGCAGGTGGCTTCCTTCCCAGCTTTCCATCTGCTGACCTTGACCCACTTTGTGGGCAAGAGATGTAAAGCCTAACAAGCAGAACACAAGGAAGCAAGCTGGGAGCAGATACCATCAGGAGTTGTGAAATTAGGGTCATGGATGGCAGAGGTGTAGAGCAATTATGAAGGGTCCCAAGTTAAAATGGTGAGAATGTTTAAAGCATGAACTATGTCCTTGGCAAATGGCAAATCCTTTGCTGCTGACCCAATTTGGGCTGGCAAAAGAGATAGATGACCTTCTTCCCACTTCCCTTTTCTTTCTCTCCAGGTAGGGTCAATTGGATGGTGGGTCATTGCCTACCTTTCACCCCTCTTCCTTTCACTCTAGGCTTAGGAGGCCTTTGCTTCCCATTTCTGATTTGTTTCAATGGGAAATATGATGAAGCTGTTGATTAACAGAAATTGCAAGCTGTGTGTTGTGTGTCTTAATGAATACTTAAGATACAGGATTGGAGGAAGAGATAGGGAACCTTTCTTATGCTAGAGAGGCAAAATGGTCCAGACTGAACCTACAAGGCTTGGAACAAATTTAGAATTGTTGAGTAAAGTAAGAGGTTGGTATGGAATATGTTGCTTGGCGCATAGTAGGAGCTTAATAAGTAGACTGATTGATTGCCATGAGCCTGGCAATGGATTCAGAGATAAAATTGTGAGCTGTTAAGAAGAGCAGGTTGCAAAGGAAGCAACATGTGGACACATTTCCTTTCCTTTTCCATTTTCTTGGCAGCTATTTGCCATCTGGGCCTTGAGAAATCAAGCCCCTGAGGGGGAGAGAGTACTTGGAAAGGGAAAGCTACACCCCTGAAGAGAGTGAGCTTCTAAGGAAGCACTGCCAACATGAAGGGAAGGGAGGGTGCTATAACACTTAGGAGGGCTGCTGCTGCAGGGGATGATTGACAGCTCAGTCTGCCTAACTCCCCAGGGCCACCTGATGCTTACAAAAGTGCCATAAGAGCAGCTGGGTGTGGAAGCAGGTGGACTGCCTGGATTGGAGCCAGGAAGGCCTGAGTTTAGATTTGATCTCTGTAAGTAAGGCGGATTCTTCTTGTTGTTGTTGTTGTTATTTTGATTTTCTTGGAGGGGGGAGGGCAGGGCAATTGGGGTTAAGTGACTTGCCCAAGATCACATGGCTAGTAAGTGCTAAGTTTCTGAGGCTGGATTTGAACTCAGGTCCTCCTTACTCCAGGGCTGGTTCACTGTGCGGCCTAGCCGCCCCTGTTATTATTTCTTAAAGTTCAGTTTCCCAGGATCAATAGCCATAACAATCTTTTGTTCCCAGGTATTATTAGATACGAGGTCCCACAATTATGGTTCAAAACATCTCCACCATGCTTGCACAGAATTACATAATGATAAACAACATAAACATCCCCTGCCGCCGTGCAGTGAGATATTGGGATGGGGTGATGTAAACTCATGAGGCCACTGCCGGCAATGTGGCTTCTTTGTCTGCTGCCCTATAAAGCAAGGCGGCATCGGTCAGTGGATGGGGAGCCTTGGGGTTGAATGCACAAAGGCTGTGTGTGCCTCAACTGGCCCCCGCTGAGACTTGAGGGGACTTAGGGGGATGCACAGGTTGTGCCTGTCTTGATTGACCCCATCAAGGGGTATTTGCATAGGGGTAGTTGCCCCCCTCCCCTTCTCGCAGGCCCCTGCAAGAAAGGTGATTGGGGAATGCTGTGAGCGTTTGTCCCCCCATTGTCAGCAATCCTCTTTTGAGAAACTAGACTAGAATAAAGTAAGATTGTTACTATTATTACTTCTTAGCGTCTTTCCTGTCTGATCAGATCAAGAGGGAACCTGTGCTAGCAGCCCCCTTCTGTGCTGTATTTATTTGTCTTACGGTCTCCAACACTTATCGCTGTGTGATCCTGGGAAGGTCATTTAACCTCTGTTTGCCTCAGTTTCCTCATCTGTGAAATGGGGGTAATAACAGCACTTACCTTCCAGGGCTGTTGTGAGAATCAAATGAGATAATTGTAAAGTGTTTAGTGCAGTGTCTGGCACATATTAAGGGCTATATAACTATTGGCTGTTATGATGACGAGGTATTGGATAGATGTTCTCCACAGAACGCTTACTGCTCATAGGCAGGTTCTCAGAACAGGAAGGACAGTGCTAAACTGTGCCTGCAGATGCCTTTGTTTCCCTCCCTTAACTGAGGGTCATAACTCGTGCCTGGGGCTTTGCCCCAGGACACAGAAAGGCAAGGAAGGCTCAATGTGCCCATGCTCCTTTGGCAGGTAAAAACACCTCAGGTTAGGATGTGATTAGCAAGATTGATTAGTTACTGATTTTAAATTTATTTTTAGTTTTCAACATTCATTTCTCAAAGATTGTGAGTTACAGATTTTCTTCCCATCTCTCCCCTACCCCCCATCCCAAGATGGCAAGCATACTGAACACCCCTTCCCCCAATCCACCCTCTCATATTCCACCCCATTCCGCCCCCCCCCCCCAATTTCTTGTAGGGCAAGATGGATTTCTATACGCCATTGCCTGTATAAGATTGATTAGTTAAAAGAGGAAGCTATGAAATGTTCCTCTTTCTCTC
>CM053584.1:174960660-175026873 GCA_028627135.1 Pseudochirops cupreus | reverse complement strand
AGGTACCTTTCACAACTATGACTCTTTGGCTAAGGAAAAAATTCTCAAGAGACAGAAGACAATTTTGATGACATAAAATTAAAAAAAAATTTGGCACTCTCCCCCAAAATCTATGCAGTTAGGCTAATTAAGGGAACTGTCAGATTGGGAGGAAAAAAAATCTTTGCATCAAACATCTCTGTCCAATATCAATGTCAAAGGTATATTGGGAACTTTTATAAATATATGACCCAAGATTTATTCCCACATAAATGGTGAAAGGATACTAAGTTTTCAAAAGAATTGTAAACTATCAACAACCACATGAAAAATTGGTCAAAATCACTAATACCAGGAGAAAGGCAGATTAAAATAAATCTGAGGTGAAAAACCTCACATCCAACAAACTGATGATGATGATGAAAGATAGAATGCTCAATGTTGAAGGGGTTGTGGGCAGACTGGCACACTCATACACTGTTGGTGGAACTACGAATAGATCCAATTATCTTGGAAAACAATTTGGAATTATGCACCTAAAGTCATATTCCTATCTAATCATATCTTTTAACCCCACTAATGGGCATATAGCCAAATGATGTAAAGACAGAAAGACAGGTCCTATATATATCAAAATATTCATAGCAGGACTTTTTTTCATGGTAGCAAAAAACTGGGTAAATTTCTGTCAGGCTCATGCCACATGCCTACGTTCTCTGCCCACTTAATCTCCCTCTAACTAGAACAGGTAGGTCAGGTCCAAGCATCCAGACAATGAGTAGCACTCAGACACTCAGCCTGAGAAACTGAGTTGAAACTCAGCAGAGGAATGTCTGGCGCCTTCTCCTGTCTTGCTAGTTCTAGTCTGTGGTTGTTAATTCTTCACTTTTATGGGGACCCCATTTGCATTCAAGATTCAAGGACATAAAAGAATTGATTCTAATGGGAAAAATATTACCCCTTTCAACTTCAGCATGCACCACACAAAGCTGCGTAAAATGCAAGAGTTACTTCTTATTTAAAACAAAGAATAATTTAGTACAGTTGTTTTGGCTGATTAGACAATGTAATACCACAGTAGCACCTTCAGGGTTACCATGACAACAACTGTTCTTTCCTCTTTTTGCCAAGCTCTAGCAATCCATCGTGTCTATAAATCTTAAGCAGGCACAGTTGGCTATTGAACATTCTTCTCCAGGTCTCTTGGTGCTGCTGAATTTCATAGAATTCAATTATTGACAGACAAAACACACATCCTACTGACAAGATTCTTTTTGGCCCTCTGGCATATTCCTGGCAATCTAAAGTCCACTGAATGGTGATAGATTCACAGGCCAAGGGGTGGCAGTCTGCCATACCTCCAGTCACCCCTTGAAAGATGAGAAATCATTTGACACTAACTGCCTGCATTGTCCCCACCCAAGCAAAGCCTGAAGATTTGACAGCAGGCAAGTTTGAGAAAGTCTGGCTTCTTACATTTCATCTGATTCTCTCCTCCTGTCCTCCTCTTCAACATAGAGAAAGAACAAATTGTTTCTCACCCCTAGTGTCCAAAGAACAAATCCCTAGGCTTTGATTTCAGAACTTTCTTGTCTGGAAGCTTGTGGACTCCAACCTGCAAGGGACTGCTTCCCCATGAGAATCCTATAAGTGTGGTGGGCTCCATTTGGGTTCCATTGTGTTCTTCTCAGGGGCCACATCCAAATACATTAAATAAGTCGTATCTTAACTCACACTACCTAGCCAGTCTAACTTACTGTACCCCAGTCTGAACCTGGCAGGGCTCCTTTCTGTGCCCAGAATACAACATACTCATTCAAAATATCACCATTTTCTTCTTGCTGTCCTGCTTCCCCAGAATGCTTTCTCCTTACTTCTCTATCTCTCTAAATCCTACCAATTCATTCATTTAGTCTACATTTTTTTGTTTTGTTGCACATTTGTCCATATACATTTTTAAATACTAGAGCTATAGAAAGTACAAAAAATATATTTCAGAAAAGTGATTGGAAATCACATGCAGTATACACTTGTTATTTACTGAGTGCTAAATAAAAATTGTGATTTTATATGGTACCACGGGTATTTTTGTTCTTTAACACTATCTTAAAAAAAAAAATTTAAACATAGCAACAGTGTGTATACTGTTCTATTGCTTTTGTTTGCTTTATTCTGCATCACCTCACATCACTCTTCCCACGTGTTTTTGAATTGGTCCTATTTGTAGTTTCTTGCCATGTGACTATTCCTTTACATTCATGCATCATAATATATTCAACCTTTTTGTAATCATTAATCACGTAGCAATAGTTTCCTCAGTTGTCTCCTTCTATCCTTTTCCCTTTGCAATTCATCCTTCACGCAGCTGTCAAAGATATTTTGTGCAGATCTGGTTCTGTCACTCCTCTGCCTACGTACTATCAGTGACCACCCCTTGCTTCGGGGATGAAATATAACTTTTCGGGTCAGTATTTAAAGCAATTCAGAACCTGCCTTTAGCCTCTTTTTTTACTCTACTCACACGCCCAATGCTCCAGTCAAACCAGCCTGATTATTATTTCCTATATGCAGTATTCCATCTTCCACCTCCATGCCTTTGTAAAGATTGTCTTTCATACCTGCAATGCTTTGCAGTTATCCTTTCCACATCATGGTCCTTTGTGATCTGGAAAATCCGTGTAAAATTTTTTCTTCTTCCCTTTGCAACAGAGGAGTCTGAATTATTAGGGTATTAAAGGATAAAATGTTGATATTATACAATATGTATATTTTATGCATTTTTGAGTTTCTAAACTTCTTCACATGTTGTCTGTGGCTTCTGCAAAACTCCCCCCAAATTCCCACTTAATTCTTATGCTGACCAGTGATATATGGAAACCATGATGGGGAAAGTCATGATGTGGAAGGGATAACTGTAGTTCTTCATCCCCACTCCTCAGGAGCCCCATCTCCTTTCAAGGCTTCAAGGTCCTTTTCTAATTCTCCCCTTTGTTAGTGTCTAGTGTATTTTTGGGTATATACTCCATATATATTTGGAGAGGGGGAGGTGATCAAGGGACCCTTGATCAAATGAATCTCCTGGGAAACAGACAATGAAGTGTTAAGGTTTTACCCCTTTCAGACATTAAATTCTTATGATTATAGATGCTATGATTGTAAAGAATGTGAACTCTCAAGGGGCTCACATCCTGAGTGGCCTATTCCCATATTTTAAAAGGTAGGAAACTGGAAATAACCCATTCACAGTTTGTTAAGGAAATAAGATAAAGAAGTGCTTTCACTTCCTGGTCCCTTTAAAAGGAATGACGAAGTTCTGGACAAAACTGTAGGGTAGTGAGTTCTAGGCTCTCCTCCTCCATTGGCAAGGGCATCTCATGTCAGAGCAGCAGAGACTAGGCAAAGAATAGGCTTAGAGAATCAAGTAGAGCTGTGATGGGTTGCCTAGGAATCCTATGAATCTACTCTGCCATCCATTTCAGTAAATATCTTTGCTTCCAGCCAATTGTGCCTTCTAGCTGCTTTCTGAAGGTCAGTGGTGGAAATCTGTGAGCTTTCATTTTCAATGTGCAGACATATAGAGCACCTTGCACCCGGGGTAGCTGTTTCTCTTCCCCCAAACCTGTGAGTGTAAGTCAAAGGGGTATTCCAGGAGGAGGATGGATGTGACATACTTAGAAACATGTCCCTTGGCTAGAATGTAAGCTCCTTGAGGGCAAGGAGTGGCTCATTTTTCTATTTGTATCTCCATTACCCAACGCAGTACCTAGTACACAGTAGGTATTTGATGAATGCATGCTGATTTATTGGTTCATAATTTGTTTTCAATTTTTTGCTATTACTCATGATGCTGCTTGGAGCATTTTTGCACACCCCCCCCCCCCTCCGTCAAGATCTTTCTTGTAGTATAAATCTACCTGGTCATAAGGTTTGAACATTTTAAACTCTGTTATTGCATAATTTCATATTTTACTAAGAAATTGAACCCATTCACAGACCTAATGGTATGTCAATTTTCCCATAATCCCACCTGCATTGAATTTTATCATATTCTACTGTCTTTGTCAATTTGATTTAAGCCTCAAACTCCCAACCCTCCTATGAAGCTTTTCTGGATATTTCAGTCCACTCTCTGGACTTCTCTTGGACTTACTTTTTCTATAACTCATTTTTATACACACATGGGACTGGTGAGACTGTTGTGTAATATTATTTAGCTGATTTATGGCTTGTTTCTGCAGCTAGTTCCTAAACTTCTATAGATTAGATAACATGTCTAAAATTTTTTGGTATCCTCCTCAGAGCAGTTGCAAAGGTTTGTGCATATAGTAGGTGCTGAGTAAATAACTGTTGAAGTTTGCATTGGGTATAACAAAACCCAAGATCAAATAAGTCAAATGAGGTAACATAAATCAAGTCCTTTGCAAATCTTAAAATACTGTGTAAATGGGAGCTATCGTTTTTTGACTGTGTCTGAAAATACGTCTCAGTTTGCACCTCTAGTATCTCGACTCTCAGCCAAGAAGTGGGACTGATGATTCATCATCTGTCTTAAGTCTTTCTAAGTTGTTTTCCTTAGCATTATTGTAATTATCATATACATTGCTCTCTTGGTTCTTCTCATGTCACTCTGCATCAGTTTGAACAAGTCCAGGCAAGGTCCTCTGAATCCTTCCTTTTCATCGTTTCATATGGTACATTAATATCCCATTATACTCATAGGAGGGGTAGTGGAACAAAGCAGATAGAGAGTTGGTCTTGGAAGATTTTGTGTTCAAGTACCATATCTGACACAATATTGGCCAACTCAAGTCTCTAGGCAACTTTCTAAGACTTGAAGTTGCAGAGAAGGTGTAAGGAATGATTGATTTTTTGTTTTCACAGAATTCATGGACTGCATGTGTAAATGTAGTGAGGGATGTATTTTTGGAAAAATCACCATTGGGATGTTGCTCCTGCATATTGTTCAATAGGGTGTAAGAGCTTACTTGGCAGTTACACAGTTGGAAATTCCTGCCCTCCCCCATATCACAATAGAGAGGCCTCACTTGAAACTGGGAATAGCTTGTTAAAACTGATTGAAACTGGTGTTGCCGTCCAATATGTCCACTCATGCTTACAAGCTATGGGGAACTTTGACCAAATAAAAGAAAATAAAAAAGTAAAAAGAAAATAAGAAGGGTGGGGGACACCAAAAGGTGGGATGGGAGATGTAAGCAGAGGCAGAGACTGCACATGGGTGGTTTAGGAGCTCTGGGATAGGCTGTAAACCCTGCAGTACCCAGGCCTTGGGGAACCAGGGGAGAGATTTGCATTTGGGACAGGAAGATAAAAGCTTATGGTTTTGCAACACAAGGGTGTGCCTGCCAGGTAGTCACCCGTTCCCAAGAATGTTAAATAAAAATCTATTCCTGAATTCACTAATGGCCTATTGGAGTTCTTAGTAAGACGATTGCTTCTTACAAAGGTAAAAACTTGTATTGGTAGAGGGGGTTTCCTCCCTTGGAAGTTCCCTATGTCAATGAAATCACAGGCTCAGTCCCTATTCCTAAATTTGGTCTTCATTCTTCTCCAGCCTGCACTCCTATGACTCTCTGGTCCCAGGAAGCTCACTCTTCCCCTGGACTTCACACATTGGAAATACCCTCTGCCCCTTGACCTCTCCCTCTGATTGACTGGTTCCTTCCAGAACCTCCATTTTAAGGAGGAGACCCAGGCCAGCCCCATCTTCATTCCTCTCCTGGCTGTACTCCTGACTCTCCTCTTGAACTTTGTGGGCCACCAGGCAGTTAATTTTTTTGGTTATAGCATTTCACAAGGCCAGCCATTTAGGAATGGAAGAATTACAATTTGCATCAAT
Organism: Pseudochirops cupreus; assembly: GCA_028627135.1. Taxonomy (NCBI): domain Eukaryota; kingdom Metazoa; phylum Chordata; class Mammalia; order Diprotodontia; family Pseudocheiridae; genus Pseudochirops; species Pseudochirops cupreus. The sequence goes on along the minus strand of CM053584.1, from coordinate 175,021,037 downwards.
GGAAGGAGTACCCACAGGAATGAAACCACATATCTTTTGAAGTACTGAAGAAATTTACCTTAGTATATGTTTTAAGCAATTAATAAAATACTGTTAACTTGGTTGATATATTTAATTGATCTGGGTCTTCTACTCTTTATATGTTACCATTGATCTGAATGCATCCTACAAGCAACTTCACTGCGAGTGATAAGGAGCCATGCAGCTAGAGAAGAGGGCTGGTTATGACGGCTAACAGAGCAGCCTCGACAAGGGTCTAGCACACTAAATATCTAAGAATCACAATTGGCAGTACATTCTTAATAACCCTAAGAAGGGAGATGGGGGAGCTTGGATGGAGATGTTTCTCCATTCACATGACCAGTGCTCTAGCTCAGACCCTCATCACCTGGATTACTGCAGTAGCTTTGTTGTTCAACTATGTGCACGGTTTCTTGAGGCATTTAGCAAAAAATACTTCTGCTTTTTTTTTTTTAATGTCAGTGAGTACAAGGACACTCCTGAGTGTAATCAAAAAGTTTCCTAAGGGTATAGTACTATTTGTTACACTTGGGTTTGGCATTTTGTTAGTTCCTAAAATTGTGTTCATATGTTTATAGGACTAATATTTCTTTTGAGAATGTTGTTTGAAATGAAGTGAAAGGGTAGTCCCTTCTGTTAGAGTTTTACCAGTATATTAAAATATAGAGAGCACCACACTGTGTAAAATGTTTCATTGTATAATTGACAAAACTCACTTCAATTCTAGTGTTCTAATTCTTTAACACTAAGTACTTTTATAATTTATGTTGATACAAAATGATAAAATACAATGATTTCTAGTTTCAAAGGTTTAACTCAGTGGTTCTCAACCTTCCTAATGCCGTGACCCTTTGATACACTTCCTCATGTTGTGGCGACCCCCAACCATAAAATTATTTTCGTTGCTACTTCATAACTGTAATTTTGCTACCGTTATGAATTGTAATGTAAATATCTGATATGCAGGATGTATTTTCATTGTTACAAATTGAACATAACCCACAGGTTGAGAACCGCTGGTTTAACTCACTGGGGTCCAGTTGAGGACTCATTATGATATTTTTGGTGTTTATTTATTTTTTGATGCTTTAAGTAAATACCCTTTGTGATATGTGACTGTTATTTGCCTAGATTGAGAAAAAGTGGTAATCTTTTTTTTTTGGTGGGTTTTGTATTTTAATGAATATTCTAACTTTCAGAAATGTCTTTATTGTACATCTGTGGTTTTCTGGGAAAAATTGATCTTGCAGAAGCTATTTTACAAGTCTTTCCCACCATCCGAACCTCCCCCCCAATTAAATAAAAGGGGATTGGACTAAACAAACAAACAAAAAATGTATTCTTCATCCAGTTGTCAAAATGATTGTATCAAGGCACAGATCTGACTGTATCACTCTAGTTCCCAATGGCAGGCAAAGTGCTATGAGAAATTTAGCTAAATTTATACTTGGGTAAATATCTTTAGTACTTCAAAAGATAGGTGGTTTCACTCCTGTGGGGTACTCTGCCCATTGAGGCAAATCACAACTCTTCATTCCTAAATGGCTGGTTTTGTGAATTGCTATAGCCAAAAAATAAAAAATTAACTGCCATGGCCCACAGAAATGGTCCCCAGATGACAGGCTGACATCCCTTGGTCAGGTCTTTTGTTAGAGGCGAGCTTAATGCTAGTTCAAGTAATGCTGGGACAAAATTAGGCATACACAAGTCAAGGAATGCTTTCCTCTGGACTAGAGTGGTGCCAAGAGAGTTTTGTATTTGCTTTGTATACATTTTGTACTTACTTATATCTGGTAATAAATGCTGCTTCCCTTAATTGAATATAAATTTCTTTGTTTTTATAAACTCAGCATTAAGAAAAGGGCCTATCATATAATAGATATTTAATAAATCAATTGATTGAGATAGCAACTGAATTAGGCCTTCAAGAAATGGAAGGACTTCCATTCCTCAATTGATAAAATGGTCAAAGGATATGAATAGGCAGTTTTCAGAGGAAAAAATTAAAGATATCTATAAGCATATGAAAAAATGCTCTAAATCACTATTGATTAGAGACATGCACATCAAAAGAATTCTGAGATACCACAACTCACCAGTCAGTTTGGCTAAGATGACAAAACAGGAAAATGATAAATGCCGGAGAGGATGTGGAAAAATTGGAACACTAATGCGTTGTTGGTGGAGTTGTGAACTGATTCAACCATTCTAGAGAGCAATCTGGAACCATGCCCAAAGGGCCATAAATAATTTCATACCCTTTCACCCAGCAATACCACTTCTAGGGCTGTATCCCAAGGAGATTATAGAAGTGGGAGGAAGGCCCATATGTACAAAAATATTTATAGCAAAGAATTGTGGTGGCAAAGAATTGGAAATTAAGGGGATGCCCATCAATTGGGGAATAGTTAAACAAGTTGTGGTATATGAGTGTAATGGAATACTATTGTGCTATGAAATGAGGAGCAGATGGACTTCATATATACCTGGAGAGGCTTATAAGAACTGATGCTGAGTGAGAAGAGCAGAACCAGGAGAAATCTGTACACAATTACAGACACATGTATGTGTGACAACCAACTTTGATAGACTGGACTCTTCTCAGCAATGCAGGGTTATAAGACAACTCCAAAAGACTCATGATGGAGAGAGATGTCTATATTCATAGAAAGAACTAGAAAGAACAGAGTTTGAATGCAGACTGAAGCAAACTTCCTGCTCTCTTTCTTTTTCTCGTTTGGTTTTGTTTCCTCTTTCCCACTGTTCATTCCACCCATTACAACCCTTTTTTATAAGCTAATGTCTAATGTGATTACTTGATTGCATGCCATCATGGTGGGGTGGGGTGGAGAAGAGGAAGGGGGAGAAAATTTGAAACTCAAGGGATTGTGGAACTGAATCTTGTAACCTAAAAGTAAACAGACAAATTAATAAAGACAAGAAAAATGTCAAAACAACCCAACAAAAACAAAACAAACAAACAGAAATGGAAGGACTTCAAAAAAAAGATGGAGATAATCCACTTAATTTTGGAACTTCCATGCAGTGGCTAAGTTATGAGCTAGTGTAAGTGCAGATTCACATAGTCCACTCTAGGTTGTTTGCCCCAGACCAGATCATACCTCACTTACTAGCCAGTCACCCACGCCAGTCACTGGTCCAGCTGACGCATGCACATCATCTTCTTTCCAGCTCTTGGGAATTATGAAATCAGTACTATGATTGCTTCTAGAGAAGGTGTGTCAATGGACTGACCTATGAGTCCACTCACCACCCCTTCCACTCAGAACAAAACATCCTTCCCTCCTTAACCACTTCCCTTCACAATGAGTTCCCAGATCACCATTTCTTGAGGAGGGTCTAGCCATGTCATTCATTTCAGCCCAACTCAACTCACTTTCCAGGGTGCTCTATCTCCCCACCAGCTGACTTGTTTCCATGCTGGCACCCTTCTCTTTGGCCTCCCTTCCTCATTCCTCTTGATTTCCTGCTTGTCTTTGTTTTTGTCTTCCCCTATTAGAATGTAATCCCCCTGAGAGAAGGGACCATACTTAAATTTTTTTAAAATTTATCACAATATTTGCATTTAGTACAATACTTGGCATGTGATGAGTGCTCTGTCTTTATATCTCTTATCCATCTATTTATGTTATCTTCCCGTAATAGAAGGTAAGCTCCTTGAGGGTTCTCTTGATTTTATATTTGTATCTCCAGTGTTTAGCATAGTTCCTGGCACATAATAAATGCTCTTCATTCCTTCCTTCCTAATGGAGAGCGAAGTCCATTCTAAGTACTGAGGAAGGAATGGGCAATTGTATTGTGGGCATGTTTGGCTGATGCAGCTTCCCCATGTGGAGAATCTGGGAGGTGGCTTCAAGGACAGTTGTGATGACAGGTAAGGGGAGGAATCTTAGAGAATTTATGGAATATGTATGGTCATTCTGTAATTGGTTCCAGTTGGCTAACCATTATGATTTGGGAGATTTTTTGTTTGCTTATACTGCACTATCAGTGACTTCCAAAAAGCCTAAATCAACTTTGGCTATCTCTTCACTTTATTCATGTCTGAGGGAACGTATGATTTTTTTTCACATATACAGCTTCCAGTGACAGACTCTGTGGACCTTAGGGCTTCTCCCCTCGGAGACTATATGACCTTTGAGAAATGGGGCCGGGTCCTTGGACCTTTGAGAAAGGGGCCTGGGTCCTTGGCCTTTTTGTTCTTTGTTCTAGGTGAAGGAAGTAGAGCTTTATGACCTATTGAATGACTTTGAAAGGTTACCATGAGTGAACTCTGGCATCCTGAAATATCAGATGCTGGTGTTGTAGCTAGCAGCTAACCTAAAACTGATGCTCTGAGGGGGCATGGACCAATCTTTAGGATCAACTTTTTGGACCTATGCCATTAAAAGTTAAAACAAAGATTTATTTGGCATTGATGCCATCTTTGGATGGGACCAATGTGATATAGGAACTGAGCTAAAGTTTGAGGGCCACACTCTCAGAGACTAAGGTTATATAGGGAAGAGCATACTCTAAAGGTATATGGGAAAGCATTTATACATTTGCTCTTCCTTTATCTTAGAAGTAAACATCCCTTTGTTAAAGCTACCTGTTTAAATGGTTAAATGGAACTGGCACTAGTGCCAGTGGCTTACACTGGTTCCTGTAAATGGCAAGGGTCAGGAATACAGCTAATGGAGGCTTAAGCCTCTGATAATAGAGACATTCAAATCCCTCAGGCGACCTTAGTTCTCTGACCCTTAGAGTGGGACCACAGCAGACACAATGTACTTCCTCTTGAGGTAATTACTTGGTCCTGTCAAGCTTCTGGTGGCAGGTGCTCCACGGTTTATGCAGAATCATAGAATCCTGTGGTTGGAAGGGTCCTCAGAAGTCATGTAGTCTAATCTGTACCTGAAGTAGGAATCCCCTCCACAATGTTCCTGAAAAATGGCCACCCAGTCTTTACTCAAATACCTCCAGTGATGGGAAATTCACTGCTTCCTGGGACCACATCACACTACTGAATGAACTGGGCATTTAGATGACGTGAATCATCAGGAAGTTTTTCTTTTGCTCCATCATTTTTCACATATTGCTCCTAGTCTGTCCTGCAGGGAAGAGCAAATGAAACCAACAGCCATTCTCCTTCAATGTCCCCTTTGCCAATTTGATGTGTGTAAGATGGAACCTCAAATTTGTTTTAATTTGCATGTCTTATTAGTAGTGATTTAAAACATTTTCTATTATGGCTGTTGATAGCTTGGATTCCTTCCTTTGAGAACTGCCTATTCATATCCTTTGACCATTTATCCACTGAGGAATTTGTATTCATGTGTCTGTATGTCAATTCCTCATTCTGGGGGTTATCCGAGTAACTTGCTATAAAGATTCCCCTACAATGAACTGTTTTCATGTCTTGTTACTGTTGACGCTATTCTGCCTCTTAGTGATTATTGCTTACAATTCTAAATGTTCAGACTATTAAACAACAAATATTCTAGCAGGTTTCCAGAAATTAAAATCAAACTCATAGGCTTGTCATTTGAAGATTCAGTCTTCAAATATTTTTTCTTTCTGAAAACTGGGGAAATATTTGCTTGTCTTGAGTCTTGTGATATCTCTTCTGTCCCTTCTGATTTTTCAAAGATCACTGACAGTGGTTCAGTAATCACATCTACTTAGAAGAATTTACTCACACAAATTCACAGTTCTTCCAGTGTTTTGGGATGTAATTCATCCCAGCCTGACTTTAACTCATTGAAGGCAGCTAAGTGTTCTATTACTAATTACTTAGCTTTAACTTGAACTTCTCGTGAACCATTTTCTTCTTCTGAGCAGTAAAATGATTACCCTGGCACTTAGTACAGTGCCTGGCATGTTGTAGGGGCTTAATAAATGCTTGCTTATTGAAAGTTATTGCTGATTCACTGACCCGTCGTTTCCAGACCTGCTTGTCCATGTTGGGGAGAGATGCCACCAGTTCCCTATTTATCATTTAGGCAAGTCACCCCCTACCTGGAAATTTTCACTTGGGGAGGAACTGAGATGCAAGGGCCCAACCTCTTTTTCTGACACTGATGAATCTGAATTGCCTTTATCTCATTTTGAAAGTTATCAATAAAAACCTGGTACAATCAGCCAGTCAACATGTTGCTGTTGCTACCTTGACATACTTAGAATAAACTCCTTTTAATTCTCTGTCCTGAATTTTGCCTCATTAATCAGGGTGAAAACCCAAACAAAACATACTGATTCTCCTTACTAAGGAAAGCAGAAACAAAATGAAAGTTGGATGGTCCTAGCAATTTCTTTGACATTCTTCTGGCTCAGAAAGTAGCTTAAGAAGCCCCCTCCCCCCTTTTAAAAAAGTGGTCCCATTAGTAGTCCATCATCTTTGCTTATTCTGAACTCCAGCATTCCTGGCTATATGCTTCCAAGAAAGATCATGCCACTCTTTTATATTCACCCTTACCTGCTTCTTGTTCCCACAGTCTATACATGAATTGTTAATGAATTTCAGTTGGTAGCTATGTTCCTTTGGCAGTCACATTGATCTTTTTTTTTTTTTTCTCATCAAAATTGTTTTGGTGTGACTTCCCCTGTAGAACTTCAGGCAATGAGATCCTATTTACCTTTTCTCTGAATTCTATGACCCCCCTGAAGTTGAGTGTGTCACAGCCTTAGTATGTCAGACTTTTTTGTGTCACGGATTGCAAACGGTAAGGGTCCCTTCCCAGGATTCCAAACATATCTACTTCAGCAATTAGTTCCTCTTATCAGTCAGAATCATAGGTCCTGAATAGTAGTTCCGTTCTTGTCCCCATAGTTTGAAGGGTGAGATATTCCCTACTCATCAAGGCAAGTAAAATACTTGATAGCTGGTTTGCTTTTGACAGAGACAGCAAGAGAGCACCCAAAGATGTCTGAAGAGTAGAAGGTCCTCATGCCTCTGGGGTAGATTTGTGATGTTTTCCTAACTCCCTCTCTATTGCTTCTGTAGGTTCTCATGGTCTATAATCTTCCTATGCAACAAAACTGCTTTCCTTTCTCCCTTCATTGATCCTCACCTAATTGTTCTTCTTCTGGTACCTGAATTTCTTCACAAGTCAGTCCTTCTAATATACAGAACTACTTTACTGATTGTTTTACTTCTTTACTTCTTTTACTTTTATTTTTAAATTGACTTTAAAGACATTTATTTTAAAAGACATTCTATTAATGAGTCCTATCTCATCAAGTCTCAATGATATTTGTGAGGCAGAATTTGATATATATCAAATCATGGGTAATCAACCAATCCACAAGCATTTAATATGAAGCAATGGACCAAGAGCTGGAGATACAAGGACAAAAAATGGAACAGTCCCTACCCTCTAGGAGCTTACACTGAATGGAGGGAGGTAAGTATATACACACAAATGAAAATCAAATATGATGCAGTTTGGGGAGAAGAGTTTTAGTAGGTGGGTGAACCAGAAAGGTATCATGTAGAAGGTGGTATCTGAGGCAAGTCTTGAAGTGAAGATTCTTTTCTGAAGTTAGGAAACCAAAAGCTAAGCTAGTTCTCACCCTCAAGGAGGAGGCTGTACTTATAGGGAAGTAGGAGCCAGGAAGGGGTATTGTGGATTGATAAGTCACTGGGGGAGTGTGAGTGGAGATCTAAGAGAGAAGACTGACATGCAAGAATTGGCTCAAATAAGAGAGTACATTCTAGGCACTGGGACAGTCAGTACATAAGCTTGGAAATGAAATAGTGTTTTATGTGAGGAACAAGAAGTCCAATTTGGCTGGATTATAGAGAGCCAGAAGGGAAATAATGTATAATGAGGCTGGAAGGGTCAGTTGGGGACAGGTTGTATAAGGATTTGAAAGCAAAACAGTAGTTTATACTTACTAGTAGGAGCAATAGGTCACCACTGGAGTTTACTGGGATGTGACAATGTCTATAATAGGTTGGAATGGGGAGATACCTGAGGTAGGGAGATCAATTAGAAAGCTATTGCAATAGTTTAGGCAAGAGGCAATATGGGACTGTTCCAGTGGTGAGAAGGGGATGGATGTGAGAAATATGGTAGAATAAATGTAAGAATGAATGAATGGCAAAACATTAGATGCTTACTATGTGCCAAGCACTGGAGTTACAAAAATAAAAGCCAAAGAAAGTCTTTGTCCTCAAGAATTGTAAAAGGGGAGTTACACTTATAAGGAAGGGTGGCCAGGGAAGGGTATTTTGGACTGGAAAATTGTTGGGGGAGGGTGAGTGGGAATTTAAGAAAGCAGATGGACATAGCTTTTCCAATAGCAGAGCAGTGGCAGTGTCGTTCAGATCTGGTCACAGTTTTAGAACTGAAAACTGTTTGGGACAGGAGGGAAGATGGGTAGTAAAATGAAGACGGTTGGAGTAACTGGTTTCTATGGTGGGCTATCTACCACCAGTGAAGCATTCAGACCAGGAGGTTTCACAGCTTCCCAGATTTTAGTTCTTTAGGACATAGAGGAGATTGAAAGGAGAGGAGAAAGAAACCACCAAATTTGGCAACTGGACACATCCTATGAAGGAAAAATCAAAAGTTTCCTCCATGACTTTAGTTAATGGAAGGGTCTCCTAAATTGACCTAGAATTCAATCCTCAAAGGGAACTGAATAATATTAGGAAAATTATTCTCCAAGGATGCGACAAAATATTAAGTGATTATTGCTCTGTTTGATGAAGCAAAATGTTAACTGAGCTTTCTCCTGAGCACTGAAACCATTCTCGTTGGGGGATTTGGTCTACTGTTCTGAATATTTTAACTAATTCTGAAATGTGTTATAAGTTTTAGAGCCATGGGATGACTATACCTGCCTATGGCTCCCTTTCTAAACAGAAGTACTTAGGCTAGGCTAATCTAAATGAACAAAAATTGTTTCTGGCAGACTTGTGCTTAAAACAAAGAACATAGAATTTTCTTCCACATTGCTCCCTTGGAACTGTTTCCAACTATTCTGAAGGAGCAAAAGCAGGTGTGTCTACCAACCCAGATCTAACCTGGTGTTAATAACTCAGAAACAAGATTTTTTAAAGATGATAACGGAGTGAACACATTTTGGAATGTGAATTTCCCAAATAGATGGCATATGCTTGTTAAAAAAGGTCATTTTTATTGTTTGGATCAACCATCAAACATAAGGAACTTCCCTTTAGCAATCTGCCATAGCAGAAGTAAGGGGGGTCAGGCCTTCCTTCTCAAGGTTTCCAGTGATCCAAGGAAGACTCTGAATGACTTTAAATAAAAACTATAGCACCACGGACTGAGGGAGAGTTCAGTGTTACACCTAGAATGACTATGTGTTTAATGAGGGGAACCCATGGGTACAGCTCTTCATCTGGCCATCTGTCCTTCCATTCTTTGGTGTATCTGTAGGATGCCCAACCTCACAATGGTCTCCCACTCCCGCCCCTAATCTTGCCTTGTCTCCACTGTTCCCCAACAGAATTGTCTTTGGACAATTCACTTCATCTCTGTGACCCTCAGATTCCTAATCAGGTAAAATGGACGCCATCATAACTGCAGTATTTGTGCATCATAAATTTCCACGGAGAGGTGACTTGATGTTGTTACGTTACCGAGCAATTCTATCTCTCCCTTCTGGCAGAAAACTGATGACCGGCTATCTCTGCATTTATTTTTTATTAACAGTTTATTCTTTGTCATTGTCCTTACTTTCACATTACAAGTCCATGTTTTTTTAAAGTCTTTTTTTAATTTTAATTTTTGTAAAATAAATAGATAAATGAACCTTTAGGTAGGATGCTCTCTAGAGCCTTGGTTAACTTCATGATTGAATTTTCGCATCAAACCTCTGAAAATACAGCCCACGTGCACACGCATACATACTCACACACGCACACGCACAGACAAAGACATACACACACACAAACACACAGACACACACGAGATGAAAACTAACTGTAAAAGTTACTTAGTCACTCCTGGCTGTGCCAACTTGGAAAAGAGCTGGAGACTGCAGGCAGGAGGAGGAGAAAAACCTTTTTTTTCTCCTTCTGGTACCATCTACATTTTGCCAGGTAATGGTTTGTCTCAGAACAAAGAGAAATGCATTTTAGGTTAAAAATCTCTTGAGTTTCAACTTTGTTAGTCAGTTATTTGCAGATTAGAAGCTGTATTAACACCTAATGGTGGATCCCCCTCAGGACTTTCTCTGAACCTCCCAGTTCAGTAGAGGCTGCTTGGTTCAATGCTAAATTTGGACACAATGAATGAAGACAAGCATATTTGCCTGATAGACACATCATTCCCACAGGCTACCAACAGTCTAGCAGCTACTGCTAACTCAATCACCTACATTTATATAAAGTTCCACAATCGTTTACTATTTGTCCTTCTCCAGCCATAGAGGTGAGTGGGGAGCCCTACTGCCCTATAACCCTCTTCATAGCATAATGATTTTATCCAAGCTGATCTAGTCATTCCTGTAGAAGGCCAAGGCAATTAGTCAGGAAGATGAATTGGATTCTGGGTGGGCAGGCAGTCTCCCTCACCATGAATTTCAGCATCAACATCATACAATCACTTTTCTTTTAGTAGGTACATATTTATTACAGAGTGGCTAGAAGGGGCAATTCATTTGGCCTGCACCTCCTCAGGAGAGTCCTCACAGCCAACTCACCAAGGGGCAACCCAAGACAAGGAACTTCCCTGGCATTTTACCTATGACAATGGAGTCATAACTCCATCAGACAGAATCCTGCAGGTGAGGTTGAACTGCGTTCCATAATAAAGAGAACGAAAATATTTCATCACTTTTTTTTTTACCACTATTATTGGCCTCATTATTGGCAGAATTAATTAGGCCACTATATTAGCCTATGAATAATCGTGATACTCAAAGAAAAATGGAAAAAAAATGTTTTTCAAAATATCATCATTGTGGTTAAAGTCTGGCAAATGCCATTTTTGTTCTCAAACACTGCTTAAGATTACATTCTTCTGGCACCTAACAGGGGAAAAAATTATCTTACCTCCTGTATATCTCTTTCTCTCAAGCTGCTCACACAACACACACGCATAAACACACACACACACACACACCCCCCCTACACACCCATACCCTAAAGCAATCACCAGGGAAGTCTCTTTTGCATTACAGACTGCAAGATGCATATCTTAGTTATACCAGGATATGGGAGAAAAGGACCAGGAACAAGGGGAATGTGTTGTCCTGGAAAAAATTACCCATCATTGACCCACTGTGACTCAAGAGTACAGTTGCTCTTCTATTCTTGTACACATAAGCATGCACATGTGGGCACACAAGCTGATATGCATGCTCCTGGGCATATAATTACCGAGCCTGCCAGTAATCTAAATATTAGCACTTCTCCAAGAAATGAAACCCAGTGGTTTAAGGCAGCAGCTACAACAACCAAGGGGTTCTGTCATCTGTCCAGAGCCAGCAAAGCACCTTGTGCTGATGGGATTTGTTTGTGTTAGGAAGGAGAACAACTTAAAAAACAGAGTCAGAATAGGGCTGACAGGAAGGAGGTGAAGGTGAACGGTCTTGTCCCTCATCACGCCCACACAGGCACTACCAACTAGGGAGAGGCACTGACTCCCTCATCACTCCCATCTCCTTACATGAGGCTGCCTTGCTTGGGGTTCCCATTCATAAGCACAGTTCAGGTAGGATGTGTCCACTTGATCCTTTCCTTGATCTTTCCTACCCCCCACTCTCAAACTTTCTCAGCAAGCTGAGCACATTCCTGACTGTGTAGGAAGGGAGCAAAAGGGGAGAAGCTGCATGGATGGCTCGTTCTCGCCTCGCTTCGTCACAACAGCCCAGTGTCTGGGGCTCATTCCACGGATGGCCAGATCAGGCATTATTGTCTGCAGAGACAGATGGGGGACGTGCTTGCATTTCCCTGCATGACAGCCCCTGGCCAGTCTGGGCTTCTGTCTTTCAGCTATTTGCTAGTTAATATTCTGGCAAAATAAAAATACACAAAACTAATGGGATCTTCCCCCCTCCCCACCCTAAAAAACCCAAACACAACAACAAAAAACCCCAACCAAAATGGTAACAAAAACAAAACAGGTGTGGTTTGTTCAAGTCCTCTGAGCCCAGAAGTTGTGTTCTTAGCAGAGAAGCAACCATCGAAAACTAAAAGAAAAATCCCCTTCCTTTCCTGTACTTTCTAGACATTATAGCAAAAACAAAAGAAAGCAGGCAACTGTCTCTCCTCAAATCATCAGTAGCTAAGTCAGAAGAAAAAATGTTCAAGTTACAGGTTGCAGCAGCAGCCAACACTGGACATTCAAGTCGATCATTTCACTATGTACATGACGGGAGATACAGCCCTGCCTGGGAAGGACTTCCCGTCTCCGGGGAGCCTGCAGGTTCCTGTTATCTGATGCGCTTCTCCACGGAGTACACCGAGATGTAGTAGTCATTGCTTCCAACCGCCAAATGAGGCTGCAGAAGGGAAAGCAAACGAGAGAGGAATAAACAGCTTGTTCAGCCCACGCTTTCACACAAGGACCCATGCACAGAGACACAGAGGACGAAAAAGCTATGGGCAGCGATATGCAAATCACTTATGAAGTCATCTGGCTATCTCGATCCTAAGTGGATCTAAGAAGGTGCAAATTGCAGTGGTGTGCATAGTCTGTCTTTCGCCTAAGGGTTTTCATTAATCCTACTGTACACATTGCTATTCCAGGCAGGCCCAGAAATGATGGTGGCTATTAGCTGCCAGCTTATAGCTGGGACAATGCGTTACCTGTCTTCTGTTATGGGGGATTTGCATATTACCCATAGTGCCTAGCATTTTTCTTTTTAAGTTAATACTATGGGGACAAATTCAGTGTATTTCATCCAATACATTTCAGCAGAAATCTTGGGTCTAGAATCCTCTATCACATTTTTTTTTCTTTTTGGAGGGGGGAAGGCAGGGCAATTGGGGTTAAGTGACTTGGCCAAGGTCACGTGGCTAGTGAGTGTTAAGTGTCTGAGGCTGTATTTGGGCTCAGGTCCTCCTGACTCCAGGGCCGGTGCTCTATTCACTGTGCCACCTAGCTACGCCCCCCATAACATTTTCAAAAACGTTATGATAACAGCATTTTAATAAATTAATTTTCTTTGTAATACTTATGCATTTTATTTTTGCATTTAATAACATTATTCTGAGAAGGGGTCCATCAGCTTCACCAGACTGCCCAAGGAGCACAAAAAATGGTTAAAAAAAACCCTGAGTTTAGTTTCGGGCTGGAAGAAGGTTAATTTAAAAAAATACGGCACATGACTACATGAACGGTTTATTATTAGACGCAAAGCTAGACATCATTAACTCTACAGATTTTGTTGAGTTGCTTTTGTAAGGAGAAAGTGGGAGCAGGTAGATAGTTTAATATCATTGTTCTCTGAAGGGTATTGGTTTCATTTCATGGGAAGGTCAAATGAAGCTGATTTTTCTGCTTTTGAACCTTTGTTCAAGGTCAATGTATCAATAATACTGTCTGTCCTGAAGAGCTCCATAGACTGTCTTTTATTCAGCAGCATAGTCAGCAATCTGGGATTCTCTGGAGGTAAATGGGAGCAAGAGAATGCAGGCACAGATCATTTATTCATGGGGAAGCCGGTGTTAGCTGCACTCAGGGGTCAGCACAAGTCCAGTTTAACAAAGCAAAGCATTCACTTAGCCACAGGAATCCTGATGCAGGGATACAGACCCAGTGCGGGTGGAAAGCCAAGCAGCTGATGGCTCCGACTCTCTGTCCCATGAACCCGTCATAGTATTTGATGTTGTTGATCAGCTCCCCATTCCCGTTGTAGACAGCAGTGAACTGATTCATTGAGCCACTGAAGGGCGGGAAGGAGAGAACATGTGTAAGTCAAGATTGTTTATTTTTTTGCACATGCATGTACATGTATGTGTGTGTGTGTGGGGGGGGTGAGGTGTGAAATAGGGCAAAAAGGATCTAAATAAAATCATTTTCCTCCATGCCTTGCTTCAGCCACTCCTAAAAATGGGGTTTGTCTCTAAAATTGGGCAGAAGGGGTGAACAGCAATGCAGACAAATAGATCTTCTCTTCAATTCACTTAGAGACTGCTGGCAAAGATATACTGCTGGGCCTGGGTTAAAACTGTTTTCCCCTAGAATAACATTGTTCATTAAGGCCAGGAGATAGATTTTTCTTGTGCCCTTCATAATATGGATGCTGGGGTGCAGCAATCTCTCTTTCGAGATGGACCTTTGTGCCTCTCTTTGACATGTTGGGAACTTTTGAATAAGATCTCTCTATGTAAGGGCCTCAGATCCAACTTCAGTGGATGAGGGACAAAACCAAAGAGAGGGAAAACTAGGGCCAGGTCCTCAATGATGGTTCAGAAACAACTATCCCCTCCTCGCTGGGGGAGAGGCATTTGGCTGCTGTCTTGGTCATCTATCATTTCTTTCTTCTCCCCTTTGAGTTCCTCGCCTCTGAGGATGCTGGAATTCCTAAAGCTTTTGTAGGGCAACAGGAAAGTAGAGACTATATTCTTGGTTCATGATGTTATAAACATTTCCTCCCTAGTGCAACTGCAATTTACATTGAGTCAACGAAGGTGGATCCCATGATACCGAGGAGCTCTGCATCTTCTTTATGGATGATAAAGTGGAACACGAGGACTCGTCCTTCTCTTCCTCTTGGGGACTTAACAGTATGGGAGTATGTGGTGCGGGGAGGGGAGATGCTAACATTTTTTTCTCTCTCTTGAACTGAAGGAGGATTGTTGGGGAGGGAAGAGAGAAGACTGGCACCTACCATGCAAACAAATTTGCCTGTGGGTGAATGTCGAGGGCTGTCAGTCCTTTCACTATTTGGAGGGCATTCACAGACTCGGGCATTCGAGGGTCGAAGAAACGTACATCTCCATTGACACTGCCAAGAGGGAACATTTTCAGTCATAATGATTTGGACCAGTCTGATGGAAGGGATCTTCTTGACAATGGAGCAGACCAGAAAGGTACCTTTCTGGGCCAGGACATTTCCCCAAGTACTAAGAGCCAGGACTGTAGGGATTCAGTCTCAAACCTTGAATAAGACCCTTTATTCTGGTACATGAAAAAAGACTTTGATTCTCTATTTACATAAATATTGCACAAGGCCAAAATATCCTGGACTCTGAATGATAGTCAATTAAATAACATGGAAAATTTGGCATTCTTTTAAATGCCACTCATTTGGGAAGCCAAGGTTGTGTGAATTGCTCATTTTCTTTCCTTCTCGTTTAAGAGAAAGAGGTATGGGGTAGCTAGGGATTGGCGACTGTCATTGCCCATTCTAGAAAGTTTGAATCCTCTGGTTCTGGAAAAAATACCAAATAAGGAGAGCATGGATTATTTCTTCTCTATTTTGTGAGGAAGATTAGATTCTGTAGGATTGGGCACAATGACACAATGACAGCACACATCTGACAGCTATGGTGTTAAGCCCCCTTTCCAATATAGGAACAGTTTTAATACCCACCTGCCTTCCACAAATAAGAAGAAAAGAACAGCTCTGTGAAGAAGGCGTGTTGGCTTTGTGATAGTAAATTATATTCTGCTGTCCCTTTAATGGGCAAATAAATATTCACTACTCTCAGCACAGTATTTACCAAGCAACAGACATGGATTTATGAGCAGAAAATTGCTAGATGGTGAAGTAATCCTGCACTGCAATATGCTCAGCAGACACGTACTGTGCCTACTTCCTTATAGTCTGTCTGCCTGATGTGTGGAAGGGAAGAAAAGCGATTTTTGAAAAAGGGGGACAAATGCTGTGTAGAAGGCATTTCACCTGCTCCCTTGGGGTGTTTCCCCATTCTGTTCCTGTTTGCAATGAAGCTTAGCCAAGGAAAATGCCCTGAGAATTCGACAAGCAAGGCCAGCCAGGCTGGACAACACAGGCATATTTTCTCACTAACCTCCTGCCCTCGTCAGTGACCCTTTGGCCGGTCCCAGGCAGAAGTTAATGACTGCCCTAAAATGCCAAAATGAAGTGCTATCATTTCCTGGCTGCTTAAATGCCAGACACATTTTTTTAATGGAGAGGAAAATAATGTTTTTACAGCAAAATGTCTCATAAATATTCCACCTTCATTACCTGACACTCATGATGTGGCCCTCGGGATGCTTCTGGAGGTGTGCTTTCACCACCCAGGCAGTGTGCTCACGGTAGGTCATAACTCGGCTAGAGAAAAAGGAGAAGGTGAACTCTTGACATCCAATTAGCAACTGGGAAACCTCGGCACAGCTTAGAAGGCTCTGTCTAGACTCGTGGTTCTTGGTCTTGATGGGTACAATGAGGGGGCTATCATGAAAAAACAACAAATCTTTCTTCTTAACCACAAGTTTGCGAGCTGGCTGGTAAAATGCTATATAGGAGAAAAATAGGTCTATACTTTCCCTTGCTTCCCAAGGTGCTGGAACTAAAATGACATGAAATTTTGGGCAGTTCCCTGCACTTTAACTCTGTTTTGAGGGTAATGGAGTAATCAATCAGAAAGGAAAGAAATAATAAATGCTTAAGTACCTACTCTGTATCAACCTCTATGCTGAGCACAGAGCACTGTACAGTTATCTTATTTGGTCCTTGCAACAACCCTGGGTGCTATTATTATCCTCATTTTGCTGTGAGGAAACTGAGGCCAGCAGTGGTTGAGTGACTTACACAGGGTCACGTAGGTAGGCGTGGGTGGTCTTTGGGGTAATCAATAACTTTTGAAATTTTCAGGGGAGAAAGAAAGACCAGCAATATCCTAATATTACCTTGTAATTTTGCCTTTCGGGAATTTGATGGGTCTGTCATGGGGACAGTGTGCCAATTCTAATTTCAAGTCCTTTCCTCTTGCAAAAATTGTAGGTCAAGGCAGAAGGGGTAAAATCTCATATCCCACTTTCTCCAGTGTTTTCTCCAAGTTATCTGTTTCATTTTAGTCTGGTGCTGAGGGGCCTTATACTTCTACAGCATCTTTCACCTAAAAACCTTTAAATGCTTCTAATAGACACCTGTGTGTGTGTGCACATATGAGCACACACACACACACACACACACACACACACACACACAATCTCAATATCTAATTTCTTCTTACAAATATGCCTCTAGAGCAGTGGTTCTCAACCTTCCTAATGCCGTGACCCTTTAATACTCATATGTGGGTGTATTTGCATGTGGGCGGACCCGCCTGGAGACAGATAGAGGAGCGGTGTCTTGGTTCCTAAGACCATTGGAAATATGTGTTTTTCGATGGTCTTAGGTGACCCCTGTGAAAGGGTCATTTGACCCCCAAAGGGGTCGCGACCCACAGGTTGAGAATCGCTGCTCTAGAACAATGAAGAGCAGGAATGAAGTTCTGGGTTTTATACCTTTTGAAACAGAGATATATAAGTGACATGTCAAAGGTCATTAGTGAGATAGGACTAGAACCTAGGTCTTCTGACTTGGAACTGTGACCACTAAGTCTGTTTGCTTCTAGTCAGGAGGTGGAAATGTCACAGATTTGTCCACCTTTTCCAACTGGCCAAAGGTTGCTGCTGTGTCTGTCCATTATATGGGCAAGCAGTAGTTTTCTTGTGTTGGGAATCTTACAAATGGAGAAGAATCTAAGGTGACCTAATGAGATTCCTGTTTCTTTTTAAACCTTTTTTTTCAGCCTTATCCAAGACTAAATGGCTCCCAGTGGAAAAGTAGAAAAGTACACATTTCTCAGTAGACAACTGAGTCAATGCTTGATTGTTTTTCAAAGTAATTCTGATCCAGATTTATGCTGTATGATCACTCACTCACTGCCAAACTCAGTCAAGCAATTTTGGTCCTGTTCCCAATAAATTTGGCTTCTACCTCATTGACAGTGTGACCCTAGCAAAGTCATTTAACCTCTTTGGGTGTGGTCTAGCTGGTCTCTAACATCCCTATCAACTGATCTCTATGATTTTCTGATTACACAGTCATTCCTTCATTTAACTATTTACTGAGCACATAAGTGTGGTAAGCATTGCAAGAGACAAAAGAAATGTAAGACAGTTTCTGCTCTGAAGGAACTTTTACTCTTCAGAGAGAGTTAGGGGGACAAAATCTATATATATGAAAAATATGTAAATACTTGTTCAATTCAATACATCATGATGAGTCTGAGCGGTACAGTGCTGTAGAACAAGAGAGGAAGGAGAAGCCATTGGATTCCTGGATGAGGTAGGACAAGCTGAGCTGTGGATGGTAGGTAGGTAAGTAGTGGTGCGGCAGAGATGAAAGTGAAAGCATGTGAACACAACATGGACAAAGGCTCAGGAGTGACAACAAACACAGCATTTTGTTGAGAAAAAGACTGGTTTGGTTTGAGTAGAACTTTCATGATTGACAGTCAGTCACAGCAGGGAATTTGGGAAGGACCTGGAAGATCAGACTGAGATGTTTACTTGTGGGGAAAGAGAGGGAATCACTGAAATTTTGGGGCAGAGAGGAAATACATGCTCAAAATACGAAGTGGAACATACTTTTTCTCCTTATCCCTGAGAACACTGTCATGATCATTTACTCTACAGTACAACAGGGGCATCACTGTGCTCCCTTTGGTCAACTGAGAAGCCAATTTATTAAATATCTGCTAAACTTTTACTAGGCATGATAAAAAGACAAAAAGGAAACAGTTCTAGCCCTCAGGAAGCTTACATTCTTTGGGGGGTGGTAGAAGACACAATATTTACACAAATAACCTGAGGACAAAGAAAACTGAGGAGGGGAGAGAGGGAGGGAGGAAGGGGAGAGAGAGAGAGAGACAGAGAGAGACAGAAAGAGAGAGACGGAGAGATAGACAGAGAGAGAGAGAGACAGAGAGAGAATGAGAATCAGCAAGCTCACTGGTGTGGCATCTAAGCTGAGCCTTGAAGAAACTGCCCAAAGAGGTGGGAAGTTAGTAGGTATTAGAGATTCCAGACATGAGTGATGAATGGTTGTGTGAAGGTGGTGAGGACACAAGAGAAGTGCTGAGTTCTGGAAATAACTGGCAAGCTAGTTTGGCTAGAACATAAAGTTCGTGAAGGTGAGTAATTAATCTGGAAAGGTAAGTGTGAAAGGCTCTACCTGCCAGGCTGAGGCATTTGCATTGTATCCTACAGGAAAGACAGGGGTCACGGAAGGTTTTTGGCTTTTTTTTTTTAATCAGAGAAGTGAAATGGTCAGACTTGTCTGTGCTTTAGAAGCCAAGATAGGTGATTTTATGCTATACCTACCTATACACTGAAATACCAGGCAATAATAAAAATGCTGATTACTTGAAGGTTAAAAAAACTTAAGTGCCATCTTTGTTCTTTATATCTACTTTTGATTAGTCATTCATTTGGTCAATAGGCATTTATTCAGTGCCTACTACAAGCCAGGCATTATGCTAAGTGCTGGGGATATAAAGAAAGGCAAAAGAGGTTCCTGCTCTCAAGGAGCTCACAATCTGTAGAGAAAACAACATGCAAAGAAAGGGAAGGCACTAGAAGGTGAGATTTAAGCTGGGACTTGAAGCCAGGGAAACCAGGAAGTAGAGATGAGGAGAGAGGGCATTGCAGGTATGGAAGATAGCCAGAAAAAGCGCCTGGTGCTTAGAGATAAGAATGCCTTGTTTGGGGAACAAGGAGGCCAGTATCACTAGACTGAACAGTATGGTGGTGGTGGAAGGTATTGTAAGGCATAAGAAGGCTGGAAAGGCAGGGAGCAACTATGTTATAAAGGTCTCTGTACACCAGAGAATTTTTTATTTGATAAGGGAGATGATAGGGAGACATGAAGCTTACTGAATATGGGGATGACAAGGTCTGCACTTTAGAAAAATCACTTCGGTGGCTGAATGGAGAATGGACTGGAGTGAACAGACCAGTGGTAGGGAGGCCATCCAGAAGGTATTGCAATAGTCCAGGCATGGGTTGATGACGGCCTGTACTAGGGTGGCGGCAGTATCAGAGAAGAGAAGGGAACATATTTGAAAGATGTTGCAAAGGTGAAATCAACAGCCCTTGGCAACAGATTGGAGATGGGGATGAGTGATAGTGAGGAGTTGAGAATGACACCCAGTTGCAAACCTGGAGAGCTGTGAGGATGGTGGTGCCCTTGACAGTAATAGGAAAGTTTGGACGAGGGGGGAATTTGGGGAGAAAGATGATGAATTCACTTTTGGACGTGCTGAGCTTAGAATTAAACATCCAGTTTGAGATGTCTGAAAGGCAGTTGGAGATGTGAGCCTGGAGGTCTGCAGAGATTAGGTCTGGATAAGTGGATTTAAGAATCCTCAGCATAGAGATGAGAATAGAATCCATGGAAACTGATAGGATCACCAAATGAAGCAGTAGTATAGAGGGAGAAGAGAAGAGAGCCCAGAATAGAGCCCTGTGGGACACCCATGTGGGTCTGACTTGGGTGAAGATCCAGACTGAGGAAACAGTATCATCCCAAGTGCCTAGAGAAGCCAGTATATTCTAGAAGAGGGTGACCGATAGTAGCAGAGGCTGGGTCAAGAAGGATGAAGACTGAGAAAAGGTCACTGCATTTCACAATTAAGAGATCATTGGTCATTTTGGAAAGAGCAATTTCAGTTGAATGGTTAAGTCAGAAGACCCTGGAGAGTTAAGAGAGTGAGAGAGGAGAAGAAGTGGAAGCACCTATTGCAGACTGCCTTCAAAAGTCAGCAGAGATACGGGATGACGGTGGGGATGGAAGAATCAAGCGAGGGTTTTTTTTAAGATGGGGGAGACATGGCTGGGTTTGTAGGGAGTTTGGAAGTAGCCGTAGACAGGAAGAGACTGAAGATAAGTGAGAGAGTGGGACTGATAGAGATAGCAATCTACGAGGATGGAATGGGATCTGTTGTGCAGATGGAGAAGTCATTTTGTGTGAGACAGGGGTGAAGGAGGAAACAGTGGCAGAAGATATTTTGTCTATATGTAAGATATGGGTGGGAGGGGAGGAACTCTCTGTGAATGGCCTCAACTTTTCCAGTGAAATATGAGTCAAGATTCTTAGCTGAGAGGATGAAGAGAGGGGGAACCATGGGAGTTTTGAGGAGGGATGAGAAGGTTTGGAAGAGACACTGTGGAAAGTGGGATATTGAGTTGACAAGGGAAGTATAGTAGGATTGCCTAGCAGCAGTGAGGGCCTAGTTGAAGTTGTATAACATAAATTTGCAGTGGACCCAGTCAGAATGGTCATGTCACTTTTTGTACCTTTACTCAGCAGCACATGTATAGGAGTGAAGGCAGCAGATAGAGGGAGTGATCCAAGGCTGAGGCTTGGCCAGGTATGATCCTCTTCCTTCTAGCTCCTGTCCAGCCCTGGTTTGTCCTTCTGTCACTACCTAACTTCTTGAATGTGTCTATTACCTCTCGGCTCAAATACAAAAATCCCTGGCAAAATTTGAAAGCTCTCTACTACCTAGTATCAACTTACCCATCTCACTTTCTCACACATTTCTCTCCTCCTTTCACAACGAACCCTCTCTCTCCCATCTCCACGCCTTGGCAAAGCCTGCTCCCCAAGCCTGGGATGCACTCCCTTCTCTTAGGATTTGTAGTTTCCTAATGTCACATTCTACATGAACACCTTCCTAATCCTTCCATTTGCTAGTACCTTCCTCCAAAAACCCTTCTTATGTATGTATTTATTTTATACATATTTACATATTGTCTCTCCTATAAAATGTAAATTTCTTGGAAATAGAGGCTGTTCCTTTTTTTGCTTGTTTTTGTATCCCCAAAGCCTAGAGCAGTGCTTGGGATAGTGGGTGGGTTACCCACCTGACTGACTGATTGGCACATCCGCCCCATGCCCAGCTAATCAATCAATCAATCAAACTTTTATTAAGCACCTACTATGTGCCAGGCACTGTGTTAGGCATTGGGGATATGAACATAAAGAAGGAAACAATACCTTTTCATAAGGATCTTACATTCTAACAAGAGACAAGGACACATAAAAGTGCATAGAAAATTAATGTAAAGAGAATAAAGACAGAGTAGTTAATTATAAAGTAGTTTGGCCCAGTGGATAGAGTGCTGGGCCCTGGAATGAGGAAGACCTGAGTTCAAATCCAGTCTCAAACACTTCCTACTTGTGTGACCCTGGGCAAGTCACTTAACTTCTGTTTGCCTTAATCTACTGCAGAAGGAAATGACAAACCACTCCAGTATCTTTGCCAAGAAAACCCCATGAAGAGTATGGTCCGGGGGGTCATGAAGAGTTGGACATGAGCGAACAACATGTTTGGGAAGGAGGGATCAGAAAAGGTTATCATGAAGAAGGTGGTGCTTGAACTCCTAATTCTAATCAGTCCAGCCCGAAGTTCTCTTTCTCGTTGCACACACAGTCACTATCATGTCTGCCACTTGCAGCTCTGCTTGGTTTGAACTCCTAGGAACATGATGCCCCTGTCCCAAGTACACTCTCGTGAAGCTCCTGTCCCCACTTCTCAGCTTCCTTTTGTGTCTGGTTTTCTCCCGTTAGACTGTTAAGCCCCTGGACAGCAGAGACTGTCTTTCTTGTTTTTATTTGTAGCCCCAGTGCCTAGCACAATACCTGGCATGCGGTGGGTCTCTAATAAATGTTTACTGAAATGAATTACTAAATATCACATGGTTTAGCAGTTATGTTTTATCTCTCCAGCTGGACCATAAGGTTCCCACGGGGCAGGCATGAAATCTGCCTTGTTTCCTCTATGCTGGTTTCCTCGTTTCACTACATCTTCTCTACCACAGATTGTAGGGATCTTTTGCTCCTCCTTTTGTCTCTTCTCTCCATTGTCCCACTCACTTACTAACTTGTATCATGCTTCTCTGTGTAATAACATATTGGGTTCAAATCCTGATGAGAAGGTAAGCTCCTAGAGGGAAGGAACTCTTTTCTTGGTATCTGTGTATTCTTACAGTTGAGCACATGATAGATTCTTAATAAGTGCCTTCAAGTGAATTTTGAATTGAAGCTCTTGTAGCTTCTACAAGATTTTTCAGTCTAACATTTATGGCCAGATACTCCAGAACTGTACTGCAAGAGTTCTATTTGCAGACCTTTGAGAAGAAGTATATGATGTCTCTTTCAGTGGGAGGAGGGAAAGAACAGCAGACTGAGCACCTGAAGTTCTGACCAGTAACCTCTCGGACAGGGAATCTACCTGGACAGTTTTTTGAACTGTCCTGTCTTTCTAAATGCCCCATATTTAGCATCTGTGGGAGCTGTGAAGTGAGTACCTGAGCAAAGCAGGCCCTAGAAATACAAAAGAAAATGCCACTGAACTGACCCAAAATTTCCATGGTACCAGCTGGAGTAAGCCTAGCAGAAAAAGCCCCTAACAGTTGAGGGCAGGAGAGTGGGCAGCCTCTGGTGAGTTACCATTCACTGAGTGCCATCCTCCTATCATAGACCCGAATGGAGCCATCGCCAAGGCCGGCCACAATGAGTGAGCGATGAGAGTCACAGGAGAGGCTTGTGACACAGCTGTCTGCACCCGTAGGGATGTCCTAAGGTACAAAGAGAGAGATCACAGTGTAGACAACTGTGGAGCATCGAAGTACAGTCCTTTCATAAGGAGTAGTACCCAGGGGGTTCTTGAGAATGCTGAAGGAGCTATCTGATCGATCCCCAATCAGTCTTTCCAAAAATAATATGTATTTATCGAGTGAAACTCCTCCCCCTCCGCCTCCCCCATTGTGTGAAATTCAGGGATGTTATGTCCATCCAGAGAGGTCTTGAGGAACCTAGGAGTAGAAGAGAAAAATGAGAAAACTCTAAGAGCACAAAGGCACTCATCCCCACAGTATGAATGATAGGTCAATTGTACCTCAGCTCCACCAGTCTGGAAAAGAAAAGCTATAAACATGTATCTCCCAGGAGACCACATAGCTCACAATCTAGTAATGACTGTCTTTCAGGTCCAATTAAACTTTCTAACAACATATTCCCCCCTTTCTAAAAAGAAAGACAAAGCACATTTGGCAGGGAAGAAGCCTTGTTATCTCCTCCTAAAACTTCTAATTAGTTAAGGAAAATCTCCAGGAGGAATTTTCCTTCCTATAAAGCAGCCCTCCCCCTCCCTTCCTGATGGTCATAAATGCTGCTGGAAGGGCAGGAGTGGTGATAAATGCTTGATAGGAAAGAGCAGAAGACAAAAAAAAATGGGCCACAAGAGAGAAAAATGCTTTCAGGAATATAAAAAGATTCTGCAACTAATAGATATATAGAAAAAGAAATCTAACATATATGAAAAGCAAGAGATTATTGCTTTAACCAGGAGCTCCCATTTTTTTTTTATGCATCAAACCAGAGTACAGATCTGTCATTTAGCACCCTTATGTCTCTATGAAAGAAAATCCTACCAGGGGATAGGAAGGGAAAACTCAAATTGATAAAATCATTGATTAGTTAAGGGAAGCCTTTCTGCTTCTCTAGATCTGTTCTCTGCCTTAGCAGAGGCCTTTCAAACAAAGCTGAAACAGAACCTCGAGGGAAGTCAAGTTCTCTCTGTGGTTGAGGTCTACTTCCTCAGTATAGGAATTGAAAAAAAAAAATCTGTCATTTCAAGGGAACATTTACCTAACAGGAATAACAACTTCTCCAGAAAAAGATGCCAATTAGAGCTGTGCAGCTCCACTGGCACTGATTTAATAACAAGAGGGAGTGTGAAACAAAAGATGACAAGCTCCAAAATCGAAGGTCAAAGGTGTCCAGAGGATGAGAATGCAGAGTGTAAAGGTGGTGCTATGGGGCCAGTGCCCTAGGTAGTAGTTCTGCAGGCTGCAGCTCCCCACTAGGTGCACACGTGGCCACCAATGAGAATACTGCCTGCCGCAGAAAGGAAATAACGGTAAGAAAGAAAAATAGTTTTAATTTAACAGCTACAAAAGGAAGGGCAGCTTCTAACAACTGGGAAATAATCAGGCCCTCCTCACATTGCATTAGCTCACTTCACACCTCCATTCTATTTTGGTTTTGGGAGCACATGCGCTATACCTGTTCCTCTCTGACAATGTCAGGTTTTGTCTAATCAAACATCTTAGCTAGGGATCTAAGCTGGTCAAGAATGTAAGTTGAGAATGCTTGGAAAACAACTATTTTTCCCTAGGAAAAAAAATCTCACCCTCAAAAAAATTCTCATCTCATGGAGTTATGGGGACAAAGGAAACCCCTGCATCATAAAGCCATTGCAAGCACTATTCTAAGAGCAGCATCTGGCTCCCCTCCCACTGCTGCTTCTGACCAGACCTGCATTAGCTCTTTTCCCTCTCTTCTTGGCCCTCTGTCAACTTTCCAGGGTGTCTTGAGCAAAACTAATTTACTTCTCTCTCTCTTTCTTTATTAAAACTGAAAATAAAAAATGTTTTCAGAAGCACACAGTCGAATAATTAATCATTCTAATTTAAAATATTTTCACCCTACTGATTTCTGATGTTCCCTAATTTACACAGATAAAATAATATTTGGAAATAATTAGGATTAGCATAGGCTTAATTATGCTGCAATGCAGGGTCAAAGTGTCATAATTAATGTTCATCCAGGGGTAATTAATTTCTAAAAGCTTTGAAGTCTAGTCTTCATTTGTCTCTAGTAGTGAAGGCTTTCTTCCTGCAGAATTTGTCTCCTCCCCTGAAATAATTTAAGTTTTACCACAACTCCCTTTTGGTGATGATACATTGCTTGGAAGGGTAGAATCTATTTCTCTATAGTCACAAATAGAAGAGTGACCTCAAGAGAGATTTGAAGGCAGAGTTGAACTTTTAGGAAAAAAAAGAAGAAAATTGAGATAATGATCCACATTATCTGTGAGGTACAGTGGAAAGAAGGCTAGATTTGGAAAGAGAGGATCTGAGTTCAAATCCTCATTCTAAGACTTATTACTTATATGACCTTAGGAAAGTTACATGAACCTCTCAGGCCTCACTTTTCCTCAACTATAAAATGGTGGAGTGGGACAAGATGACCTTGAAGGTTCCTTCCAGATCTGGATCCATGATTGTACAACCAATGACCTAACACCCTGAATCTGAAACATTTTAGGAGAATAGCTGATACAATGTCTTTGCAGCACTAGAATTGGGAAAAATGCCAGGGTTCTAAAAGAATGGTAAAAGGAAGAGGCTAATATGTTCCACAAGCCAAGACAAGCACAGCATTTTTTACCTGCACTTTCATCTCTCTATCTGTGTCCCAGATTCGGATAATCCGTACATCTCCTGAGGTCATGAGGAGGCCGGTCTCTTGTTCCCAGTCCACCACCATACCTGCTCCTAAACAGAAACAACGAGTAAGTATGCATTACATTGAAAATTCACTGAGCATTGATTTGGAGAATCATAGGTGAAAGCAAGCCTTGGGAAGGCAATTAGGGCATTTAGTCAAACATTTCCGATCTAGATTCCAAAGAAGGGCAAACATATTCTTTTAAGTATTTATAAAATTTATCAAAGGTTAACCTTAAGTCCTGCTTGGACTCCTATAATGCACATATCAACAAGCCAACAAGTACTCACTAAGGCTCACTGTGCGCCAGGCACTGTGCTAAGTGCTAGAGCTGTTTGGAGTCAATGGCTTAAGACAGAAAATAATGCAATGACTTTGCTAGGCTTTCAGGTTCAAGGACGTCCTAGAAGAAACGGACTAGTTTAAGAGATGGGAGATAGCAACCTCATATTTGATACTTTGATGGACCTGAGATTTCAAGGAGATGGGGTCTTCCTCCAATGGCATCGATCATGTTCCATTCATGTCTTCTTAGTCTGTGATCCGTAAGTCCATTTTCTTCCTAAGTCCTCCACTGTGGGCTTACCCAGCATGTCGGGGCTCTTCCTCTAGATCTCTTGACAATCATAGCTACTATTGTAGTACACCATCTGTCCCATCAGTTATCCTTCTCTTTGATTGACCTGTTTTCTTTTCTGGTCATACATTTTTTCTTGGATAATGATTTTTATACCACTTCTCTTACATAGTTCTTTGTTAGTAATATGTTGCTGCCTAGTCTCAGTCATGCCAGCCTAAACACAAAGTAATACACAGGTTCTCCATTCTCATGGAGTCATGGATTGGCTGGTTTGGAAACTCAAGAAGATATTACCAAACAGTCATCAAATGGACTGTTGTGTGTGAATAAACATTTAAATACTGCATATTTCTTCTGAAGTATCTGATCTCATAGAAGGGAACAATCCCTAATTATCCCCCTCCAATTATAAGGGAGCTTGTTGAGGCAGTGATTGGACCTATTCTCTTTTAGCTCTCCAGAAAAAAAAATCTCTAGAATGGAATTTCAACTTTTGTGGGTAATCAAATGAAGGACCAGCAAGGATTTATTAAGTATCTATTATGTATCAGATATAGTGTTGGATGCTGGACACTCTCCACCCCCCCACATTTTTGAGATGGTCTGTGCCCTCAAGGAGCTTATATTCTACTAGAGGATTATAATATGCTCATACAGTAAATGCAGCCAGTTTGCCTGAAGAGTAATGTGTTAGGTGGAGTAATGTGTAATTAGCCTGAAAGCCTGATGGCTAGCAAGCCAGCTTTCAATGGACCTTAAAAGAATTTTAAATGCTACAGCTAGGAGACTGGATTTTAACCTAATAGCTTCTTGATCAAAGTAGTAGCAGACCTATCCTATACCATCACTTTGGCCACTGTGTAGAAGACGGATTGAAGAAGTGAGAGACCAGAAGTAGGGGAATCTATTAGAAGGCCTTTGCAATCATCCAGGTGGGAGATAATAAAGACCTAGAAGAGAGTGGTAGCAGTCTGAGCAGAGATATGCTGAAGTGGTAAAAATGATAAGATGGATCAATTGAGTGGATATATCATAGAAACCACTGTGAGCAGTCTTTGAAATGGGGTAAAATGTACCAGGATGACATCTCATTTCCTTTTAGAAGGGCCTGAAACCATTCTACTGTTTGGTAGATGGGCAAACTGGTAAGCAAAACAGCCATACTTCTGTATTCCTCCATACATAAATATCACTAAATTAGCCCCAAAAGATATTTATTTTGAGACATACTGTCTACTCAGGCCATCAAGACTTGTGTAATAGAGACATAACCGTCTTTATACAAACTTAATTGATAAAATCATTCTCTATATATGTTTCATTTTAAAGGGCTTGCATACTAGCTGAAAGTTTCCCTAGAAGGTGCTTAAATGGTTTTCTTTTGAAGGCTGAGTCAATTATCAATTATCTTTCACTTCTGGTGTTGGGAGGTAGGCTGATCTCATATTTGATGATTTCCTGGATAGATTTCTACTCACAAGTTCCTTCACACATGAAAAGAATTCTTGGCCTGAAAAACTGGAGATAAACTTCAAAGCATGGTTGGCTGGCAGGTTCTACTACCTTGGAGGAAGAATGTATACTTTAAAAACATTAAAAAATGTTTTTCATTTCTAATGCATTGTTGCCTGACCTCATAGAGGTGAGATGGAGAAAATGAAATCTTCTAAGTACTTCCAGGACTGGACAACACTCGATAGAGTTATTTGTGAAGAATAACTCTTTATTCTCCAGTTTGTGTTCAGGAAGAGATAATTTTCCTAGGCCTCAACAGGGCCTGAGGAAATTATAGGGAATGAATGGAATTAAGCCTTTTGATGATGCTGATAAAATGAATGGGGAAAAAACAGGTACTTGGCTAAAACTTACAGAATAAGGTACATATATGTGTGTGGGGTGGGGTGGGGGATGTCAAGATATGAGTAATGTTTAAATGCAGAAAGAGTCTTAAAAGCAAGGTCAAAGATGGTCAGGATTAATTGTTATCTAACAGGCAATCCCAGGGAATGAAACACACAAAAATTGCTGGATGTTCACATTAATTAAAATACTATTTCCCTTTTCTTATTTTTAAAGACCAGGTCTCCCTATCTTGCCCTGGGTGGAAGTGCAGGGGGTATGAGTACATAGGCCAATCTCTATTCCCCACAGGCCAATTCACTATTGGCATGGGACCTTTGACCTGATCCATTTCTGATTTGGGCTGATTCACTCCTCCTTAAGTAAGCTGGTGGTCCTCTGCAATCAGAGAGGAAGGGAAGGTAATAAACATTTCTTTCTTTCTTTCTTTCTTTTTTGGAGGGAGGAAGGCAGGGCAATTGAGGTTAAGTGACTTGCCCAAGGTCAGACGGCTAGTAAGTGTTAAAGTGTCAGAGGCCGAATTTGAACTCGAGTCCTCCTGACTCCAGGGCACTGTGTCACCTAGCTGTCCAGTAATAAACATTTCTATTACCACCTACCATGTGTTAGGAATTGTGCTAAGTGCTTTACAAATATCATCTCATGCAATCCTAACAACCCTGGGAGGTTGTTATCCTTGTATCCCCATTTTACAGGAGAGGAAACTGAAGCAAACTGGTTAATGACTTGCCCAGGATCACACAGCTAGTAAGTATCTGAGGTTGGAATTGAACTCAGGTCTTCCTAATTCTAGGTCCAGCGCACTTTACACATCATCCAGCTGTCTCTACTGATGTCCAATTTAGTGTGGACATCTGATTAAGTTAGCCCACTGTAGCTCACTCAATTAGATTCATCAGCCTATGCTTCGCTGGTAATAAGAAGCAGGCATCACTACTCCTGGCAGGAGATGGAGTTTTCATTCAGCTAACATTCAGCACTGATCTGACTGAAAAAAAGCTAATGCAATCTTGAGCAGCGTTAATAGAAGCCTAGCACTGACACCAAAGCAGGTAACAGTTCCACTCCACAGCTATCCAACAATGGAATGGTCTGCCCTGGTAGAGCTCATTCCCAAGAACTAGAGTGGTTCTGTCTGAGGACGGATGACCTGCACCAGTCAGGGATGTGACGAAAGGATGCATGAGGGTGGAGAGGGAGAAGTTTGGACTAGCAGACCTCTAACATTGTTTTTAACAATTGAGATCCTAAAATTCTAATTCATAGGTTTTTACCAAGCTTTTGGTGTGGTGAATTCTTGGGTATAGGTGCAGGTAGAATTCTGTTACCAAAAAACAGAACTATTTTAATTTATGAAAACTCAGAAGACTTTCCTGAAAAATCTGAATCTTACTAAGGTGCAGAATCAATGTCTGTTTTACAGTGCTCCCTATTTGGTTCTTAATTGATGTTCTACTGGTTTTGAATAAAACCAAAGAAATGTAAGTAGTCAAGAAGTATAACTAAAAGAATCAAGACTGTACTTTGTGTAATCCACAGACATCAAGGAAGTACAATTATGGTATTGTACTTCACACTGACATTCTCATGAACAGGAGGCACACTATTAAATAGAAAATGTGGACTAAAAGTTGAGAGGACAGGAATAGGAAGTGGACCATACCACTCCTTTCCCTTTTTTATCCAGAACTCAAAAAAAGCACAGAGCCATTTAAAGCTAAAATGATACTTACACAATTAGTAAAAATATAGATGAATGGGGCTTAGCTTTCCATGAACAGTTGAAATCTCTTCATATTCCTGAATGGAAAACAATTCCTAAGCAGGGTACTTCCTAGTGAGTGTTTTGTCCCACCAACACTTTTTTTTTGGGTGTGTTTTTTCCCTTATAGACAGGAATACCTTCTACCCAATCTCTGCCTATTGAAATCCTTCGAGATTCAATGCAAATTCTACTTCTTTCATTAAGCCTTCCTAAGTTTCCCAAGTCAGAATTAATTCTTACATCTCCCAAATAATTCTAGCACTTTGTATTTCATCTTATGCTCTCTACTTTGTGTTCATGTCTTATTTCCTCTACTAGACTGTAAACTCCTTGGGGACAGGGACTGTCTTTTATTCACCGTTGGATCTATTGGCTAGTGGAGAAGAGTAGGATTATCATCCTCCTCTTTGTAGATTCTATTCTTTTATTAATTCAGCCTAAGATTGCATTAGCTTTTCTGAATAGACAAGTCATGTATGCCTTGTACTGACCTGGAAGACAACTAAGATCTCTAAGTTGCTTTTTTCTTTTTTGGGTTTTTTTTTTTTTTTTTGCTTTTTGGAGGGCAATTGGGGTTAAATGACTCGCCCAAAGTCACATGGCTAGGAAGGGTGTCAAGTATCTGAGGCCGGATTTGAACTCAGGTGCCCCTGACTCCAGGGCCGGTGCTCTATTCACTGCACCACTTAGTGGCCCCTCTAAGTTGCTTTTTTCAACACTAACTGCTAAGTTATATAGGATTTTACATTTATCTGAATTACAGATAGCCCATCATTCCAGCCATCAAGTTGTTTTTTGATCCTGAATGTATTACCATTCCAACTTTGTGACATTTTCAAATTAACTAAGCATGGGGTGGCTAGGTGGCGCAGTGTATAGAGCACCAGCCCTGGAGTCAGGAGTACCTGACTTCAAATCCGATCTCAGACACTTACCACAAAAAACTAGCTGTGTGACCTTGGGAAAGTCACTTAACCCCAATTTGCCCTATCTTTCTCCCTCCAAAAAGCAAAAAAGTAAAATTAAATTAAAAAAAAAAAGAAATTAACTAAGCATGTCATCAATGTCTTCATGCCAGTCACTGAATAACATATTGAATAAGATATCTGAGGAAAGAACCTTAAGGCACACCTCTAAAGATATTCACCTATATTGACACTGATCCATTAGTGGTGATGATAAAAATGATAGTTAACATTCACATAGTACAAAGCAACTCTGAATGTCTACCTCACTCTCAGATTGGCAAAGTTGGCAAAAGGAAAATGACAAATGTTGCAGGAGATTGTAGGAAAACAGGTACATTAGTCTACCCCTGGCTGAGCAGTGAATGTGTACGCTCATTTTTAAAAGGGATTTGGAACTGTACCCCACCCCCCCAAGCTACTAAATTGTGCATACCCTTTGATCCAGCAATACTACTACTAGGTATACACCCCAAAGAGATCAAAGAAAGAGGAAAATAGTCCATATGCACAACATTCTTTATAGCAGCTCTTTTTGCAGTGATGAAGAATTATAGACTATGAGGGGTAATCAATTGGGGAGTGGCTGGACCAATTATGGAATATGAATGTAATAAAATACTATTGTGTCATAAGAAATAATGAAAGGCAGTTTTGGTGAAACTTATATAAACTGAGGCAGCCTGAAATGAGAGGAACCAGGAGAACAATTTATAAAACAATACCACCATTGTAAAAAAAAAAAAACCAAAAAACTTTGAAAGACAATATGGTGAGCCCCAAGAAGCAGGGGACTATGAGGCTGTGTAAGAAGGAGTGAACTCACCCAGTTGGAAATGGAGCAGGTGGGACTGGGCCCTTAGGTGGGTGCTGCACTTCCAAAAACAATGAACAAAAAAACCCAGTCTTCTTGATTCCAATTTCAGAATTCTCTCCATCAAAAGAGCTACTTTCATCTTACCTATTATTTTATGATATGTTTTATTCCTATTCCCAGTGGTATAGTGGAATGAGAACTGGCAATGGAATCTGAGGTTCTAGCTTTGAATTCCACCTCTGATATTCAGGGTTAGTGGAACTTTGGGCAAGTTGTCACTTAACTTTCCTGGGCCTCAGTTCCATACATCTGTAAAAGGAAGGAGTTGGATGGGGTACCTTATGAAGCCCTTTCCAGTTCTGCATTTTCCTATGATCTTTTCTCATTTTGTCTATTGACAGAACCACAGAATACTAGAGATGGAGAGATCATCTAATTTGAATGTCTCATTTATAGGGATGAGGAAACTTCTTCCTAGAAGTACGTCTCTCAGTGCTTTCATTAATTCTTCCTCTCCCGACTCACCCCCCCATGCTTGAAGCAAACTCCTTTTCTCAGTCATTTTGATCTTCACTAACCTTTCCAAGTAATTCTTGAAAACTTTCTTTGTAGAGTTGGCAGTATCAATAAATCAAGTTTCTAGGGGAAGAACATTGTAAAAAACAGATAAAAATGCCCAGAGATATACCACTGTGATTTACTTAAAAAAATTCTGTACTTTATGTCTTAGCTGTTTATCCAATTTATATTGGGAACTCCTAGAACCAGGAATATGTCTTCCTTCTCTCTTACAGACCCCGGTGTGTACATGATAATAGTCATGATAATAGAAGTGAAGATGTGTATAAGGAAAATAAAGTATTAGGCTGAACCCAAGCATTTTGTTCCCAAGCCTCAAGATTTTATTACCCAATAAGAGGTAAGGTAAGAGACAGGGAAAAACAGCTTTGGCTAGCTGAAAAGCCTAGGATATACTTAGAACTATCTCCGTGCCTATCTTATCAATTTGTCTTAAAGAATGCAAAAGATTGGGGGCAGGCAGCTAGGTGGCGCAGTGAGTAGAGCATCAGCTCTGGAGTGAGGAGGACCTGACTGGCCTCAGATACTTGACACACTTACTAGCTGTGTGACCTTGGGTAAGTCACTAAACCCACTTGCCTTGCCTTCCCCCCTGCCAAAAAAAAGAATGCAAAAGATCTGTTTTCAAAATCCTGAACATAATTCAAGTAAAGAAAAAAAGTATCTTTTCTAAATATACAACACTTCTCTAGTTTCACAAATTAAACAAGATGGTAGACTTTAAGGGGAAAAAAGTAGGATGTGGAAGAAGGCATCTGCAAAAAATAAACAGAAGAAAAATTCAGGAATGTTCAGATGTGTCATTACAGCATACATAGAAAGGCACAAAAGAATTTTTTCTTAGATTGCAAACTAGATTCATGCACAAAGTCCTCAGTTCATAAAATTGAACTCCATCCCTCTCCTCCATCTGTGTGCATATCTGGATTGGTGGGCACATGGGTATGCAAACATAAACTGACCTCTAGTAGGACCTAGTTGGAAAAATGGTTTTAGAGCTTCTTAGATACAAAAAAGTAAGTACACTTTAATAGTGCACGTCAAGAGAATCAATGCTACAATCGCTCCTGTCACATATAAAATAGGAAGCAAGAAGTTTGGCAAATTCACCTATGTTTTGTTGGGAATGTTCAAGCAGTCATGTTGACTAAGTGCTGAAGCTGGCTTAGGATTCTTACTAATCTCCCCTCTCTGAACACCAGTAATGGCAAGGCTCAGAGACTAATCGATCATTTCATTCTGGTGCAGGAAATGCTGGGCTTCACAGCTTAGCTGACAGCTTATATATTTATCTTGTGAGTCAAACTGATTGTTATTTTGGATTGCCTGGCACCTTAAAGTCTGCTGCAGAACAGGAAGCAAGCAGACTGACAGTGGTGTTGATGATAAGTGCCTCCAAAGTGTTTACATTTGTCAACTTGTTTACGGCTTATATGACAAGATAAACCTGGCAGTCCTGAGATGGATACCGCCATTACAGCACTGATTAAGTTAGGTGGCCAAAGCTCTGTGTGGCAGTTTGAAAGGTCCCAGTTTTCTAGTTAGATTCTTCTATTTGCCAGCAATGATTTTCTCCAGTTTGATCTGCTGTAATCATCACAAAAAACAGTCAGGGCTTTCATATTTCTCTCTGCTGGAAGGTTTAAGGAGGACATACTTTCTAATGAGGGCTTACTGGTACCAAGAGGCACAGCCTCTTCCTGGCTGTGGGGAGAGGCATGAGCACTGAACAACTATAAAATCATAGGTGAGGAAAGACTAACCCTAAGAAAGCAGCACAGGAGGCACTGCAGCGCCAGAGGGGGCGCAGGCTGTGTATAAGGGCAAGCCCATCACTTTTTGTAATCCCCAAGTTTGGTCATTGTAAGTGTTGTCTTCTGGATCCCCAGTGCGATGAAGGACAAGAGAACAATGCACAATCTGGTACCTTGTGAGTCAGGGATCCTGACCACCTTTCTGTTATCCAGCTTAGAAGGATACTTTGCCAATGACATAAATAACACCTACTAATTTCTGAAATGTTGCCCCCAAAAAGGGCAATAAGGAAATTACCAAGGAGGCTATGTGAATACAAAGAGGGCAGATTCACTAGTTTAACCCTATGTTGTTTAGACCACTTCTGAAATATTATAACTAGCCAGTGTGGTGGATATAGCCAGGAGGTTCAAAATCTACTCCCTTCATTAGTAGATGTGTGACCATGAAAAAAATCACTTAACCTCTCAGGCTCAGTTTCCTCATACATAAAATGATATAACAATACTTAGTACCTAACTTCAGACTTGTTATAAAGATAAACTGAAATAATGTATATAAAGTGCTTTGCAACCTATAAGTGATATATGTTAGTTATTATTCTTATTATCAATACTGTCAGCCTTCATACTTTAAGAGTGACACTGAAAAACCAGAATTTCCAGATAAAGGTGACCAGTATAGTGAAAGGACAGGAAGACAGCAGAAGAGGAAGAGTAAATTCAAAACAAACCAAAAGTCAAAATGTCCAAGGGCTTTCCTCAGAGTAACTCTGAGTTAGGGAGTGTAAATACAATTATTTCCATTTTACAGGGGAGAAAACAGATGCTATAAGCCATTAAATAATCTGCCCATAATGATACTGTTAAGTGGGAAGGATATTAACTTAGGTATTCTGATTTCCATCTACTGTGCCATGTTCCTGCTTAGATTAAAACCAAAAACAAAAACAAAAGACAACCTGATTATATGAATACGAAGGAGGGGGGGGTGTCTTTGTATCTGGATTGTCTAGAGTTTCCAGAAACATAGCTGAATCACAGGGGGAAAAATTCAAAAGGTATCAAGTAAACCAGGCCACTGAATTCTCTGTGTAGATCCACAGGGAAGAACCAGTACCAATGAAGAGAAGTTATATAGAGGCCAGTTTCTGGTTCATTAAATAAAAAGAAGAATGATCTAGTAATGAAAGCTGTCCAACAGTGGAATTGGCTGCCCTGGGAGACAGTGAGAGCCCATCTTCTAAAAGTGTTCCCTCAAAGTCCAAATGGCTACTTGTCAGGAATGTTGTAGAGGGGATAGGTTGGATTAGATGATTTTTAAGGTTCCTTCCAATTTTAAAATCCTACAGTTATGATTACGTAAAGAAAATTCCAACTATTTCTAAAGTAAATTATTTATTTAGTTAGAAGGTCCTGCTTTGATAGATGTTATTATAAATACATTTTTTTCTTACACTTGACAGTTCTGAATATTCACAAGTCAGACACAGAGGCAGAGGGGAGTCAAGCTGTGGCTAATATTTCATACACTAACACCTTTCATCAAGATTTATAAAAGAAAAGCTACATACAAGCCTGCTCATCTAGGCAAAGGGGAAACTCCTCCAATCAAAAAAATATAATTTCAGAATGAGGTCTGTAGTTATGAATGGATGGTCACTCCTCACAGTGACGGATGAAACCACTACCAACTCCCTATTCTGAGGTAATATCACTTGTTATCTCAGGATTGTCTGATACAGTGGCATCAAACTGGCAAATTTTAGGCTTCCATAACATTCAACACACACATGATATACTTCCCTTCCCCTGTGTCACTGTCATTAAGGGCACTCTGTAATCTATGGCTGTTTTCCGAGCTGTGGATGTGCCAACATCACCACTTCTTGCAGGGTAGGGGTATGTAGGGAGCAATTTCAACCACATCCCTCTGTGGTTACATTCTTTGTAATGAACGGACAGTTCTCATATTCTAGATCCTTTCTACTTGGCACTTAAAGAGCTATTCGTGTTTTGTGCAAGGTCCTTAGAAAAGGACATGTAAAGGTACATACAGACTCAGCCTGTTCTACAACGCGTCAGTCTGTGGAAACCTTTGGGGGGAATAAGAATAGACTTTCCAAGATAAGAAAAAGTTGTGTGTGTGTGTAAATAAAATGCTCTAAATTACTACTAATAAAAGTAATGCAAAATAAAACAACTCTGAGGTTCAACAGGGGAATGGCTAAATAAATCATGGCATATGAATGTAGTAGCATATTGTTGCCCTATAAGAAATGATGACAGGGATGGATTAAAAAAAACCTAAAGAAGACTTGTATGAACTGATGTACACTGAAATGAGAAAAGCAAGAACAAGTAATATAATGATCACAGTAATGTAAAGGAAAACAAGCAACAAAGGCATAAGATTTATGATTAATGAAATAAGCAATTATGTCTGCAGAGGACTGACAATGAATTATGCTTCCCATTTCCTTATAGAGATGTGATAGACTAGATATACAAAATGTGCACATTTTTAGACATAACTCAGGTGTGGCTTTATTTCGCTTGACTAAACTTACTTGTTTCAAGGAAGGTCCCTTCGCCTCCCCCCCCCCCCCGGTAGATATGGAGAATAATAACGTTATTTTATATATATATATATATACCTTTAAAAAACTACTCAGAAGATGATGCACAGTGATGTGAATAGAACCAGCAGAATACTTTGTATTATAACAACACAGCAAAAAATGATTTTAAAAGACTTACTCTGATCAACACAGTCCTCAACTAGGATTCCAGAGGGCTAATGATGAAAAATGCTCTCTATCTCCTGACAGAGAAGTGAATGTCTAAATATGTAGAACGAGGCATACATTTTTGGATATGGGCAATGAGGGCATTTGTTTTGCTTAACTCTGTGTATTTGTTATTTTTTTTAAATGGGGGTATGGAGATGAAATAAATGTTTTGTTGATTGAAAAAAGTCAATTTAAATAAAGAAATAAAAGTGGAATAATATACAGAAGAGGAAATAGACAATAAAGGCAAAGTACTAAAACCACTATGTTAAATTTAATATATTCTATATAAAATCAAGGAAGAAGAAAAAAAAAACCATATCTTGGCTAAAATTAAGACTATAACTTGTGAACCACATGGAGCATAATCTGTAGGGTTCCCTAAGAAAATGAAACTGTGGATCATTTCCTTTATCAGTTTCAAATGAATAGTTGGCACCAAAATTTTCTCCCATCTTGAAACATATGTGCATGTACGTGTGCATGCATGCATGGTTGTGCATGTGTGCATGCACACACACACACACACACACAAAGTAACCCAATTACAACCAATAAACAAATATATACTTTAAATTTTTTTCTTTCTTAGCATATGGCTATCTTGCATCTGACATTTTGCGTTCTATCCTGATGACTTCAGGATATTCGCAACCTAGGGCCTCACAGATGCAATGTCATTTATCTCAACCAAGCCTTTCTCTCCCTAGTCCCCCTTTAATGAATACTGCAGTATATCACAGATTTAATTACTGAAATGTTGTAGATTAAGAGGTTAATTGACTCGTCAGGAATATGTACAAGAAAACTGAAGGGGAGTGAATAAATGCAGGACTAACAATGACTATGATTTTAACAAAACACAGGCCTGCAAAGAAAATGATGTTGTTCAAGTGCTAAAAGAGTTCTTACTATTCTACTTCCAAAAAGAGTTAACCATCATTGTTTCTCTGTCCCTAAGGGAATTACTATTGACCTGAGTAAGGAAAACTGTTTGGGTTTCATTCCTTTGCTTCAGCTTTCTTTTGTCTCAGGGAGGGTGTGTGGAATCTTCTTTTTCCTTCATCTCAGACCTTAACCCTTCCACTTCAGCAAAGAAGTTCTGTGGACCCACCTCCAGCAAAGAAATCACCTTCTGACACAAGTTCCTCTGAGGGGTCTCTCTTGAATGTCTCCTCTCCTTTTACTCAGATCCCTTATGAAATTAGGAATTCCACCTTATCCTCTCCCTTGATTGATTTGTTTTCAGATGGACTATGCTCATTTTAATAAAAGGCTGACATATCTGACAGGCAAAACTTCATGCTCTCTCACTTCTGGTGAAGATGACTTTGTGATGGGTCCAGAGGAGCTCAACTTTCCCACATGTACTCTAGTGAAAACTAGAAGATTGTGAAACTGAACACTGACCAAGAAATCCAGGTGCAATGGTGTATGCCCATGATGCCTGCTACTGGGTGGGGTGAGGGGAACAGGAGCCTGAGGTTGGTGGATTATTTAGACTTACTATGTGCTAGGCACTGTGCTAAGTGCTTTACAATTAAAGCTGATCTGGTGTCCACACTAAGTCTGGCACCAGTATGGTGAGCCTTGAGGAAAGGGGAGCCACCGGACTGTCTGAGGAAAGAACCAGTTTAGGATGGAAATAGGAGAAAGTTAAAGTTTCCATCAAGATGAGCAGAGGGGTGAGGCTACCCTACTTCTAGTCTGGGAAAGACAGGGAGACCCAGCCTCAAAAAACAAACAAATGAACAAAACCTCCAAAATACCTAAAGGGAAATGACAGTAAGCGCTTTCATTCACTCTAGGGCTGCACAGTAAAAGATAGCCAGCCTACAGGCAAGAGGTAGGAAAGAGGTCCTATCAGAAAAGTCAATGCAAACAAGTTAGAGCCCTGTATGTATATAGAGAGAAAGCATTTATTAAGGATTTAATACATGTCAGGTACTGTGTGCAGACCAAGGATGCTTCAGGAATACCTGAAGCCTATAGGGTTTTATACCTGGGCTTGGGAAGAATGGAAGGGAGAAAGTTCAGAGCATATTTTTGAATGGGGAAACTCAAGGAATCTTAGAAATCTGCAGCTATTTGATCACTGTAACCATAGACAGATAGCCAGGAGCCACCATTATTAAGACCAGGATGCCTAGAGGCCCTGGTGCTCGGTGCAATAACATTCCTGAGGACTTTGTATACCACAGTACTATGAAACTGTCTCATACAGGGGATGGTCTGAAGCCTATTGATGTTGTAAACCTACATACAAAAGGAGAACGGAAGTCTATAGCAAAAGCCCAGGTAAATGAGAAAAGAAACAAGCAGGGTTGACTAACCTGTCCAAGAGCATGGGAAAGACTAGAGCCTGGCCCTGGCACAAAGTCCTAAATCATCAACTGAGACTTGAGATAGGAGTAAGCAGAAGAAGACACAGAACATTAAGACGAAATATTATGGATCCAGACATAGCCAAGAGAAAAAGCCAGAAGAATGGAGGTAACAACACAACTATTACAAGCAGAGTCACCGAGAAAAAATGCCTTGGATGTAAGGACTATGAAAGTACATGAAAAAAAAAGGAAGAAACAAAAAACAGAATCAGAGGCAAAATAATAGCTCTGTATGAAGTAATTGGAAGGAAAATAGCTTAGAATAGAAGGTGGTAAGTCTTACCCAAATAACACTGAAAATTAAAATGAGCCAAGCAGAAATCAGTAAGTACACGAAACAATGAGAAATATGTAAAGTATCTACTATGAGGAGCAATTGACATGGAAATATGTCAAAGATAGAATTTAAGAATTATTTCATCAGAGTCCCTGAAAGCTTCCATGCACAACTCTTTTTCAAGAAATCAACTGATTAGAAGCTATTATTAGAGTGAAAACAGAAAGAATCCATGAGTCATCTTTTGAAAGAAACCTCAAAATGAGAACTTCCAGGAACATCAGTCAAGATCTAGGGCTTCCAGGTCAAAGAAAAGATACTACATGCTACCACAATGAAAGAGTTTAAATAACAAGGGATCACACAAGACTTGATAGCTACTACAGTTAGGAGAGGAAATCTAGGACCATAATAAAGACCTATAACCAGGAATAAATTGCCCTGTAAAACTGCGTACAATTCCAAAGGTAGGAAAAAATGGACCTTTAAGGGAACAGCTGTTAAGTGTTCCTGAAGATGAGACCAGAATGGAAAAGGAACTTTGAGAAGCCTTATGAAATAAAACATTTGAGAAATTGGCAAGGGTTAAAACAATGTGATGAAGCACTTACAGCCTAATGGGTACCTCCTGACCCCTAAAGTCTTCAAAGATTACATAGGGAATCATGTGCATAAGACAAAGAGAGAGACTATGGATGGCCTTGTTTTGTTCTGATGGTCTTAGGAGAGGAAAATGGGTATTCTAGGCCTGGCACACAGTACACAATAAATGCTTGTGTACTTTTTGCCTTCCCAGAAGAGCAACAAGGAAAAAGGGGGCAGAATTTATGAGTTTTTATAACTGAGGTAAGAGAAGCATACAACTAACCTACCTCTATTTCCATCTCTTGTTTCTCTCTCTCTCTCTCTCTCTCTCCCCCTCCAAATTTGGTATAGAAATACTGTAAACTCAACATAAAGTTTAAGATTTTCTGGTTGCAGTATTTTTCCTTGACCTGGAAGTCTTCCATTCCTGGAAGTTTTCATTTTGGGAATTCTTTCTCTACAGCATTCTTTCTCTATTTTCTCTTTGTTCCTTAGTTCTAAAAGCTGAACAGTTTTCATTTATGATTTCTTGAAAAATGGTATCCAGGCTTTTTGTTGTTGCTGTTTATGGAAGTTTTTAGGGACTCCAATGAAATGATTCTTAAATCCTCTGTCCTTGGTTTATTTTTTCATATCAGCTATTTCTTATAGCAGATATTTTACATTTCTTCTAATTTTTAAATTTTTTTATTTTCTTCTAACATTTCTTATTGTCTCATTGAGTCATTAATGATTTTTGTTAGGTTCATTCTAATTTTCAGGGTTAATTGGGCAAAGTTCACCACCTTTTATTCTTTTAAAAAAAGGTAATAGTATTTTTTTTCCAATTGCATGTAAAGACAATTTTCAACATTCACTTTTTATCCAAATTTTTCTCCCTCTCTCCCCTCCCTACTCCCCAAGATGGCAAGCAATTTGATATATTACCAGCTTCTATTCTAGGGTTTTAATTTATTTACATTCTAGGTATTTGATCCAGAGTTATTATTTTGCCTGTAATTCTATTTTTTACTCATTGCTTTATTTACTTTAGGTAATCTCACAGTCCTTATGTCTAAGACATTTTTCCCACTTTGTAGTTGTTATGGAGTTAGTCACTTCTTCTGGGTTTTTCTCTCAGACTTTTCTGTATCCATAATGGTTGGTCACTTCTTCTGTTTACTCATATCTCTAGTCTCAGTTGCTGATTTGGGACTTTGAACCAGGGCCAGGTTCTATTCTCTCCCATACTACTAGAGAGAATGGTCAGACTCTGTTTGGTTCTTGTCACTGACTTTCACTTCTGTTGGGGTTTTCATAAGAGTGGCAGTCTTCAGTGTCCCTGGTTAGAGATCTGTGTTGCTATAGTCTGCTACCTCCCCTGGAGTTTCCTTGATCACACTTTAGGGTATTCTTTTCAATCCTCTTCAAACTTTCCAGATCAGGGTGGCCTTTTGTTCCCCTGGAGTTTTCCCTAGTCAGGGTGCTGCCATTTCTGACCCCAAGGCTTCCTCGTTTGCGGTGTTGGTTTTTTGGTCTCCCCTGAGGTATTGCTGGTTGGGGCACTAGATAAATTCCAATCACCTCCATGAACTTTCCTGGATCAGGGTACTAGGTACTCTTCTATCTCTACTCTGGGTTTCCTGGGTAGGGTGTGGCCATGAGTGTCTGGTTTGTTTATCTGGGCTCATGCTGGCTTCTCTTTCAGTATTGTGGCATATGGTTGTCTGTTTTTGTGAAGACCTGGGTTATAAAGTCTTTATAAAAAAGGGCTTACTGATGTTTCTCTTTGATTTCTTGGTAACTGTTTAACCTGAAACTTTTTTTTCCCTAGACCACTGGTAAAGAAGAAAAGTGGGGGAACTGATCGTTGTGGTCATCTTAACCCCCTGGCTTTTCTCCAAGTTCATTCTGATCCCTCAGTTGTTAGTGGCCTTCCCCTAGAAATTACTGCACAGTTACTTGGCGTATATTTTATATTAACTTTTCCTTGAATATTTTGATTACCCTGAACAGAATCATAAGATCATCAGTTTAGGGTTTGAAGGGATTTTGAAGGACATTCAGTCTAACCTCTTATTTTACAGATAAAAAAATGAAATAATTTGCCCAAACTAGGTTTCAAAGTTAGGTCCTCTGATTTCAAATTCAGTTCTATTCCCCTTGTGCCTTGCTGCCTCTCACTTCTTGTAGAATATCTCTGAGTGAGAGTCTCCCTTTTGTCTTTGTAAGCAGTGCTTAGGTACTTTTTTTCTTTTGGCCTGGTCTATGATTTTATTGGTGAAGAGAACTCCCAGTGAGGAAACTTGATCAAATTATATTAGCAATGGCCCTGAAATTTAATCATCTTAGAAAACTGCCTAGGACATGGAGAGGTTAAGTGACTTGCCCAGGGTCCCACAGCCAGGATGAGTTGGAAGCGAGACTGGAGTCCATGTTCTCCTCACACTAAAACCAACTCTTTATTTTTTACATCATGCTGCCCTTTAAAACAGATGGCACTAAATAAATGCTTACTGAATGAATCGAATGAATGATATATAAAAACAAAGGCCAATAATACTTCTTTTAAAGAAGAAAAAAAAAGATCCCCTGGGGAGAAGTCTCTCAGTTTCTTTTCACAGAGGAAACTGCCTGATGCCTGAGCACCACAGCACATGGCATTGGGTGCATGGGGTAGAGTTCTGGCCTGTTTGGCTCTAACAGCATTGATATGACAAAGAATCAGTAGTAATGGCAGTAGAGCTGTCTATGCTTCCTTAACTTGCTCTGATTTCCTGCTTACTGAGTGGGGAATTCCCTTTGATCGGGTCCTGCTAATTTTAGACTTTACATTTGTCAGTGAATTTCTAAAGGAACAGAAAGTGAAGAGGATAATGGTCCGCCAGTAAGTTCCCATCAGCTCCCTAATGATCAGAGGGAGTGCAAAGGTTTCAAATTAAAGGACTCTGACTCACAGCTTCCCTCGGCACTCTATACTCTAACATAATCAGCTCTTTTCTGGTAATCACAGTATCTGTATTTTAGTCCTCAGTTAATGAATATTAATAATTAATCAAAGACCCAAGATTTATGTCAATGTTCACACACACAAAAGTTCAGACAATCTTTTTAATGCACACTGTCACAATAACAGAGTAGAGGAAGAACCCTTTACTCCCTTTAGGTCATGGGGCAGAGCTTGGAGGTACAGTGAAAGAGGGGAGATATGTGCTCTGCTTCCAGATTTCAGCTTTTAGAGGAACCACTGGGTGCTCCTGACAAACCAGTATTTGATTTAGAACTGGGTATTAAAGGGTTAGTACAGATTAACACTGAGTTTCCTTTTAAACTCTTTTAGGGCAAACTGTTCTGACCTACAGAAGTCACCATAATTCCATGCCTTACCCCCTCTGGCTTCCTATTACCAAGAATTCAATCAATTATTGAGCTGAAAAGGTCATCTAGTCAAGCCTCTAGATTTCACATAGAGGTATGGTTCAGTGCCTGAACCAAGGCATATAAATGTATTCTTTCAACAATGCTTTATTAAATGCTTATTGGGAGAAAGGTACTGTGCTACATCTTAAAGATTTCCAAGGCAGATGAGCTCACAATTTCCCCAAAAAGCTTATTTCAGTGCTTAATTACCCTTTCTGATTAAAAAAACATTTTTCTTTTTTTGTCTAATTTAAATCTCTTCATGATCATGTAAGTAAGTCCTTTTCTTAGGATTTCTGTCTCTGCACATGGAGATTCAGTGGTCAATATGTTTCTTAGAACTTTTCCTAGAGTTTAAAGAATTTAGGTTTTTATCACTTTCAGCAAAATAATCCTAAATCTGTTAGCTTTGTGTGATTTCATATATTCTGTACTTTTCCAGACATAAATGCTTTAGAAAATGTGATTCAGTACTATCTCTGCTGGCTCCTGGTTTTTAAGTCTATGATACTCACAGTCCATCCTTAATGATTTTAACAGCATAACCCAAGCCTAGAGTTTCCTTGATAATCTTGCTTTAGGAGTTACCTAGCTAGGAATGTCAATTATGCCATTAGTTCAAAGAGAGCATGAATAACTAAAAGCTAGGCTATGACCAAACAGTTTACTTGAGGGATGATCACACACCCAACTCTGAACTCTAAAAATTAAAGGTGAAAGAATGTATTCTTTTTTTTAGTGAGCCT
This sequence comes from Pseudochirops cupreus, assembly GCA_028627135.1. Taxonomy (NCBI): domain Eukaryota; kingdom Metazoa; phylum Chordata; class Mammalia; order Diprotodontia; family Pseudocheiridae; genus Pseudochirops; species Pseudochirops cupreus. The sequence continues at coordinate 174,976,269 of CM053584.1, read as the reverse complement.
CAATCTTCTAAAACTTTCTGTCTAAATGACAGAAGACCTCCTAAGTTTTAAGTAGAACTGTAGTATTTTAAAAGTTACATATGTAAAGTCGGTCAAATATGTTTTACAACTCTCTAAACAGCTATGGTTGTCACTCAGATGTTCTGGTAACATAGAATATTATTTATTTACAAATTCCACGTTTATACATGTAGTTTTCTGATGGAAGCAGATATTTCAAATGGTTTAGTGCTTAGTTCTGGAAGAAACCCCTCAACAACAGGGCCCTCTCAAAAGAACAGGTGGGAAAAGCCACTTTCCAAATTTGTTCCAATGGCTATGTTCTTTTTAGTAAGCCACATCTAAATCCAATTAGAATATTCCATTCATCTGTAAATAGTTTTACAAGAATATAGTCATAATGAAGGAATTTGGGATTACTGGATTTGGATATAGATTTTTTTTATGTGTCCTTTCAGATATTAGGGGAAAAGTGGCTTGGGGGGGATGAAAATAACATTAGTCCCCTAATATAGAGAAAATGTCCAATGCTTAGAGATTAAGCAGGAAAAACGTGTGCCACACACACAAGAGTAGTGATGATAAGATTGGAACTTTAAGGCCACTGGCATGTGCTTTCTGAAAAAAACCCCCAAAAGCACAACTATTAGATGAAACATTCAAATCTCATTTTAAGAAGGTGGGTTTTCTTCTCAGTTCCTTGTAATTATTCAATTTCATCACTCAGACATGTCCTACCTCTACTGGTCAACTTAATCCCAGTATTCAAGAACTCTGCTCAGTACACAGGTAATAAAAGAATAAAGCAAAAGAAGCAAATCTAAATCCCTTAACCTTATCTCCCTATAGGCAAAAGAACGTAGAAGATGTGAAAAGAGCAATAACAAAAAAAAAATTAACTTTAAAAATCAACAAAATGAAAGCAAGGAAAGGCTCCCAGTTTCCCCCAGTCCCCTGGATGGTTGTAGGGAAGAGGAAAGAAGGCACTCACCTCCCTGCTTACTTCGGTCAAGATAGATTGAAACCCTTCGGGCCAGACCTGTGAGGAAATAGGGATTGCGGGAATTGGTGCTAAGGGTAAGTTGGTCAGGCAAAGCAAAATAAATTAAAACAAAACAAAGCAAGATTAGAAGGGAAACTTAAAAGAGAAAGGAAAGTGGAATGAGCGCAGAAAAGAATGTTCAAGTTCACAACACGCTTCCACCCAAAGGGAAGGGAATGACTGAGCTGGGACAACCTACCTAGGAAATCATTCTACTTGACAAACATGAAAACAGTTAATGCTCTCTGGCAAATGACATTGATTTGATGATAAAGAACTTTCCCCCTGTGGAATGTGTATTGTCTAACTGCAACATAAATGACCAGTCTGACTAACTGCAGCATCAACTCAGCCAGATTTGAGGGTGGGCCAAAGGCCAACAATGAGTTGAAGAGACTGAGCAGGTTCTTTGGTAGACAGACAAGATAAGTAATGAGCATGTTTAGGGATAATCAAATTTATAGATGCTTAGTTTGGAGGAGGCAAATCTACAGTGAGGAATTAGCAGTGGAGGGGTTTAAGTTCAAACCATCAAAAAAACAAACAACTTCTAGAAAGTGGGAGAAATGTCAGGCTGGTAGAGCTTGACTCTAAGTGTGGGATAATAGTGCTCTGTTGAGGTACATAAGATTTAGCTTGGTGAGGAAATGAAGCTGCTCCTTCTGTCAAAATAAATAGCTCTCTGTTGGTTAATTTCTATGAAATGAGATCTTTTTCATTTAAGAGTTGGAACAGATATTGACCCAAGGGAATTCAAGTCAGGATACTGCTTCCCAAAATGACTCTTCAGGTGGTCTCATCAACCAATTCCACTCCACAATCTGGGTATCTGAAGAGGGAAGATCTTGAGCAAAAACCTGCATTGATTCTCCAGTCACTTCTCGATTTTTGTAAGTAATTCAAGAGTACATGGTAAAGTATGCATAAGACTGTGTCTTCAATGTGCACATGTGGCTGAACTGTTTTTGTAATGATATAGAGACTCTGTACATTTTCCCCCTGATATCAAAGAAGAAGAAGACCACTGGAAGACAGTGCTACTCTCATCTCATAATAAATGAGATCTATGACAGATCAATATATCAAATCACCCTCTGAACTAGGTCACCTAGCCAGCAACTCAGAGCATAGTCAGAATGCTAGAGAACCTTTAGACTACTGACGACTGCTGAGGGCAAACAACTTTACTCCAAGTATATTTATGAATAAGAGAGACCAAGAAATAAAAAACATTATTGGGAAATCCTATCTCCTCCTTTTTCAGCTGGTCACTATATGTTAATTCTCTGTCTTGGAAGCATATAAGACTTTCACCTGAGGATTCTTCAGATTTGAACACTGCTGCCACTTTAATATTTCTGGAAAGTTTTCTTATATTATTTTCTGGAATATGGAGACACTGACTTTTAAAATATTTTCTGAGGAGCCAATAATTCTTACCAAGCTTGTTTCTGTTGTTTTGATTTGTTGAGTCTTCCAGTTTTGCCATTCTGGTGTGGTTTTATTGCCTGATCTAATTTTATGCATCTTTTTTTTTTTAACCACCTCTGAGCCCTGCTACCCATCACAGACTCTACTGCTTCACTAAGATTTTCCCACTACCAGTAGGGAGAGTACTACTTTGTCAGTTTGCGAATTCTTCCATCAGGAATGTTATTTCCAGTGGTTTTTCCTTTATATCTCTTATTACGACTCTAAATCTGTAGGTTCCTGGGACTTGTCCATTTTCTCTTCTCAAGGTGGACTTGTTGCTCTAAGAGTTTTGTTCGTTCTTTCTGGAAATTTCTCCTGGCTTTCTTTTATTCATTACATTGGTGATTCTTTTTACTTTACTCAATCCTTCACATTTTGTGATCTGTTTTTCTGTGAGGGCTCTTTTCCTTTCTCTTTTCTTTTATATAAGACATATAGTGTTATCTTAGGGTGGTATATGTACAGGGGAGTTGGGCTCAGTCCACCATCTTACTGAAGAAAGGCTCTTGTTTTCTCTTTCTTTATTAGTTAATCCAGGCACAGACACTATTGCTAGGCACTGAAGATACAAATATAATAAATAAAATTCTCTATTCACAAGGGACTTACATTTTAATGCAGGAGAAAACAAGAAAAAAGGATATGCAAAATAAATATGAAGAGAATAAATACAAAGTAGTTACAAAGTGTGGAAAGGCTTAATGTAGAAGATGGTGTTTGAGGTGTGTCTGAAGGAACACAAATGATAAAGTGCAGGTGAAGGCACAGGACATGGCTAGCAGTGTGGAGGCATGGAGATATAAGAGGGATTGCTGTTCTAGTCCCTCTGTTTAGCTTTAAAATCTCCTTTACAACATGTGTCCAATCTAGATTTCCAGCTTCATGAATTTTCATTCATGGCTCGGCCTACAGCCCCAGCTCCACTATAATATTAAAGAAGGTCTCTGCAATCTACTCTGATATCAAAGTTCAGGAAGGGGAGTAATAGGCAATGAGACTAGAAATAAAAGTTGGGGACACATGGTGAAGGGCATCAAAAGCTAAAAAGAGGATAGTATATTTTTTCCTAGAAGTAACAGGGACCCACTGAAAATGATTGAGCAGAGGAATCATAATCAGATATTTACTCCAGGACAATCACCTTGGCAGTTATGTAGAGTATGAACTAGAATGAGGAGAGACTTAAGGCAAGGAGAGCAATTGGGAAATTGAGTTAATAACATAAGTGAGAGGTGATGAGGACCTGAATTGGTAGCTGGTAGAACAGTAGAAACTAACAGAATAGAGAACAGGGGTTAAATGTGAGAGATGCTATAGATGTAAAAACTGTAAGATTTGGGTGAGGGAGAGTAAGAAGTTGAGGGTAACATCAATGTTACAAAGCTGAGAGACACAGTGCTTATCTTATAACAGTTTAAGGTGATGAAAGGTCTATTGAGAGTTTTTTTTTTTTAAAGGATGGGCTAGAGTTGTGAAAGACTGAAGATTAGAGAGGGGACAACTGAAGTTGTAATTGGCTGGAGAAGATGGCAGGGGACATGTATGAGGACACATGTAGATAGCTCTTCGCAAGGGTAAGCAGCATTTTATTGTTAGAACCTAGAGGATACAAAGAGAGTAGGAAATAAAGCCTGGAGGTTTTGAGATGAAGAGAAAGGCCTCAATATTTTCAGTAAAGTTAATGGGTGAGGTCTTTTGCTGAAGGAGAGAAGAAAAGGTCTAGAAAAACTTTGTGAGGACTGAGTTAGGGAATCAGTTTGGGAGGAATTGCTTCACTGCCATGGGGGTTCAGTTGAAGTTGGATAACATGAATTTATAATGTAGCCAGTAACCATGATTATGTGAGTAGGAGGGGAGGAGAAACATGATGGGAGTAATTCAAGACTGAAGTTTGGCAAGGCATGAGTCACCACTCATGGGGCACCACAGGCAATGGGGCAAGGGATTTGAGCTTAGAAGGCGGTGTAGAGTTGACTTGGTCAACTATAGGGTCAAAATTGGAGGGAAGAGAAAATGAAGATAGAGTAAGCGTAATGTAATGAGGGGTGGAGGTATTGGAAGTCCTTAGGAAGGTGAAGAAGAGTTAAGATATAGGGGATGGAATGTTAGGAGGTGATGGTCAGACAGAGGAGTATCAGTTTTTGATTGTGGAGGGGGCACATTTGCTGGTGATGGTGAGATCCTGGGTGCGTGAAGACATGGTGTATCTCTGTAGAATCGTTTTTATTTCCTCCACTTAATCTCTTCCAAGGATTACAACTCAGCGATCCCATAATGATCGAATCAAAGGTGAAAATTGGAACTTCATGAATGGGCAAAGAAGGATTTAGATGTAGGAGGGAAAGAAATGTATGGCAAATGGAGCAGAAATTGAAAATAAAACAATGTTAATATCATTGTCCATTGGAATCTAAGGAAAGGGGAACATCACTAAAAAAGGACTATGTTTACTTTCATTAATTGGAAGCGATCCTACAGAACAAAGGGAACATGGTACCTACCGTGACAGGGTACAGTAGGAAGAGTGTTGGATTTGGAGTCAGAGGTTCTGGGTTTGAATTCCAGCTTGTGTGATTGTGGCTAGGTCACTTAATGTCTCTGGGCTTCTGTTTCCTCTTATTTATGTTTGCAAAAAGAAGAGTCCCTTTCAGATTAAAATCTAAGATATAATATTATATTATCATCACTATTAGTCATAGAATTTAGAAATTTAATAGTTTTCCATTATTTTGCAAAAGAAAACGGATCCAGAGATGCAAAGTGAATTTTGTCTGAGGATGTACAGCTAGCGAGTGGCAGAGATTGGGAGAAGACCCACATTTCCTTAAGTTTAGATGACTCTTCTTTCCACTGTTCCTTCTAAAATGAATGTGCTTTCTAGAGAAGGTTTTTTTCAAATAGTGTCAGAAAAACTACTTCCCTCAACTTTACTTAAGTCCCTCAAGGGTCTGCTCATCCTTGGATAATACCATTCTGATGTGCTCCTTTAAAGTGAACATACCTTCCACCCCCCCCAACAAAAGAGGGGTGTGTGAAAGGTGCCCAAGATCAGAGATGGTTCTAAGCACTGTTGTCCCTGCACATTATCACTTTCTGACATTCCTAGATAATCTTATTCATCCCATCAATGACTTTGCCACATCCAGCTTTGCTTCTTTGTTCACACAAGAGGGCATGTATTCAGAAAGAGGAGGGAGAGTGGGGTTGTTTGTATGAGGAGGGAGAGTGGGGTTGTTTGTATGAAAGGGAGAAAGGTAGCAAGAAAGTGAAATCCTTAGTAGTTATAACCTGCTCTGAATTCTTGGATTCTTCATGGGAACTACTGTTCCTCAATGCTAGTGGCTTAGGTGAACTCTTTCATAAGATAAAAATAAAATGGGGCAGCTAGGTGGCACAGTGAATAGAACACCCGCCCTGAAGTCAGGAGGACCTGAGTTCAAATTCAGCCTCAGACGCTTAACACTTACTAGTCATGTGACCTTAGGCAAGTCACTTAACCCCAACTGCCCTGCCCTCCCACCTCCAAAAAGTAAAAAATAAATATAAAAGTAAAAAAATAAAAATAAAATTAGAGAAAGTATCAGACTTGTGGAGGAAGTCATTGCTTTTTAAGAGTACCTCTCAAAACTCAACATGTCTAAGACAAAACTCATTACCTTTTCCCTAAAACCTTTTCCTCTACCATGCTTCCCTACTTCTGCAAAAGGTACTGCCATCAATCCTGTTTCCCAGGTTTATAACTTCACTGTTATCCTCATTCTCTCTCAACCAATTAGGCAACAATTCCTGCCATCCTAACTTCCCCAACATCTCTCAATTCTGACCCTGTCTCTTTACTAACAAAGTCACCACTTAGTTCAGGCCTGCACTATTTCAATGGCCTCATAATTGGTCTCCTAGCCTCAAGTCTCTCTTCACTCCAATCCATTCTTCACACAGCTGTCAAGATGATTTTCCTTAACTGCGATTCTAACTATGTCACTCCTCTAGATAATAAACAGGTCCCAATTCAGGACCATGGGTCCATTATAAATTTATGTTACATAAACTCAACTGAGCCTTCACTGTGGTATTGCAATTCATTTACTCCTCTATTCTTCATTCCAAACTTTTTCTTCTTTGCTCAAAGCCTCCATTCACCTTTCACTGGATCCTCTTGGCTGAAGTCCTGAACTCATTATTTCCCAAGAAAATCAAGGTCATAGTCCACAAACTCTCTCATGCTGTCCTCATGACACCACAAACCCTTAATACAATTCCTTCAAATCCCCCTTCACCCCAGTTACTGATGAAGAACTGGACTTTTTTCTTCTTTTTTCTTGCCAATTCCTCTACATGTACCCTCGATCTTATACCTTGACAATTGTCCAGCAGATTGCTCACTTATATGGATGCTCTCTTACTAGTCTTTAGTATTTCCTTGTTGATTATTTCTTTCACTGCTGCCTAACAACATGCCCAAGTCTACCCTATCATTAGAACCTCCCCACTAAAGCCAATCATCTCTGGTAGATAGTCATGCATTTCTCTTCCCTATTTCAGCTAAAATCCTTGAAAATAGCCATCTATACTGGGTATCCATTTCCTTTCTTCTCACTTTCTTCTCCTTCTTCTTTTTTTTGCTTTCCCACTTTCTTCTAAACCTTTTCCAATCTGGCTCTTCCCCCTGCCCTCCATCTTCATACTTTTTAACCTCTCCTACTACATTGGACACTGTTGACCAGTCCCTCCTCCTGGATATTTTCTCATCTCTGGGTTTTCATCTTACTTTCTGATCAGTCTTCAGTCTTTTTTGACATCACATCATCACATCCCTAACTGGGGGGTGGGGAGGAGAAAAGTGTTCTGTAAGACTTTTTATTTGATCCCTCTTCTCTCTATATTCTATTTGGCAACCTCATCATGGTTTCAATTATCACCTCTCTGCAGATGACTCCCAGATCTAGCTCTAGTTTCCTTTCTGAGTGCCATTCTTGCACCACCAACTGTCTGTTGGATATCTAGAACTGGATGTCCCAAAGGCATCTCAAACAAAGAACATCTTTAAAAGAACTTGTTATCATAGAATTTGAGAATTAAAGTCAAAAGCCATCTAGTCTACTCCATACATGAAAGGAATGCTTACCATAACATAGTCAATAAGTGTCATCCAGCTTCAGCTTGGAGACATCTAACGAGAGGAAACTCATCTCTCAAGTAAAGTATTCCACTTTTGGACAGTTCTAATTGGTGGGCAGTTTTTTCCTGACATTAAGGCTAAAACTGCAACTCCATCCAGAGCTCCTAGTTCTTCCCTCTGAAATCCAATGGAAGAAGTCTGATTCTTCCTCCCTATGACAAGCCTTCAAATACTTGAGGATAGTGATCATATCACATGGTCTTCTCCAGACTAAACATGCCAAGGTCCTCCAAATGATCCTCATGACATAGATTATGGCCCTTCACCATCCTGTTGTCTTCCTCTCTTGAGCTTATCAATGTCCTTCTTAATTCTCATAACTGAACACAGTACTCTAGATGGCTTGATGAGGACAGAGAAGAGTTCATCACCTTCCTAATCCTGGAAAATACACTCCTCTTAAGGAAACTCAATTTTGCGTTAGCTGTTATGGTTACTATGTCACACTGCTAACTTATACTGATCTTGCAGTCCAATAAAACTCCCAGATCTTTTCCAGAAGTCTAATCATGCCTTCATGCCTTCCCCATCTTATGCTTAAGTTTTTTTTTGTGCCCAAAGTTAAGACTTATACGTTTATTCCTATTCAATTTTGCTTTATTAGCTGCAGATCCATGCTCTAGCCTAAAGTTCTAAAGCAGCGATTCTCAACCTGTGGGTCGTGACCCCTTTGGGGGTCGAACAACTCGCCTAAGACCATCAGAAAACACCTATTTCTGATAGTCTTAGGAACCGAGACACTGCTGCTCTATCCCTCTCCAGGCGGGTCCACCCACATGCAGATACGCCCACATAAGAGAATTAAAGGGTTGGGGCATTAGGAAGGTTGAGAACTACTGCTCTACAGATACTTAGGACAACTGATTCTGCCATCCAATATGTTGGCATTTGTTTTCTTTAGGAATAATTTATTCTTCCTTACAAACTGGAGAGCATGTAGGTGTTCTTTGAGTCCTTTCACCTTCTCCAGGAGGAAGCTCTGTCCTATCCTTGGAGCACAGATAAGGGTCATTTGGCTATGGCACAAATACCCAAAGGGGTAAGGTGGGGTCAGCCGTGAGATAAAAAGTCTGAAAAGGACTTCTTCATAGCATCTTAAAGGCTAACTAGCTTGTCTAGTTAGAAATTAGGTAGGCCAATCTAAGTTTTCTGCTCTGTTACTTCTGTTGGTTCCAAGTGCCTCAACAAGTATATTTGATCCTTACTACCTCCAACATGCTCTTAAAATCTCTTTGCAAAGAATACTGATTGGGAGTGGATCTAGTGGAATCAGGTACTAAGACAAGTGAACTTTCTCTGATTTGCAATGAGGCTCACTCTGGAAAAGCTCCCCCCTTGATTCAGAAGGCTCCTGGCATCTGGCTCTTCCCATTAGACATAAAAACAAGTCAGATCGGCACCCTTTAACATCAAGATTTCACAAAAATAAAGAGGAGAGAGAATCTACTAAAAAAGACAAGAACAAATGAAAGAATTCCTTTAATTTAATGCAAGAACAACCCCTGAAAGAGGAAAACCATGAAAGAAAACATGTTAAAGGTAAGAATAAATATCAAATATGGTTATAGAAATTATAAATGAATAGAGAGAATAAGAAGGAAGAGGGAAAGGATTTCTTCTGGATGTTTTAAAAAAAATTAGGATTAGCTTAGGGATAACCTAAAATGGAGATAACAACTCTCATACTCCAATTACTTCATCTAGTAGGCGAAATAGATATTAACAGATAATAGTCTAAGCCTTAAGTTCAGAAAGAAATGCTGCTAACACACACATGGGTCCTTGAACAAAGAAAGCAAAGAAAATGCCATTTATGTCCTAAAGTAAGAATTGCAATCGTTCTTGTATCCTTAGACTTTGTTGTAGCTTCTTCTAAATGAATTGACAGCATCTTATTTCCTTATCTAATCTGGTTTTAGGTGAAAAACAGACTAGAATTATGTTGTTTCTCTATATCTTTAAACCTGTAGGGAATAGCAAGAAGACTAGAAATGACTAATTTATGCCCAAACTGGAGACAGGCAATGAATTTACATGCAACATGCAATGCTGTGCAAAACATAAACAAGTGAGCCAAAGTAATGGTGAAAGTCGTCAGTTGTAATCAGACTGACTAAATTTAGAGAATAGGAATACTGTTCTCCATTAGTTCAAGGCAGGAAAGGGGTCAGGTACACTTATTCTTCAGGTCTCAGGGTGCACATATGGATGCACCTAGGATAATCATTTTGCATTTTGGTAGCACCAAGATGGAATTTTATTTTTGTCCTAAAAATTGGAAAACCTAGCTATAAAGACACGTAAAATGGCTTGTTTATGACTCTTCTACTCAAATGGAGATGCTCTTGGGTTCTTAAAGTCTATTCTAGGGTAGCATAGGTTCTTACAAAGGGAAAGGTCTTACCAAGCTGGAAAGACTTTAGGTATAGGTCAAATAAGACTATTGCCTGAAGTCTAGCCTAAGTTTGGAGAGTTCATTATCAGAGAGTTAGCTAGTGGGTGGTGAGTATTTTTGGCCAGAAAAAGTCATGGAACTATCTAATAAAGAATGGAGAGATTGTCATCTGCATCAATGGAAAGAATAACCACATTGCTGAAATCACTGCTCTTCAGAGGTACTGAAGAAATGTTCATGACGTGTTAGGAATCCGTGAGCAATCAAAGAGAGCACAGACTAAAACTTAGAAAAGCTCGATTCTTTTCTCCTGGTTCTAATCATCAGACAGTATCTCCTCCTAGGAAACACCCATCTCAGTTTTACGTTGCCCCAAAGACACTGACATTACTTTCCACGCATCAATGAAATAGGCGAGTAAGCAAATCAATGCTGAAGGGCTGAGATACTGACAGAAACCACACCAAAACACTCTTACAGCATATTTATCAGATTCTATAGTGATTTTGACAGAGAAACAGGTTAGTTTTGTGTTACCAGGAAATCCCAAAGTGAACCAGACACTACTGACAGAGATACTGCTGGAGGAGGAATGAAGCCACATGGATCACGTCATCCAGCTCTGGAAAGGCATCCTTGGGTAACATGCTTCAGACTCTAAGAAAAATTCCATGCAGACCTACCTCTTGTTGTTGGTAACATGTCTGAAAGCCCCTGCCAGGCAGTAACCATCTCAGGGTTCTTTTCCACATCTGCAAAATTCTTCCACACCCTGATGGCACCATCATCTGAAGAAGAAAAGAGAAGGATGTCAAAGGCATTGTCTCTCTCAGGACCTATTTGGGAGTCTCAGGGAGAAATAGAAAGTCATATGACCTGTGTCACTGAAAAAGAATGAATATGTCACCTCATCTGGTAGACTGACTGATGAAGAAATGCACCTAGCCTTCTTGATTTGTTCCATTTTTCTTTTTCTTTTTCTTTATACTCCTCTCTGCAACCCAGCCAAAAAAAAAAATCATCCTGCAAAGAGGATGAGGGTGCATTATTATTTTCCTTTCCATGGGCAAACACACCTAACTAACTACAGAACAGGTCCTTGAACCAATTTTAGCTTCTCTAGTACCTGAGACTGTGACTTCCTTCTTATTACTATTGAAGCACTAGTTATAAAATCCTTCAACCTGTAAGAACTATGACATAGCCCAGACTCTGAAAAGCATGCTCTTCACTTTGCCTATTCTGCTTCTATGTTAACTTTTTATATGTTAAGAAAAAAAATTAGTCATTTCTAAGGAAAAAAAGTCTTTATGCCCTTTCACACCCCTTCCCACATTGTTTAATTATGCTCAACATACAAACCATAGCTTCAATGATGGAAACAACTGAAACCAGCTGGACGGTCAAGATTAAGAAACTGAATTGAGAACACTATTGTCAGTTCTCAGAGTCTACTGAATAGAGGAAACTAATCCTTCATGATTTCCTTTATTAAGTGAAGACACACCTTTCCCATGGCCTCACTTTCATAGAAGCCCATCAGAGGAGTTAGAAGGAGTGTCTGCCACAAGGCGGAGATCTGATGGCTAGCCTCTATGGCTTAATGTCAAATAGAATATCGAAAGAAAAAAAAAAAACCAAACCTTGTGTTTGTGCATTTCTTTCAGCCTCTTGCCTGTTCACTGGCTCAGTTTCTTTGTTTTGTATTTGCATTATTCAGAACTCATTAATTTATTCACAAAACCCATGGTGATTTGGGCACCTTGAGCTGTCCTAAGCAGCTGCCCATTGTAGCTGATAATCTCACTTCACACTTTGGAAAGAATTAGATCATGCAGCGGGTACCTTTAGCAAATGTTTGTTAGACTAAACGAAATATTCTCGTTCCAATCTTAACCTGATATTCTTCACATCCTTTTCCCTTCACTTTGGTTTTGACTTCTCAATGACTTCTCTTTCAACTTGAATTCCCCTCCTTACTCTCTCCCTCATCAGCTAAGAACACTTACTTTATCCTGTCTCCCCTCCCACCCTGACCTTTAATCTGTCCTCCTCTTATAAGTACTTTCTTGATTTTTAAAGGGATGCCGCAGTATCACCTACACTAAAATACATTTTTGCTGACATGATTGTCTCTCTTCTATATCAAACTCTTGGCCAATCAATTCAACTACACATATATTCAAGACCCTTGACCTCTTATCCTATTACTGATCATGTTTTGCTAAGCCCCAACCATATAAGATTACTCCATTCTCTACTGCCTTTGCTCATATTTCATGTGCTGTTGAATGAAGCTGGAGAAAATCACAAAATGTCTCTCCCTTGCCCTTAAAAACAATATATTTTAAAAACTGTTACTTTATCTGAACATCCCTGCTAATTACTGTCCTCCCTCCCTCAGCAATTTTTGCTAAAAGCCTTGAAAAAGTTATCTATATTCAGTGTTTCTACTATCTCTTCTCTCTTCTAAACCTTAATAGTTGAAGTTCCAACCTTACCATTCAACTGAAACTGTTTTCTCCAAAGTCACTTCTTACTTGCTAGATCTAATAGCTTTTTCTTAATTTTCATCCTTTTTTGATCTCTCTAAACTTCTGACACTGTGAATCAATTTCTTCCCTACCATACTTTTTCCTCATCATGATAATGCTCTCTCCTGGTTCTTCTCCTACCTTTCTGACTTCTTTTCGGTCTCCTTTGCTAAATCTTCATCCAAGTTACACCAGATAACTATAGGCATCTGCCAACGGCTCTGTCAATGGGTCTTTTTTTCTCTCTCTCTATTATCTTGTTCTCATTAGCACTCATGGATTCAATTACCATCTCTAAGTTGATGATTCTCAGATCTATTTATCTTGTCACTCTTCTCTTTTGACCTCCATTTCTGCATCTCTGCTTAACTTTTTGGACATCTTGAACAGATATCCCATAAAACATCTTAACTCAACACGTCCAAAACGGAAATCATTATCTTTCCCCTTAAGTTACCTCCTAACTGCCGTCAATGTTACTACCCTCCTTTGGGGCATCCAGGCTCACAACTAGGTGACCTCTTGGCCTTCTCACTTTCACTCATTAACACATCTAATCTGTTGCCAAGTCCTGCCATTTCTACATTCCCAACATTCCTCACATATATCCCTCTTTTTCCTGCCACTTGGAGTCTCTCCTCACCCCAGTCTAGTCTTACACTCAGCTGCCAATAATCTTAAAGCACAGGTTTTACCTTGCTATGCTTCACCTCCCCCACCCGCCCCCATTCCAGTGACTTCCTATTAACTCCAAGATCAATTATAAAATCCTTTGTTTGACTTTCAAAGCCCATCAAAAGCTGGGCCCTTCCTACACTCTAGTCTTCTTACACTTCATTACCCTTCACATATTCTACAATCCTGAGGCAGTGGCTTTCTTGCTATTCCTTTCCTAGGACCCTCCTTCTCTTGACTCTGTGCTTCTTCATTGGCTGTCTGTCCCATGCCTGGAGTACGCTTTCATCATCTCTACCTCCTGGCTTCCTTCAAGACTCAGACCAAACCATACCTGCAAGAGGCCTTTCCCAATTTCCTCCAAGGCTAGTAGTGCCTTCCCTCTGAGATCACCTCCAATTTGCCCTGTATATATCACGTATGTATCTAGTCATTTGCATGTTGTTTCCCCTCTTAAAAACATGAGCTTCTTTGGGGACAGGACTGTTTCTGCCTTTCTTTGTATCCCTATTACTTAGCACTAAACCCGGCACACAGTAGGCATTTAATAAATGCTTGTTGCTTGGACTGATTATCTTCTCTAACCACCATTTCATATTGTTTCATATTTTATGAAATGAAATATGAGAGTTTGATTAAGGATAGATAAAATCAGAGAGACCAATTAAGAGACTACTGCCATAGTTTTGGGGGAAATCATTGAAGGGGGGGCAGCAGATTTACCTACCTACTCTCACTTCCATTTCCTATAAAGATAACAGGAAAACTCCAAAATGTAATCTCAAGCTGATTCCATCTAGTCCATGAGGTGAAATTGTTCTAGTCATGCTTGCTGTAATCCAGAGAAAAAGAATCTTATATGGTAGTCGACTGTTGTGGTTAAAGATTTCATGGTAGAGCCTTGAAAGGTTCTTGAGAATATGAGAAACTGAAGAGCAATGAATTCTGGTTACTGTTTAAATATTCAATACATTCTCAAGTACATAGTCCAAATTAGCAAAGAAAGCAGTCTACCTCCATCCTGTTTTGTTCTCATTCCCAGAATCTCTCAGTGGCTTTCTTTTCCTCTAAAACCTCATTGCTAAAGTTTTGAAAAAAATATCTGAAACTCATCATGGCCAAAAAGAAACTCATCATCTTTGCACCCAAACCCTCCTCCCCTCCAAACTTCCTTCTTTTTATAGAGACTATCACTATCCTTTATTCAACCAAGTCTGAAACCTTAAAGTCCTCCTTGACTCTTCCCTCTTCCTCATATTTCATATTCAATTGAATTCCACAATGTTTTTCACTTCCTTCTCTTCACTTACGCTGTCATTCCCCCATGCATGGACTGTTGTATATAGCTTCTTAGTTGCTCTTTCTGCTTCTAGTCCCTACCCTATTTAACTTATCCACATAACAACCAAAATAATCTTTATAGACAAGTCTGATTATATTACTCTTAAAAACAACAAGAACAACAAAACTTTTAATGACATAATACATGTTTCACTTCATACTTTGGAAGGAATTAGATCATGCAGCAGGCACCTTTAGCAAATGTTTGTTAGACTAAATGAAATATTCTTGTTCCAATCTTTCAACTTGAATTCCTCTCCTTACTCTCTAGGTCCGTTTCTTCATCATATTACAAACTCCTCAGCCTGGCATTCGAGGTATCCCACAGTATGGCTTCAGTTTACTTTTCCTGATGTATTTTACATTACTCCCCTTCATATGCTCTGGGCTAAAAGCCCCTGTGTTTTTCCATAAGCTGTCTTCTGGACCTAGAGGGAACTCCTTCCTCAGGTCCACCTATCAGAATACTTATTCCTTAGTGGACTCTTCTGAGAGCCCTTCTAATTTGTAGTGCTTTCTCATTTTTTAATCTGCTTCTTATTATGTAATGTTATATCTTCCCAGGAGAATTAAGGTTCCTTGAGGGCCAGAACTTTTTGGTTTTGTCTTTGTATTTTGTCTTTCTGTGTGCTAGTGCCTAGCAACCAGTCTATACTTGACAAATGTTTGTGGAGGAGAATTCCACCTCACCATCTTCCCAAATCTACTGCTCCTCCTGACTGGGTGATTTCTGTTAACAGTTACCACTATTCTTCTAAAATGTATGCTCAAAACTGTAGTTAAAAGCTCTTTGATTCCTCCCTCTTGTTTAAATCTGCTGCCCCCCCTTCAATAATTTCCCCCAAAACTATGGCAGTAGTCTCTTAATTGGTCTCTCTGATTTTATCTATCCTTAATCAAACTCTACCAGGTTAACTATCCCAATATATATGATGATCATAAGACTCCATTGCTCAAAAAGTATCAATGG
>CM053584.1:174926337-174960160 GCA_028627135.1 Pseudochirops cupreus | reverse complement strand
ATAATCAAATGTTATAAATATATATCTATGTATATATGCAATTATTATTATTATTATTAACTACATCCAACTGGAACTTCACATACACAGGCAGTGTGGTTGGGAGATCCATCCTGCCCTACCGAAAAGTCAGAGGGGTGAGGGGGGAAGACATAGGAGAGAATAGACTGGGGGAGGGGGGATTCACTGGGATGGCTGTTTTGGGGGGCTGGGTAGGGGAAAGATGGGGAGAAAATATGTAACTCAAAATCTTGTGGAAATGAATGATGCAAACTAAAATAAAATTAAAAAAAAAAAAGAAATACACCCCCAAGCCTCCCCCCCAAACATATGCTTTTTCTATATGCTGGTATCCTCATAGTATTTATAAGTGCCCTCTTTTTTTTGGGGGGGGAGGCAGGGCAATTGGGGTTAAGTGACTTGCCCAAGATCACAAACCTAGTAAGTGTTAAGTGTCTGAGGTCGGATTTGAATTCAGGTCCTCCTACCTCTAAGGCTGGTGCTCTACTCACTGTGCCACCCAGCTGCCCCTAATAAGTGCTCTTTCTTGAAAGTACTTGAAAAAATCTGGCTGTTATTCATCCTTCATACTTAAAGAGGACTAATGACATCATCATGTGGGGGGTCAAGGTACACAGTATTTATAAGTATTCTTTCTTGAAAGTACATGAAAAAAGCTGGCTAGATAGAGCGTTAATGTATTACATGGTTATGTTACCATTTTTTTTTTTTAGGTACCTCACTTCTTCAAAAATAGGACATGTGAATATCCATCCTAGTGTCATTTCATCCTTATGCCAAGGGGTTTAAGTTGATTAAACAAAAGATGACCAGGTTGTAAGGTTTCAATTACATGAGTTAAACAGTATGGCTTTTTTGTGTTCTTCATTTTCACCTTAACATTTTGGTGGTAGAACTCTAGGTACAGTGCTGATCCAAAGAAGTTAAGGGAAAGGTAACACTTCAGATCCTCCAATGATTAAGAAATCACATATACATTATGGATGCTATCAGAAGAAATGCAGTGCCATTGAGGATGCAGCCGAAGGATGGACTGGGGGTAATAAAAGGAAATGGAGCATGGAATGGGAAATAGAAAATGGAGAAACTCAACTGCCCAGGTAGAGGCCTTTCAGTGAGTGAGATGGCTCCATTTGCTGATGACAGTTTGCTTACTTGGTTAATCTGGTTCAAAGTGTTAAACTTTGTTGGTTTTCAAATAAAAGCAATACTGAACCCAAACTCTGAATGTGATAAATAATTGAATGAGGGCATGATTTAAAATTAGCATCCAGTCATTCTCAGTTTTAAGTATACATGTGTTATTTTGACATCTTGCAATCTCTCATTTGTTTATTTTTATAGCAGTTCAACAGTCCTCCTGACAAACACATCTCATCCCATTTTACTAAGTCTGAGAAAGTGAATCTAAATCTGATCTACACAAAGATGGCCTATTCTGCTTGCAAAATACCAGCTTTGCTTTCCTGAACACCCAGATCTGATTTTACTATTTAATTCTGATCTCTCTTTTAATGTCATGGGCCCAGATACCCTCTGGCTATTAATTGTCTGAGGCAGACTCAGCAACAGATTTTCTTGAGCAATAGGTTAACCAATTCATTGGAGAAATGCAAACTGAAAGGCTGAGGTCTCAAAGAACTTCCATTCTCTAAGGAAAACAATTTCTGGATATGACAGTTCAGGGATGTAAGGTGTTGAGCACTGGCTTCAGAGAACAATCTAGTTCTGCTTTATCTGGGAGGATATGGAAAGGCTTTCTGGTACTGGAGTTGAGACTTGAAGAGAAAGATTTTAATAGGTGAGGATGGAGAGTATACTCAAAGCAGGAGGGCATAGGCTTGGCAGTAAAAGATGGCAGGATAAGACTGGCTAGTATCTAATGTGGCTGGAATGTAGAATGTGGAAGATGAATGAAGTAAAATAAGGCCAGAAAGGAAGGATAGACGCAGCTAGTAGAGGAGACATCACTGGAGTAAAGGAAAATGAGAGAAAAAAGCATATATGTGTCTATAAATACGTATATGTATTATGATATGTATACACACACACACACACACACACACACACGTCTATATAATGTCCACTATATGCCAGCCACTGTGCTAAGCCCTTTGTACAAATATTGCCTCATTTGATTCTCACAACAATCCTGCAAGGTAGATGCTATTAATGTGCTCATTTAATAGTTGAAGAAATTGAAGTAAACAGAGGTTAAGTGACTTGCCCTGGATCACACAGCTAGAAAGTGTCTGAGGTCAGATTTGAACTCAGGTCTTCCTGACTCTAGGTCGAACACTCTATCCACTGCACCACCAGCTGTCTCTAAGATGATAAATTTTCAAACATTTGTGAGCTTTATCTATTTTGTTGACTGCTACCTCATAAAGACATGAAAAGTTATAAAGGACCAAGATTAGCTTTCAAGAGTGTACTGAGTATACCTGTTAATGAAACATGAGCCAGAGACATAATAAAAGGGGAAAAAAAACCCGATAAGTGTAAATGAAGCCACACATAAGAGCGTTTCAGAAATATCACTGGGTTCGAGAAGTAAACAATCATTTCTTATGCTCAGTGGAGCAAGGGTGTACACTAAAACCATTTAGATGCCTGGTGAATATTATGAGATCACATAATTCAGCTTAGCTAAATAACCTGGTTTGGACAGATGAGTAATTGGAACGGCATTTGACAAAGGCCCCACTCCGGCAGTACCCTTTAGCTCAGCTGAGAGCGACAAGAGTTTATCTTATTGAGCCCTTCTTACGGCTTTAAAAAAGTAACACATATTATTCATCAGAACCTTACGGGACAGGAAGAAAGGCCAAAGTGGTAAATCAACAGAATCTGTTAAGAGTTTCTAAATTATTGATTTTATGCTAGATTCTTTGGCAGCACTGGACCCATCGTCTACAACCAGTATAGTTTCTGAAAGCCCTGCTTGCTGACTTACAAATCCAAGGCCCTTAGAGTTCCTGCATTCACTTAAAATAGTGTAGTTGCATCATCTCCCAAAAAGGGAAAGCCCACTCTTAATTTGCTAGCTCTCACTGAAAAAAAAATAGCTACTTTTCTTTTGGTGCTTATTCTGATGAAATTGGGCTCTTTCATCACTAGATTTTACTGAGTGTTACATAGTACCTGCTCTTCATTTCTCTGCTAAGCACATTTCTGTTCTCATGATGGCTATGGCTAACAAATTTGCAAATACGTTGTGGTCTGGGTTCTTCAAGAATAATGTAAGTATGATATGTCATTTGTTCCTTTTTCTCCATACTTATTTCTGATACTTACTTGATGAAAAGCTATTTGGTGTAGTGGAGAGAGTGCTATATTTGGAGTCAGAAAGGACTTAGATCCAAATTCTTCCACAAACAATCTTCTACCTGGGTGACCTTGAGCAAGTCACTGGCTCTATGTGCTACAATTCACTTGTCTGGAATATGGAGAAATGGCATCTATACTAATGAACTCACAGGATTATTGTGAAGGTCAAGTGAGATAATGTAGTATGGACAGCATTGCATGAAGATCAAAGGATGGAGCAACAGAGATGATATTGTTAGCAAAGTATACTACAGACTACTTAGATAAAAGGAGAAAACCAATGAAGAGTTTGGGAAACAGATCATACTCCTGGCACAGACACAGTGATGGGGAATTTGAATTCTTTGGTTCTATGTTGGAGTTCTCTGAGAAAAGCAGAGTAGCTAATAATTTCTTGATTTTCCTTAATAATGAGTTTATCTTTCTAAAACTAGAATCAACTAGTCAGAGTCAATAAACATTTATTAAGAACTTACTATGTGCCAGGTACCATGCTAAGCTCAGGGGATACAAAAAAAGATATAAGACAGGCCCTGCCCTCAAGGAGCTAAAAATCTAATGGGGGAGGACAACACATAGAAAGAAGCTGAAAAGCTGGAGGTGGGAAGGGGGAGATGGGGAAGAAGGTAGGAGAGGTGGCTGCTGGTTGGGAAGATGAAGCCCTGCAGCTAGGGTGGGAAATTATCTGAGTTGTAAGTTTCAGAGTAGATCACACCTTGCAGAATGATGAGATTCTGGTGATCATACAAGTCAGAAAAGAAGCTAGGTGGGAAATGATGAGGTGAATTCCCTGGGTGCCTACTTCAAACTGAGGATCTAGAAGCAGCTCCCATATGTCTACCTCCTACCTTCTCCAATCAGAGGGAGAGAGAAGCCCCCAAGGACAGGAGGTGTGAGTTTCAGAACTAATTTCTTCTTCTTCTTTTTTTTTTTTTGCTTTTTGGAGGGGGAAGGCAGAGCAATTGGGGTTAAGTGACTTGCCCAAGGTCACATGGCTAGTAAGTGTTAAGTGTCTGAGGGCCGAATTTGAACTCAGGTCCTCCTGACTCCAGGGCCAGTGCTCTATTCACTGTGCCATCTAGCTGCCCCTTAGAACTGATTTCTTCTAGATGATGAGAAAACAACGAAGAAAATGGCCATTCAGGATCACTAACAAGGAGTTACAGGCCATTGAAGTAGAAATGATGGGAACATTGAGAGAAATGATGGAAGAGGAAAGGAAAGTTGGTCATAACCTGACACATGCTAGATTTTGGAAAAGTAGACTTTATGGTTGTAGAGAAGGGATAAAAAAGATCCTATCAGCTCAAAAAAGCTAGGAAGCTCTACAAAATGAAATTCTGAAGACACGAAGAAAAGCAATTCCAATGAGAAAGGGAGAATTTTGTCTAATGGGATTGTGGTGAATGTACATAGAACTCAATAACCAATTTAGACTTAAAAGATACGTATTATTGTAACATAGTATTAAACAATAATAACTGTCCTGATTTTCAAAATAAAGAAGAGAATAGATATTGTTAATGAAAAGCTAGTGATTTTGATGTGGATTTCTGGTGAAATTTAAAATGCATTATTAAAGAGATGGGTTGGACTATATGAACCTTCAAATTTCTAAATTTCGTGTTTATTGCTTCCAAAACAGGAAGCAGGGATCATCAAGAGCCCCCATGGACTTGTTAAAAAGAGTCCGTAGAACAAGAGTGTAGAACTTAGAAATTATCTAGATTTTAGTGAAGAACTTATCAGTCTCTCACACTATCCATGGAATCAAGATAAAGGGATGTGGGTTAAACAATAGCACAATGAGGTATATTTAGAATTGATTGAATAGTTAATTGGGCACAAAAAATAAATAATAGTTCAGTGTCAACTTGCAAAGCAGTCTTTGGTACAGGGGCAGGGAACCTGTGGCCTTCAGGCTCTCTAGGTCTTCAAGTGCTGCCCTTTGACTGAATCCAAACTTCACAGAATTCCCTTAATGAAAGGATTTATTTTGTTAAACGTGGACTCAGTCAAAAGGCTGCACCCAAGGACCTAGAAGGCCATATGTAGCCTGGAGGCCTTAGGTTCCCCACCCCTGCTGCAGTGGTTTGGCTCAGGGGTCTACACTAGGTCCTGTGCAGTTTAACATAACGATCAGTAACTGAGAATGGCAACATGTCATGCTTAATGAATAAGCAGATGAAACAAAGCTACAAGGGATAACTAACATGCTGGATGACAGATTTAGGATTGTAAAGTGCTTAGCACAGTGCTTGGCACACAGTAAGCAGTATATAAATGTAAGCTATTATTTTAAAAGATCTCAACTGGCTGGAACATTGGACTGAACCCAAGAAAAAGATTAACTGGGGAAAGCAGAACATTTTACACCTTGGTTCAAAAACCCAGCTTCCCAAGAAGGTGTAGCTAGAGAGGTATTTGGATGAAAAATATCTAGGGATTCAAAAGATCAAAGAGAAAAAGGACCCAGATGTACAACAATGTGCACATCTGTCCTTTTTGCAGCAGCAAAGACATGGAAACTACATAGGCATCAATTACAGAATGGCAGAACAAGTCGTGGTGTGAGGTTCACATTGCAAGCGGTTATGTCATGCCACAGGGAAGTGTTTGAGGCCCTCTGTTCCTGATTGGTGTCTCCACACCTTGGGGCCTTCATACCCTTGTAATTGCACTCCCCCTCACACAATTCTGTTCAGCTGGGTTCTATCACATGTGGTAGGTGGATCTGGGGTCTATTTAAGACCTAGGGCTGGGAGGTATCTTTGGAAGCCTGCCTTAGTATACCTCTTTAAGGCTTCCCCATGGAGAGACCTTAATAAACTTTTCTGTTTGGACCTCAGAGCTGTGACTCTTCTGCTCCTGAAAGATATGCTAGTGTTGTTGAGTTGTGTGTGTAACCGGTTGCCTCTGCTGGTAAGTTAGGGCATTCTGAGAGAGAACCCTGACATCGCGGTATGTGAATGGAATAGCATTGTGACGTAAGAAATGATATAAGGGATGGGTTCAGAGAAACCTGGGAAGACTTGTATGAAATGATGCAGAGAAAAGTTAAAAAAGAACAGCAACAATTTACTTGATAACAACATTGTAAAGACAAACAGCACTGAAAACCTGAACCCTGCAGGGCATGCAGACACTAACCAAAATTGTGGAGGACCAAAAATGAAGCGCGCTGAACACCCCCTGTCAGAGAGCGGATAGACTAAGGACGCAGAGCGAGATGTACGATTTTGGGCACAGTGTAGAAGTGTTCTACTTGACTATGTGTATCTATCACAAAGGTTTTGTTGTGTTTTTTTTTCCCTTGTGCAGATGGAAGTGGAAGGAAAAAAAAATGCTCACTAATTAAAAAAAAACAAACAAACTGAAAACCCTGAAACCAAAACCAAAATAACTGGCATTTACAATAGTAAACATTTGCTTAGAGCTTTAAAGTTTGCGAGGTACTTTACATGTTATCTCATTTGACCCTCACAACAATCCTGAGAAATAGGTGTAATTAACACCCCCATTTTACAGATGAGGGAACTGAGGCTCAAAAAAGTTAAATGATGTGGCCAGGATCACACAGTCAGTAAAGGGTTGAGGCAGGACTTGAACACACATTTTCTCTGACTGCAGCGCCAGCACTTCACACACCGAGACATCATAAACAAAAAATATAAAACAAAAAACCAATCTAGGAGTTTTAGTTCATTGCAAACTCAAGATAAGTTAATAGCAGCAGCCCCTAAAACTTCATCATGACATCGAGGTAACCCTGCTTTCCTGAGGACTATGTCAGTGGTGAGCAAAGCTCTGGCACCACAGGTCCTGACTATTCCATGCTATGCATGAGGGACCCCAGGCCCAGGGCTGGGGATGGAGTGTCTTGTTTGAGCAACAGCATGGAAGCCACCGTTACTGACCTGCAGTGGGTATGGGGGGAATGAGGGTGGCAGGAGTGTATAAAGTGTAAAACTGGAAAGGTGAGTGGGAGTGCGTGGTAGGTGATAAAGGGCTTTGAACAGCAAACAAAAGATTTTATATTTCATTCTAGAGGTAATACTAACTTTGGCAGAAGTTGACTGAGCAATGGAGTGACATAACTGGACCTGTACTTCAGGAAAATCACTTTGGAGTCTGAGTTGGAGAAATTGATTTTGTTTTGAAGTTGGTTTTGGTTTCAGGGTTTTCAGTTGTTTTTTTTTTAATTAGTGGGCAATTTTTTTTCCCCTCCCACTTTCACCTGCACAGGGGGGAAAAAACTCAAAACGAAACCTTTGTAATAGATATACATAGTCAACTTGGAGGATGGGTTGGAGATTTTTCCTGAGGAGGACAATTAGAATGGAGAAGGTACAATATCATAAGAAGACTACCTGAAATCTGGTAATGTTCAGCAGGGAGACAATTCAGCAGGAAGGAAAAGAAAGGAAAAGGACAGGAGAGATAGGGAGACAGAGTGGTCATGTTAAATATCTTGAAGTATGTGAATGACCATAATGTGGAAGAGAGCTTAGACCAGTTCTGTTTGGCCCCGCAGGGCAAATCGAGCAACAATTGTTAGGAGTTTTAAAGAAGGCAATTTAGAAATGCTCTAAATTAATATTGATTAGAGAAAGGCAAATTAAAATAACTCTAACACAATCCATCAGACTGGCTAACATTACAGAGAAGGAAGATGACAAAGGCTGGAGAAGATGTGGAAAAACAGGGACACTAATGCACTGTTGGTGGAGTTGTGAACTGGTCCAACCATTTTGGAGAACAATTTGGAACTATGCCCAAAGGATTATGAAAATGTGCATAAAATTCTCTGTGCCAGCAATACCACTACTAAATCTGTGTCCCAAAGGTCAAAGAAAAGGGAAAAGGACATACAGGTACAAAAATAATTACAGAAGCCCTTCCTGTGGTGGTGAAGAATTGGAAATTGATGGGATGCCCATCAGTTAAGAAATGGTTGAGCAAGATGTGGTATATGATTGTGAGAAAAATACAACGGTGCTATAAGAAATGGTGAGGGGGATGGTTTCAGAAAAACCTGGGAAGACTTAAATGAACTGATGCAAAGTGAAGTGAGCAGGACCAGGACATCATTGTATACAGTAACAGCAATATCGTAATGATGATCATCTGTGAAAGACTTAGCTACTCTAATATAAAGGTCCAAGATGATTCTGCAGGAATCATGATGAAAAGGCTTTAGTAGACTGAAAGCTCAACATAAGTTAGCAGTGTGATGCGCCCGCCAATAAAGCTAATATGATCGAAGACTGCTATAAGAGGCCTTGATTTCAACATAGGGAAATAATAGATGGTTCCACTTTAATTTTCTCACATCAGACCCCTTCCATAATACTGTCTTAAGTTCTAGGTCTCATGGTATTAAGTACATGGATAAACTGGAGAGTGTCTAGAATACCAGGATTGTCCTTATACCCAAGACTGGGTGAAGGAATTGGACATTTTTAGTCCAGGGAAGAGGAGACTCAGGGTGGGACAAGATAGCAGGTCAAGTATTTGAATGACTGTCACATGGAGGAGAGATCAACCATGTTTCATTTGGCCCCAAAGGGTAGAATCAACAGGAATGGGTGGAGTTGAAAAGAGGCAAATTTGAGTTAGATTTCAAGAAAAAAGTTTCCTAAAAATTACAACTGTCCTAAAGTGGTATGGGTTCCCTTGAGAAGCAGGCTAAACTCTCTCTCTTTGCAAGCCTTCAAGCAGATGGTAGCTAATCATCTATGTTATCCTATAGCAGGGATTCCTTTTATGACTTCATTCCTGACTCTTCTCATGCTGTTGGGCTGTCTAGAAACCAAGCCCTGGAAGATTTAACACTTTTGTCCCTGGATAAACTGCCTGATTGGTGGTGGCCTTAGTCAGTAATAGATGACATTTAGGTTATCAGATTTTTTTTTTCAAAAGTAGTTTTAGGAAAAACTTCTTAATAATTAGAGCTATCCAAAAAAGAGAATGGACTGCTTCAGAGGCAAGCTCCCCCTCCCCGAAGATTTTCAAGTAGATACTGCATGAACAATTAATTGGTTATTTTATAGAGGCAATTCTTTTCCAGGTATTGGCTGGTCTAAATGACCTCAAGGCCCTTTAATCTGAGATTCTTTGATATTCATGGAGTTAGGGGATCTGCAAAGCAGATGGTCAAATTTCCAAAACAATAAATTGTTAGGGATATCTTCTAGGGGTTCTTTGTACTTCTGTTCCTGTCCATTCTGAACTATGAAAAGTGCAGGCTACCAAATAGGTTAAGTGAAAAATGTACAACTGTCTTCACTGATCCCTCTCATCTGCTTCTGACATGCCTTATCATAGCATGGAAGTGTTTCTGGTTTCTCAAAGACTATGTCAATAGAGAGCAAGATCTGGCAGATTCTTCCAAGTTCCCGATGCTTCAAATAAGGGCCCTGTGACTGAATGCTTATCTGTTTCATATAGATCAACCTGGCTAAATCTGCAGAAACTCAATAGCAGGTTAGTTGCATGGTGACGAAATTCTTGTCAAAGCAAATCATGAAGATCATCTATGAAAGCACAGAGGGCTTGTGATCTGCATTACTCAAAGGAAGCATCCATACTGAAGAAATTTAAAAAAAAATATTAATGGGTAGCTTTCTTCAACAGAGAAAAAGTTTCCTTTCCACTCCTCAATTCCAAAAGGAGAAAAGAAGCAAGTCAAACACAGCATTTCAGGTATTATATGTGTGGAGGCCCCACTTACCCTTCTGGATGATCTGCTGTGCTTGCTTTCTCACTCGTGTGTTTCGTAGAAACCGCCACTCCCGCTCTTTTCGGATTTGACTCTCCAGGTCATGTTCTTCTGGGATCTTTGAACAATAACAACAAAAGATGAAATCAGGCTCAATGGCTTGAAGGAACATTTGAAAAAAGCCTTCTTCCTTCATATTTTCCTTAAATGCTAAAATAAATGACAGTTAGTCTAGAGAAAAATGGCATTTTGGTCAGGGCCAAATGTCTTTTGATGTGTAAAAACAGATGGCCAGAGTAATGAGCATTTAAAGGACTTCACATTTTTTAAGTCCAGTGATTAAGTAGCTAATAGCTGGAGAGCCATTTTATTGTAACATATATCCAAAGTGGAGAAAGAGGAAATTATACGTATGGACAGATTGACAGGGTGTCTGATACAGGGCCTATGGCTGGTGGGTGGAGGTGGTGGGAAGTGTACTGGATTTTGTACTGGGAGGACTGAGTTGAAATTCTAGCCTTGATTCTTACTTTCTGTATAACACTGAGTAAGGCATTTCACCTCCTGGTTGAGAATGGTCTCAATTAGGGATAAAAATATTCGTGAACTATCTACTTTTCATTTTAAATAAACCTTAAAGTGCTATACAAATGTGAGTTGTCACCATTGTCAACACCATTATTAATTCTTCTCATCTTTTCGAGGGAGTTCAGATAGAAATGTCCAAGTAGAAGTCATTATTATTATTTTGCTATTACTCTTTTATATTTGATTTTTGGTGGAGACCATTGTACACATGGATAACATGCCTACTTTTGAAATTGAGAGAGAGTACTAGGGCAGCTAGCTGGCACAGTAGATAGAGTGCCAGGCCTGGAGTCAGGGAGCCTCATCTTCCTGAGTTCAAATCTGGCCTCAGACACTAAACTAGCTGTGTGAACCTGGGCAAGTCACTTAACCCTGTTTGCCTCAGTTTCCTCATTTGTAAAATGAACTGGAGAAGGAAATGGAAAACCACTCTAGGATCTCTGCTCAGAAAACCCTAAATGAGGTCACAAAAAGTTATACATGACTGAAAAACGACAATAACAACAAGTAGGATGTAAGGACTTTTGTAGGTTCCCTGACAGCCTCTTTGGGACCAACTCTTGTAACAGCTAGGACATCAGTGATGACGTGTAATCCAGGTCCTACATGACTTTGATCTTGTCCTGTAGGTCTCCACAGTTTGAGCGCTTTTCCTTCTATGCTGTTTGGAGATTATATGTACTCAGCATGGTGATATTTATTAAAAATGTTTTTAAAATTTTGTGGACCATATTATGCTCGTGATATACTTG
This sequence comes from Pseudochirops cupreus, assembly GCA_028627135.1. Taxonomy (NCBI): domain Eukaryota; kingdom Metazoa; phylum Chordata; class Mammalia; order Diprotodontia; family Pseudocheiridae; genus Pseudochirops; species Pseudochirops cupreus. The sequence continues at coordinate 174,948,748 of CM053584.1, read as the reverse complement.
ATAATGGTCTGGTGCTAGTACAGTTTATTTACTAAACTCTTAAGGATATTTAGGGGTTTGTATTTGTAGCTCAAGGACTTGTTATCTATTAGCTTATAAACAACAGGGAGCTTCTGGAGTATAATTCTAGCCACTGGATTGTGTCTTTCTAAGTATTGCTAGATGCTAAATTTTTGTAACTTGCATTTTCTACAGAGTTTCTACCATTTTACTGCATAATCTGTATCAGTGATGACAATATGATGAATAATGGTGGTGTAGAGTGGGTGAGACAAGTGGTGTGTGGTGCAGGTAGTGGAAGAGCACAAAGTGGGGAGGAATAAAAGGATGGGGGTGAATCAAGAGGTATCCTTCATTTCTCTCTTCTTGAAGTGTCACCTTTCCTACTGGTTTTACGTCTTTTCAGCTTTTTCTTTTCACCTATTCCACTTCCCCAAATCTCAAACTAGATTTAACAAGGTATTCCCCTTCTGTTAGGCACAAGGGAGGTTATCCCCAGGAAAGTTATCAAGGACATCTCTCAGCGTCAAGCCAGTTTGTCATCTATTTCCTTGTTTCCCCCCTAAAACAAGGGTAACCTGAGTAAGACCCTAGTTCTCTGGTACAGAGCAAAGTAAGCATGCTATTCATCTCCTCACAGAGAAGTGACAGAGACAAGGTGCAAAATGCGGCATACATGTTTTGCTTGACTATGCATATTTTTTACCAAAGGGTTTTCCCCCCCATTGGGGGTGGAGGAGGTAGAGAGAGAAAAATAAATGCTTATTAAATGGAAACATTAGCTAATTAAAAAAACCCATCATACTTCTCGAAACATAACAAGAGTTAGTCTGATATAAAGCAGCTCTAAGTGTTTTGTGTAGATTCCCCTGACTGGCATGCACGGGTTGCAGAAATGTTCTATGCATCCCAACTGAGGCACAGCCCAACAGTATTCAAATTTTTGAACAAGGTTCTGAGAGTCAATGGTACTGTTGTAGAATCAACAGGCTGACAGAGGTAGTAGCCTCTGGGGTTTGACAATCACCTACGAAGCATTTTTATAACAAATTATTTGGGTTCTTAGCAAAAGTGGAGAGTACAAGGTTAAGAATGATGGGTACATCTTTTGTATCTATCTCTCCACAAAATGGTGCAATATTAAACACACACATATGTCCCAAATGAAGGAATGGATATATGATTCTCTATTTTAAGAAATGAAAATATATTAGGAAGGAGGTGGACTTAAAACTGTACTTGTCTAATTTATATGCCAAAGGAACCAAAGTTATCACATTTAGAGAAAATAAGACAATTGTAGTTTTAAAAAATTCACGGTGGCACAATAATAGAAAACTTGTTTTCCTTTTCCCTACGTTAAATTAAGAAGCGCTGGTTAGAGGCTCATAAGCTAAAACTGGCTATAAAAGTGTTATTGAACTTGAGTTCCAAGCCGTAGCTGGTCCAGGTACTAGTTGTATAGCCAAGGGCAAACCACTCACTTAACTTCTCTGAGCATCCGTTTTATTATCTGTAAAATGGGGACAATAAAATCTGCGGCAGGTACCATATCCCGGCGTTGTTACAAGGCTGAAATGAACGCATGTACATACAGAACTTTTGAGATCTTAAAGTGCTTACATAACAGCCAGTTATTGTCAACAACAAGCATGCTGGACATAGATATTTCTGTAGATATGAAGGTCGGAAAACTCTTATTTGCAAAATGCTCTGAGAAGATACGCTGTTCAGACTTAGTTCTAGGTTATTAGGACTAAGGCCACTGTTTCCTCCCTACTACAGATTCAACCCACGGGTGATTAAGCTCATCTCTACAAGAAAAATGTAGCTTGAGACAGGAGGCTCAAAACTACCTTCTTTTTTTGGCGGGGGGGAAGGGGAGCTGCTTTTTTTTTTTAGCTTTTGTTTTAGTATTTTATTTTTCCTCAGTTACATGTAAAAACTATTTTTAACATTAGTTCTTTAAGGCTTAGAGTTCCAAATTCTCTCCCTTCCTTTCTACCCCATCTCACTGAGAAGGCAAGCAATTTGATATAAGTTATACAGGTGTAGTCATGCAAAACATGCCCATAACAGTCATGTTGTGAAAGAAAACACAGACAAAAAAAAAAACTCAAGAAAAATAAAGTAAAAAAGGTATACTTCAGTCTGTATTCAAACACCATCAGTTCTTTTTCAGGGGACAGACAGTATTTTTCATAAGTCCTTCAGAGTTGTCTCGGATCACTGTATTGCTGAGAATAATTCATTCACGGATGATCATCTTATAATACTGCTGTTACTTTGTACACAGAACATTTCACTTTGTATCAGCCATCTAAGTCTTTTCAGGTTTTTCTGCGAGTATCCTGTTCATCATCTCTTAGAGTATTCCATCATAATCATATACCACAAATAGTTCAGCCATTCCCTAATTGGTGGGCTTCCCCTCAACTTCTAATTCTTTACTCCCAGAAAAGAGATGCTATAAATATTTTTGCACATAAAAGTCCTTTTCCTTTTTGTTTTTTCTCTCTCCTGGGATACAGACAGACCTAGTAGTGGTATTGTTAGGTCAAAAGGTATGCATGGTTTTCTAGCCCTTTGGGTACAGTTCCAAATTGCTCTACAGTGCATTTAAGTCTCATTTTTCCCACATCCCCTCCAAAATTGGTCATTTCTGTCCTCTTAGCCAATCCTATAGGTATGATGTAGTACCTCAGAATTGTTGTAATTTGCATTTCTCCAATTAATAGTGAGTTAGAGTATTTTTTCATATGGCTATAGCTCTGACTACTTCCACCTGAAAACTGATCATATTTTTGGATCATTTGTCAATTGGGGAATGGGTCTTATTTTTATAAATTTGATTCAGTTCTCTATATATTTGAGAAATGAGACCTTTTTCAGAGAAAATTGCTTCAAAATATTTTTTCACAGTTACTAACTGCTAACTATATTTCCCTCCATTCTATTCCTTCCCTCCCCTCCCCTCCTATTCTCCTTTCACCCCATCCCTCTTCAAAAGTGTTTTGCTTTTAATCACACCCTGCCCCCTTTATCTTATCCTCTTCCCCTCCTCCATGGGTAGGAGAATTCTATACCTAATGGAGTATGTATGTTATTCCTTCTTTGAGTCAATTCTGATGAGAGTAAAGTTCATTCACTCACCCTCACCTCTCCCCTCTTCCCCTCCACTGTGAAAACATTTTCTTGCCTCTTTTACATGAGATAATTTACCTCATTCTACTTTTCCCTTCCTCTTTCTACCAGTACATTCCTCTCTATATCCCTTAAGTTTATTTTTTTACATATCATCCTTTCATATTCAACTCACACTTGTACCCTCTGTCTATATACTCCTTCTAACTACCCTAATAATGAAAGATCTTATAAGTTACAAATATTATCTTCCAATGTAGGAATGTAAACAGTTTAAAATTAAGTCCTGAAAGTCAAAATTTCTTTTTTTTTTTTTTTGGAGGGCAGGGCAATTGGGGTTAAGTGACTTGCCCAAGGCCACACGGCTAGTAAGTGTTAAGTATCTGAGGCTGGATTTTAACTCAGGTCCTCCTGACTCCAGGGCTGGTGCTCTATTCACTGCGCCACCTAGCCTCCCCAAGTCAAATTTCTATTCAGGTCTTCTTTTTTCATCAAGAATTCTTGGAAAAAATATAAATAAATACATTAGAAAAAAAGAATTCTTGGAAGTCTTCTATCTCACTGAATGCCCATTTTTCCCCCTGAAGGATTATACTCAGTTTTGCTGGGTAGGTGATTCTTGGTTTTAACCCTAGCTGTTTTCCCCTTCAGAATATCATATTCTAAGCTGTCCTATCCTTTAATGTAGAGGCTGCTAAATCTTGTGTCATCCTGACTGTGGCTCCACAATACTTGAACTATTTCTTTCTGGCTGTATATCAGCAAGCACCCTAGCATACGTAGGATGGCTGCTAGCACAGGTTCTTAGATCTGCTTTTCTAAGGGAAAGCAACTCAAAATGGGTTAACAATCTTACTTTAATCAAACATACATCATTTACCTAGTTCAGGGGAAAAAGTCAGCACCCTGAATGTCAGAGAGTATAAACAGAAGTTACAAGCAGACAAAGAAACACATCAGCAGACAGGCTTTCAGCCGTCTGACCATTACATCCATACCTAGTTAGTTAACAGAGAGGAAAGCACCAACATCTGGGTTTTCAAAGCTGGGGGAGCTCAATAGCTGCCCAGAGTCTCGTCTGGCCAAATCACACAACTGTTTCCAAAGTGAGCCCCAAAGCAAAAACTCACATCAGGGTACATATATAGCCTTCTCCTGGATCAGAGAACGTCACAACCCTCTTGACCCGCTGCCCACTCACAAAGTAATAAGGTGTGGGCATTCCTGAAAAACAAGCCTCCCGCCACAGGCTCCATGTGACCACATTCAGCCTGTTAGGGGGCAGAGTATATTTTCAAATGAGGCAAGGTTCTCAGAGTCACTTAAGCCTATCAAAAGGCCTAGGGGAAGGGAAGATCTTCAGATTCCCATAACAGGCTGCTTGCAATATTTTCTCCATGACATGGGAACTCTGGAATTTGGCTATAATATTCCTGGCAGTTTTCATTTTGGGATCTCTTTCAGGAGGTGATCAGTGGATTCTTTCAATTTCTATTTTACCTTCTGGTTCTAGAATATCAGGGCAGTTTTTCTTGATGATTTCTTGAAATATGTCTAGGCTTTTTTTTTATCATGGCTTTCAGGAAGTCCAATAATTTTTAAATTATCTCTCCTGGATCTATTTTCCAGGTCAGTTGTTTTTCCAATGAGATATTTCACACTGCCTTCTATTTTTTCATTCTTTTTGTTTTATTTTATTGTTTCTTGATTTCTCATAAAGTCATTAGCTTCCATTTTCTCCATTTTAATTTTTAAGGAATTATTTTTTTCAGTGAGCTTTTGGACTTCTTTTTCCATTTGGTTAATTTTGCTTTTTAAAACACTTTTCTTTTTAGTGGCCTTTTGGACCTCTTTTACCATTTGGCCTCGTCTGTTTTTTAAGGTGCTATTTTCTTAATATGTTTTTGTGTATGTCTCCTTTACCAAGCTGTTAATTCACAAAGAACCATTCTATCTCCTTATTTTCTTATAATTTTAATAAACCATCAATTCCTGATTTTTCATTTCAATAACTAGGTGTATACACATGTCATTGCAGGTATGTGTTAAATCTACAGAATGGGCATTAGCCTTTTGAACAGCGTGGATGGAGTCAATGTCTTCTACAGAGAGAACAATAAATCATGAATTAGGATTCTTCTATATTCTTAAGGAAGATCATTTGTGGTCAGAAAAGACAGAAGGCAGAGATGCTCAGTTTTTATTTTGCTTCCATTTTCTCTGCCAAGGAGAGTGACTTTGCACTGGAAAAGGCCAAATAAAAATGATTAACAGGGAGTTCATATTCAAGATAAGTAGGGAGACAGCAAGAGAACACCTAGTTGCCCTTGATATATTCAACTTAGTTGCCTGACATGAACTACATCCTTGGATCCTGAAAGAACTTGCAAATGTGACTCCTGAGTCACTGTCAGGGATATCTAAAAGGCTACTGAAAATGTGAGAGGTGCCACAAGATTGAAGATGGGCAAATATCCGTATTAAAAAAAAATAACTGAGAGAACAGAGTCTGCAAACCATAGCCTAGTGAGCTTGACTTCAATTACTGGGAAAATTCTAGATGGTGAGATATAAATTAGATAATTTAAAAAAAAAAGATGGATTTAGAAGTGGTTGGGTGACCAGAGTTAATGGTTCAGTGTCAATGAGGCAAGAGGTCTCCAGAAGAAAATCCAAGGTGTCTGATGTCTTATGTTTTTCACTACTTTTAACAATGATATGAATAAAGATATGGATGGCATGCTTATCAAACTGACAGAAGAAACAAAGCTGGGAGGGATGGCTAACATATATGATAAAAATAATGACAAGCTGAAATGGACTATGTCTACTAAGTGGAAATTCAATAGAAGTGAATAAGATATGGTTAGAAGCAAGTGTTCTGTAAAAGCCAGAGGTTTTAGTAGACCAAAAGCTCAATGTGAATTACCAGTGTGATGTGCCAGCCAATAAAGCTAATATGACTGAAGGCTGCTTTAAGAGGCCTTGATTCCAACATAGGAAATGGATAGATAGTTCTATAATTTGCTCATATCAGACTCCATCCATAATACTGTGTTAAAAGTCCAGGCTCTGTGTTTTTAAGTACATTGATAAGTTGGAGAGTGTCCAGGATAACAGAGGTCCTTATACCCAAGACTGGGTGAAGGAACTGGACATTTTTAGTCCAGAGAAGAGGAGACTCAGGGTGGGACAAGATAGCAGTTCAAGTATTTGAATGACTCTCATATGGGGGAGAGATCAATCATGTTTCATTTGGCCCCAGAAAGTAGTACAGGAATGGGTGGAGTTGAAAAGAGGCAAATTTGGCTTAGATTTCAAGAAAAAAATTTCCCAAAGTGGTATGGGTTCCCTTGAGAGGTAGGTTGAATTCTTACTCTTTGCAAGTCTTCAAGTAGATGGTAGCTGATCACCTATGTTATCCTATAGCAGGGATTCCTTTTATGACTTCGTTCCTGACTCCTCTCATGCTGTAGGATGTGCAGAAAGCAAGCCCTGGAAGATTTAACACTTTTGTCCCTGGATAAACTGCCTGATTGGTGGTGGTCTTAGTCATTAATAGATGACATTCTAAGTCAGGCTTTTACTACACTTTACTCCTGAGCTCTCTCCCCACCTACTTTCCATTGTAAAAACTTCCCCCTTTCCTACCTTTACAATTCTCAAACCAAACTACTCCCAGAATGAGCATGTCACTGTACTCCTGCTATGGCTCTGTTCACCATCCCTATAACTTTCACAACCAAAATATCCGCCCCAGGCCACAGCACCTTTATGTCTTATTTTCCTCCTTGAAGTCAAGGGCTGTCTTTGTTTCTGTATTGGTATCTTCAGTGTTTAGCATAGTGCTTGATAAAAAGTGCTTAAAAATGACTTTTATTTAATTGATTTACTAATTTCTTCATGAATTGGACTATACCTATACACACACAGACACAGATACAGTATTGCTTGCCTTCTTAATGGGTGGGGGAGGTACTGAAGGGCGAAAATTCAGAACTTTAAAAAAATAGTCTCTCTCTCCCTACATATATATGCACACATATAAATATATATACAGACACATGCATATATATATACATATAATACATATGTATGTACCTATATATGTATATATATATCATAGATTTTTTTGTGTTTTTTTTTTTCCTTTTAGGAGGGGGAAGGCAGGGCAATTGCGGTTAAGTGACTTGCCCAAGGTCACATGGCTACTAAAATGTCTGAGGCTGATTTGAACTCAGGTCCTCCTAACTCCAGGGCTGGTGCTCTATTCACTGAGCCACCTAGCTGCCCTCTGTTCTTTTTTTAAAAAAATATTTTCAGTTTCAATTTCTCTCTTTCCCTCTAGCCTCCCCCCCCCATTGAGAAGGCAAGCAGTATATGATACCCATTATACATGTGAAGTTATGCAAAACACAGTATTAGTTATATAGAAAAAAAGGCAAGAAAAAGTGAAAAATATATGCTTCAGTCTGCACTCAGATTCATTAGTTCTCTCTCTGGAAGTGGATGGTATGTCCTTTGGAATTGTCATGGATTTTTGTACTGATCAGAGTAACGGAGTCTTTCCCATTGAGTATCAATTACAATTACCCAATGTTACTGTGTACAATGTTCTAGTGGTGTTGCTAGCTTCACTTTGCACCCCTCGTATAAGTCTTCCCAGGGAAAAAAACCACAGATGTTTTTGTTTTTTGAACCAGAAAGAATCTTAGAGACCATCCAGTCAAACTCATGAGGAAATGGGTCTACAGAAATTAAACAACTTGCTCAAGGTCACAATTACTGTGCTTTGTATTATGCTTATGTTGGGGAGGGATTCTCTCTATGTCAGCGATTCTCAATCTGTGGGTCGCGACCCCTTTGGGGGTTGAATGACCCTTTCACAAGGGTCACAGGGGTCGCCTAAGACCAGAAAACACATATTTCCGATTGTCTTAGGAACCTCTTCTATAGGTCTCCAGGTGGGTCCGCCCACATGCAGACACACCCACATACAATGAAGGTTGAGAACCACTGCTCTGTGTGAATGAGTATAGTTCAACTGTTGTCTTTTCTATAGTCACACTGGTCCTTTGAAGGTCAACAAGTATGTATCACTCCGTTCCTTTACTTTGGCTTTGCAATTGCCTTTGCTCCAAAGTCACTACATTTGATACTTGTTTACCATGCTGGTCTGTTCGCTGCTGTCTGAATTCATTTTGCATGAATGTTCAGCATTTCATGGCTAAGCTACTCCTTAAAAAAAAGGTATTTATGTCAAAAAACTCCATTGGGACATTTATTGGTTAAGAAATTTCCACAGTGTAACATGGTGCAGGGTCTGGATTTCTAACCATAGATTGTATTTTGTGACAATCTAGTGTTTATTCAAAAAGAAATGACAAATGATCAATAATGTAGTGCAATAAATAAACCTAGATAAAAAGTATTAAAGCATGTGCAGGAGCTAGGATATTGCACTTTAATGAAAATCTGGTTTCTATGGGAATAAATTAAAGAAAGAGATCTAAAAGACTCTTTCAACCAGGAAAGGGAGAGGGACATGATAAGAATTCTAAGTTCTTGGAACAGCATTCCCCTATGGTCCCAAAGCTGGATTATGCAGAGCATGTCTCTCCCTGGTAAGAGGGCACAGAATCACAGATGGTACAGGAGACTCTGAGAGACTTAGTTTTTCTGCTCTGAAGAAAATGGAGTCAACATTTTTTCTGAGGGATGAGAGATATAACACAGTTTGGAAGATATATTCTAGATGGGAAGCACCAGACCATGACAGAAATCTGTGGCCAGAGATAAACTGCTAGGCTGCTCTTGTCACTGACTGGCATGGGGGGATGGGAGCGTGGGGTGGAGGGAGTGTTCGTCTCCCAGTTACAATTCTGTGTAACCAAAAGGGATGGGGAGAACTGCTGGGGGAAGATGAATGTAATAAAATTCTAATTTGTCTTGTGTATCTGATATTGTGGGACTGAGCATGTTGACAGAGCAAGATTGCCTATGGAATATGTCTTTTCTTACTACTACGGAGAACTGTAGGGTGGGATCTGGATGACCTCTCCTTTTCTGACCTTGTTAAGCTAATAAAATATACTTTTACAACTGTGATTATAAAGCTGTTCTGAGATTCCAATATATGATCACTACTGGTCAAGGTCTGGTTTGAACCAGATGGAAGAAAGAGAACCAAAGGGGAGGCAGTAAGGAGAAAGAAAGAAAGGGGGAAGGAAACAGGAAAGAGAGCGAGAGAGAGAGAGAGAGAGAGAGAGAGAGAGAGAGACAGAACATGAGAGAAACAAAAGAAGACAGCAGACACAGAATCATTAGGGATATGATTACTGAACAAGATGAAAAGACCCAATGAAATTATTCAACCAAATATTCCTATTCAACAGAAATCTTTTAATCAGGCATTCTTTTTCCTCCTCCTCCTCTCTTCCCTACTTTTCTTTGAGCTTTCTAGTAAACAAAAATCTAGTTTCAGCTTTTGCTTTGCTATCCTCTAACCAGAGCTCCCAGAGGCATGTGGGTGTCTGTAATAGTGTTACATGATTAGGATCATGACACTCCACAGATTTCTAACACCTCTTGGCTTCTACTCAGACAGAAACCAATTACTATTCTGAAGTCTCCCACTGAGACACATCAGTCGAAAGCCAATGAAATTCATATCCTTTAACTCTCTTGCCTGGCTTAAAGAACAGTTTGGGGTTCAGGGAAAAGAGGAAAGCTGGAGTCTCCCTAGAGGATTTGTGGGGGAACATCAGTTCCCTATGTCCTTTCTGAGGAAAATATGTGCACAAGATGGATTTGTGAGTCAGAGTAACTAATTCCCATTTGGTTCCACCATTCTAATATCAAAGAAGTTCAAGGGTTATGGAACTAAGAGATATGACTAAGGTACATTGATATTAGGAATGAAAAAGGCCCAGCTCCTCATATGTGCCAATGCCAAGAGAGTTAAGCATCACGATCTACAGAGCTTCTCAAGATTGTTGCTGCTCATCCTCCTAGTGGGCAATACTGTTTGTATTAAATGGAAAATGACTGTTTTATGGCTCTAAATACAAGCTTGAAGCTTTTTATTCACTCCATAAACATATGTTATCTTGTTTCTGGAATTTTAAACAAAAAACAGAGTTTGCCCATTTGCTTATCATGTCTCTGAAGAATATAATTTTTTTTGAGGATTATAATTCTGTGTTTTTGTATATTCATGCTATAGCTGACTCTATGCCATGCAACATTAGTAGTTAACTACAAACATTTTATGAGGGCAGTAAACCGCATACTCATCATTTTCATTTAATATTAAGTGACAATGGTGACTTAATGTAAGAGAAACAAAAAAAATTGCTTCACAAGCTACCAACTACAGTAACAGGATTACAATACCAGAATTTTATCATTTTACAGAGAAGGGAAAGTGGGGCCCTTAAAACATTTATACATGCCAGGTTACAGGATAGAATTTGAAATCAGTTCTTTTGACTCCCGGATCAGTGCTCTTCCCACTAATATTATATTAATATACAATATTATCTACATTTCTGTCCCTGATACTGTGGCTGCTTCTATTTCTTTCTGTTTCTCAAGTATCTCATCAGAATTAGAGGGAAACTGCAGGGAATGTGGCAGGGAAGGAAGGCCATTGTAGATAAAGTTATTTCCTGACAGACTAAGTAAGGCAAACATCTGGCAGACTCTGCAGCCATTATTTGCAACCTGTACATTGGGCCAGAAGTGACTCACCCACAAGGACCTTTATCACAGAGCATCAAACAAAAGTGGGGCTAAACTCTTCTGGAACATAAAGTATTGTTGTTTTGCAACAATTCATTAATAGACCACTGAGCAATCACAATGGAACCTGTTCTCTCTAAATGTATTTGATTTAATCACCAATAAATCAAGAGAACCCTGACTGTCTGAAACAAAGCCAGTAATTTATAAGAGAAATTAATATTGACATAATTCCAGAGTACATGTTACCAGATCCTTTGCAGGGGATGGCAAGAACCTGATGCCAGACAAAAGAGCGGCAGTCCAGGACTCTGTGTGTGTGTGTGTGTGTGTGTGTGTGTGTGCGTGTGTGTGTGTGAGAGTGTGTGTGTGTGTGTGTGTGTGTGTGTGTTAGGATATGCAATATGCCTCATGAACTTGAGCAAGACTGTACTTCTATGAGAGGATGGTAAGGCAGCTGCTAAGTGATCCAGTGGCACTGTTCAATGCTAAATCATGGGGTAGCATCCCTTTCCTTTCACCTCCTCCTTGGAGAGCATGAAAACAATATTCTAGCAACCTCTCTCATGCCCTCATCTAATTGCATGTACACTAAATTTGTTTTCATTAGAAAATATTTTTTTTCCCCTTGTTACTCTCCTCCTTCTACCATCACTGGGCAGTAAGGCAATTAGATTTGCTTTCTTTTTGAACTGTTCAAGAAAGAATCAAACTATGTCCTTTTGGAAACTAAAAATGGGGTTGGGCTAATTAACATGGTGCTAATTGAAGTGTTGTGAAACTGCCCCAACTTCCAGAGTGTGTCACTGGCACCACCATTCATTTAATCATTAAACCTGAGTCATCCTTGACTGCTCTCCCTCAATCAACTCCTCTTTCCAATAAATGGTTCTTCTCATTCTTTCAAAATCTCTTTAATCTGAACATTCCTTTCCATTCTCCCAACCACCTTAATCTAGGCCCTCTACTTTGGGTGAGTTACTGTATTCTAGTTACTCTTGTCCTCCAGGTTTATTTCACTCCACTTTGCCTTTCTACTTCCACCAAGTGAATCTTTATTATTTGATCTTGTCATGTCTATGCTTAAAATTAAAGTATAAATTCATTTTTAAAACTGGCTTTAATAGCTTTAACTCACACACTAAACCACCACATAATCTGCCCCAGTCACACTTGTTTACTCACTGTCCCCTAAATCATTTCCTAATTTTCCTTCTTCAAGTGTTTGCTCCTGGAGCACCTTCTGCTAAGAGCCATCTTTTGAATCCCTCTGTATTTTAGAAGCAAAATGTCACCACCTCTGTGAAGCCTTCCATGACATCCCTCCAGAATCAGAAAACAGCCTTTCATTTTCCTTGTAGAGTGCTTTGATGGATCAGGCTCTGCTTTTTTTTTTTTCTTTTTTTAAATCAATTATTAGTCCTTTCTCTTACTAGACTGAAGGGCTTGCCAGGAGGGAAGGGCTGTGGAATATGATAATAGCAGCTCAGCTTTCTATGGCACATTAAAGTTTACAAAGTCCTATTCCTTGCAATGACCTTAGGAGATCAGCAAAGTGGAACAGCTAGGTGGAGTAGTGAGTGAATAGAATATTGAGCCAAGAGTCAGGAAGACATGAGTTCAAATCCTGCCTCTGACACCACTAGCTATGTGACCTATGACAAGTCATTTAATATGTCAGCCTGAGTTTCCTCATCTGTATAATGGGGATAATAATAGTACTTGTCTCACAGAACTATTGTGAAGGTCAAATAAGATTATATTTAGAAAGTGCTTAATAAAGTACCTGGCACATAGTAGGTACTCAATATTGTTCCTTTTCTTCTTTCTTTCCCTTATGAGGTAGATAGAGTAAGTATTTTTATCTTCATTTTACAGAGGAATAAACTGAGATTTAGAGAGGTTAAATGACAATCCTAGGATCACACAGCTGATAAATTTTAGAGCTAGGACTCAAACCTGAGTGTCCTGATCCTACGTCTACCATGCTGCCTCTCTCTCTGTCTCTCTTACACACATACCACAACTGATTGAGTTTGTACTCAGTAGGTCCCTAAAAAATGTTTGCTAAAATTAAATTAAAATAGTCCAGTGTAATTTTATGGTTCTGACACATCAGGACTGCATGAACTAACAGCTTCCAACTTTCCTAATGTATGTATCAGTTATGTAAATTAACTGGTCCCCAATCCCATAAGATGAAAGAAATGAGGTGGTAAACCATTAAAGATGCTAACAAAAAATGGGAAATAAAAAAGCTCACAGTTGGGAGGTGAGGTGGGGCAAAGGGGACCATCTAGTCCAACCTGTAAATGAACAAGAGTCTCTTCCCCAACACATCCAAATAAATGGTTATCTAATCATGGCTTGAAGACTTCCAGTGTGGAAAAAAATCCTTAACTCCAGAAGCAGCCCATTTTACTCACGGATCACTCTAATTTTCAGAAAATTTCATATCATAAAGCTTGAATTTTCTGCTTTTTAAATTTCTACCCATTTCTCACAGTTGTATCCTTAGGAACATAACCTACAAGCTGGGATTGCCCACATTCTGATCAGCTTGGCAGCTGTGTTTCTTGGAGTGCTCATACTCTTGGTCATTAGAGGATGCAACTTTGAGGGTTGCTGAAAATCAACCTACTGTCAAGCTTGTTCAGTTTTTTTGGATTTTCCTAAATATTTTCTAAGGGTGTATTTCTTTTTATCACCCACTAACCTGTAAGCTGGGTAGATAGGTGGCACAATGGATAAAGTGTTAGGCCTGAAGTCAGAAAGACTCATCTTCCTGAGTTCAAATCCAGCCTCAGACACTTAATAGCTGTGTGACCCTGGGCAAGTCATTTAACCTTGTCTGCCTCAGTTTCCTCATCTGTAAAATGAGCTGGAGGAGGAAATTGCAAACCATTTTAGTATTCTTGCCAAGAAAACCCCAAATGGAGCAACAAAGAGTCAGACATGACTGAAACCACTGAACAACAACAAACTACAAGCTTGTAAGCTCATTGTAAGCTCAAAGGGACTTTGTACACCCCCCAATGCCTAGTTCATTGTTTTGCAAACAGCAAAGATTTAGTGTTTATTGAACTGAATCTAGATATACTTTTCTGTTACATGTAAAGAAGGCCGATCAAAACAAGTTTATGACATTTCTATATAATAAAATACATAGCGATTTAAAAATTTGTTTTGGTCAGCTTTCACATAAAAAACAAAAGAAATTTGATAAGCATCTTGAACAGTTAATTCAAGAAAATACGAAAACATTTTTAATGAGTGTTGCATATTCCATGCCTCTGTTTCTTAAAAGAAAAAAAAACTGAAAAACCTCAAAGTAACCCAAAAATCTAGTTATCATGAATAGTTGGGGACAGACACAAACACATTTTTAAATACAGCCATAAAATTTAGGGTTGGTAACACCAAACTAAAGATAAGAAATGTATAATTTTCTGAAATGTACCTAACTGAATTTAAAAGGAAAAAAGTAACATCCTTCTAGTTGTATAGTTGATGAAGCATCAGAAGATTTTCCCCCAAAGACAAAATTAGGACCCCCAACAGAGGGGAATACAGTGCTGTCCTGAGTGTTAGGATTCGTAGGCTCTAGTCACATATGATAGGAGAAATATTTACTAGGTTCCTGTTCCATAGACTTGGCTAGTTTTTCCTAAAGAATTGCAACCTTGACTGGACTAACTTTTTCTAAGGTTCTAACTCCCACAGGCAAGGATAGTTTTCCTTAAAAGTTTTTGAAATTGTCCTTGAAACTTAATTGGTCCAGCAGTCTAAGGCTTACTGGCGATTTACGTACAAAAGCTACTATGTGAGAAGTGAGGAGCAGCATTGTCAGGTTTGATAGGTACTCCAAGATAGCCAACACATGGCCAGTTGTGCTTAATGGAATCACTGCTCTGCCTGACTGAATATCTTTTTCATGCCACAATAAAATAAATCACCCTTTGTTAACAAGAGATAGCACTGATACTCATTTTGCTCCAGTCCTGAACATGCATCACCAGACTGTCTTGAAGTAGACCTGGCTGAACACATTACAGTTTGGTCATTTAGATACATTGGAAGTCATTTTAACTCAACAACAAACACTAGTGAGCACTTACTGTGTGCCAGGCACAGAGATGCTCTAGCCACATAGACAAAAACGAAAGTCTTTCCCTTGAGCAGTTCACCTTCTCCCAAGGGAGACAACATGGACACCAGAAGTATATGTAAAATATATACACAATAAATAGGAAATTTTTTTGGGGGACAGGGGTGGCAAGGAACACTACAAGGAAAATGGAGTGAGAGTACTTAACAACTGGGGAGATCAACACAAATTTATTAAGGAACTAGTACTATGGGCTAGGTATGTGAGGTTCTCTGCTGGGCAATGGAAATACAAAAAAAAAAATGAAAACATAGTCCTTGTCTTCAAGGACTGTATCTTTTATTGTGGGAAACCACATGTAAACACACAAGCTCATACAACAATTTCAGGAGGGAGCGCTCAGTGACAGGAAGATTGGGTAAGGCTTCATGAGTGATACAGGAGCAGAGTAGAGCCTTGAAAGAAGCCATTTTAGATCTCACAGACTAACTGGTAAAATGAAGGGACTGGACTAGCTGATCTGTAACTACTTTCCTAGATGGCTCAGTGGAAAGAATGCTGGGCCTGGAGTTGGGAAGACCTGAGTTCAAATCTGGATTCAGACACTTACTACCCATGTGACTCTGGGCAAGTCATTTAATCTCTGTTTGCCTAAACACACTGGAGAAGGAAATAGCATTCTAGTATCTTTACCAAGATAACCTATGGACAGTATGGTCCACAGGGTCACAAAGAGTCGGATGTGACTCAACAACAACTACATTTCTAGCTCTGATTTTTTTTTTAGGAAGAGAGACAGAGATTTTTATGAAATGCTTAAGGGTCTTGGATATGTGTCATTTTGAGCTGACCAGCACTTAGCATATTTAAGTTAAATTAACATTTTGGTGTCCTCTTTTTTTTCCCAAAGAGATGGCTTTTTACAGTAGCAACAATGAGTTGTTCTCAAAATTATTGCTGGGACAGGGACATACCGGACTATAAATGGGCTTCATAACTGGAAGAAAAAAGAAAAAGGATTACCTGCTTTCTGCCAATAGAAAAGGGGCATTTGTTTCTTTTCTCCTGAATCGCAAAGAATTAGAGAACTGTGCCATCTAATCCAAATCTCCTATATCACTTTGGTAATAGTTCTTCACTAAAGAAGAACCCACCAGCTCCAGAAGCTATTTATTCCATTTGGGGATATTTCTCATTCTTTGGGAGTTTTTCTTAAGTTCAGTGTAAATTTGGCCACTACTCCTAGTTCTGCCCTAGGGAATGTAATCTATGTGGTAAGGTGAGATGGCCTGTGTTAGGATCTAATTGACACTTGTGTTTCTAAATATGAATTAATAAACTGAAATTCTAGTGAATAAATCTGTCTCTTTTCAGTGTTGTCGGCATGGATTTATCTGTCTAGAATAGATTCTAAACTACCAGATCAGGGATTCCCAACACATATCTGGGAGCACAAAAAGTTTTATCACTGGAGTACGGTACAGGGAAAATTTGATAAATGACTGTATTAGATTGCATCTAAAAAACTGGAAAGGGACAGTTGAAGGAATAAATCCTACTGACCAAAACCACATGAATATGTGGTTTAAAATGTGTGGTTTCCTAGCTCACATTGAGCTAGGAAAAAAAAAAAAACACCCCCCAGCAACAACAACTCAGTAAAAGATGAACTAACTGATCTCTACAATAACCAGAAACTCTGAATTGATTTCCAGTAGGTAAAATTACAATGCTTTTAATGTACCCTTGGAGAAATATCTCATTATTATTAATTTGCTCGGAGGTTCTGATTCTGTTTATGACAACTTATCTCTGTGAATCAGGATTCTTGGTCCTCTTCTCAAATATAAAGCAACAAATGAAGGTTGAACATGATATGCAGGAATCTCCCTCAAAAACTACACTCAGAATAAAACCGTTAGTTTACAAGCAACAGAATTAACAGTCTCATTATTATTGAACTGTGCTCTTAGAAACATTTAAGAAATTTATGATACTAAAAATGTTATATACAGAATAATTTTCTTCATGAAAAATTAATCCCTTTATTTTATTTCTTATGTGCATGTGCATGGTAAACTGGATATTTCTTTTCACATTTATTAAGGATCATGAAAAGCCTTACTGAAAGCCAAGAGGTCTGGGGACTAGAAAAAGTTGTGAACCCCTGTCCTGGGTAAACTGATTTTCAGCTTGTGCACCTGTACTTGTGGTGACCTCACCCAGTAACAGCGATTTTGCAAGTTAGAGTCTGAAAGCTCATCCGGGCGCATCACATATGAAATACTTCAGAACAATCTAGGGCTTGTTCTCTAATAAATCAGGGATTGGCAGGTGAGTACCAGGGACAGGTACCACCACATCCCCTCACTCTGGATTATGGAGCCCCCCAAAATGAGAAATTTTAGCAACAATAACCTTACAAAGAAAGGTGTTTATCTCTCAGCTTAAGAGCCTAATAATAAGGTCCATTAAGTTGGACCATTTAGTGTGTCTGTGATGGAGGGTACCTGTCTTTGTTTTGCACAGGGTTTTGATTACCGGAAATAATATATAAGGTTGCACACAGAGGTCTATTTACAGAATTCTTGATTATCTATAATAAACTTGAAGTCTTGGATGGATACAGATTTCTCTAGCTGCCAGTTAATGAGTACTTAAGAAATGCATCAAATTTCAGCCAAAGTCAAATATATTTTAGGAGGGCAAATCTGTGTTGCTAAAAACAAACAAACAAAACATTTGACTCATTCTTAATTTTTGGATTATCAGTGCCAGTGGAATAGACTCTTCTATATGACGTTATGCAAGTCTATTAATGACTTACTAGAAAACGATGTGGACATTTTGGGGCTATAATTTTAATGAGACCTTAAAGCTAACTAGCAATATTTTTTATCCCTCTTCATATTTACTCATTAGTTACAAACGTTTAAGGAAAAAGTAAGACTAAACCTTAGTTATATTAAATAGTTAAATTAAATCACATTTAGCTTTTAAACCCAAAACATCATAGCTCTAAAGGTTATCTCCCCATCCAACAATACTGAAGATGTTTCAGGAGTCCTCAATGTCTTTCCTGTTATAATTTAGGCAGCATTGTTCTCATTAGGTACAAGTTCAAATTTTCACTCTCCCTTTTTGAGAGGAATTAATGTCCTTGTAACAACTGAAGAAAGGTTATCTTTTTGGCTGCCAGCTCTAAAGCTACCCAAAGATAAGCAAGTTCAGGTATAATGTGGGGTGGATGAGATGCTCTGTTGACCTTGGGATTCAATAACAATTATCTGGTGTGATTGCCTCAAAGATTTCCCTGGGCTTGTTTTAAGATCTACTCATTAAGAAAATGAAGAACATTACTGAAAAGACACTTCTGCTCCTCCTACTAGGAGACTTTAAAAACTTTGCTAAAGTACTGACTATGATTCTATTTGGGCTTTTTCTCAACAAAACATCATTTACTCACAACTAAGATAAGGAAAGTTTAGGAAAGAGAAACAATGATCCAAACAAATTTTGAATTACTGAATTTTGAATCTGGCCATACAGATACAAGTATACATACTGTAACTTTTAAACTGACAAAGGGAAAACTAAAAGGAAATTTGGTTTTCAAATTCCAAGAAAAATTACCTGATTGTATGAACACAAGTATATAAATTTATTTTCAGATTGCAGTTGTGGACACTGTTAGGGAAAATGGAAGTTTTTTTCTTCTAATTTTAGGAAGGAATTTCAAATTGGGGAAAAAATAAAAAATAGTATGATACGAAAGGACTCAAGGCACAGATATTTGTGTTTTTCCTGGGTTTCCACTCCAAGGGCATTGGAGTGAGAGTTCTTCTAGCAAAGCCTGGCCACCTCCTGCTTTGTCTTGCAGATATATCAGCAGTCTGAGTTTGTGGCATCACCCTGTTTCTGAAAGAATGATTATGGCAGCAAAAATCTCCCATTATGACTCTGCTGCAGAATTTGAGCAGTGTGAAAGATAATCAGGAAGGATAACCGAAATGTTTTAGAAATTAGCTGTAAAGAAGATGTTCTTTTAAAAAGTGGCAAAGTTTAATGGCCCCAATAGAATCTAAGTGAGGCCCATGAACTGGCCTACGGCTGTGCCATTCATAAAGCCAGAAAACCTAGAGTGCCACTTTCAGTAATGATGAAGACAAAGCATTTGACATTAGCAAGAACAGGAATGACAAGACTGGGTGTTTAGATAAGGTCAGAAGGTGATTGAATCTGGCTTCATTTAAAAATAATGACACTCAACTCCCAGAGCACTTAGCTGGGCTGCCACAAGCTCTTCAACTTCATGCATGTACTGCATGATTAAGATACAACTGGTAAATTGTGCTGGATGCAGCAGTATCAGTGTTAAGTGTTAAAAATAATTCTTCTGTTTTACTTGAAGACCACCCCCACCTTCCCATTCAGTAATGCAACACAATGACTCCCACTGATCCCTCAGGAATTGAGCATGCCACTCCTCCCCCCCTGCCACAATGAACAGACAGAGCAGCTAAGCAAAGAATGAAGTGGGCAGCAGATCTAAGACAGTACTTTGAGCAAAAGCTAATTTCACGTACATGATTATTCTGTTAAGAACGAAAAAGAGACAATGACTGAAAAACATTGGCTTATAGGTATGATCAAGTTTTAAATAAGACTTTAACAAATTTTAAAATATAATTAAGAGATTCACATTTAAAAGAGATATGAGAAAATATTTTGGGGTTTGGGATATACAGAGAAAACGAAGAAAGGAGCATCACGAGTATTAAATGTATATCTTTATGTTGAGTGACAGCTTGTATCTGCTGACACGGGAGTCTGAAGAGGAACAGGGATTTGATGCAAATCAACAACGATAAGACCAGTTACCTTCATTACTGGCTGGGCAAAATATTTGGCACTCCAGTCACAGAATCCTGTCTGCATTGTGGCTGAAATGAAACTTCTGTGTCCAACAGTGTCATCTGCATCGTCAGTGGTCTTCCGAGAGGAAGAAAGAAAGGGAGAGAGAGAGCACAAAGAAATAATTAGCAATCTGGCATATAAGAAAACCATTTCTGTCTGCTCCTTTCTATTTCATGTTTCATGTCCCTAATTAAAAATTCTGATATTATTCTGATAAATTTTTGTATCTGACTGTAACCTCCTATTATTCTTTCCTTATGCTTCAACTCCCCTAAACTCCTTCTTTGCCCTCATTAATGCCTCCAATCCATTCACCCCTCAGTAGGTTCAAAGGCCGTAACCTCTCCTCTTACTTCAATTTCTTCACTCTTGATTCCCTACCCCTTTGTCTTATTACCACACATCCCTCGTCAAACCTCAGCTAGGAATTATTCTCACCATCTAACTCCTAAACTTCTATTCACATGCTGTTGAATAGAGCTGGAGGAAGTCACACAAATTCTCCTGACAGGGTATATTATAAATTTATGTTGTTCAACTTCATCTGGACCTTCACTACAGTAAGGAAATCCTCTGAATTTTCCCCAATTGCATCCAAATGTAATTTCCCACAAGGACTTTTTCAAACCTGTTCTCTCCTCAAAATTCCTACACCTCTAACCTTGGTCCACTCCCCAGCTAAGGACCTGCCCTTTTATTTTGCCAAGAAAACTGCGGCCATCTAAGATAAGCTTCTTCTTCTTCCATTCTCTTCATCTCAAAATACTTTGACATCATCCTTAATTCTCTTGTCAGGCTCTGACAAAGAAGTGGTCCCTCTCCTTGTCTAGGCCAACCTTTCCATGTTCTCTTGATTTTATACTCTTTCCTTTCTCTTGCAAACTGAAATCTTAATTATTGTTCCAACCCCCAATCTTCAATATCCTCCTACCTACTGGTTCCTTCTCGGCTGCCTTCACTCCGTACTCAATTCTCTCCCCTCTCTCTTTTCTTAAAAAAAAAATTTCATTAGACCCCAACTTCTCAAAGTATTTCCTCTCTTTCTCAGCCAAGTTTCTAAAAATTATTTTATATACTCTGTTTCTACTTTCCCTTTTTTCATTCCTCCATCCTTTGTAATTTGGCACCTGAACTTATCACTTACCTAAAACTGATTTCCTCAAGGTCCTCTACACTATCAAACCCTGATGGCCTTTTCTCAGTCTTAATTGTTCTTGACCTACCTGGGGCATCTGACACTTCTCTCTCCTCCTGGACACTTTCTCTTTTCTCAGTTCTTGTGATTCTACTCTTTCCTGGTTCTCACTATGTTTGTGGGACTGCTCTTTCTCCATTTCCTTTACTAGCTCATCATCCGTATCATTACCCTGTGGGTTTTTTCAAAGGATCTGTCCTAGACCCCTTACTCTTCTCTTTCTATACTCTCTTTTTACTGAACTTATTGATTTTCACAGGTTTAATTAGCAGCTTATGCAGATGACTCAAAGGTTTCTATATCCAGCCCCAGTCACTTCTATGAGCTTCAATTCCTCATTAACAATTGCCTTCCGTACATTTCGTACTATGTGTCAGAGGGGCATCTCAAGCACCACAAGCCCAAAACTGAACTCAATACTGGTCTTCTCAAACTTTTCCTTCTTCCAAACTTTCCTATTTCTTCCAGTCTTCCAGGTTCACAACCTTGGTGCTATTCTCAACTACTCCTTTTCCTTCACCTATCTCATCTGTGGTTTCCAAATTTGCTTTCTCTCCACACCTCCACACCATTTCTCACCTCTGACCCTTTCTCTAGTCACACAATTATGGCATTATTTCAGGTCTTCCTCATACTTAGATGACTGGAACAGCTTCAAGCGTCTCTGCACGTCATGCCATCTTCCACACTGCTGTCAAGTGATTTTCCTTAGGTATGAGATGCTGACCACGTGATGCTTCTATTCAATCAACTCCAGTGGCTTCCTATTGCTTCTTTCTAGTATCACTGAATATCACCCCCCCTTCTCACACTATGTGATCCAGCCAAACTAATTTTCTTTCTTTCTTTTTTTTATATAAAAAAGGCATTTGATTTAATAAAGTAAAAAGACTTCCAACAAAGTTTCTACATGTATATGTCAAAATCATATGAGATTCCTTGAGAGAAAACGATCTTCATTATTATTGATAGCAAGATTCTGATCATTAATATCATGAAGAAATCCAGGATATGAGGTCATTTTTTAACCTATCCTCAACTGTAAAATGAGCTGGAGTAGGAAATGGCAAACTACTCTAGTGTTTTTGCCAAGAAAACCCCAAACAGGGTTTCAAAAGAAACAGACACAAATGAACAATCCTGCCTGGTATTCTCCTCCTTAGCTATCAGCAAATCATTTCCTCCCAACATTCGTTTTCTCTACTCCAGAAATAAGTTCTCACTAATTGGTCAAGATTAGATCTAGCAATTCACTTTGTTTCTTCCTTTACCTTCAAAAGGATGAAACTACCATTAAGGCAAAT
>CM053584.1:174892803-174925837 GCA_028627135.1 Pseudochirops cupreus | reverse complement strand
AAAAAAATATATCAAAACCAAGATGGGGAAAGTTGAGAAGTGGAAGGGATAACTGTAATTAGGTTCTAACACAACAATACTCGCTCAATCTGAGCCTAACCAAGAATCATTGCCCACAAACCATACATCTCACTTCCCCTCCCTCTAGGGCTTTCCTGAAGTAACCAAAGCAACACTCTGATCTTTTCCAAATAGTAGAGCCATTCGGTGTGTCAAAACGTTAATAAAAGGAAGTCAATGATTTTAACTAGTCAAAAATATTAATTGTTTTATGTTCACCATCACTAAGACCTTGGTTTTTGTTCTTCCCTTTATGTCGTTGTTTGGTCGTTTCAGTAAAGGCTTGCTGCTTTGTTCTGAAACTTGTAAAAAGTTTAGTATTATTATTTTAAAATAATTTTGAAAAATAATAGAAAAATAATTAAAATAACTAAGAATAAAGTAATTTAAAATAATTGTAAACATGTAAAGTGTTCATTATTGTTATTTTAAAATAATTAATAATAAAATTTTTTAAATAATTTAAAAGCGTTCGCTTTATTTTCTATTATGATAAATACCTATTCATATAAACTACATAAGCAAAAATTCTTTGGGCTCCTCGATAATTTTTAAGAGTTAGAAGGGGTTCTGAGATCAAAAAATTTGAAAACCATTGGTTTTCTTGTTGGTTGGTGGTTTTTCAGTCATGACTGACTCCTTGAGATCCCATTTGGGGTTTTCTTAGCAAAGATCCTGGAATCATCCACCATTTCCTTCTCCAGTTCATTTTACAGATGAGAAACTGACTCACACCGCTAGTTAGTGTCTGAGGCCAGATTTAACTCAAAAAGATGAGACTTCTTCTTTTTTTTTAATTTTAAACAAAACATTTCCTAAAAAGGCAAAACAAGAACAATAGTTATGCAATATTCTACCCATAAGCCTGGTGTATGATCTCTCACTAACATGTGCCTGGTAGGGAAAACATTTGGCAAGGGAATCTTAAAACTGGGTTTTTTTCTTATTTGAGGACTGACTTTATAAAGTTCCCTGATGAGTGTGGCATCTGTGTTGGCTTTTCTACTAGGCAGGCCAGTCCTCTCTGGGTCAATCTTCTTCACTTCTGGGCTCCTTAAGAAAGGGCAGAGAGAGACCCTTCACAAAAGATTACAGAAGTTTCTAGAGTTCTGCTCTCTTGGCTGGCTTCTGGGGGATTTCCATTTCTTTGGCAGCTGCTAATGGTTCAGAGAGGTATTTCCTCTCTTCCACATAACTCTGAGGTCTTTTCCTAAACCAACCCTTCCTCTTTCTTTCTTTCTTTTTTTAAAATTTAATTAATTTATTTTTAGTTTTCAACATTCATTTCCACAAGATTTTAAGTTCCAAATTTTCTTCCCATATATCCCCCACCAAAGATGGCATGCATTCTAATTACCCCTTCCCCCAATCTGCCCTCCCCCCTATCCTTTCCCCTTATTTTCTTATAGGGCAAGATAGATTTCTCTACCCCAGTGCCTGTATATCTTATTTCCCAGTTGCATGTAAAAACAATTTTTAACATTTGTTTTTAAGACTTTGAGTTAGAAATTCTCTCCCTTCTTCCCTCCCCACCCACTCTCATTGAGAAGGCAAGCAATTCAATATAGGTTATACGTGTATAGTTACGCAAAACATTTCCATAATAGTCATGCTGTGAAAGACTAACTATATTTCCCTCCATCTTACCCTGTCCCCCTACTTATTCTATTTTCTGTCCCTTTTCAAAAGGATGCTCCTGGCTACCCCCTCCCTCAATCTGTCCTCCCTTCTATTATCCCTCCTCCCTTATTTCCTTCCCCCACTTATTTTCCTGTAAAGTAGGATACACAATTGAGCGTGTGTGTTACTCCCTCCTTAAGTCAAATCTGATGAGAGTAAGGTTCACTCATTCCCTTTTGTCTTCCCCCTCTTCCCCTCCATTATAAAACCTATTTCTTGCCTCTTTTATGTGACATAATTTACCCCATTTTATCTCTCCCTTTCTCCTCCCAATATATTCCTCTCTTACCTCTTAATTTGATTTTTTTAGATATCATACCTTCATATTCAACTCACCCTGTGCCATCTATCTATCTATCTATCTATCTTTCTATCTATCTTTCTTTCTATCTCCTCCAACTACACTAATACTGAGAAAGGTCTCATAAGTTACAAATATCATCTTTCCATGTAGGAATGTAAACAGTTCAACTAATAAGTCCTTTATGATTTCTCTTTCCTGTTTACCTTTTCATGCGTCTCTTGAGTCTTATATTTGAAAGCCAAATTTTCTATTCAGCTCTGGTCTTTTCAGCAAGAATGCTTGAAAGTCCTCTATTTTCATTGAATATCCATTTTTCCCCTGAAATATCATGCTCAGTTTGCTGTATAGATGATTCTTGGTTTTAATCCTAGCTCCTCTGACCTCCAGAATATCATATTCCAAGCCCTTAATGTAGAAACTGTTAGGTCTTGTGTTATGCTGATTGTATTTCCACAATACTTGAATTGTTTCCTTCTGGCTGCTTGCAATATTTTCTCTTTGACCTGGGAACTCTGGAATTTGGCTATAATATTCCTAGGAGTTTTCCTTTTGGGATCTCTTTTAAGAGGCAATCAGTAGATTCCTTTTAGTTAGTTAGTTTGTTTTGATCAGTAGATTCTTACAATTTCTATTTTACCCTCTGGTTCTAGAATATCAGGGCAGTTTTCCTTGAAAATTTCTTGAAAGATGATGTCTGGGCTCTTTTGTGATCATGGCTTGCAGGTAGTCCAATAATTTTTAAATTATTTCTCCTGGATCTATTTTCCAGGACAGTGGTTTTTCCAATGAGTTATTTCACATTGTCTTCTATTTTTTCCTTCTTTTGGTTCTGTTTTATAATTTCTTGATTTCTCATAAAGTCATTAGCTTCCGTTTGCTCCATTCTAATTTTGAAGGAATTATGTTCTTTAGTGAGCTTTTGTTTTCCTTTTGGTCATTTTCCATTTGGTCAATTCTGTTTTTTAATGTATTCTCCTCATTGGCTTTTTGGATTTCTTTTGCCATGCCATTTGGGTTAGTCTATTTTTTAAGGTGTTGTTTTCTTCATTATGTTTTTGTGTGTTTCCTTTTAGCAAGCTGTTGACTTGTTTTTCATGATTTTCTTGCATCATTTTCATTTCTCTTCCCAATTTTTCCTCTACTTCTCTTACTTGATTTTCAAAATCCTTTTTGATCTCTTCTATGGCCTGCGACCCATATTTTTTCGGAGGCATTTGATGTATGAAGGAAAAGAGGGAGGAAAGAAGGGAGGAAGGAAAGGGAGGGAGGAAGAAAGGAAGGAAGGCAGGAAAGGAGGGAGGAAGAAAGGAGTTGTGTAGCCCAATTGGCCAGTTTCACTTGGGTCCCCAATGGGGCAGCCCCTACTACTACTCCCAGAGGTTGTTTGTCTTTAGTTCTCTAAGAGACCATAACATCAGGGAAGTTATATGTTTTGATCTTCTTTGTCACTGAAGTAAGACTCTATAGTCCTCTTTTCTTAACATGGTTTACTCATCTTCCCAGCCAAATACTGACTTTGTAATTCCCTGTCAAGGCAGGACTCTGCTTCCAGTGGGTGTGGGTGTGGGAGTATTGTCCCAGACTTCAGGGGTTTTGTATCAGCTGCTGGATCCCTGACCATCTGTGGACCCAGAGCTCCAGAAGCAGCTGCTGCTGCTGCTGCTGCCACCACTGCCACCTCCATCATTGCCCTGGGGCTGGTGCTAGACCTTGTGCTCCTCTTTCACCCAGGTCCCACAGAGTTCTCCTACTGACCTTCCAAACTGTTCCTTTTTGGGTTGAGAAGTCTGGAAACTGCCACAGCTACCAGTGATTCAGTCCCCTGAGATCTGCACTCAGCACAACCCATGCTGGACTGCACTATACTTCCAGCCCAGTGCAATATTCTTATTGGCTTTCCAGGCTATCTTGGACTGGAGATGTGTTTCACTCTGTCATTTTGTGGGTTCTACAGCTCTAGAATTTGCTTAGAGTCCTTTTTTACAGGGATGGGGGTGGTGCTGGGAGTTAGCTCAAGCAAGTCTCTGACTTTACTCTGACATCTTGGCTCCACCCTCAACCCCGCTCTTTCTCAGCGGTGTCCTTACAGTGAGAAACCTCATTCTAGCTTACGATAATTAACTAGCACGTTACCAAATCCACATCTTTTCTGGGGAAGGTATAAGCAGGTAATGTCCAACAATCACAAAAACCCCAAGGTGCAGTTATTAATTCCAATTTTTTTTCTGTCAGTCATATGCAAATGAGCATCCAGAAAACAAAGCACCAAGACCATCTTTGTCATGGATAAATGTATTGTCTCTGTGGAATGAAGGTGAATGAGGATTTCTTGACTCTACGCCCGGAATTCTATCCATTGCAACACCTCATTGCCTTTAACCTTTCACATACTTTCCTAAAAGAGGTGTGGAAAAAGCCTGGAAAGGACTTTAGATGCTGGAGAAATATTTGTTTCACAGAAGGTTTTATTTTAAAATTCTTACATCTTAATTTATTATCTATTTTTAACATTTAAAAAAAATCTCTTCTTCCCTCCCACACTCAGTGAGAAGGCAAGCAATATATCAGTCATACATGTGAAATCATGCAAAACATATTTCCATATTAGTTGTATTTTTTGAAAAAAAGAAAAATAAAGAAAATTATACTTCAGTTTACACTCATCACAGAAGATTTTTAATGTGTTTCAGTGTCCTCATCTGCATCATTCTATAAGCTCCTTGAAGACAGGAACTGTGCCTTTTTTTTTTTTATAGTTCCAGTATCTACAAGGGTCCCTTCTACACAGTAGGCACTTAAATGTTTGTTGCCTCTTTTCTGAGGTAAATGCTTAATATTTTGAGCTACTGGTTAGATTGAATTAAGCTACTTCCATGTAAATCAGACAATACACATTTCTTAAATACTTATTGTTGCTAGGCACAGTTGTAAGCCCTGAGGATAGAAATATGAAAAAGAAACATTCCTTGCCCTCAGGGAGCTGAGAATCTACTAATGAAAGACAACACATAAAAGGGACCACAAAAGTGGAGAGGGGGTGTGTGTTCACCCCTGTGTCCATGTGTGTGAACACAATTCCCTTTTATGTGTTGTCTTCCTCATTAGATCGTAAGCTCCTTGAGGGCAGGAACCCTTTTTTCATCTGTATAAGACACACACAAGTGTACACACATACACAATACATATGTGTATATATGTACACATATACCTCCTCTCCCCACCTCTCGGCTCCCTTTTATGTATTCTTTCACTGTTAGATAAGCCTCTGTGTAACTACTTAGAGAACTTTTGAGGAGCTGCATGACAGCTATCCTCCTCGTCCTCTTCATGACTAAGAAATGTTAAGCTCCTCGAGGGCAGGCACTGTTTTCTTACCCCCTAGCACTGTGCCAGGCTCATGGTGCGTAATTAATGTTTATTGATTGATTGGCTCCTAGTCTGTCAATTCATGCACTCTGAAATCACATGTGGCGCTGCCCTTGCCAAGGTCCAAGGGGTGCATCCAGCCTAAGGAGAGCTACTTTCTAAAGCTCCAGAAGAAGGTTCCCCTCCCATAATCCCCCTGGATTAACCTCCGCTGACCCCAGGACCGTAAGAAGCCCCTGCGACCAGAGTGACAGTTCTCATCTTCTCCCGCACTCTGTGCTGCTTGAGCCGGGCCACGTGGGGCCTTCGCGATCCCGCGGTGTCTGGGCTTCCTCGGCCACCGTAGCGCGGCTGGGCGGCCCGTGGCTGCCGGGGCCCGGGGTTCCGCAAGGACTTGAGGAAGCGGGGCCGGCCGGGCAGGGCCGGGGTTCCGCGGCGGTCATGGGCAACCTGTTCGGCCGCAAGAAGCAAAGCCGGATCACGGAGCAGGACAAGGCCATCCTGGTAAGGGGGCCTGACTGGCGGCGGCGCAGAACACGGGCTGAGGGGCCAGGAACCGAGGTGGGAGGGGGTCCCGGGCCCGAGCTCTGGCCGCTGTGGAGCAGACACCTGAGCCTGAGGTCCCGAGGCCCGGCCCCACCCCTCGCGTGCCAGGTGACCCCCGGCAAGTCACACACCCGTTTCCCCCAGATTCCCCCGCCTTAGTTTCCTCGTCTGTCAGAGGAGAGGGTTGGACTGGAAGATTCCCTGGTTCTAATTATTATATTAGCAGGGTCGTGTGCAGGCGCCGGCGGGGCCTGGGGGTATGGGTCTGGGTCTGGGGGCAGTCTCCATCCTGTCCAGGGGTGCGGAGGCTGGAGGTCAGGAAGGACCTGGTCTCCCCACCTTGACTTTTCAGCCCAACCCAATCTCCGCCCTGCATCTTTCTCCAGACATCTGTCCCACACCCTTCGGCCGTTCTGGGGCTTCCCTTCTGTTTCTTTGAGGTCTCGATGCTATTCTGGGTCTTGAAGTTACTGCCCTTTTGCTCCCCGGACGCGTCACTTTCATTTTCAGATGTCCACATTTGTGTTGCAGGATTTATTCCTGGCGCCGCAGGAGGAAATTAGTGATAGTAGTAACAAGCATAGCTTACTTTTGCCTCTCGCAGTAAGGTTTGTGCAGGTGCTGTCTATTACCGTCCCTGTTTTTTTGTTAGTTTTATATTCCTTGAAGCCCTGAAAGCCTCTTGTTATTGCTAGACCTGCTCCAGTACCAACACCTTTGAAAAAAAATTTTTTTGAAACTTTAGTCGGTTCTCCTGTCACTGTTATAATGATGCGATTTCTTCCAAAGTGGCTCAGTTTTCTGGGTCTTTGAATAAAATATGTTAATTGCAGACATAATAATAACTGGTAACATTTAAATATTGATTTAAGACTTCTAAACTTCCGTATATATTTGGAAAATGGAATATTTCCCTGGCCAAACTGTGCCCATGCTCCTTGTTTTTGTATCCTCAGCACAGTTCAGAGCATGGTGCCTGGCACCTGGCACATATCAGGTGCTTAATAAACATATACTGAATTTAGTGAACATATGTGGTATCTTAACAGGGTCAGTTCCAGACTTGGTTGTTTGTCCTTCCTTCTCAAAGAGGACCATGAGAATGAGACCTTGGCTTTTTTAAGCTAAGATCTTTAACAGGTCTCAGTTTGACTAAGGCAGTGCCCATTCAATGATTGTGGCTAAGTTAAAAAGGAGGCCCAGAATGACCTCTTTTACCTACTCAAAAAAAAAAAATCTGTCTGGGAGGGGAAGACCCTCAGGGTTTCTGGCCAAAACAGGTACAATTACTATTTACATTCACTCTGATCCTCGTGACCATGTGGGGCTTGGGCTGGTACCTGTTTATTATTTACCAATCTGTGGGAGCCAGAGTGATTTGTGTGTAAGGCATGGCCCTTAAGAAAAAAAAATCTAAACCATAAACCCCAAGGTATGGGTCGGGAGGAGGAAGTGACCCTGGTGACTTTTTATAGCCCTCCCTCACTTAAATCCAATTCATTTGCAAGTCTTGGCATAACCTCCCTGATGTTATGGTCTCTTAGAGAACTAAAGACAAAGAACCTCTGTGAGTAGTAGTAGGGGCTGCCCCATTGGGGACCCAAGTGAAACTGGCCAATTGGGCTACACAACTCCTTTCTTCCTGCCTTCCTTTCTTCCTCCCTCCCTTCTTTCCTCCCTCCTTTCCTTCCTTCGTTCCTTCCCTCCCTTCTTTCCTCCCTCCCTTTTTTCCTTCATTCCCTCCTTCCTTTCCTCCCTTCTTTCCTTCTTTCCTTTCCTCCTTCCACTCCTTTCCTTCCTCCCTTTCCTCCCTCCCTTCTTTCCTCCCTCCTTTCCTTCCTTCCCTCCCTCCCTCCCTTCCTCCCTCCCTACCACCCTCTGCCTGTCCACATAGGGTATCATACCTTTACCTGCCACTGCTTGCCCAAAGGAATGTAAATTTGGATCCAGACTGGGAATTGACTATTGAATGAATGGGTGTTATAGCTCAAAAACCCTCAACTTCCCCTTCTTCCTTTCTACAAGTAGAGTGCATCTGTTTTAAAATCTGTTAGAGACTAGATATTCTAAAAATAGAAAAAATTAATTAGAAAGGTGGATTGGTGGGCTTTTCCAGATCCTTCGTGCTCTGTGACTGAGCACATATTAGGGTACTCAAAAAAATGTTTCATTTTAATTATGATTATAGATTCACTGTGCCTCTTAAAAGGGGAAACTGGATATAAAAGATAACTTCTTCCAGAGGTGCTTCAGGCTTTTGTCTAAAATAATCCAACCAAAGTGATGATGAAGATAGTTGGAATTTAGTTCTTCATTGTTTTCACCTTTGGCTTTTATGAGTGTAGAGATTTGGCGGGGGAGGTAATGGGAGGGTGGAGTTGTTGTGGGACTTAAGGTTTATGTCTTAAGTAACACAAAGTTGTTTCTCAGATGCTGTCGGTTTATCCCAAGGCTCTTAAATTTTGTCCTTTTAAAGACAACCCCTTCTGGTAATTGGGAAAAGCACCATCAAGAAGCTTGATCCTCCTGAAAGTCATTCTCTTTCCTGCTTTCCTAATAATACCACCAAGATTTCTTTCCTGAATTGTGCTTTTTCATTTGTCAGAGAATTATTTCTAGTGTGTTCTAAAGAGGAGCACAAACTTGCCATCTTTCTGTAAAAAGGAAAGAAGACAACAAGCATTTGCCATTGTGTTCAACTCTTCTGTGATCTCTTTTTGAGTTTTCTTGGCAAAGATATTGGAGTGGTTTGCCATTTCCTTCTCCAGTTTATTTTACAGATGAGGAACTGAGGCAACCAGTGTTAAGTGACTTGGCCAGGGTCACACAGCTAGTAAGTGTCTGAGGTCAGATTTGAAGACATGAACAGAAGTCTTCCTTAACCCAGGCCTGGCATCGTATCCACTGTGCCACCTAGCTGCCCATTTATTAAGCGCTTACTGTCAGGGTACTATGTTAAATATTATCTCATTTGATCTTTAGGCTTTTCTCTCTCCCTACAAGTTCCCAGGACCATGTATAATTTAATCACAGACTAAAAGAACAGATTATCATCATCTAATATTTCTTTGAGATATGACCCAGGGAAACTATATTCCAATATATGGTATAGTATGGTGACCCCTGCTCAGAAATTAGTTTAAGAACCATTATTTTCAGAGGAAGAAGTTTGGTTATACTTATAATCTCCTAATATTTGAATCATAATTTAAATAGTTCAGGAGTTAGCTGTCTTTTACAAGTAGTATGTTAAACTGGTATGTTCTTTCTCAAGATAGAGATAAGAGACCATGGCTAGTTCAGTTCTTTTGAATAGGTGGGTGAGACATAACTATGTGTTACCTGGAGCAGTGGGGCAGTCTCTAGGGAAACAGAGGTGGTAGTAGTGACTGGCCCATATGCCTCTGAAAATTTACCCATTTGCCATTTTTGGCATGGGTTATAGATCTCTGCCACATAGAACAAAGCCACTTATATAATTGCTTGTCCAAGTGGTGAAAACTTTAACATTGGTCATGGTACGTATATCATTGCATGAGTGTGTGTCTCAGTGTACATGGTTCAGTATTGCTGTTGTCTCTCCTAGAGCATAGATTCCCTGAGGATAGCAATCACATCCACATAATTTGGTCTATACATACCATGTTCCTTGATAAAAATGGTGACCTGGAGGTTGTCATATTGTCAGAGGCATTTTGGCTTGATAATGAGAAATAGACTTCCTTGCATCCATCAAAAGTTTTAATGAGGTGCAGTTTTCTCTTGTTTCTAATAGCAATTGAAGCAACAACGGGATAAACTGAAGCAGTACCAGAAGAGGATCACCCAGCAACTGGAGAGGGAACGGGAATTGGCCAGACAACTTCTTCGTGATGGAAAGAAAGAGTAAGTGAAGGGGCTAGAGAGGTCTGGCCAAAGTCAGACCTGGAAAAAGCTGGGATGGAAGAGCTGAATTCGTAACTTAGAATTCTCTGAGTAATTCTTCCCTGATTTTTCTGAATGTCTACTCACTAAGTCTGCATATGCTCCCTCCTCCATATAAGGGCTATGTTCTGTTTAGGGATACAGACGTTGTCCCTTTTATCAGGTTTGTGCTCAAGGGGGCCTGTTTGATTTAGTAATTGACAGGCATTGAGATTTCAACCCAAAGTGATTATGTTGTGATTCTTTTGTTGCTTCCATATGTGTCACTGTATCCCCTGTTGGGTTTCCTTCTGCAGAAGAGCAAAGTTACTGCTTAAGAAGAAACGCTACCAGGAACAGCTCTTGGATAAAACAGAAAACCAAATCACGAATCTGGAAACTATGGTATGTATATAGAAATCCCCATAGCCCAGAGTGGTGGATATGCCATAGAACCATAGGCTGTTTCAATAACATTAGACAAAAGTGCTTTTGTAACAAATAAAATCCTTTGCCAAGACATGTTTTTACCTGACTTATTAATGAAGCAGTTGCAACTGAAGGGCCCATACTGGGACTTTGAGTCCACTACAGATGCAGTTGTTTTGAGAAAAATTAAAATAGATATTCCCTTTTCTATAATCTGTAACTAGACTGGGGGAGAACTAGAAAATATTGGATTGGATCCTGAGCCAGGTTATAATCTTGTCATGGAGAAAAGAGTCATGGAAGTATGCAGGTGAGGGTTAACATCCATTATAGAAACATGATTTATATGGAGGAGCAGTTTCTTGCAGGGTAGAAGGTCCTGGATTTGAACTCCATACCACTTTCTTACTAGAGCAGCGGCTCTCAACCTGTGGGTCGTGACCCCTTTGGCTGTCAAACAACCCTTTCACAGGGGTTGCCTAAGACCATCGGAAAACACATGTTTCTGATGGTCTTAGGAATCAAGACACCACTCCTCTATCCCTCTCCAGGTGGGTCCGGCCACATGCAGATACGCCCACATATGAGTATTAAAGGGTCACGGCATTAGGAAGGTTGAGAACCACTGTACTAGAGAAAGAAGACTATGCCTTTTACTTCAAGAATATTGAAGGAAGTTAGGAAACTGCCTTGGAAAGAGAAGCTGTACATAACTACTGGAGCATTTATAAAATGTAGCCTTTGCAACAAAATTTTATTACCATTCCAAGAGGCAGCCATTCAACAGAGAATTTACGTTGGAGCCAGGAAGAGCTGGATTCAAGTCCTGCCTCTACTTCTGGCTGTGTGACTCTGGCAAGTCACTTAACCTCTTCATACTCTAGACTAGGGTGTCAAATGTATGCGGCCCACAGCACTCCTCTGGGCTGCCCAAACCAGATTAAAATGTGATTGGGAGAGATTTAACACAATGAATAGAAATACAATAAAACATAAATGATGTTACATTTTAAAACTAAGTCAGTATGTCCACAGGAATCCTTATGTGTGGATTAGTGGCCCCCATTTCTATTTGAGTTTGACAGCACCGCTCTAAGTAGATTTCCAAGATTGTAAGTTGAAGAAAATATGTCAGTTGGCAGAAGGAGTTTTCTCATCTAGGAGTTCCCTGTATTAATGAAATTATGAGCCAGTGCCAATCTTACTTATTCTTACTGTAATCTTCCAGTTATCATTACCCATGGGAATAGGGATCATTGAAATCCATGTATAATCCTCTAAATTTTCACCAGCTGTGAGAAGCAACATAGACTATTTGAGTTGTGCTTCTTCTATTTTTCTCTATATGAATTCTAAGCAAGGCTAGGAATAAGTGAATTGTTTAAAAGTCTATTTCTGAAGGTAGGAACATATGAGGCCTCATGCACACTGTTATTAGCCCTTGGAGTAGACAAGGAGTGCTTGATTATATGAAAGGAATAAAGTAAAATTAGTTACCATTTGGGAAGTGAGGGGAAGAATAGTTTGGCTTCAAAATGTCTCCTGAACAAGGTGGGATTTGTTTTTTTGTTTTTTTTGTTCCAGGTTCAGAATATTGAGTTTACCCAGATTGAAATGAAAGTGATTGAAGGCCTGAAGTTTGGAAATGAGTGTTTGAATAAAATGCATCAGGTAGGCTAAAGCCAGGAAGGATGTTGCTGGGAGGGAAGAACAACTAAATGGAACAGCAAAGGATGAGACAAATAGAGGCTTGTAAAACAAAGGGTAGCTCCAGGCATCTGCAGGGGACAGAGCCTTGCATTGGTTGCAGTGGAAAAATACAAAGGAAGTAGAAGACGTATCTCAGCCATAGAGCTATAGTTTTCTTAAGAAGGAAAAAAACTGCTTACCTCTGTAAAGTGGCTTAACAACAGTTACCAAGCAACCTGTCAACAAGTGTAAAACAATGCAACCTAAACCCATAAGTGCCAAAGAGATGCAGAATAAAATGTAACTAATTTTAAAGTTAATTGGGGAGGATTTGGTATAGAACATGAGTTTTATGCTAGGTCTTCAAGAAATCAGTGGTTAAATTAATTCCAAGGAGAGGATTAGGGGTGGGAGGGATTTGTAATAAATTCTGCTGCTCCTCTTTTGACCATCAAAAAAAAAATGCCCCCATGTGGCGTAGGGAGATGGAGATGGGAGAGTAGAAACATATACCCTAAGATCTTTTTTATTTTAATGAACACGCAAGACTTCTATTGGCTTTATATACATTGTTATATATTACCTCATTACCTCTGATAAACTCTTCTAAAGGAGCCAGTAACATTTTCTGTTTTGTCCAACACCAGTGAAATGAGTAACCCTGGAATCCCAAGGGTAATTTCCTTACTTTCTAGCTCAGCTTTCTTTTGGCCTGAGAACCAGGCTTAGGCTAATCTGCATTTCTTATCTGGCCGGTAAAATTCATAGTTGTTTTTAACCAGGTACCAGAGTGGTAGCAGCATGGTAGATAGTGGCACGAACACTGGGTTTCTTGTGTTCTAGTCTTGGCTGTGCCACAACTAAGTGAGTGATTTTGGGCAATGACTTTATCTTTCTAGGCCTCACTTCCATCCTTTTAGGGGATTAGACTAGGTGAGTGTTGAGATCCCTTCAAGGTGTAAACGTTTTATGTTATGCTATTAGGTCATGTCCATTGAAGAAGTGGAGAGGATAATGGATGAAACCCGGGATGCTGTGGAGTACCAGAAGGTATGATTCTCTATGTGTGTTTGTGTCATGATCTCTTCCAGATAGCTGTTGCTTACTGTGTGATGTAAATTGACAGTCTTCAAGGATATAGTACTTCCATGCTGGTTTCCTTGATGTACTTCCTTTATGAGTGAAGTTTTGGGGTGGCAAGAGATAATTTTATACCCGACCTTTCTCACCTGTTAACCTTGCTCCAGGCTTCAACTGTAAGGAGCAAGGGCAGAATGACAAAAGGTGTGTTAGTTATTGTAGTTTTTCTCTTTGCAGCAAATTGACGATCTCTTGGCTGGCAGTTTTACTCAAGAAGATGAAGATGCAATCTTAGAGGAACTGGAAGCAATCACTCAGGTAACACTTGAGTTGACTACTTTAAATAATAAAGGAAAAGATTGTGAAAGGCCCAAACTCCTGCTAATCCAGATGTTACATACAAGGATTATGAGTTTAAGATCTTTTTCCCAATTAATTTTCCTTGCCAGTTAAATCAGTGTAAATGTTAAAAAGAGTTTGCATCTCCTGAATACACACTGGTTAGGTAGTAAAATAAAGGGTCCTGGGAATATCCTGAAAAACAGGCTGGGATAGAAATTTTTTTTTTACACAAATGGTCCACATGAATAATTGAGAATTTAAACATAGTTTTCCCTGGAAATAGAGGACTATTTTCCTTTTCCTTTTCTGTCCCTTTTCTCCTCTACTCTCAACTGACAGTGGTGTGAGGTTTTGGGACATTTTTTTTCCTTTTCCATGGTTCTGCCAATGGTCATTGAATGGAGTGCATACATGCATGTGCGAGCACCTCCATCCACAAGAGACCTTTATAAGGAATCAGCCCAGGCCTTTCCTAGTTGTTCTTGCTTTCAGAGTTCTCTGTTTACTCTTCAGGGTCTGTATTTAGTCCCCTAGATCAGGGATTCCCAATCTTTCTGGGCAGCTATCCCAGTTTGCCAGACTCTGGCTTAGCTATGTGAGCTGGTGCCTGCTGCCTCCCGTTGACATGCCTGCCACAGGGCTGAGTCAGAAAGCTGGTTCAGTATAGCCCACCCACCTGGCATACCAGTGAAAAGCCCCAGTGTCACAGGGTCCTCATCCTAGAAGCTCACTGGGATAGTGGAAAAGGGGAAGTAATAGGTATGAGCTGCTAGAAGAAGGAAGATTAGCTGGGAAGGCAAGAATATAAACAACTTTGTTTAATCAGTTGATAGGAATTTACTAAGTGCCTACTATAGTCTAGGTATTGTGCTAAGCCCTGGGGATACAGAGACAAAAGCAAAACAAGTTTTGCCATCAAAGAGCATGTATTTTAATGGGAGTGGGGGTAGGGAGAGAATAGCATGTACATACAGGTATATGTAAGACATATAAACCAAATACTAGGCAGCCATGAAGAAGACAGTGGTAGCTGGAGGACTCAGGAAACGGGCTCATAGAGAAGATGGTGCAAAACTGAGTTTTGAAGGAAATCAGTGATTGCAGGAGACGAAGGTGTGAGTAGCCAGTGTTCCAGGCACAAGGATAGCCAGTGTAGAATCAGGAGACTGGAGGCAGAGTGTCATGTATGGAACAGTAAGTCAGCTGAGGCTTCATGGAGGTAGATTGGAATAGGAGAGAACTTAAGCTGGGAAGATGATTTGGGAGAGTGTTGCAGTCATCCAGTGGAGAGGTGGTGAGAGCTTGAATTAGAGTAGTGACTGTGAGAGTACAGAGAGAAAGAGTGTGGATCAGTGACAAGATTTGACCATTAATATGCCTTATATGGGGTGAGGGAGATGGAAAAGTTGTGAACTTGTGTGACTGGGAGGATGGTGGTGGAGGGTATGACAGTAATAGGGATGTTAGGAAGAGGAGAATGTTTGGTACAGAAGGTAGAGATCTGTTTTAAACATACTGAATTTGTGATGTCTATGGGACATTGAAATATCCAGTAGGACCAATCTTGACTCCAAAAGTATGTTCCTTGCAACTTGGTAGAGACGTGATAGACGATAGGTACAGAATGAGAAAATACATTTTCAGACATGACCAATACGACACAAATTTGTTGTGCTTGCCTCGGCTTTCTTGTTACAGAGGAGAGCCTTTTGATGGGAGTGGTGGGGAAAAGGTGACAGTGATGCAAAAAAGTCAATAAAATACATAAAATATGCAATAAAGACCAAAAGTAAGATCAAAAAGGGTGATATTGAAATCGAGAGACACTTTAAAAGCAACAAGCTGCATGTAGTTTCATATGCAGTCCTCTTGTATATGGAAATATTCACATTCATAGGCAACTGTTACAAAGTAATTTTTAAAAAATATTTTAGGCAGTTGATGCTTAGGACAGAAAGTAGGGCTGTGTGGAAAGACTTGGGAGTCGTCTGCACAGCGTTGGTAGTTCAGGAACGTGGCCTGGTGAAATGGACCGGTGAGAACCAGTTGCTACATTTTCATTGTGAGCATTCGTCTCAGGTCAGCAAGCCCTACTGATCAAGGCTTAATGTATTGTTTTGTGGATTGCCCAGACTTAAAAAGTGGAAAGAGATATTATAAATACAGATTAAACTTAAAATTGTCATCTGCATTTGAGGAAGGCAAATTGTAAAAAGCTTGTTAGTACACCTTCTGTGGGAACTGATAAGGAAGTAGAGGAGCAGAGAAGAGAGCACAGGATGGAGTTTTGGGGTACTTCCACAGTTTCTTGGAAAGGAAATGGATAATGATCCATTTTAGGCAAAGGAGCAGTCAGACAGGGAGGAGTGCCAAAAGAGAACATATCACACAACCCATAGAGTCTAGAATATTCAGGAGGAAAGAGTGGTCGGCAGGGTCGGAGGCTGTCAGGAAGTCAAGAAAGATTGTGCTGGACAAAAGACCATTTGATTAAAGGATTGCTGGTCATTGTGGAGAAAGCTTTTCAGTTGAATAATGATGAAAGCCAGATTGCAGAGGGTTCAGAAGAGAATTAGAAGTAGTAGACGCCAAGAGTATAGACAGCTTTCTCAAGGAGTTTACTTATAAAGAGAAGGAGAGGTAAAGAATATACAGATAGAGATAAATAGTGGGATCATCTGGTTTACAGGGAAGGGAGATGGTTAAAGAAGTCTTGGAGACTTGGGCATATTTGTAGGCATTGACAGAAGAATTCGAGATTGAGATAGAGATCTCTACCTAAAGATAGAGATTGAGGGTTTGAGAGGGAAAGAAAGGAGATGAAACTGGGGGCAGTTTGCTGGAAAAGACGGGACATCAAGGGTGTCCATAGAGGAACTGGCCTGGATGAGGAAAAGGGTCACCTCTTTATTAGAACTTGAAGTAAAGAGTGAAGTATTAGGAGGTTTAATTAAGGGAGGTTGAAATGCAGAAGAGGAGAAAAAAAGCTTTTGATGAATAGCTTCTGTATGGCCAATAAAAGATACTATAGGATAGAACCAAAATGATTAGAATTAGAAGGGAACTTAGAATAATAGTTTACATTAATAATGTTTAACATTTTCTGTAAAATGCACTGTGCAAGTGTTATCCCCATTTTGCAGATGAGAAAGCACACACACAAAGAAAGACTAATTGACTGGCTTGTGATCACATGGCTGGTATGTGTCAAAGCCAAAGGTTTGACCCCCAAGCTTCTGATTTCCAAGTCCGGTGTTCTTCCCACAATACTGTGATCTAGTAAAAATCTTAAATGAGTTCTCCCAAATCATAGCTAATTACCAGTCAAGTCAAGATTAAGAACCTAGGTCTCTCGACTTGTAGCCTGGAGATTTTTCCATCATGCTGTGCTGCCTTTCTAGTCCTAGGTTAATGGCATTTCTGTTTACTGCCTTTCCCTCTCTCTTCAGAGCCTGGGTGCTTGCTAAGAGTGATTGTGACTTGACTTGGATTGATGTGACATGAGGGTTGGGACACAGCCACAGCAGACCCTCTTCACAACCATAAGCTATTGAAACTGGTCATTCTGAATCTAACTTGTTTTTAAAAATACTTTGATAACTGTACTTCAGCATAATTGGTTTCCTTTGTAATCCCATGTATTTTATTTTATGCATTCAGCAATATTATTCTGAGAAGAAGTCCACAGGCTTCACTAGGCACTGCCAAATAACAGTAATAATAGTAGCTAACATTTACATAGCACTTGCTGTATGCCAGGTTTTAAAGTGCTAAGAGTTTTACAATTACTATCTTATTCAGTCTCACAGCAACCCTGCAAGGTATGTGCTATTCTTATCCCCATTTTACAGATGAGGAAACCGAGGCAGACAGTGGTTAAGTGACTTGCACAAAGTCAAACAGCCAATAAGCATCAAGGCTGCATTTTAACTCTTCATAACTCCAGGCCCAGCTCTCTGTGGCCAAAGGGAATCATGACACAAAAAAAGTGAAACACTAATGTCCTGCTAGACTTATTCTAAAGACCACAAGGACCCATAAATTCATGATTAGGAGCTTTGGTCTCATATAAAGCTGATAGTTAAGGAAGACCCTGTGAACTAAAGGAATTTTAGTTAGAAGGTGAAAAGACAACATTGAACTAGACTAGGGAGAACCTAGAGGGGCTGCTTGTTGAGCCAACTACCAAAACTCAAGATTTAACAGAATTTTACCGCACAACCTTTTCTTCTTTTGTCTTTGTAGGAACAAGTAGAGCTTCCAGAAGTTCCTTCAGAACCCCCATCAGAGAAGGTTCCAGGTATGTTCTTTTTTCCCTTTTTAATTAACAATTTAGCATCTTTAAAGCTTACAGAGAGAGTTGAGAATTTTTGTTAAATTTAAGAGATAACTGACGTGTACATAGACCTAGGCCTTTCTTACTTGGTACAGACTGGGAGTGAGGAAGCCAGTCCTCACCTGGGGAGTGAGAATGATCCACTTGGGGTTGGCTCATAGCCCTCTTACCTAGGGATTCCAAGAAGTAAAATGTTTTCCAGTGAAGTCTTTCTTCTTAAAAGATTGCATAGGATTTCAGAAGCACTGAGTTAATGTTGTTCTTTCTCTTGACACTGACCTAGATGTTATTTTCAAAGAATTATATCCTAGAAATTAGGAATACTGTAAAAATAATATGCAAAAAATGTCCATTTGGCCACCAGGGCTCTCCACCCATGAACCAACACAGTATTAAATACATTCTCAGGAGAGTAGGGGTCTGCTCATTGTTTTCTGTCTTAGTTGTGCTCTTCCCTGGGGAAGAATGACTGCTGTCTTCCCATAAGTTCATTTTAACTGTCAAAAAATGTCTGTTGGCAGTCTGCCCTTGCTTTGCTTTCATAATTTCCCTGTTTTGCTTTTTTTGTTGTTGTTTTGTCCTCTAAGTAGTTCCTGTCCTCTACCAGAGTTTCTTTTAGTACCACAAATGTGGTCAACTTTGTTCTTACCAAAATCAGTTTGTCTTAGATTTTTTCCCCCCATTTATAAATAGCATTCCATCTAGCGAGCAGCCTTTTCATATTCAAGATGTGGAAGCAAACAAGGTCTCTTAGAGTGGAATACCCCTCGGGAACCCAGAGACTTGCCTCTCCTATCAAACCTTGTTTTTTCATAGGGTAACTCTGACTTTTGGGTGTTTTGTGTAAAAGTAACAAGTATTTTTTTCCTCCACAGAGAAAGAACCCATCAAGACAAGGCCAAAACAGCCAGAACTGGTGGCAGCATCTTAACCTTCTTTCCTCCCCCACTGGGGCCTTGAAAGGACTTCCTAAGGAATTATGACCCCTGGAGGGTTTGGGTTCTCAGTCCCAGGAATGGGCATGCCCTAGAACTCTCCTGGACTAGACAGGGCAGAACAAAGCAAAGTGGACAGGGAAACGCTGACTGATCAGCAGCACATTTATTGCTCTTGTATCAAGATTTTTTTTCTAGAGCATTTTTTTCCTGGTACTTTAAAGTCTGAGTGCACTTTAATAGTGCTGTCTTTCTCTCATCTCTGGATTAAATGGTGACTTGCAAACTTTTCAAGCCAAATGCTGTTGCTAAAGGTTGTGATTTCCATAATGGTCAAGCCCCAATCACAACACTCTTGGTGCTGTATTTACACGACCTACCCCAAACTCTGTGATGTGCTTGAAGGACTCCCTTCTCCATAGACTGTTTGTAGGGGTTTGGCAACATTGAGAAGGAGCAGAGGACTCTTCTTTACTAGTCCCACCACCAAGAGGAGAGGTCATTTGATTTGGGCTCCTGTTGGATTCTGTGTGAAACCAGAGGAAGGATGGACAGAGGAAGTCCCTGTAAACGGAACCTTTCTGTGCTGCTCTTCTTTGGCATTCCATCCTCTCCCTACCTGCTGGGATAGGACAACAACAAGTTCAAATCTGGGTCAGCTTATCCACACTGAACCAAAAGGTAAAAATCTAGGAGGGAGAACTTAGATTTAGCTTCATTCCTCTCATCATTTTCATTGTGTCGTTAAAACTGGGACTGCCTTGGGGAAATTATCACTGGTCTTTCTATAGGATTTCCAGTAATGTTCCTGAAAGGTTCAGACTTGTGGTAGAAAAGACTGTGGTTCTAGCAGGAAAGTCCTTACCTGTGAAAACCGAGGATGTTGTGTCTGTTCTGACCATTTCCAAGCCCTAAGATTCACCTGAAATTCATTTCCTTATGTTTGGCTGCTACCTTCCCTCTGCCATAGCACTAATCGGTTTCTGAAGTGGGATGGGAATTCCTTCATACCATTTGCATAGTTCTTGTTTTTATGTTAGGCAGTGGAGCTGACATTTTACTTTATTCTCCATTTGAAATAAGCAGGAGCAGAGATTCTAGTAGAGGAACCTTTTAACAATGGTTCTCAATAGATTTCCCTTACAATATCTCCTCCCCCCCCCAAAAAAAATGGAGAAAAAAATATCTGGCATTGTTCTAGTGTAGTCTCTACAGTCGGTTCTGATAAGGGGAGGATGAGGTTGGACTTTAGCCTCTGTAGAACTTGGGGTAGAATGTGCCTTGTGGCCTAAAGTTTCCCTTTAGGCAGCCGTGTGGATGAGACAGGTAGGGCCTGGCAGCAGAGATTTGGAGGTGGATTCTAATATTATTTGTGTTTGGCTATCATCACATATTTGGCTATAATTTGAGTGTTTTTCTCCATAAGTACATTGTTCTGTGATCCCCAGAACTAGTGATCCTTGAGACACCAGCTTATCCCTTGTTGAAATAAGGGAGACAGTTCATATCATCCTCTGGATGCTTGATTTTAAACCAAGGATGTCTTGTGATATGTAAATTAGCCAGTAGGGGGAGGCTTGTCCTGTAATCTACAGTAAAGTTAATCTTTGCAGGAAACATCAGGCCTTATCAGACTAACTTGGAACTGGCTGCTTCCACCTCCTCACCTCCTGTTTAGTGGCAGAACCATAGGTTGAGAGCTGGAAAGGATTTCAGAGGCTATCTAGTCCAACTCCTTCATTTTGCAGGTGAGGAAACAGAGGCCTAAGGATGTTAAATGTTGTGCCCAAGGTCATGGAACTTAGTGTCAAGCAAGATTTGAACGCAGGATCTCTGACTGCAGAGAGCAATTTTTACCACTGTACCACAGAATTGTAATAAAGTACTTAAGAAAGTGATAGTTTTCTTTGAGTTGAGGGATCAAACGAGTAGTTGACTTTTATAGAACAGAAAGGCAGAGTCACAGAATTTTAGAGTTGTAAGGAACCTTCAGTGATCATCTAAGATAGTTCATCCCTTTCCTGAAAAAAGAATCCCTATTTCAACCTACCCAGTTAAGTAGCCAACCAACCTCTGCTTGGAGATCTTCAATGAAGGATAACTCGCTACCTCCCAAGGCAATTTATTCTACTTACAGTTAGCTCTAATTGTTTAACAATTTTTCATGATGTGTAACCTACGTTGGTCTCCTTGCAACCCTTTGATCTGGGGCCAAGAACAAGTCTAACCACTCTTCCACATGATAGTCATCAAGGCATCTGTCATGTTACCTATTCCCAAACCCTAAGGCTTTTCCTCTCCAGGCTAAATATGCCTGGTTATTTTAACTAATATGTCATGGATTAAAGTCCTTCAACAACCTGGTTGTCCTCTAGATTCTCTCCAGATTATTTGTGTCTTCCTTTATCTTTTTTTTGGAGGGGGGAAGGCAGGGCAGTTGGGGTCAAGTGACTTGCCCGAGTTCACACAGTTAAGTGTCAAGTGTCTGAGGCCAGATTTGAACTCAGGTCCTCCTGACTCCAAGGCCAGTCCTCTGATCACTTTGCCACCTATCTCTCCTCATTTGTTTCCTTCTTAAACTGTTTTTTCCTATAGTAAGCATACTTAGTAGTGGTGGAATGGGACTATGCTTTGGTCTTTTTGTTCAAGAAAATGAATTCTTGGAGATTATCACCTTACCCCCTAAGGCCCCAATTTCCTTACTTGTAAAATGACCTTTGGTGTCTTTCCCAGATCTATGATCAAATTGATCCATGCCTCAGTTATTATTTCAATTAGCCAGAGTTGCTGGGATGAGTAACCTTGGATCGTGAGATCTATATGTGACCCTAAACCCTCATTGTAGGTGAGTTTCAGTCTTCCCTACCAAACGCCTAACAGAACTTTAATGGGTGCTTATAGAATGGAACAGAACAGATAGGAATTCTCTTCTCTCTCCGTCCTGTCCCCTGAACAAACAAGGATCATAGGATTCTAGAACTAGAGGGACCCTAGAAGTCATCTCACCCAACCAGACCCCCTTGTTTCACAGAGGAAACAATTCCAGAGATTTGAATTGCCTGTGGTTCTACAACTAGTAGTGGTGGGGTCAGGATTTGAACCCAAGTCCTGTACTCTTTCCACTCTACTACACAGTGTTGCTTCAGGGGGATTTTAGGGGAATGGGGAAAGGAACTAAAAGATGACAAGAAAAACCAGGAGTCTGAATAATCCATATACTAGATAATAGCCAGTCTCTGAGCCATTGAAAACTGCCTGTATCTCTGCAGTAAAGGAGTAGATCCTTTTGACTTCAGTCTTGAAGATTAGGTCATTAGGAATCATCTACTGTTGAGAAAGGAATAGTATAAGGAAGTGGTTAACGGAGCCATCCATCACATCCTACCTGCTGTCAGTGAAACACTAACAAATCCCATTTGCCTGAGATTTACAGCAGCCAGTTTTCAAGGGCTTGCCTACGGTTTCCTGTTCTAACCTCTGTACCAAACAGATTGTACTGTGTATATCCTTGAGAGAAGAAGCCGAATGTGTTGTGATCTTCATGATATGTTGTAACAATAAAGTATTTTTAATGGTTTCATCACCAAGTTCTTGCTATTCAGATTGTCATGAAAAAAATCTGTTTTATTTGATGGAGAAGCACATTATCTTCTCAGTGGCACTTGGGGTGAAGCATGTTTTTAAAGCTGCAGGTTATGGAGCCTGCCTAGTGATTAAAAACTGCAGTAGCTCCAACTGTGTGTGAGGGCATGGCAAA
This sequence comes from Pseudochirops cupreus, assembly GCA_028627135.1. Lineage (NCBI taxonomy): Eukaryota > Metazoa > Chordata > Mammalia > Diprotodontia > Pseudocheiridae > Pseudochirops > Pseudochirops cupreus. The sequence continues at coordinate 174,903,410 of CM053584.1, read as the reverse complement.
AGCCAGTCCAGAGTGACAAAGGCTGTTTGTGTAAGTTCATGACAGAAGACTGCTGACTGAACTGATCAGGATGGTAGGTGGCCATATACATTGGTACATATACATATACTTACTAGCATCATCTCAGCCATTTGGTTAGGTGGGTTGGAGCGTCAGGCTTATGAAGCCACGGTAACTAGCTTTTGTTCTAATGGCCACAGCCACCACCAGGTGTTTGTGCACACAGGAGTCACTGGATGAAATGGTGCAAACTCAGTGCTACTACAGATAATTCAAACCTTATATTTTTGTGTGTAGGTACCATATATAGTTTGTATATGATAGAAAAGCAGAACACTTTCAGGAACCACATCTCTGAAGTCATTGTTTTGTTTTAAACTTTAAGACCAATGAACTGGAGTAAGAATCCTTGAACCTATTGGAAGGGAAGCCTATTCAAGGTACCTCTATTGGTGCTCTTAGTTCTGTAGTGGCCCCCTATTAGCTTTAGGCCAATGCTGATGGGAGGAATAAAAGGCAAAAGTGATAAAAGTTTCTTCCTGTTTTTTCCATTGCTGGTCAAGAAACAGGCCTGGACTCAGGAGTCCTGGGTTTGGATCCACAGTTGGCCACTTCTTGCTGTGACCACAGGTGAATTAATTAACTTTTCTGAGCCTCTGTTACTTCACCTAGAAAGATGATCTGTCAATTTACAGAGGCATTTCATTCATAAGTAATGTTCCAGAGAACAGAATCAAGCAAAATATATGAAAATTACCAAGAAATTGAGGCTTGATGTAAAGGAAAAAAAGTTTCCTAACAGAACTAACCAAAATGGGCTGCCTTGAGAAGCAATGATTTCCCTTTCATGGGAGGTCTTCAAGCAAAGAGGGTGCATGACTGCTTGGCAGGTGCATCACAGAGGGACCCTTGTTAGAGTCAGACCAGACCCTGGCATCCCTTTGCTGAGATTCTGGGATAAGTATACTATCTATTTCCCAGGGTTTTCGTGGAAGAGGCATATTATAATCCTTAACATGTTACAGAAAAGGGAGATGTTATTCAACAGGCATTTAAGTGTCTTCTATATGCAAAGCAGTGCTCTAGTACACCCTGCTAGGTACTATGCAGAATTCACAAGTGTTTTTTTCAAGCTTTCAAGTCAGTTGCAGAAATGAGACTGAAGTATGAAATAACTGGAGAAGGATACAAGGAGACATTAAGTACTAAATTGTGTGGTAGAAATCCTAAGTACCATAGATAGCTGTTCTGTCCTGGCCAGACTGTATCTGGGGTCAGATGTCTAATTTGAGAAACCACATTTTAGGAATTACATTGATAATGTTTCTGGAGAAAGATGACCAGAATCCAAAAGCCAGGCTATACAAAGACTAGTTGAAGAAACTGGGGATGCTTAGCCTAGGGAAGAGGAGATTTAGGGACAAGATATTTACTATCTTCAAATATTTACATTGGTGGGTTTTATTTTTGTTTTGCCTGTAGAGCCATTTTAGAAATGAGGTAAAATGGAAAACTCTAATCCCATTATCTGGCTCTGTGGGAGGTGGGGTGATATTGTGGAGCTAGAGTATTTCAGGGACAGTTGTTAGAGTCTCCAGCCCATTGGGAGAATTGAGCCCTCTGTTATACCACTAGGATGAGGGCAAGCTACTATTACTGCCACTCAAGGACAGAAGGGAGTTGGCAGAGGTTGGCAGAGCCAGCCCCTTTGGTTTCTCTACAGAAACTAGGTCCAGGCCTCTCAGAATCAGCTATACTAGTAGAGATTGTGCAGCACGAAGAATCCCAGAATTTCAGAATTAAAAGGGACCGTGGAAACTAATTAGTTCAACCCTGAACAAGAAAACCTCTAGTAAAGAGGCATCCACTATCTCCCAAGGCAATCCATTCCACTTAAGAAGAGTTATTAGGAATTTTCCCTCTCCATCAAGCCTAAATTTAATTCTTTGGAACTTCAGCAAATATTTATTTGGCACCTACTGTAAGATTCTTTCCTTCTGCACCTTCTTCATTCTTCCTTCCTCTTGAAGACCCTAGCTCCATTTAAGACTCATCTTAAATTCTACCTCTTATATGATACCTTTCCTGATCCCTCTTAATTGCAACTCTAGTCATCCTGATCTATATCTTGCCATTGGACCCAGATGGTTCCAGAGGAGAAAGTGAGGCCAGTGACTTTGCACAGCCTTCCCTGACTTAAATCCAATTCATTTCCAAGTCATGGCATCACCTCCCTAATGTCATGGTCCTTATTAAGAACTGAGGACAAAAAACAACCTGTGAATGGCATGAGCTGCCCTGCTTGGGACCCAACTGTCCAGTTCTAGTTGAGCAAGATAGCTCCTTCCAATTTTTTTCCTTCCTCCCTCCCTCCCTTTTTTCCTCTCTCCCTTTTTTCCTCCCTCCCTTCTTTCCTTCCTTCCTTCTTTCCTTCCTTCCTTCTTTCTTCCCTTTCTTCATTCTTCCTCTCCTCTGCTCTCCTCTCCTCTTTCCTCTCCCTCGGTCCACATAGGGTGTCATACCCTTTACCTACAGGTGCTCTGCCCAAAGGAATGTACATTTTGATCTTTGAAACCTCACTAGATACCCTGGGGTTTATGAATTAGATTTCTTTCTTAAGGACCATGCCTTAAACCCAATCACTCTGGTTGTCATTGATTGGCCAACAACAGGTCCCAGCCCCAAGTTCATGAGGTCATTGTTTGGGTCCAGATTTCTCTGACTGAATATATATAGCAATTGTTTCTGTTTTGGCTGGAAACTCTGAGGGTCTTCCACTCCCAGACTGATCTCTTTTTTGTTTTGTTTTGTTCTGGCTACATAAAAGAGGCCATTCTTTGCCTCATTTCTTACCTGGCCTTAATCACTGAATAGGCATTGCCTCAGTCCCAATCTGATCTGATCTGAGAATGACCTTAGCTTAAAAAGGCCAAGGTCTCCCACTGCATCCAGGGCCATCTCCAGTTGTCCTGATCTATATCTTGCCAATGGACCCAGATGACGTTGGAGAAAAAAGTGAGGCTGGTGATTTGCACAGCCTTCCCTCACTTAAATGCAATTCATTGCAAGCCATAGCATCACAATCTTAATGTCATGTCATGGTCCTCTTCCAGAATGTAGGGCAACCACAGCAGCCTGATCTTTCCCAGTGTTAATACTATGTACTACTCCCTCACCACCAATCTTACTTGTGTTTCTTTCTCCCCAGTAGAATGTAAGTTCCTCGGGCAGCTGGGGGGCGCAGTGAATAGAGCACTGGCCCTGGAGTGAGGAGAACCTGAATTCAAATTCACCCTCAGACACGTAACACAAAAACTAGCCGTGTGACCTTGGGCAAGTCACTTAACCCCAACTGCCCTCCAAAAAGCAAAATTTAAAAAGATTTTTAAAAAAGAATGTAAGTTCCTCAAGGGTAGCAATTATTTTTTTCCCTTTGTATTCTCAGTGCCTAGCAGGTGCATTAACAAATAGGTACTGAATATAATAGAGACTTAACAAATGCCAGTTGTATTGAAGTAATGTCCAGAGAACCAAAGTGATTTGTTCAAGGCAGCTGACAGCTCAATGTTAGGCCAGGAGTCAGTATGACCTGAGTTCATATGTGGCCTCAGACACTAGCTGTGTGATCCTGGGTAAGTCATTTAACCTGTCTGCCTCAGTTTCCTCGACTCTAAGATGAAGAGAAGCAACACTACCTGAAGAGTTGTGAGATCAAATGAGGTAACACTTGTGAAAGCACTTAGCATAGTGCCTGGCTCATAGCTATATAAATGCTTATTCCCTACTCCCCTTCCAAAGTTTGCACATGCATGCACTACGAGGTAGAGCTAGGCTTTCAACAACAGTCCGGTGACTCCAAATTCAGTTCTCATTCCACTGTTCATGCCCATCAGAGCCTGATCCTCCCTTGGCTATGGAGGTTGTTCCAGCTTGCAGCTGAACTCACACATAGTCGTCCTGTTCCTGCTCAGCTCAGTCATTTTCAGTTGTGGCTGACACTTCATGACCCCATTTGGGGTTGTCCTGGCAAAGATACTGGAGCCAGTTTGCCATTTCCTTCTCCAGTTCATTTTACAGATGAGGAAACTGAGGCAAACAGGGTGAAGTGACTTGCCCAGGATCACACAGCTGGTTAAGTGTCTGATGCCTGATTTGAACTCATGAAGAGGAGTCTTCCTAATTCCAGGCCTGGCACTCTATCCACTGTGCCACCTAACTGCCCCTGTGCCTGCTAAGGGTCAATTGGATGTAGCTCCCAAGTGGCTGGGAAATTTTTGGTTTGTAGGACATACTTTTGAGAAAGCTAACTCACCAGGTGTCCAAATTTCTGTTTCTGCAACAGCACATCTGCCTGCTGGTTGTGATGTCTGTTCATCAGAGAAGATGGTAAATTTAAACCTGCTAAAAACAGCACCCAGTTGGATCTGATATCACTTGAGCTCACGGGCTGCCTGAAGGTGCCCTATGTTCTCACAGTCTTTATTGATGATTATGGGGGAATCAAGTTAGCTCCAAATGCTATGTTGGCACTTCAGATGTGGTCTTTACTACAAGTAGATATTTCTACCACTTAGCATCTAGTTCAGCTGCCAATTAATTTAAAAATATCCCAAAGGATATTCCCCATGCCATTGAAATGAACTCCAGCCTACCTTTTTGTGGTTATTATACATAACTCCCTCACACCCTCTATGTTCCAGTCAAACTGACCCTCTCACAGGTAACATTCTACTTTCTGTCTCTCTATCTTTCTTTACTCAAGCTGCCCTGCATATCTGGAATTCACTCCTTCTTCCCTTCTTGTCTCTTATAATCTCTAGTTTCTTCTAAAACTCATTTCAAGTGCCATCTCTGACATATGAGATCTTTCCTAGATACTTTTGCCTCCTGACTGCCAACCAAATGTCCTTGTATTTATTTTTTATGCATTCTTCATATGCACATGATCTCCTCTGACAGAATATGAGCTTCTTGATGGCGGGAACTCTTTCATTTTTATCCCCAAACTTAGTCAATTACCTGGACCATAAGAGGTACTTAATAAATACTTATTGATTGAAATAACCCAAGATTTCTCCCTGGAACAGTAATATTTTTAATATAAATTTTTTGTGATGGTTAGGAAGAGTGGTCTGGATATGTATCTTCACTAGCATAGGCAACTTCCCTTGAGGAAACTTCTTCTACCAATGTGGATCAAGCAATCAAGCATTGTTTGTTTTACTTTAAAAATACATATATGTATATTTTTTCAAAATTTTATTTTAGGCTCAAATGCCAGAACACTAATAGAGAATAGAGAAAAGAAACAAAAACATATCATAAACTTAAATATTGGAATTTAAATACAAAGTTAGAAAGAAAAAAGGCATGTCATGTGCATAGCGGAACATGAGAGGATTCAAAATAGGTAACAATAAATTTTCATTTCACGAAAGCCTATATGATGATAGTAATACTTGTGTTGAGAACTGTCCATCTTTGCTTCCTTGAGAGTTTTCTTTTGTTTTCTGCTGTGCACTTTTTAACTTTATTCTATTTTCCTCTCCCCCTATCTCCACCCCCCATAAGGTCACAATAAAGTGTAAATGTTTCTCTGTAGCTATAGAGACATACATACACATATACATATACATATATATATATATATATATGTATATATGTATAGACATATGCTTTCCCAAACCTATTCTACTCCTGATCTTTGTTTTTATGTATGTGCATATCTCTTGTGCATATTTGTATGTTTTTAAAAAGCAAATATATATATATATGTATGTATGTGTGTGTGTGTATATTATGCATATATACGTACAGAGAGAATGAGAGAGAATCATACTGTACTTGACAAACACTAGCTAACATGGGACATTATTGTATGCAAAAAGCAAAAAAAAAAAAGGGGGGGTCATGAATGAAATTGTGAATATATGTTACAACCAGCTTCCTTTTTCAAGCATGTAGTGCATTCAATGAATACATTTTAGGGCAGCCTGTGTCTTTCACCAGAGCTGCTTCTATTCTCTTCTGTGTGTTTTAACATGCTCCAGTGATCCCGTGCACTCCTCCCTACCCCAAATCTCCACACATACACTTATTGGGGAAAAAAAATTCTCCTTTGTGACAAATAAGCATAGTCAAGCAAAAGGGATCCCCACGTTGGCCATGTCTGAAGACTCTCTCATTCTACTTCTTGTGTCCATTACCTCTCTATGAGGAAGTGGGTAATATGCTTCATCACTGGTCCTCTGGAACAGCGGTTGGGTCATTTCATCGATCAGAGTTCTTAAATCTTTCAAAGTTGTTTTTCTTCACAATATTGTAGTGACTATATAACTTGTTCTCCTGGTTCTGCTTATTTCACTCTGTATCAATTCATGCAAGTCGTCCTGTAAGACGTGGGAATCCATTCTTCCTTTTTGTTATTTCTATGGCACAGTAATGCTCCATTACATTTATGTCGTAATTTCTCCAGCCATTCTCCGATTGACGCCTTCAATCAAACAATATTTGTTAAGTTCTTAGCCATGTGACAGATGCTGTGTTAGGCACCAGGGACACCCAAATGGGATACAACAAATGATGCAATGCCTTCTCAAAAAAGAGTTTATATCCTAATGAGAGAGACAAGGATATATATAAGTATATATCAAACCAAATTCAAAGTGGTTAACTTGCAAGGTAATTTGGGAATGGGGATGTGTAATTGAGGGGATTAAATTATTTACTACAACAAAAAGTGCTGCTACAACCATTTTTGCATATATTGGTCCTGCCCCTTTGTCTTTGGTCTTTTAGGAGTATAAAGCTGGTGATGTTATCCTTGGGTGAAGGGGATGCATACATAGTTAAGTCACTTGTCACACTTTTCTATAAGTTGTTCTCCAGAATGACTGGACCGTTTCATAGTTCCATCGGCAGTGTGCTAATCTTTCACAGCCTCTTCAACAATTGGCATTCTCCTGTCTCATCATGTTTGTTAATCTGGTGGATGTGAAATGTAACTGTAGAGATGTTTTAATTTGCATTTTATTATTATTAGTGATTTGGAACATTTTATCATATGGTTTTGAGATTCTTTTTTTAATTAAAAATTTAAAAAAATGTTTTCAATTCCAAATTCTTTCCCTCCCCTCAGTCCTTCACTCACCAATTGAGAAGGCAAGCAAGATGAGACCTATTATGCATGTGATGTCATGTAAAACATATTTGCATATTAGCCATTTTGAAAAAAAGGCAAGAAAAAAAGTGAAAAAAATGTTTCAATCTGTATTCAAGAATTCATCAGTTTAACATAATTGTTGATAATTTGTATTTCTCTTTTTGACGACTTCTTGTTCATATCTTTTAACCATTTATGTAACAGGAAATGGCTCTTGATCTTATATATTTAATCATTTAAATGTCCTGGATATCAGACCTTAGTTGGAGAAACCTGATGCAAAGATTTTTTTCCTAGTAACCTGTTGCCTTTCTAATTTTAGCTGCATTGATTTTGTTTATGCAGAAACTTTTTAATTTTATGTCATGAAAATTGTCCATTTCATCTCTTGTGATCCTCCCTCTCCCTTCTTTGGTAAAGAATTTGCTCTCTCTTCATAATTATAAAAGATATCTCTGTTCATAGTATTTCAATTTGTGATGTGACCTTTTATATTTAAGTCCTGTATCCAATTAGACTTAATTGTGGTATATGATATGAGATGTTAAAACCTAATTTCTGCCAGACTTCTCTCCAGATTTCCCAATAGTTTTTGTTAAACAGTGAGTTTCCTCCCAAATAGTTGCTGTTTTCTGGTTTATTAAGCACTATTTTACTATGTTTATTTGCTTCTAAACCCTCAACAAGTATTTAGTTAAGTGCCCAATGGCTGTTCAACTTTCACCTGTGGCTCCAAGAAGCTACAGTATGCTCAATGGTTCCACCCCAGTCTAGGCAGATGGGCTAACCCAGGTTGAGGGTAGCCTACAGGTCACAAAACCATTGGTGAGTTAGCAGAGTATCTACCCAAAGCATATGAAAACTTCACTCTGGTGGGATAGGTGGATGAGAACAGTTTGTTCCAATGGCCCTGACGGCAGGCTGAAGCAGGGGCTGTGGAGCAACTAGAGCTTGGTCAGACATGAAGATGCCAACGTCATCCACTGCATCCTGGGCCACTGCTGGTCATTCTGACTCTTGTCCTACCACTGGGCTTAATGACTCTGGAAGAGAGGGTGAGACTGATGACTTTGTAAAGCTCTGCCTCACTTAAATCCAATTCATGCATGAGTCAAGACATCACCTTGTGATGTTATTGGTTCTCTTCCAAAACAAAGGAAAAAGAACATTAAATGCTTAATATTTGCCAGGCACTGTGCCAAGTGCAAAAATGAAACAGTCCCTGACCTCAAGGAGCTTACATTCTGAGGGAGGAGACAGAAGATAGTATGTACATATATGACTACATACAACTTACACTCTGGCAGCCCTGAGAGCTGAAGTTTCTAGCCCAGCATCACACAGCTAGTTCTGTGCCAGGGGCAGGATCTGAATAAATTCTGACTCTGAAGTTGACTCTCTATCAACTACCCCAACACTACCACTCTTTGATCAAGTTGGTCAGTTCCTCCACAAACCTTTTTTAAACACTTACCATGTGCCAGATGGGCAGCTAGGTGGTGCCACAGTGCATCTTATGCCTGGCCTGGAGTTAGGTGTGACCCTGGGCAAGTCATTAACTCTGTTTGCCTCAGTCTCCTCATTTGTCAAATGAGCTGGAGAAGGAAACAGCAAACTACTGCAGCACTTCTCTACCAAGAAAATCCCAAATGTGGTCACAAAGAGTGGGCCATGACTAAAAACGACTGACCAATAAAAATGTGCTGGCACTGTTTATGTGAACACAAAAAAGCCACAGTCCTTTAAGGACTCACATTCTAGCAAAGGAGACAAAGATAAATGAATATAAAATATACACAAAGGAAACTGAAGGTTGAGAAAAAGCATCAGTAGCTAAGAGACTGGGGCAGAAGAATATAAGAAATACCACTGTGGAGCTGACCTTTGAATGCAGTGTAACATTCTAAGGGTCAGAGGAAAGGAGGGAGGGTATCCCCGGGCTGAACAATGGTACAAAGATAGAAGATGGGGCAGCTAGGTGGGTGACAGAGTAACAGCCCTGGAGTCAGGAGGACCTAAGTTCAAATCTGGCTTCAGACACTAGACATTTACTAGGTAAGTGACCCTTGGGGAGCCAAGACGGTGGAATAAAAACAGGACCTCTGCGCGGCTCCGGCTCCCACCACCTCTAACACATGTAAAAAAATTACTCTAAACAAATTTGAGAGCTACAGAATCCACAAAGTGACACAGAGAAACAAATATCCTGCTGAAGGCAGCCCATCAGGCTGACAGGAAGGATCTATCACACTGGGCTGGGAGCTGGGCACCATCCCACATGAGCCTCATGCAGTCCCATGTGAGCCATGTGGTTCTGGAAGCTGCTGGAACAGACTTCAGGAGAGTGAATCACCAGCAGCTGTGGAGATTTCCATAAATGCCAAAAAGAAAGTAAAAGGTCATTCAGGAACTCTGTTGGAACTGGGTGGAGGAGAGCATGGTCTAGCCCCTGCCCCCTAGGTGAGAAGTGGAGGCACAGCAGGCTGTAGTTGCTGCCGCATAGCTGTCTCTAGAGCTCCTGGCCTGCAGATCATAGGGGGACCAAGTGACCATTCAGAGGCTAAGCACTCTTGCTTTAACCTGCTTGGATCTGGATTGCAGTCTTGGGTGGTGGTCCTGAGATGTATGGCAGAATTTGTGGGGTCTGTAGAGAGGGCACCCTCCTAACAGCTCTGGCAGCTGTGAAAACGCCAGCGATTTGGGACATAGCTCTCTGCAGTCTGGAAACAGAATTCTGCTGTGGCAAAGAGCTCAAAAGTCAAGTAACTGGCTGGCAATATGAGCAAGCAGAGGAAGCGCAAACAGACCACAGAATCCTTTTTGGGGGACAAAAAGGATCAAAGCATGGAACAAGAGGAAGACAACAAAGTCAGTCAAAGCATCAAAAGCTTCCAAGAAAAATATGAACTGGTTACAGAACATGGAGGAGCTCAAGAAGGATTTTGAAAATCAAGTAAGAGAAGTGGAGGAAAAATTGAAAAGGGAAATAAGAACGATGCAAGAAAATCATGAAAAGCAAGGCAACAGCCATTTAAAGAAGAACCCCCCAAAAATACTGAAGAAAATAATGCCTTAAAAAATAGACGAACTCAAATGGCAAAAGAGGCCCAAAAAGCCAATGAGGAGAAGAATGCCTGAAAAAGTTGAATTGGTCAGATGGAAAAGGAATTTCAAAAACTCACTGAAGAGAATAATTCCTTCAAAATTAGACTGGAGCAAATGGAAGCTAATGACTTTATGAGAATTCAAAATACTATAATAAAGATCCAAACAAATGGAAAAATAGAAGGCAATGTGAAATATCTCATTGGAAAAACCACTGACCTGGAAAATAGATCCAGAAGAGACAATTTAAAAATTATTGGACTACCTGAAAGCCACAATAAAAAAAAAAGAGCCTAGAAATCATCTTTCAAGAAATTATCAAGCAAAATTGCCCTGATAT
>CM053584.1:174876095-174892303 GCA_028627135.1 Pseudochirops cupreus | reverse complement strand
GAGCAGGAAGGTGAAAGGGAATGGGTCAACCTTACTCTCATTGAATTTGGGTTAAGGAGGGAATAACATACACACTCAATTGGGTATCTTACCCTACAGGAAAATAGGGGGAAAGGGAAAAGAGGGGGGATGATAGAAGGGAGGGCAGATTCGGGGAAAGGGTAGTTAGCAGCAAACACTTTTGAAAAGGGACAGGGTCAAAGGAGAAAATAGAATAAGTGGGGGGCAGGATAGGATGGAGGGAATTATAGTTAGTCTTTCACAATATAACTACTGTGGAAATGATTTGGGTAACTACACATGTATAACCTATGTTGAATTGCTTATCTTCTCAGTGGGGGTGGGTGAGGAGGGAAGAAGGGAAAAAATCTGGAACTCAAAGTTTTAAAAACAAATGTTTAAAAAAAAATTACTTTTTACATGCAATTGGGAGATAAGATATACAGGCATTGGGGTATAGAAATCCATCTTGCCCTACTAGGTATGTGACCCTTGGTAGTGCTGTGGTGGTTATATTGAGGATAGAAGAGATTTGAAGTAAAGAATTATGAGTCAAGGCAGCAGGTTGCACCAGGAAGCTGAGGGGGTTCTGGGTAGGCTGAGCTGTCAATTGTAAACCCATGGATTTACTGAGCATTCTCATACAACTCAATGCTCCTCCTTTCCTGTGAGCAGATCTTCCCTAGCAGCTCCCTCTCCTTCAAGGCCTTGGCTTGGTTTTCAAAATTTGGTGTCCCAAATACTTACAGCCCAGGTCGTGGAAAGTGAAAATTGTAGTGATGGTGTTGTCACTTCTCTTTCACAGCCTAATGTTCTTACCAGCTCCCAATTTTATTTCTAGGAGTCTCTGAAGCCAGAATTTATCTCCAGGCTTGTGCTTTTCAACACAATGTCTCTCACTTTGCTCTAATTGTTCCAAGCCCCCTCCTTAACTTAGGTAGGGAAGATGTCTCTCGTTCTTTGAAAGTAAATGTCACCACCTCTCTTTTTTTCCACATGTAATTAAGCACCAAGTAAAGTGCCAGAGCACTGGGACTGGTGTCAGGAAGACCTGAGTTCAAATCTGGACTCAGACATGTACTAGCTGTGTGACCCTAGGCAAGTCACCTAACCTCTGTTTGCCTTAATCCACTGGAGAAGGAAATGGCAAACCACTCCAGTATCTCCGCCGAGAAAACCCCAAATGGGGTCCTAGAGAGTTGGACAGGACTGAACAACAAATGTGTGAGAATATGGCTAACAATTTTATCTCAGCTTAGAAGTATTGACAACTAAAGCAACATTTAAAGGAGAGAACAGCCTAAGGAAAGAACTGACCAGTACCACAGAGGGTCATTTTCTCTAACATAGAGAAATGAGAACAGAGGGGACAGAAGGGGAAGAGGATACGCTGTCATCTTCCCTGCTCACTGGTTCAGTGATGCACCGTGAGTGCCAGCCAACATTCTCTGTCTCAGAGAGAATGCTTCCCATTTCTCCTCCAGATCGCTGTGACATCTCCTACATTTGTTGATCACCTCCTCCTCCTTATGTTTATTTAGCTCTCATATGTCCCTGGATTCTTCTGTCTTCTACCCACTAATTAGTTTTCCACAGGGGGAAAAGGGAGGGATGAGCTTGAAAGTCAAAGTCAACCGAACTTATCCAAGATTTTCTACCTTCCCCTTCTCTCCAGGTGTGGCTGCCATAGAAATCCTGCAGTTTACTGAGTAGGGGAGTGACTTGAAAAATCATTTTGGCAGTTGACTAGAAGATGGATTAGTGTAGGGAGAGAATCCAGGAAGGGAGAACACTGGGAAGGCCATTGCAGTAGCTCACAAGAGATGATAAGGGCCTAAACTAGGGAGATGGCTATGTGAGCAGGGTGAAGGGGAGAGAAGAGATATTGTGAAAGTGGAATGTATGAGGCTTGGCCACTGGATTGCGCAAAGGAGGACTGAACATATATCCAATTTGGTGTAGAAATACATTACAAAGACCGAACTGGGAGAAGGGGGTTTAAAGAGGGAGGGCACATCAAGGGATGGAATAGTCACAAACAAAATAAATGTCATCTTTGAAGAATAGTTCAAAAGGGAGAGTAAAAAATAAAAGAGAAAGTAGAATAAGAACTAGAGATTAGGGTCTATCTAGTCTTGGTAAAGAGAAGGACAGTAAAACAAAAACAGAAAACCTTAATTATAAAGTACTAGTATTGATCAGATGTCTTCTTTTCTCTACCTTCCTTTACCAACTGGGGAGAGTAGGAAGAAAAGGGAAAAAATATGAAAAGATACAGTGGTGGAAAAGACATAATTAGTAGTCATGAGCTATTTGTGAATAGGATGAACACTAGAAGGCCTAAGTACATCAACTGATTGAAAGAAATTCTAAATTGCTTCAAAGTAAAAATTTTCATCCTGCGATTTCTAATTTCTTTGTCCTGTGGATAAAAAAAATATTTTGCATTGACACAGTTTGTTCCTTCTAGATATTCTGGAATTCCAGTCCATCTAGTGCTAACTCCTCCGTTAAATGGAGGAATGTGGCAAAATGGATTAGAAAGCACAATCCAGCAATATGCCATTTAAAAGAAATATTTGAAGTATGAAGATTCACAAGTTAAAATGAGAAATTTATTATCCTTGTGCACTGTGGTAGTCCTGGTACATCAGTGGTTCATATGTTAGTCCCCTGGACCAATTATGTCTTAAAGACAGTATAATTTCTTTTTATAGCGAAACAAACCTAAACAGCAGGAGGATAGACATTGCTCCTACTACTGGGAGGGAACTGCATGAGGTTGATAAATAAACCTAGAAGAGCTGATGAGATCATTGAGAGAGAAAAAGAATGTTGAGAAAGAAGAGAAGAAATCCCAGGAGAGAGTCTTGGGATACATTCACAGTATACAGATGATGACTGAGCAAAGAAATCTGAGAAAAAACATCCAGACACATAGTGGATTTCAATATTATAAAATTGCTTGGAGGGAAAAAAAAGAAGGGATCCTAGAAAACTTCAGAGACCAACATGATCCTGATTCCTAAATCAGAGAGAAATAAAGCAGAAAATAAAACTATAGACTAGTATCTCTAATGAGGATTGATGCAAAAAATTAATAAAACATTAGCAAAGAAGCTACAACATATTTAAAAGAGTATACACTATGATCATGTTGAATATACACTATGAATTCATGGTGGCTTCAATATGGCCCTTCTTAATTTTCCTGTTTGTCAAGGCTACCAGGTTTCCAGTCCTGGTGTCATCCTCAACTCATTCTCCCTTCCCCACATATCAAATCAGTTACTAAATCTTGTTATTTCTACCTTCTTAACATGTCTTACATTTGTCCTTTTCCTTCCATGTGTGGTCACCACCCTGGGTCAGGCTCCCATCATCTCTCTCTTAGGATATTGCAATAGCCTCTTCCTTGGTCTCCCTGCCTCAAGTCTTCCTCTTTCAAATCCATCTTTCACACAGCAAAAGGAAGGGAATAAGCCTTTATATAACACCTACTATGTGTGAGGTACCGACTGTACTAAGCACATTTTACAAATATCTGATACACAGATGCTAAAGTGTTTTTTTCCCCTAAAGCATAGGTCTGACCATATGGCTCCCATACTCAACAAATTCCAATATAAAATCCTATGTTTGACATTTAAAATCCTCTGCAGCCTGGCCTCATCCAACCTTTCCAGTCTGATTGCACCTTACTCTCCTTCACACCCACCTTGGTCCAGCCAAACTGGATTTCATATTGTTCCTCATACATGGTAGGTACTCCACTTCCCATATCTATATCTTTTCATTGGCTCTTCTTCCCCAGGCATGAAATATACTCTCTCCTCACCTTCAACTCTTAAAATTCCCTAGGTTTCTTCAAAACTCAGTCCTACCTTCCAAATGCTGTTCTTCTTGATTCCCCAAAGGTACTAGTGCCTTCCCTCCCCCCCCCCCCCCGCAAGTTATCTTGTATCTATTTTGTATATCGCTGTGCTTGTGTATAGGCATGCATATATAGTGGGCAGCTAGATGGTGCAGTGGATAGAGTGCTGGGCCTGAAGTCAGGATGACTCATCTTCCTGAGTTCAAATCATGACTCAGATACTAGCTGCATGACCCTGGCCAAGTCACTTAACCCTATTTGCCTCAGTTTCCTCATCTGTCAAATGAACTGGAAAAGGAAATGGCAAACTACTCCAAGAAAACCCCAAATGGGGTAATAGTCAGACATGATTGAAACAACTCAGCAGCAGCACTTCCTTCCACCTCTGCATTCACCACAGTGTGTCTCAGATATTCTACAGGACAGTGGAAATTTCAGTAAGTGTCTACTGTCTCAGTTCTCCATAGGCTGAGCTTTTTATGTATCAGGCAACAGTAGAACCATATCAACAGTTCAAGTCTTCATCCCACTTACAAAACCAATCCCAAGAATGAACTTCTTGTCTCTTAAAGGGAAACTGGTACAGCCTATGAAAGTGCCATTCCTTCCATGTGCCATCCCTTGGTGGCAAGGTCTGAAAATTCATCCAGGTGACCTTCCATCATTTAAATGACCTCAAGCAGATTACTAGACAATGCTGACCTTAGGGACGCAAGAATTCTAGCACAGAGGAGGAGATTAGTACAAACAAATGACAGATACTAATATTAAACAATGTAAAAATTCTCTTTAAAACTTCATCCTAGGGGTGGCTAGGTGGCACAGTGAATAGAGCACCGGCCCTGGAGTTCAAATCCAGCCTCAGACACTTAACACTTACCAGCCATGTGACGTTGGGCAAGTCACTTAACCTCAATTGCCCTGCCCTCCCCCTTCCAAAAAAAAAAAAAAGCAAAAAAATATTTCAATCTATCCACTGGGAATAATATCAGAAAACATTGGTGTCAAATGTCAAGAAAACACAATGAAGAAATACTGTGGATGAAGAGAAGCCGAACAAGTAATGCCAGAAGAAAGGGTAACTCTATCACATGTATGGGCAGAGCCACAGAGAAAAGAATGGCTTGGGCACAAGGATTACAGGAACAACTGGAAGAAATGAAGCAAGAAATAAAAAATGAAATGAAATCAGAATTGAAATTAGAACTCTGAGAGGAAAAAATTAAAGGAGAATAAATTATATAAAGCTGAAAGTAGAAATTCTTATTCAGACTCTGAAAAATAGGATAGTACAATCAAAATTCAGTGACTTCTGGAGACAACAAGAAATATTAGAACAACATCAAAAGACTGAAGAAAATGTAACAACTGACATGGAAAACAGGTTCAGCTTAAGAACCATTTAACTCCAAAAACAAAACAAGAACAGAATCATTTGACTCTCAGAAAACTAAGACCAAACAAAAACCTTGGATACCATACTTCAGGGAACCCAGGGTCTGGGTGTGGTTTTGTTGTTTTGTTAGTTTTGTTGCTTTTAAGGGGAAAGAAAGGAAAGGAAAACAGAATATAGCAGGAAAGAAATGAGAAAGATGGCAGAAGAGCTTGCTATTTTGCATAATTGGAGTAAACTAGAAGAAGAGGGCATCTCACGATTTTCACTTTCATCTGAATTGCACAAAGGAAGATTGAACAGACACAAGAGTTTGGTGGAGAAAAAATTAAAAGGACAGAAGGGGGAGAAGGGGGTTTAAAGAGGGAGGGCACATCAAGGGATGGAATAGTCACAAATAAAACAAATGGCATCTTTGAAAGGTAGTTCAAAAGGGAGAGTCAAAAAAAAAAGGGTAAGAACTAGAGATTAGGGTCTGTCTAGTCTTGCTGAAGAGAAGAACGGCAGTGGGGTAAAAACAGACAATCTTAATTATAACATACTAGTGTTGATCAGATGCCTTCTTTTCTTTACCTTCCTTTACAAACTGAGGAGAGTGGAGAGAAAAAAAGTATGATGATGGAAAACACATAATTAATAGTCATGAGCTATTTGTGAATAGGATGAACACTAGAAGGTCCAAGTGCATCAACTGATTCAAAAAAATTCTAATTTACTTCAAAATAAATATTTTCATCTTGCTATGACTAATTTCTTTGTCCTGTGGATAAAAAAAAATGTTGCATTAATTGGTGCAGTTTGGTACTTCTAGATATTCTTAAATTCCAGTCCTTTTGGGGTTAATTCATCCATAAAATGGAGGAATGTGGCAAAACGGATTAGAAAGCACAATCCGACAATATGTCACTTACAAGATATACTTAAAATAGAAAGATTCACACCAATTTAAAATGAGGAAATTATTATCCTTCAGATTATTTCAAAAAAGTAGGAGCAGACAAGGCAAGAGGAAGAAGCATACGATTAAGTAATGTTATCAATATTTAGAATATAGAAGAATGAAAAAGCCCTTACTATGTACTAAGCACTGGAAATACAAAGAGAAAAAAAACAGTCCAGGCTCCCAAGGAGCTTTATTAGAGATGATCTAACATACATAGCTAAATTCACCTGAGGAGCACATAAGTGGCACAGAACTCCAGTTGTGGAGTCAGGAGGACCTGAGTTCAAATTCAGCAGAAATTTACTAGCTATGTGACTGGCCAAGTCACTTAACCCTGTTTGCCTCAGTTTCCTCATCTGTCAAGTGAGTTGGAGAAGGAAATGGCAAACCACTCTTAGTAAAACCACTGCCAGGAAAACCCCAAATGGGTTCACAAAGGGTCAGACACAACTGAACAACAACTGAAGCTTTTTTATACATAATTGTTTTCATGTTGTGTCTCCACTGACTGTGAGCTCCTTGAAAGAAGAGACTGTCTTTTATTTCTATTTGGATTCCCAGTGCTATATACACAGTGCCTATCACACACCTATGCATATCACATAGGTACTCAATAAATGCTTATTACCTGATTGACTCTGTGGTAGCCTTGGGGAAAAGCTCTTAGATTGTTATCAGCTCATTTGCAGTTAGGGCAGAATAAGGGTATGCACCAGTGAGCAGCCCCCTAAATTTTCACTGAATGACATAGCTTCTAAATACTTAAAGGGACAGGTAATTATAGGAAGAAATTGATAGCAATACTAAAATAGTTGGGATCAAGATGTTCCTTTTAACACTAGACAAATCTAACACAAAGAGATATACAAGAGGTTAAGACCTGAATAAAATTTAGAAAGTTAAATATAATGGATCTCTGAAGATTGCAGAACGAGAATAGAAAGGAAAATGTGTGTGTGCATGTGTGTGTCTGCATGTCTGTGTATGTGCACATATACACATATATATTTCTCAGCCATGAATGGCACTTTTGCAAAAATTGATTGTGATCACAAAAGTTTCATTTACAGATGCAGAAAAGCAGAAATATAAAATACATCCTTTACTGACTACAATGCAACATAAATTATGATCAATAAAAAGAACTGGAAGAAAGCATTCGATATTAAATGGAAACTAAATGATTTAATCCTAAAGAATTGGTGGGTCAAAGAAGAAATCTAGATTGTTTCTATAGGAACAATAGATAATTTCATCAAAGCAAATTACAAAGAATCAAAATGTTTGAGATACAGCCAAAACAGTCCTTTGGGGAAATAGATAACTCTAAATACTTTCACCAACAAAAGAGAGAGTGAATTAAGCCAAGTCAACAAGTATTTATTAAGCACTTGGTATATGACGGACACTGGGCTAAGTGTCAGGCACACAAAGGCCAAGAGAGTCCTTGCCCTCGGGGAGCTCGTGGTCCACACATGGTGTATGGAGAGGAGACGGAAGGTAAATTGAAAGGAAAGAGTACTAGCAGTGGGAAGGGCCAGGAAAGATCTTCCGCAGGTTAGCTAAGTCTTAAAGGAACAGGTCGTACAACTAAAAACACTACAAGAGTAAGAGGTAAAACCCTCCACTTAAACACAGAGAGAGAAATTCTCATAATCAAAGAAGATGTAAAACAAAAAACTGTTAAACTGATCAATAAAAACTAGAGTTTAAAAAAACGAATAAGATTAATTTAGCTAATTTTATTTTTAAAAAGAGACGAAAAACAAATTGCCAATATGAAAAAGGCAAATTCACAATAAATAAAATGGAAACAAAGGAAATTATTTAGAAACTATTTTTGCCCAGTCTCCCACCAATGAAATTGGTGATTTAAATGAAATTGATAAATATTTGCAATAATGTAAAATAATCAGATTAAAAGAACAGGAAATAAACAATTTAAATGACCTGGTCTCAGAAAATGAAATTGAGTAAGTAACAAAGGACTCCTAAAGAAAATAGAAACAAAGACCAGACAGATTTGCAAGTGAATTCTATCAAATATTCAAGAACAATTAATTCCAATATTGCACAAACTGTTTGGAAAAATAAAGAAGGAAGGCATCCTATTCATTATTTTCTATGAGAAAGATATGGTCTTGATACCTAAACCAGGGAGAGATATAACTCAGAGGATAAAAACTATTGACCAGTATCTCTAATGAATATCATTAAAAATTGAATAAAATATTAAAGAGGTTACGGACATTAAAAAAAGAGAGAGGCGGTACACTGTTACCAGGTTAGTTTTATACTAGAAATGGAGAACTGGTTCAAAATTAGGAAAACTATGAACACAAGCTAGGGCTGGGGGGGGGGGGGGGTGGAATCTGTGATTTTATTGGTAGAGTGAACTTCCAGGGAAGGAAATTCCCTCTCACTATGCAAGTTGATCTCTTTTATATTACTTATAATCTTAGAGAGTTGCTAAATCACTAAATAGTTACCAAGGGTCACACAGCCAGTATGTATCTGAGTGAGGACTTAAACTCAAATCTTCTTTGCTTCAAAACTGGCTCTCTTTCCACTACTCCATGCTCATATAAATTTAATGGATCGAAAAGAGCACCAGCCCTGGAGGCAGGAGGACCTGAGTTCATATCCGGCCTCAGACACTTTACACACTTACTAGCCGTGTGACTTTGGGCAAGTCATGTAACCCCAATTGCCTTGCCTTCCCTGCTTCAAAAAAATATTTAATGGATCACATTAATAACAAAATAATCAACTCACATGATTCTATTGATAGGTATAGAAAAAAATTGACAAATACCCCTTTATATTAAAAACATTAAAAAGCATAGGAAAAAATGAATCTTTTTAATATGGCAAATTGTGTAGACCTAAAACTAAGAGTTATTATTCTCTTTAATGGAGAAAAACTAAGGGCTTTTCCAGTAAGATTAGAAGTAAAGCAAAGCTACCCATTTTTTCTTTTTGGAGGGGGGAAAGCAGGGCAATTGGGATTAAGTGATTTTCCCAAGGTCACAGGGCTAGTGTGTAAAGTGTCTGAGGCCGGATTTGAACTCAGGTCCTCCTGACTCCAAGACTGGTACTCTATTCATGGTGCCACCTAGGTAGCCCCAAGGCTCCCCATTGTTAGCACTGTGGTTGTGTAGGGAGAAATGAAAAATTTTGACAACTGATTGGATATGGTGGAGGGTGAGGGTGGGGGTGGGATGCTGAGTGAGAATTAGAAGCTGTAGCACCAATGCAATATTTATAGTGCCCGTGATAAAGACTGTGACTATAAGTATCACATGATATTCCATCACAAAATATACCAGATTCTCCAGGTAGAAAGCAAAACTGAAACATTTATTTAGACACCAGAAAACCCAATCCCAAAACCAGTAATCTGATTCCATCATAGTACCAAAGATAGTACCAAAGAAACCATAATAATGTTGAGAGCCACAGCAGCCTTCAGCCTTCCAACAAACCAATACTAGACCAAAATTTACTCACAAACCTCTCTGTCGCCTTGCCTGAGCATCTTTTCTCTCTCTCATTGTCTCGCTAGCTCTGACCAGCTTCCTGAGGGTTCTGTTTCCCTTTAGCAAACCCCTCCCACCACAGGCTCCATGTGACTACATTCAGCCTATCAGGGGGCAGAGTTTATCTTCACAAGCGGGGAAACTTCCTGTAGGCTCTACTGCACCCTTCAGCAAATTCCCTCTGGCACAGGCTCCATGTGACTACATTCAGCCTATTAGGGGGCAGAGTTTACTTTCAAAGCAGGGAAGGTCTGCAAACTCCCCCCAGGTCTGTTCAGGGGCAGGGAAGGTCTTCAAATTCCCCTTCCCATTACAGAAGCTGGGGATGTCAGTGCCCTCACAAATCTGGGCAGCTAAAAAAATGGTGACAGAAACTTTGAAATATGGAAGCCAAGACAGTTTCTCCTCCTCCTCTTTCTCACCTTTCTGTGACTGAAAGTCCGGGGCGCTCAGGGCCTGGTCCCGTTACAGTCTGCTTGGGAGCCTTGACGTGGCCGTGTTCTGACCTGAGCCCCCTCATCCGGGCTCAGGCAGCCCCGTAGCCCCTGGCTCCCAGGAGGCTCAGCAGGCCAGCACCAGACTCGGTGTGGCCGCCAGATCCGCCACGCTCAGAGCTGCCGAATCCAAAAGATTCCCCCGCCTTAGCCGCCCAGGGAGGAGAGGCTACAGACATGCCACCGCGCCCAGCTCGGGTGAGACTCGGGCCACGCGGCAACATGGTCAGACATAGTCTCTTAGAGTGTCCGTTTGGGAGCCGCGTGCAGGTCTCAAGGCAGAGGGTAAGCGACTGCAAGCAGAGACACCAATTAGGAGCCAGCTCACGTTTTTAAGATAAACGGAGACATGCTAGAAACCAAGGCAGGCAAGGGAGGATGAATAAAATGTTATGACATGATCCTGTAAGAATGGCCTTAGAGGGGCGGCTAGGTGGCACAGTGAATAGAGCGCTGCCTCTGGAGTCAGGAGGACCCGAGTTCAAATCCGGCCTCAGACGCTTTACACCTACTAGCTGTGTGACCTTGGGCAAGTCACCTAACCCCGACTGCCCTGCCTTCCCTCCTCCAAAAAGAAAAAAAAAAAAGAATGGCCTTAAAAATGCTGAAGTTCAGAATGAGCTGAGACTGGTGAGGAAGGACTTCTTTTAACACAAACAGAGGAAAGGAGAAACGCAAGGAAGGGACAGAACCCCTAATCTGATGCTAACTAATAATAACTGATAGTAAAGGGAAGGCAGGGCAGCTTGATACTTTTTCTCTGTCAAAAAGAGTTATCTTTGGACTGAAAAAAAAAGCACAAAAATTGTTCATAGGGAATTGGTTCCCAAGAAGGAGTTCTATGGAGCTGCTCTTGAGGAATTTAAGCCACCAGAGCCAGACAGACTGCATCTTCAAATAGTGAACCAGGGCAAATTAAAAGATCGTGGAGATGATAAAAAAAAACACTGTCCACTTCCAGAGAGAGAACTGATGAACTCTGAATACAGATGGAAGCGTATTTTTACAAAACTTTCTTTATTATTCTTGTTTTATTTTTTTGGTCTGTATTTTCTTTTACAAAATGACTAATATGGTATTTTGCATGATTTCACAAGTTTAATAGATATCAAATTGATTGCTTTCTCAAGGAAGGGGTAGGAGGGACAGAGAATTTGGAACTCAAAATTTTAAAAAAGATCGCTAAAAATTTACATAAATTGGAAAATATTTAAAGAAATAAATGAAAATATATTTTAAAAAACATTATGGAGAGCAGAAAAGTTGTTGATGGATTGGAGAAGGGTAAATGTTCTGTTTTCCCAAAAAGGGGAAGAAAAGATATGCTCTAAACTGTAAGTTTGACTTATTGTTAAAGGCATTGTTAGTAAACTTTTTTTTTTTTAAAGAAAGGGATGATCAGAACTTGGAGACATGTATGGAAGTTATGAAAAAGCAAATTTGGTTTCTGTGACCTTCTGGCTTTCAGGTATTTCCTGGTAGAGCTGTAAACAGTACAGGACCAAGGACACTCTGTCCTATAATTCAACACGGCTGCAGCATGCTTCCTTAATTGGAGAGAGGACATGAGACACTCTCTGAGGTGGAACATTCCCTCCCTAGGAAGACCCACTTCCATGCTTCCACTAACTCTCTCTTTTTCTTCCTGTCCATGATGGTTCTGCTTCCCACAGAAATTAGGTGGCTACTGTTTGCTATAGGTGGGTGAAGGAGGCACAAGGGGGTTGAGACCAGAAGGGACATCAGAGGCAAAACCACCTCCTTGCCTGAATGGACACTGACCTCCCTCAGCTTGATGGAGTCCAAGGGAACAGCAGAGATGCCACTCTAGTCCACTCTTCCTCCCTACCCCCAGCTTGCCCTGTCTGGATTCTTCTTCCCCTGGAAGCTTTCCAAACTCTGCTCAAGTTTCACCTTCTCCAGGAAGTATTCCCAGCCTTACACCTATTTCTGGTCTTTGTAATCAGACTGGCAACTCAAATCTAACAGACTACCCTTGAAACTACTTAGTTACAGTCTTGTTGGTGTTTTTACAAGTATATTTCTCTCTCCCCTTTCCCAAAAGAAACAAATAAAAAAAAAGCAGGCAGCTAGGTGGGGCAGTGAATAGAGCACCCAGTCCTGGAGTCAGGAGGATCTGAGTTCAAATATGACCTCAGACACTTGACACACTCTCTAGCTGTGTGACCTTGAGCAAGTCACTTAACACCAATTGCCTTCCCTTCCCCCCTCAAAAAAAATTAGGTCTAGGTGAAATTCAGATAAGACTGATACCTTCTGAGCATCCAGTTAAAATATTACACTGCTCCAAGCCCCGCCCTGGGTGACATTCATTTTGCTGTTTTGTTTTGTTATTCTGGCTGTGGGGAAGGGAATGTCATTTTGTTCCCATCATTTTCCAAGATCTCATTTTATCTTTCCCTAATAAGCCAGGACTTTTCACATTCAGGAATAACACAGATAATTTCTGCCCCCAGAGAAAGGTTGTTTTATCACGGTGGTACAGGCATCTTTCTGAATTTTGACTCCTCTCTGTCCCCAAACACCTTGAATGACAACGTGAAATAGAATGTGCAGGACTGATCTGCTTTTGGTCAACCTTATTGATGTGATTCAGTGCAGAGAGGGCTTGCCTCTTTGGTACGGTAGTACAAAACGTGTGTGGTCCCTTGTTCAGGTCCCTCTTCCCCCCCTCCAATGGCAGTAGGGCAGAGTGTTTCATTAGTTAAAAAGAAGAGACAGTTTCTTGCTTCCTTTGTTCTTTTGTAGCATGTCGTGCTCTTTGTCATTAGACTGAACTGAGGGAGTGGGAGTATGGGTGGTGCTCTTTTCCCCCTACCCCTCAGATGCTCCCATATAGAGCATGGCTTTAACCAGGCTGGTTAAGTCCTGGGGACAGCCTGTATGCCTGAGCCCTGGCTGCTTTCTCTGCTTTGTGTTACCTTTCCTGAAGAGGTGACCCAGCTATGAGAAGGATATGTCCAGGATTGGATGTAATCTTTTGAATTCAAGATGTTAGAGGTCCATTACCAATTGGAGGCAATGTGATGGGAATGGGAATTTGAAGATCTTCCCTGCCCCTTAATAAGCCTAGGGGAATTTGAAGACCTTCCCTGCTTTGAAAATAAATTCTGCCCCCTAATAAGCTGAATGTAATCACATCGAGCCTGTGGTGGGAGGAGTTTACTGAAGGTTGGAGCAGAGCCCATAGGAAGTTGGGAGTCAGAGCCAGAGAAACAGTGGGAGAGAGAGGATGTTTAGGCAAGGAGTTACTGAGGTTTGTGAGTAAAATATTGGTCTTGTGTTGGTTTGTGGGAAGGCTAAAGGATGGTGTGGTTCTCTGCTATGTTGTGGTGCCTTGCTAGGATGGATTTTGTTTTCTGGTGTCTGAATAAATGTTTTGCTTCTGTCTTCTATATGGAGAGTCTGCTATATTTTTTATTAAGCATCATGCAGGAATATTTATAGTCACTGTAGGTGCTGTAAATATTGCATCGGCATTACATGCAAGAGGAAGTTTCTCCACTGGAGAAAATGAGTACCAGCAGAAGGTATGGATTATGATTTGTTGGGAGAGTGAAGATATGAGGTCCGAGGGGCATCAGCTCCTTGTGGGCTGACCTTTTTATGCTCTAAATCACTGGGAAACCCACTGATGGCCTGGCTCTTGACCTGATTAAGTTTTGGTGACAGCCTATGTGGCAGGACCTTGAGTGAATAGAAAAATTATGTCATTAGCTCAAGTCATAATCACCTAATCATGAGGAAAGATATTAACTTAGCTTGCCACATATATGGAGAAAAGATTAAATTCCACTAAAGTAAGCATTGTTTGTCATTCTCATAACAGGAAAATAAAAAGAAGCTCTTCCTGTTACTGGTCATTCTAAATGTTATATAACATTTGTTTTCACCATGGAGCACAGCAGGGTCTGTGGTCTCCTCTCTTTCCCAGGTCATCCAGAAAGAAGCCAGTGTCCTTATACCTAAGTGAGCTGAGAGGTGGAACCCTCTCCTCCAGTTCCTTCTGGTGCTTCCCTACCTACAGAAATGGAGTTTAGTATCAAGGACATAGTCAGGTGTACTATGAGCCTAAGTCATCTCACGCTTCCAGGAGAAATCTAAGTGAACCTTAATTTCAAGCTTTAGTGTTCTGTTTGGGAAGGTTATAGTTTCATCCATAAAACTAAACTGACTCAGACAGGCCCCTATGCCTCTTAACACTGATAGTCTATGAAATACCAAAATCCTTAGGGTCATCCTCCTGTGCATGCTCTGATCTCCAGTAATAACATGTCCACAGACAATGGGAGCAAACTCATTTACAAATAAAAAAGGAGACATCCACAGTGGTAGATAGGAAGGTAGGACACAGTTGGGGTTTTGTCACCTCTCCTTAAATGAAGGGAGGAAGTAGAGAAGGAAAGATAAGAAAGACACACCCTCAGCCATTGTGTCTCACAGCCAAAGGATTTGGGGAAAGCCCTTCACTTATTAAGCTTTTCCTCCAGTAGGTTACTGTAGACACTGGCCATCTCTGGAGGTGCCCGATTAGCTGCTTTGTACCCTACTTTGTACCCTCTCTGCCCTGTCTCCTGGTCTCTGTGGTCAGAGCTCCTACTTCTCTCCTCTCTGGGCTGCCTCCCCTCGTGCACTGACATCCCATACTCTCATGCAAACCCTGAACAGCCATACTGCTCATACCCTGGGAGCTATTTCATTAGTCCCTGGGGAGGTTGCAGGAGGGACTCAACTTATTTATATATATATATATGTATGTATGGACAAATAATGACAAATAATTCTTATTTTAGTAGCATTGAACAATTTTCCCATTTACCTAAGGCCCTGCTGCATAGGCTGTCCCTATATATGCTATAATATATAGATATACAAGTATGTCTTCATATATGAGTTTATGTATGTATATGTGTATGCATATATGTATATTGAAAAATAGTTAGCCTATACAGCAAAGGTCTTAGATAAATTATGTATATACATGCTGACTATTTTTCCATATTTTTGTATATGTGAATGTATGAATAGTTGATTGGTTGTTGTCTTTCATTCTAGAAGAGGAGCAAAATGACATAACTATGTTAGGGTCAAAGTACAGTGTATCCCATGGTGGATGATCAGAGCAATATGAGCTCAGAAGGCTTGGTGTGGATGCATTGCTCAAAGATACCAAAGTATAGGTCTGGGAGAGTAAAGGTAACAGCTAACACTGCTTCCTCACCAATTACCACCCTAGAAACTCTGGGAAGTGAGAAAAGGCCTCCCAGCAAACATCTCCTACTATGTGCTCAGCCACGGGAATACAAAGAAAGGCAAAACACAATCCTTGTCCTCAAGGGACACATCTTATGCATCTCACATTTCTTTGGAGCTACTGCAATTCTGCTTTGCTCATAGAGCACAGTGTCTTCTTTGTTGTGGGCATGCCATACTGGGCAATCCTTTGTCAGTGTCTCCCATGTCATGCAACTGATTACGTAGTTCTTGAGAGAGACCTTAAGAGTGTCCTTGTATTGCTTCTTCTGACCTCTGTGGAAACTCTTGCCTTATGTGAGTTCTCCATAAAATAGTCTTTTAGGTAAGCATATTTTTTGGCGTTCAAACAACATGATCAGATCTTTGGAGTTGTACTCTCTGCAATCGAGTTTGAATGTTTAGCAATTCAACTGGAGAAAGGACCTCAGTGTCTGGTACTTTTATCTTGCCAGGTGATCTTCAGAATCTTCCTAAGACATTTCAAATGGAAACGATTCAATTTCCTAGCATGGCACCAGTAGACTGTTCAGGTTTCACATGAGGACAATAAAAAGGTCAGCACAGGGGGCGGAGCCAAGATGGCGGCGTAGAAGCAGCAACATATCGCAGCTCTCATATAGCCACCCCAAAATACCCATAAAATAGGACTCTAAACCAATCCTGGAACTCCAAAACGCACACAAAGATA
>CM053584.1:174836030-174875595 GCA_028627135.1 Pseudochirops cupreus | reverse complement strand
ACACACACACACACACACACACACACACACACACACCTTCCCTGCCTTTTAGAGAAAAAATAACCCAACCTCTAGAGCTTAGATAAAATGAGTTCATTCTATGTGAGAGGGCCTAGTTCTGCATCAACAGCTTAGCCCCTTAGACCAGTGAAATCTCACAGACAGCTTTCCTGCCTTTAAGGAAAAGGACTAGCTTAGCCTACATTAGGCAGGGACCCTAGCAGATAACTGCTTCTACCACAGAGATCATATTTGCAGAACAGTGTTTATCAGAGCAGTTTAAACCCCTGAGAAATTTACCTGCTAGCCCATCTCATCAAGGTAATAAACCCTAAGATATGAACTACTTGACCAAAAGTCCTGAATGGATGTTAACCTTTTCACTATACCTATAGCAAGCTTTAGGATTTAGAGACAGATTCAGGAGGGTTGAGTCAAATCAGAAATTCGGTCAATGAACAAACTTCAGCAGCTTTGCTCTTTGTACGAGCTGGTGACTCATCTGTGAGAAGAGTTTCTCAGAATTCAGCCAAGGCCATGAAGAGCAAGTTTCTATCTCTATGAAAACAGGCCCAAAGTCAGACATGGGATGAGTCAGGTTTTCTCTCCACCTCCTACCCCCACCTTCCCTTTTTCCCCACTTTGCCTTCACAACCAATAATATTGCTCAGAGATCCCAAAGTATAGATCTGGGGGAGTAGAAGTAACAGATAACACTTTGCTTCTTTACCAATCACTGCCCTAGAAACTATAGGACAGTGGTTCTCAACCTTCCTAATGCCTTGACGTTTTAATAGTCGTGTGTGGGTTGTGTCTGCATGTGGGTGGACCTGCCTGGAGATGGATAGAGGAGGTTTCTAAGACCATCAGAAATATATGTTTTCCGATGGTCTTAGGTGACCCCTGTGACCCCTGTGAAAGGGTCGTTCAACCCCAAAAGGGTCGGGACCTACGGGTTGAGAACCGCTGCTCTAGGAAGTTAGCAAAGACTGTGTACCAAGCACCTCCTACTATTTGCCAAGTGGGGATCCAAAGAAAGGGAAAACACAGTGCTTGTCCTAGAGGAACGCACAGTCTAATGTCAGAGATGGGACTTTTCTGGTACAAAAGGAGAAAGTTGGGAATCCATTTTAACAAACTATCATCCCCTCCTCAACCTCTCCTCCTACCTCCCAGAAAATGAATTGTGCAACAAGATCATGGATGAAGCAAGGATGCCCATTATCACCATTAGTATTCAATATTGTACTAGAAACGCTAGCTATAGAAATAAGAGAAGAAAAAGAAATCGAAGGAATAGGCAATGAGGAAACAAAGCTATCACTCTTTGCTAATGATACGATGGTATGCTTAGAGAATCCTAGAGAATCAACTAAAAAAACTAATTGAAATAATTAACAACTTTACTAAAATTGCAGGATATAAAATAAACCCACATAAATCATTAGCATTTCTATATATTACTAACAAAGTCCAGCAGCAAGAGATACAAAGAGAAATTCCATTTAAGATAATTGTAGACAACATAAAATACTTGGGAGTCTACCTGCCAAGACCAGCCCAGGAACTATATGAACACAATTACAAAACACTTTTCACACAAATAAAGTCTGACCTAACCAGTTGGAAAAATATTAATTGCTTATGGGTAGGTCGAGTCAATATGAAAAATGACAATTCTACCAAAATTAATTTACTTATTCAGTTCCATATGAATCAAACTACCAAAGAATTATTTTATAGAGGTAAAAAAAATAATAACAAAATTCATCTGAAGAACAAAAGGTCAAGAATATCAGGGAAATTAATGCAAAAAAATGTGAAGCTGGTCAAGTTGAACCAGACCCCAAACTGTCTTATGAAGTGGTAATCATCAAAACTGATACTGGCTAAGAAAGAGAGTGGTAGAACAGTTTAGGTATGCAATACTTGATAATAAATGATCATAGTAATCTAGTGTTTGATAAACTCAAAAACCCACGCTTTGGGGACAAGAACTCACTATCTGACAAAAAGTGTTGGGAAAAATAGAAAACAGTGTAATAGAAACTAGGAATAGACCAATATCTTATATACCAGGATAAGGTATTTAGACATAAAGAGTGATACCATAAATAAATAAGGAGAGTACGGAAGAGTTGACCTGCCAGATCTATAAATAAAGGAAGAATTTAGGACCAAACAAAATATAGAGGGCATTACAGTATGCAAAATGGATAATTTTGATTATATTGAAAAGGGTTTATACATACAAAACCAACGCAACCAAGATTAGAAAGAAAGCAGAAAACTGGGGGGAACATTTTACTACAAGTGTCTCTGGTGAAGGCCTCATTTCTCACATACACAGAGAACTGAGTCAAATTTATAAGAATACAAGTCATTCCCCAATTGATAAATGGTGAAAGGATATGAACAGGCAGTTTTCAGATGAAGGAATCAAAGCTATCAATAGTCATGAAAAAATGCTCTAAATCACTACTGATTAGAGAAATGCAAATTAAAATGGGAGGTACTACCTCATATTTAACAGATTGGCTAATATGACAGAAAAGGAAAATAATAAGTGTTGGAGATATAGGAAAATGGGGACACTAATGTACTGTTGTGAGTGGAGTTGTGAATTGATCCAACCATTCTGGAGAGTAATTTGGAACTATGACCAAAGAGCTACAAGATTGTGCATAACCTTTGATCTAGCAATACCATTATAAGTTCTGTGTCCCAAAGATATTTAAAAAGGGGAGGGGGGAGGGGAGAGACCTATTTGTACAAAATTATTTATAGCAGTTCTTTTTTGGTGGCAAATATTGAAAATTGAGGGGATGTCTATCAATTGGGAAATGACTGAACAAGTTGTGGTATATGATTTGATATGAAATGATGAGCAGGATGCTCTTAGAAAAAATTGGAAATATTTACATGAACTGATATTAGCAAAAGGAAGTGAATAGAACTGAAAAACATTGTACATAGTAACAGCAATTCTGTGCAGTGATCCACTGTGAATGATTTCGCTGTTCTCAGCAATACAGTGATCCCAGATGATTCCAAAGGACTCATGATGAAAAATGCTGTGCATGCCCAGAGAAAGAACCGATGCAATCTGAATGTATATTGAAGCATACTATTTTTCACTTTATTATTTTTGTAGGGGTTTTTTTGCCTGTGTGTTCTTTCACAATATGACTAATATGGAAATATGTTTTTGCATGATTCCACATGTACAACCTATATAAAATTCTTCTCTTCTTGGGGGAGAGAGGAGGGAAAGAATCTGGAACTCAAAATTTTAAAAAATGAATGTTAAAAATCGTTTTTACATGTAATTGGGAAGAAATAAAATCTTATTTAAAAATTGAATTGTGCTACTTGTAGACTTAGACATCTACTATATCCTCATTGACCTTCAATAAATTTAATTTGGATATGTTTTGTGTGGACCTGATTTACCAAAGAATTGTTCACTTGGAGAGGTATTTGTTGCTTAATGCAGGAGTTCAAAGTGGGTAGGAAAGCTTGATCAATTCTTTTCATTTGATTTTTTTCACATTAAATTTATTTACTTTTAGTTTATAACACTCAGTTCCACAATCCCTTGAGTTCCAAATTTTCTCCCCCTGCCTCTCCTCTCCCTTTGCCCCCAATGGCAGCATGCAATCTGATACAGGTTCTACAAATACCTTCATACTAAACGTTAGTCAAGTTGTAGAGAAGGATTATAACCAACGGAATGAACAATGAGAAAGAAGGAACAGAATGAAACAAAACAAAACAAAAATGAGAGAGAGCAAGTATTTTGCTTCAATCTGCATTCAGACTCTATAATTCTTTCTCTGCATGTGGATATCCCTTTCCATCATGAGTCCTTTGGAGTTGTCTTATAACCTTGCATTGCTGACAGGAGTCCAGTCTATCAAAGTTAGTCATCACAGATAAGATGTGTCTATAATTGTGTACAAAGTTCTCCTGGTTCTGCTCTTCTCATTCAGCATCAGTTTATATAAATCTCTCCGTGTTATTATGAAGTCTGTCTGCTCCTCATTTCTTATAGCACAACAGTATTCCATTACATTCGTATACCACAACTTGTTTAGTCATTCCCCAATTGATGGGCGTCCCCTTGGTTTCCAATTCTTTGCCACCACAAAAAGAGCTGCTATAAATATTTTTGTATATACAGGTCCTCCTCCCACTTGTATGTTCTCTTTAGAATACAGCCCTGGAAGTGGTATTGCTGGGTCAAAGGGTATGCACTTTTTTATAGCCCTTTGGACATGGTTCCAAATTGCTCTCCAGAATGGTTGGATCAGTTCACAACGCCACCAATGATGCATTCGTGTTCTAATTTTTCCACATCTTCTCCAGCATTTATCATTTTCCTGTTTTGTCATCTTAGCCAATCTGACCAGTGAAACATGGTACCTCAGATTTGTTTTGATTTGCATTTCTTTAATCAATAGTGATTTGGAGCATTTTTCATATGCTTATAGGTATCTTTAATTTTTTCCTCTGAAAACTGCCTGTTCATATCCTTTAACCATTTACCAATTGGGGAATGACTTGTATTCTTATAAATTTGACTCAGTTCTCTGTATATTTTAGAAATGAAGCCTTTATCAGAGACACTGGTTGTAAAAATTCTTTCCCAGTTTTCCACTTCCCTCCTAATCTTGGTTACATTGGCTTTATTTGTACAAAAACTTTTCAGTTTAATGCAATCATAATTATCCATTTTGCATTTTGTAATGCTCTCTCTCTCTCTTGTTTGGTCATAAATTCCTCCCTTCTCCATAGATCTGACAGGTAAACTATTCCTTACTCTCCCAGATAGCTTACAATATCAGCTTTTCTATCTAGATCATGGACCCATTTAGATTTCATTTTGGTGTATGGTGCAAGATATTAGTCACTTCTTTTCGTTTTGAGAAGAGTCCTGCAAACCCAAAGAAATAACCCTAATTCAAATTGGTGCCCTAAATGAGACTAATTCAGAAACTGCTGCCTCAGGCTATAGGGACATCCCTGTGATTGGATATTCTAACATTGTGTGGCTTGTGAGCCCGTATGAGTGTGCCTGCCATTAACTCTCATCAAATAAACTTTTTTATTGTTAAATCATTTTAGTTGTGTCTGATATTTGTGAGTCCTTTCAGAGTTTTCTTGGCAGAAATACTGGAGTGGTTTGCTATTTCCTTCTTTAGCTCATTTTACATATGAGGAAACTGAGGCAAACTGGGTTAAATGACTTTCCCAGTGTCACACAGCTAGTGTCTGAGGCTAGATTTGAAAATGAAGATGAGTCTTCTGAATTCCAAGCCCTGTGCTCTATCCCCTTAGCTGCCCTTCCCCACTAAGGGAAGGCATTTATTTAAATGGCACAGTAAGAGCAGTAGTTACAAAACGTTCCTACTTCCCACCCTCACCTGAAGTGAACTCTCCTACTAATACACACATAGTGAGGGTAAGTGGGCACAAGGGTAAAGTATAATTGTAATGAGGCATACCTGTAGAGAGTACCCGGGAGCCCAGGCAACTCACAACTCTGAAATTATGAGTCATTCTGCTACTGGGCTGGACTGGCTCCCTATAGGCCATGGAGTTTCTTATGGGCAGGTGTCTGAGTTGGGCTTTCTATTTACAGAGAAGGCATGGAATCTCTACTGAGGTCCATCCCCTCAGCTGAGCTGGTCTTTTGGCCAAAAGACAGCTCCTCACTGGACACAGATGCTGCTGAAATGGCTAGCTGGTGGACTAGCAAGTTACTTGGTTACTGCGTTGACTCTTCATAGGGTACAAGGTCCCTGGTGGACAGGTCAAATTTCCTAGACTTCCTGGCTTACTCTTCAGGGGATAAGCTACACTATCTACCCCCTCCAATCTCTGGCTCTGCTGGGTGTTACTGTACTCTTTCTGTGCTACCATGTTTCATTTTGTTTTTATCAGAGTTCTATCATACTCCTTCAGAAAGGGTAAAAACCTGTAGCCTAGGATTGGCATAAGACTCTCCTCTGAGATCTCAGTATCCTGGCTCAAGGCTTTGTCTCCTCCCAGGCAGGTAGGGATGGAACAGATATGCCCTCTCCTCTCCTTTTCAAGAATTCTTTCTGGGAGGTTCTCTCACTGAGAGACCCCATGCTTGCTTATGGTGACCATAGTTATATCAAACATATTTCTTTTGGGATCTTATGCAAATTAGTGGCTGGGGACAAAGACATTAAGGCACTCTGGGCTCTGGGGCAGTTCATTTTCTTTTCTGGACTCTTCATATGCGTCGAGATATCCAAAACCTCATACCTCTTTCAAGGTGTGGAATACTTAGTTCAGATGGGAAAGGGCCTCATCTTTATGCATCGTTGTCTCTGTCTTTGACCCCCAAGAACTCTAACTTTGCTGAAGTATTTTTTTAGGGCACAACCTTTCAAAGCCATCCAGTTAAACATCCCTATCTCATGTAGGAGAAACTGAGGCCCTGATAGCTGAAGAGTCTTGCTTAAGGTCACACAGAGAATAAGATGTAGCCCCAAGATTTTGACCTGGGTCCTCTTTCTCCCAAGCCAGCCTGCTTCTCCCCCTGTGCTGTATTCAGCATCTTCATCTACAAAACAGGGATGGTAAATAGTCCCTGTCTCAAGGGATTGTTCAAATCAAATCAGATAATGTGTAATGCACTTTACAAACCTTAACATCTCTATATGAATATGACCCATCTTTATTATCTTTCCTGGAACTGAAGTAAGACCCTATTCTAAGGTATAAAGACTTTTTTTTTCTTTTAAAGGTACCACTCTTTCTGTCCTGCCCATCCCCCAGTAATCTCTTCTTCCTCTTGCATTTTTCCTCCTCCTCTCAGCCTGTTTTGGGTACATTTCACTGAATGAACATAGACTGTGATGACAGCTCTGTGTGTGTGTGCGGGTGAGGGGTGTCTTCTGGTCCTATGCCTCCTTCACTATCCCACATGCTACCTCCCTGACTCACAGTTCTAAACCCAAATGCCTGGCTTAGCTGTGTGTGTGTGTGTGTGTGTGTGTGTGTGTGTGTGTGTGTGTGTGCTTGTGAGAGAGAGAGAAAATAAAAGATGCTTCAGTTAAAAAAAGATGCTTAAAAGTTGCCCTATTACAGATGCTTCAAAGTAAATTAGCACTGTGACTATTTTAAAATCCCTGACTCCCCGTTGTATCTCAGATCCCTCTTTATTTGGCTGTCCTCTCCCCCCACCCCCAACTCCAGCAACTGCCAAAAAAAAAAAAGAGCAGGTCAGTTGATGCTGTATTGAAGTTGACCACGACTTCCTTTCCTCTACTCCATGGAAACCCATTTGAAAACATTTGTTTCTCTTTAGCTTTTGGTTCAACCTCCCCAGATCTCCCCATATCCTAAATTGATTTTCTGCCAGGGGATGTGCCAGCAGAAGCTGGGGCTCATTGTTTCTCTGGAGTTGCCCAGCTCCCTCTGCTCATTCTCCATGTGCCATAAAACATTCTGTGTATTATGCGATAGCCTTGGCGTCCCCATGGCAACCAGCTCAGTTGTCTCCTTTCTGCACAAGATTAAGACTTCAGGTAGGAATCAGCAGTGGGAGTAGAGTAGTGGGGGGGTGATGGGGGTGGAGGCGGGGGAGGGCATAGGGGGAGGGAAGCAATCTAGGCCTTCTAGAAAGTGGCTGAGACAGAGGGTGATGAGAATCAGTAATGAAACAGAACAGGCCACGCCATCATTTTCCAAATATGAGGTTATTCACAATATAACACAATTCTCTAATGTTTTATGCACCACAGTTTTCTGGACAACTTGGACCATGTTTGGTGTCAGTCTGTGGATTTTTATTGGGCTTAGGTTGTGACAGAGCACCGACTTTTCCCCTTCCTAGTCTGGGTTCCATATTACTGGGTTCAGTCCCTTCCTGTCTGTATTAATTGTGGTGCTATGAAGTCAGCTTGAGCCTGCTGGGAGTTGTCATGACAACACAGCTGGATTTCTGGACAGGTTAGTAAGGGAAAGGGGGATGAGATTAGTTTTCTCCCCCTCCTTTCCAATAAAGGCTTAATAAACTCTGTCATGCCAATTATTGTGTTCCTTCCCTGATAATAACAACAAAGATTATAGCAATAGACATTTATACAGGCTTTAAGATTTATAAAACATTTGACGTAGACTGTCTTATTTGAATCTTACACTGACCCTTTCAAGGTAGGTCCTATAGATATTCTTCCCATTTTATAGATGAGAAAACTGATTCTCACATAGGCTTGATGACTTGCCCGTGACCACTTAGATAAGTAAGTATTGGAGATGAGATCTGAAGCCAGATTTTCCTGATTCCCAGTTGGGTGCTATGTCCACTCCACAGTGCTGCCCAGCTTGTGGCCATTAATGGACTTAGGTTTGTTTAAATATGGCTTCAGACACTTCCTAACCGTGTGACTCTGGGCAAGTCTCTGTCTGCCTCAGTTTACTCCACTGCAAAATGGGAATAATAACAGCACCTACCTCACAGGATTGTTGTGAGGATTAAGTGAGATATTTGTAAAGGACTTAGCATAGTGCTCCGTACAGAGCAGGCACTTAACAAATACTTATTCCCTTCCCCCTTCACTAAATGGTCAGGATTTCCATCTAGATGTTTCTCTTTGGAATAGATATATGAGTATATAGATTATAAGCCCCTTGAGGGCATGGATCTGCCAATCTAATCATCTTTGTAGCAACAGAGTAGTTACCCAAATGTTTGCTGAGTGAATGAAAGAATGTATGACTACCCCTTACCCTCATACATCAAATACCTCAGTACCCACAGGAACATGACTAGCTCCTTGTTTTTCAAATCTACCCTTGGTGGATTTCTCTCATTGCTAGAGGTCATACTTTAGTCCAGCTGGAAGCATGATTAATAGTTATGATTTGGCACCAGAGATTAGTACATTCTCAACCTCATGGTGAACCAGTTAATACTGCTTTATTCAGCTGTCAAGTGGAGCCAAAAAGCTCTGGGCCAGGGAGTCTCCACCACAAACTAACTGTATTACTTTGAGGAAGTTATTTTGTGTCTCTGGGCTTCAGTTTCCTCATCCAAATGATAATCATAAAAGGTGCTTACCATTGCTAAAAAATAGATACTTTTATATATAAGTAGGAAAGTATAATGGGAATCCTGCCCTTTATAACTTGGCCCCTTTCTACCTTTCTAATCTTATACCTTGCTCTCTTCCAAGCTCTTATTCTTCCATTCTTTTTTTTTAATAGTTTAGAGATTTTATTCTAATAGTTTTAATTACAGAGTTTGTTGAGATGAAAACTGAAAACAAGTATACAGGTATACAAAACAGGCGATTACTAACCGTGTATTGAAAGCAATATATTTCTATAAGACTAAACAAACCAGTTCTGAGTTTTTCTCGAGACAGCTTAACAGCTCCAGCTTCTTAGTGTTTATCAGAATACAAAAGGGGAAGAAAAGTAGAGATTTGTTTTTCAGATGGTAAATCTGACCCTTGTAGTAATGAGGGGTAGTAAAGGACATTTCACACATATGCAGATGTGAGGAATGGTCCAAAACAGGACCGAATACTTCTAGAATGGAATGACTCCCCAAGCTCTCATGCTCAATTTATTTTCTTTCAAAACCTGGACACCATAGAGAAATGCCTGGTGTTCTTGACTGTGATTTTGAAATATCTCCAGCCAAGCTTTGAGGCTAATGTAGGCTGTTCTTACTGTGGAGAGGTTTCAAACAGAAGCACCACACTGTACTTCACCAACATTTAAAAGCAGTTTTTTGTTGTCCAAATATGTCATAAAAGTTCTTCTCAACGTTTATAACCAGCCATCAATTGTGTCCTTTCTAAGAGTTATTCAAGTGTGATGGAGAACCGATCCTAGCCTAACTTGAACTACCTGGGGAGAGGGGGGTGGAGGGAGTGGGGATAGTCTAGTTCTAAATGGTTTGTGATTGAAGATCTCGTGCTCTCCGTGAGCAGCCTGCTCTGAGCCACAGCCGCAAAGCTCTTCTTCCTGGCAAGGATCTGCGTAAGCACAAACACAAGCACAAATTCTACGAAGTGCATAAAGATTTCTCTTTTGACTGCAAAATTCATCACTCGTTTGATTTTTGACTATTGTTTCTCAAGTTTCCAAAGAGAAACTGCAGACAATTACAGTGGTCTCGTGTTTAAGCTGTTAACTGCAAAACCTATTCTGTTCGGTGTGTTTAAGTGTTTTACTTGTCTTTTGAAATTTTTTTACTATTTTAGAAAAATACACTGAATTCAGGTTAAAAATCAATCACCAAAATGGATCTCAATACACATCTCACAAGCCAGCAGGAGCAGCATTCCACTGTGTGGCTGCACATTAACCCCCAGTAACCCAAGAGTCAAGATGCTTAAAATCCCTTCCCAGTACTAAACAGTGAGCTGATTTTTTTTATAACAGAAAAAGCTGAGTAATATTGCATAGGAGTGTGAGAAACTGCCCCATTGGAAACAAAAACTATTTACATTAAATAGGAAACTTATTTTCAGGCCTGTATTTGCCACATTTACAGCATGGTATAATACATGCTGTGACAATGGATAGGAAAAAATAAAAAAACAGCTTCTGGCCTTCAATATCACAGAGCACACTTTGCCCCATGAGAGTAAAGCAAAGGACGAATGGGAGGAAATAAGAGGGAGAGAAGGAAAGAGGGAAGAAGGACTTTTGTTGTTTCATTTTTGGTTTTGGACCTGTTTAGACAACCAGTTTGGTCCCCACTAGTGGCACAGGTTTTTTGGATGTACCAGTTTCTGTGAGGAAGAGAATGAAGTCCAAGTTTATCTGTGATTTCAGTTCCATTCATGACATTGACAAGATCTTGTTTGTTAGCAAACACTAATAAGATGGCCTCTCTCAGCTCATCCTCTGCCAACATTCTCATCAGTTCTTCCGGGACCCCATTCACTTGTTCTCTGTTATTACCTTCAACCACAAAAATCAGTCCTTCTTTTCTAGAAGTAATGGCACCATAGGGGTGGAATCTTGCCCTGGCCACCTACGTCCCACATCCTGAAGTTAATGTTTTGTATTCTACAGTTTCTACTTTGAAACCTACAGTGGGAATAGTAGTTACTATCTCACCCAGCTTCAGTTTGTACGAAATAGTTGTCTGAAATGCAGCATCCAGACCAAAAGTTAGAATCCACTTTTTTTTTTTTTAACCAAGGGGAGCCCCTTGAAGAGGTTAGCAAATATATTCCCCATGTTCCGAGTGTGAAGTGTTGAACGCTGAGAAAGGAACCTCCTCGATCCTGAGACTTGGGCTTCCAGCCTCCTCACCCAAGAGTGAAGTTCCTAATATATATGATCTCATTTCCAAGTACCAACAACCCTGGGAAGTAGGTTCTAAAGGTATTGTTCCCTCTATTCTACAGATGAGTACACTGATGCTCATGTTCCATTCCCACAAAATAGCAGCTCCCGATGGCAGCCATGTCAGTACCCTTATTTTTCCATTCTTAACATACTCTGTGACCTAATGACACTGACTGCCTTGCTGTTCTTTTAACACAACATTTTTACCCACTGCCTCCCATGCCTAAAATGTTCTTTCTCTTCATCTCTACTTCTGTACTTCCCTGACATGCTTTAAGTCGCAGCTAAAATCCCCGCTTCTACAAGGAGCTTTCCCAAACCCTCTAATTCTCTGTTGATTGTTTCCAATTTATCCTGTATATAGCGTTTCTGTACATACTTGTTTATACATTGTCTCTCCTGTATTGGACTCTGAGGGCAGGGACTATTTTCCCACCTCTTTCCTGGCACAGAGTAGTTACTTAATAGATGCTAACTGACTGATTGACTAAAAATTGCTATCATTGTGATCATGGGCAAGTCATTTAAGTATACTAAAGGTGTGGCTTTTTGACTGAACCCAAGTTTTACAGAACAAATCCTTTTATTAAGGGGATTTGTTCTGCAAAGTTTGGATTCAATCAAAAGGCTGCACTTGAGGACCTAGAGGGCCACAGGTTCCCCACCCCTTTAGGGCATTACAGTCCCAATCACTTAGGCTCACAACCTTCATGTCATCCTAAACCCTCTCTCACCCCACGTATCCAATCTGCGGTCAAATCTTGTCATTTTTGTTTTTATAACATTTTTCCTATTTGTTCCTTTCTCTCCCCTGCCTTGGTGCAAAGACCTCATTG
The DNA here is from genome assembly GCA_028627135.1 of Pseudochirops cupreus. Classification (NCBI taxonomy): domain Eukaryota; kingdom Metazoa; phylum Chordata; class Mammalia; order Diprotodontia; family Pseudocheiridae; genus Pseudochirops; species Pseudochirops cupreus. Next base: position 174,863,407 of record CM053584.1, on the reverse strand, counting down.
TCTCATGCCTGGACTGTTAAACTGGTTGGTCTCCCTCCCTACCTCAGGTAGAGCCCTTCCCACTCTGACATCTTCCACTTAGTTGCCAAAGTAATTCTCTTAAAGCACAGGTCTGACCGTTATTACCACCACCCCTACTGAAAAACCTTAGCTTAAAAGGTCAAGGCCCCCCACTGTATTCTGGGCCATCACCAGTCATCATGAATTTTGTCTTGCCTGCACTTCAACAGCTCTGGAGGAGAGAGTGAGGCTGATGACGTTGCACAGCTTTGTCTTACTGAAATCCAGTTCACTGGCAAGTCAAGACATCACCCTCCTGATGTCATTGGTCCTCTTCAAGAACAAAGGATGAACAGCAACCGCAACAACCACCCCTAACTCAATAAACTCCAGGGGTTTCCTATTCTAGGATCAAATATAAAGTCGCCTGGCTTTTAAAGACCTTTCCAACCTGTTTTCTACCTTTCCAGTCTTCTCCTTTACTCCCTTCTATAGAGCCCACAATCCAGCTATGCCCTCCATTTCCCAGCCTTGTACCTTTGCAGAAGTTATTCCCCATACTTGGAATGCTTTCCTTCCCCACCTCATCACCTCCATATCCTGACTTCCCTAGCTTCCTTGAAGACTCAGTTCAAATCCTACCTTCTGTAGAAAGCTTTTTTCAGTCTCCCTTACTACTCTTTTACCTTAGAGATTGTCCTCCACCTGCAAGGAGCCATTTCCAGTCATCCTAATTTATATCTTACCACTGGACCCAGATGGCTCAGGAGGAGAAAGTGAGGCTGGTGATTTTGCACAGCCCTCCCTCACTGAAATCCAATTCACTTGTAAGTCATGGCATTACCTTCCTGCTGTCATGGTCCTCTTCAAAAATAAAGGACAGACAACAACAATCCTCCATCTACACTAGACAGATAAATAGATAGATAGATAGACAGATAGATGATAGATAGATAGATGACAGATAGATAAATAGATAGAAGATTGATCGATAGATACAGATATAGATATCCTATACACGTATCCATATACACATCTATGTACACACACACACACACATGAAATTTACATGTTTTTTCCTTTTTTAGAATGTGAATTCCTTAAGAGCAGAGACCATCCCCCCCTTTTTTTGTACCCCCCAGTGCTTAGCATATGCCTGGAACACAATAAATGCTTAATAAAGGCTATCTTATTCTTCTTGTTGACATTCAAATAGAAACTGTTCAGCAACAAGTTATTACCTTACTATTATTCCTTTCTATTTAATGTTTTATGGATGACTGCCCAGGTGGATGAAATGGCTGCATTTTGTAACTGAATAAAAGTATTGGACTGTAATTTCCTATTCTGTAGGATCACTGAAAGAAGCATCTTCAGGACAATTCCAAGATCAGAAAGGATGATGGGATACATTTCTCATAGTGTTCCCACAGTTTTAATTTCTGTCACTAGGTTTCCATATTTTGAACACTTTCCACTTTATGTTGTTTAGAGATTATGATATCCAGTGTGTCAGCATTTATTAAAATACTGTTTTAACTTTTCCTGATTTCTGTTGTCTGGGTGCACACAATAATGCTGAAGCTTCATTTTATATTATTTGCAATGTACTTGTTAAATCCCCAAGCGTATTTTGAGGTCCTCATTTGTAACAAGGGGGTTTGCTGTCTGTTAGTTTATTAAAGAGACTGAACTTCTGACGCATAATTTTGGCCACAAGACCAAGTCTTTCTATGTATTTTGTAGTTGTTTAATTTTAGCCCAGTTTCTACTGTTTCGTTGTATAATCTGCACAGACTAATATATCTAGACTCATTAAGAATAACTTTTCCATAATTTCTTGTGACAATGGTCTGAGCCTGAATTGCTATTGTATAAACCAGTCTAATGACTCGGTCATGGGGTTTTAGTCATGGAGGATCTTTTGAATCTGCTCTTAGATTTTTTGTTGTTCAATCATGGCCAACTCTTTGTGATCCCATTTAGGGTTTTCTTGGCAAAGATATTTTAGTAGTTTGCCATTTCCTTCTCAGATGAGGAAACTGAGGCAAATAAAAGACTTGCCCAGGGTCACACAGCTAGTAAGTGTCTGAGGCTGGAATTGAATTCATGAAGATGAGTCTTCCTGACTTCAGTCCATTGCGTCACTCTAACCATTGTGCCACCCAGTCGCCTCTTAGATCTTAGATGCATAAAATTGGCTCCACCTATGAAAGTGTCTCCTCCTTTGCCTGAAGGTAAACCACATTAATTTATATTCACCAAATCTAAGACTGTATTGCCTGCCTTTTCTGTTGCTTTGTGAAGTTATGTCTACTTATCTGAAGCAATTCTAATTTTAACCTTTTTATCATAAACTATACTAAAATGATGATGACATTTTTATTGTTACCTCATTCTCATCTTTCTTTGGAGTTGAAACAGAAATGATCCTAGAACAAGTCATTATCCTTCTAAATTTTCTTCTGTTTAATATTCTGTGGACCATTATACCAGTTGATGAAATAAATGCTTTTTGGTAACTGAATAAAAGTTATTTATATGTAAACTCTTTCTGCTCTGGGTTCACTGAAAGCACCTTTGAGATAACTCCAGTAACATGATAAAATGAGTTGACATGCAGGCAAGATGACAGGGGTTGTAGTTCATTTCAAGTCAAATGAAGAGGGGTTTGAACTGGCCTGTGGGAGTAAACCCAGGAAATGTGTGCTTTCCAATCTCCATTGGAAACTTCTGGGAACTGCAGGAGAAATGGAACTCAGCACTGAAAGATTTGTAATTTGAGATTATAAAGCAGGGAGCAGCTAGGTGGCGCAGTGAATAGAACACTGGTCCTGGAGTCAGGAGGACTTGAGTTCAAATTTGACCTCAGACACTTGACCTGTATTAGCTGTGTCACTTAACCCCAATTGCCTTGCCTTTTTCCCTTCAAAAAAAAAAAGAGATTATAAAGCAGTCCCCTCACTGACCATGGAGCAAAAATAACCGCTAATACAGTGGATTTTTAAAAGGAAGTGATCCCTGCCCCGCACCCCCTGCCCAGTCTCTCTCTAGTTTCTGGTTACATATGTCTGAAGCTATCCTTAGAAGGGTGAGGAATGCTATATACATCTTCACTCAGCATGGCAACATAGAGACCACTCCTAGGATACAGCTAGAGCAGGGGGACTCAACCAGGCAAACTTGAGGCTAGGCCTTTAGCTGCCTCTTGGTGCATGTGACAGATCATAGGTGACAATATAGCAATCCTAAGAGAACTGTCCAGTCTTGAGGCATCATTATGAGAGCAAGAGGTTGGAAATCCTGAGTCCATCAGTCAGGGCTGACTTGCAGAAAAGGTAATTTCTATGTCAGAGAAGACAGACACCAACAAGAGTTGGAGTCTAAGTCCTGGCCTGGTTTGCCAGAATACATGAACCTAGAGGGAATTATTAGAACAAGGTAGAACCAAGAAGAAATGGAAAGTGTCTATTCCATCATCATGCCAAATGCTTTATATTCTGATGGCTTTAAGCCCCAGCTTCTCAAGAAGAGTATAGTAGTCATTATGTTATAAATTATTAATTGCTGAAGTCTAGTCAATGCGTACTTGCCAGAGCCTTTTATATTAAGCACTTCTTTTGTTTAAGAAATAAATACCTTGGGGCAGCTAGATGGCTCAGTGATAGAGCACTGGCCCTAAAGTCAGAAGGACCTGAGTTCAAATTCGACCTCAGACATTTGACATACTTACTAGCTATGTGACCTTGGGCAAGTCACTTAACCCCAATTGCCTTGCTTTCTCCCCTTCAAAAAAAATAAAAGAAACAAATACCTACCTCATACCCCATTTCCATTGTATCTTGTGTACCTTTCTATTCTCCCATTTGAGAAGGCTTTAGGTTTTATCTTATGCCTAAAGTCTTTTCAAAGGGGAATAAAAGGGGTCTGACCTTTCTTCTAGATGTCTAGACTTCTCTTGGAATAAATCCAGCCCACTGTGTTTGTGGGTCCAGAGTTGAAAGCTGCTCTTTTGTGGAGAGGGTGCATTGCTCTAACCTAGTGAGCCCATTTTGCCCACTTAGCAGTTTTAATTGTTAGACAAATATTGGAGGAACTAGCCTTGGCAGCCTTAGATCATGGACAATGTTCTCTGCTGCCAGTTTATGTGGAGGCTTGGTGAGCTGACTTCTGAAAATAGAGTTTAGAGAGGTCCTTTCCCTCTCTGCTTCAGAGCATGCACAAGTATCCTCTAACTTTTTCCTACTGACTTACTACATGGTGACAAAAGCATCTTAATTAGCTGCCAAACCTGAATTGAGTGTGCAATGTATAAGAGGCTCAGACAGATAAACCTGTTCTTTCTTGCCTGGTGGCAAAGGAGGCAAGAATTGCTGCAGGCCTTCAGATGAAGGAGAAGCTCTTCATTCTTCTCTGCCACCTAACCACCAATGTGTCTGTGAGTACCTAACATGTCTATTTCTTCTGTTTCTTGTATATCATTCTTTCTTGATCTTAAGTGAATGGGTATACGGAATAGCCCAGGTTAGGACCCTGTCAACTTTGAAAGGTCAGAAAAGCCATCGCATGTCCCCTCAGTGACCAGAGTTGATGGCAGCAGTAGTGAAATCCAGTGAGAATCCAGCTCTGAAGAATAACTCATTTGAACCAGCTCAACAGTGAATTGGTGGCACAGTAGACAGAGTGATACGCTTGGAGTCAGGAGGACCTGAGTTCCAATCTGGCCTCAGACACTTACTAGTTATATGACCCTGGGCAAGTCACTTAACCCTATTTGCTTCAGTTTCCTCATCTGTAAAATGGACTTTAGAAGGAAATGGCAAACCACTCCAGTATCTTTGCCAAGAAAACCCCATGAAGAGTGAGAATGACTGAAAAGTACTGAACATCAACCTTAGTGAATTGGCCTAGCAGCTGTGTTTGCGTAACCAATGTTTATGCCACACCTAGAAGTGAACTTGGTTGGGACTCCTAGAACGGAAAAAAGAATTCTCAAGATCAGGAAGGAAATACTACCCCTCATCTCTGTACCTCATGGTGAAGGGGAACTTTTCTTAGTAAACACTTCAAGCATAGGACCCTTCTTCCCAGGGACAAATGTGTGTAGTGGGAGGCTATAGCCACAGTTTGGGTTACTGTTGTGCTTTGGTTCTTATTATAGCTTCTTGGTAAATATTTCTTTAGAAAAGCTGTAACGTTGACTGTTAATTGACATCAGAGAGAAGTTAATGGGCCATTTGATATTAGGGATAACACATCAGATAGGGACTCTGAATAGCAGTACTAGAAAACCTCCCAAGTCTTCAGGGTTACCCCCAGATCTCTGAGGGGATAAGTATTCAGTGGCCTTTTGGGCACTCAACCTGTCAGTATGAGTAGAAGGTTGGGAAAAGGAGCTCAGAGCCTGCAAGATTGGCAGTAGGCAAAGTATAATGCATATACTTTAAAGATCTGGTCCTCATTGGGCAGCTCCCACGTTACACAAAGAACATCAAAGAAGATTGTATATGCAACTGCAAAAAAATATGAAATTTAACACAATAGTAACAAAACTGCCTTGCTTACTCTGCCTTCTTCTGAACTTCCACTCTTTTATGTATTTTAATATATTTTATTTATTTAAATATTTCCCAATTACATGTAAAGGTTTTTTTTAACATTTATTTTTTTTTAAATTTTGAGTTCCAAATTCTCTACCTCCCTCTGCTCTCCCTCACCCCTTGATTATGCCTGTGAAGTCACGTAAAGCATATTTCTATATTAGCCATATTGCAAAAAAAAAAGCAAGAAACAATTTTTAAATGAAAAGAATATGCTTTAACCTGCACTCAGAGTTGATCATTTCTCTCTTTGGAGATGGATATCATTTTTTTTTTATCATAAGTCCTTTGGGAATTGTGGTATATAATTGTGATGGAATATTGTTGTATTCCATAGAAATGATGAGAGGGATGTTTTCAGAAAAACCTGGGAAGACTTACATGAAATGATGCAAAGTGAAGCAAGCAGAACCAGGAAAACATTATACAAAATAACAGCAATATTGTAATGATGATCAGCCATGACTTAACTATTCTCAGCAAGACAACGATCTAAGACAATTCTGAAGAACTTACGATGAAAAATGTTATCCACCTCCAGAGAAAGAACTGGTGGAATCTAAATTCAGATTGAAGTACACTAAAGAGAAAAAAACCTTTATTATTCTTGGGTTTTGATACATAGTTAATATGAAAATGTTTTTCATGACTGCACATGTATACTCTATATCAAATTACTTGCCATCTCAAGGAGGGAAGAGAGAGGGAGAAAGGGGGAGAATTTGGAAATAAAAATTTTTTTAAAAGAATGTTAATTTGTTTTTACATGTAATTGAGAAAAAATAAGATTAAAAAGACATTTTTGAAAAGTATGTCTTGGAATTGTCATGGATCATTGTATTTATCAGAGGAGTTAAGTCTTTCTCAGCTGATCATTGTTTTGATTTTGCTGTTACTATATACAATGTTCTTCTACTTCTGCTTTCTTCACTTTGCATCAGTTCATATAAAACTTCCCAGATTTTCCTAAAACCATTTCTCTTATGTATTTTTAAAAATATTTCATTGTTTCTCTTTTATCCTTTTCTTTTTTGCATTACTACCCCATCCCCAATTGCTGTAAGTAAAACAAAGCAATAATGCATAGGCTGTGTCTAAAAATACCTGTCTCACTCTGTACTTCTAGTATATCAACTTTCAATCAAGATGAAGATGGCATACTTCATCATCAGTCTTCTGCAGCCATGACTGACTCCTGCATTGATCAGCAATCTGCAGTCTTTCAAAGTCATTTTCTTTTACATGATTGTAGTCACTGCATCAATTATTCTTTTGGTCCTGTTTCACCTAGTTTCAGGGCTTATAAGTCTTCCCAAGATTCTCTGAATCTGTCACATTTATAATTTATTTTGATGTAATAATATTCCATTAAATATACATGTTCATCTATTCCATACTTTGTTTCTAGTCCTTCACTACAATGAAAAGCTCAGTCAATAGTTGTTTTTAAGTTGTTATGAATTAATTAGATGTCTGAGTCATTGTGAGAAATAGTTTTATCTTTGATAATGCTCCATCCCAGTATAGCTTATTTGTTCCTAAGGATAGTTTGTGGTCTGTATTTGTAGTATGGGTATCTGTTTGTTTGTGAAGAATAGTGTGCTTTGATTGTATAATTCTGGCCACCTGATCATGTCTTCCTAGGTTTTCTATAATTACTGGATTTTTCACAATCTCTAGTGGCACATAACAGAGTTGTTGTTGTTTTTATCATTTTCTTGCATGATGTGTATGAATAAATCTGGAGTCATCAAAGGTCATTTTATTTCCATAATTTCTGGCAGCAATAACCTGAGTCTGAATTGCTATGATAAATTTCAGTTTCTATAAACTAGTCTACAGAATTTTCAAATGAATTTGGCCATTTGTTTGATATTTCTTTTTGCTTGAGTTCAGGTAGTGAGGGGATGGATAGAGCACTAGACCTGGAGTTAGGTAGACCTGAGCTCACATTCATCCTCAGACCCTTGTTAACTGTGTGATCCTGTTCAAGTCACTTAACCTCTGCTTCATTTCTCCAATAATAGTACCTACCTCCCAGGGTTATTGTGAGGATAAAGTGAAATATTATTTGTAAAACACTTTGCAAATCTGAAAAGAGTTCTGTATACATGCCAGTTATTTTTATTTCATGAGAATGTTACCCATGGAGGGCATTTTGATTCCACTCTTGGATCTTAGCATTTTCATAGGCTTCAATGAGTACAGTGGTGTATACTTATTGTCAATCTTTACTATTACTTGGTGATAATGATATCTTTTTGTTCTAAAAGTGTTTTGTATGTCTTTAACCTCTTTACTGTGCATACTTGGAAAATCTGTCAATCCTCTTCCTCCTTTTTGATGAGGAAGTTTGTAACTGTCTCAGGATGATGGGTCTAGTGTTAATTATATTTCACACACAAATTTTATATGGGTTTTTGTTAGGATAGTTTCCAAATATGTTATTGTTCATTTTATAGTTTCAAACTATTTTGAAAAAAAAATCCTTTGAATGCATTCTTCCAATTGAGCTTTGATTTTGGGTTTGCCAGTAGGCCTTTTGATGTACAAAAGGACAGTTTTCCCTTGATGGCTTTATGTTAGATATACCTTGCCTAGACCCTTGGATTCAAGGTCCAAGGTTTCAGTCTCAATTTTTTCATTGGCATAAATTAAGAATTTTATGCTTACCATTCCAAATGACATTTTTATGACACTGAAGAGTCATGAGATGAAGAAACTATTTCGTGTGTTTTATTAAAATTTCTTTTTTTATTATGCACTTGGCAAACCTGAGTATTTTAATGTACAAAGAATAGAAAGAGAATATTGTCTATGAAGCTGAACTTCTGTTATGTCTAGTTTTCAAAAGTATATATTAAATGTAACACTATAGTAATTTGTTTCATGTGTTTTTGATGGAGCCATGTCACTTGGTATCCTCTATGTACATGAAGTGATTCATAAGATATTTTGGTATAACTCCCTCTTTAACTTGGAAACCTTACCCAGTTGTATTTAGGAAAGATGACAATGTGTCTGAGGCTAGAGAGAACCATAATATGGTTGAACTGTCTTTCTGTAAAATGCCACTTTTTGTATCTGTAGCACTCCATTTGGGCTCCCTTGCCACTCACAGGTCATTTTTCCCTGAGGACAACTACTCTATCAGTGTATACTCTTTACACCAGAGATTTTAATGCACTCACCAGTGCACTTTTCATTACTCTGGCTGGTCAGAAGACATAATTAACTTAAGGTAATAAGGCAAAAGCTCTTACTGAAATGGCATAGCAAAAATCAAAACCCAGTAACAAAGCATGTCTTCCATAAATATGATGAATGCTCTACCATGAATACAGCATCAGTGGCAAGACACAGATGTGGCCAAGGCACACAAGATGAGGGACAAGTCATTTTCCTCTAGTGATGTAGGTTTGTTGGTATCTTCACATTGCTCCTGCAGAACTTTCATCTGAGAGAGAGATGATGAAGAGTTTTGCCAGTGGATGTTGTTACAAAGGGGCAGTTTGACTGAAGAGAGTTTATTCCCCTCCTCCCCCACCCCCAACAGAAGGGACATAGAACATGTTTGACTCTACCTCAGGACTGGACTTGGGGCAGTATCTTCCCTCTGATTATGCCTCCTACTTCCCCCTTCCTTCATCAGCCTCAGGTATCCATGTTCAAAGTGAACCTGCCTATTGGAACAAAAAGATAAGCTTGAGATTTATATTCCCTTGCTACTTCGGGGAAGCAAATTAACATAGGTTATTCATGAAATTCATAAAAATTCTCAGCACACAGGTGACTAGAGAGTCACTAGACTAGAGATGAGACTTCCATCCAGTAAGATTCTATATAGTGAAATTGCCACATTTTTTGTTGTTGTTTAATCATTTTTAAGTTATGTCCAACTCTTTATGACCTCATTTGGGGTTTTTTTGGCAGATACTGGAGTGGTTTGCTATTTCCTTCTCCAGCTCATTTTAAAAATGAGAAAGTTGAGGCAAATAAGATTAAGTGACTTGCCTAAGATCACACAGCTAGTGAAAAGTCAGATTTTAACTTGGAAAGACGAGTCTTTCTGACTCAAGACCTCACAGTATCCACTGTACCACCTAGCTGCCTTTCTATTAACTATGTATTATAAATTTCCATTCACTTTCTTTAAAGGTAAAATAAGGTGGTTGAATTGGTGACTCCTTCCCTGGAACCACCATTTTAGGAAGGTCTCCTGACCTGTTTCACCTCATTCATTCCTGAATTCATTCCCCAGATTCCTCTTTTTCCTCACTTGCTACTTGGCCCTTCAAGGATAACCTTACTCCTTCCTTTTCCCATATGTTGTCTTCCTTTATTAGGATATGAGCTCCCCAAAGAGAGAGACTGTTGGTTTGTTTATATTTTTATCCCCAATGCTTAGCCTAGTGTCTGGCATATGGGAAGCATTTAATAAATGATCTATGTGTCCTTGTGTCTCTGTGTCTGTCTGTCTGTCTAATCATGTACCGATGGTAATGGAACTAAAGGAGAAGTAGAAAGTGGTGTAAATCTATCATTTTCCTACTAGTTTTCAGGATAGAGGTAGTTCAGCAACTCTCTGCTGGATTACCCCATAAGCAAGGCAGGGATCAAGCAAAAGAAAGATTCCAGCTATTGGAATTTTTAGGGTCAAATCTCATGCAAAGCTTTTTCCATTGCTGTATCTTCTCTCTCAATCTCTCTGTCTCTCTGTCTCTGTTTCCGTCTCTCTCTCTCTCTCTCTCTCTCTCTCTCTCTCTGTCTCTGTCTCTGTCTCTCTCTCTCTCTGTCTCCCCACCCTATGACATTCAGACTTCCATAGACAAGCATAAGCCCCTATAGACCCAATCATGACATAGAGTATTCCGTTTCTTCTTGAGGTGAAAAGAAAAACCCTTCATGTCCCAGGAGATCTAAATGGACCTAGAGAGGAATTCATCTGAACCTGACCAAGCATCCCATTTCACTAGTATTTCATGAATCAGTATGAAATGTTTGAGCCAATAAGTATGGATCTTGTCTGGTTCTGTCATTTTAAGTTTTGCAGAGGCGTTAGAGTGTCTAGGCCTTATTTAATGGAACTTTTCCCCTCTCATTTATGTTAACAGTGTGCAAATTTTTATGTTTCTTAATTGATACAATCTGTGTTTTCATTCCTTTCTTCAAATATTCTTTATTAATTATAATTTTATTGCATTGTGTTCAATAAAGTGTATGTATAATATTTCTGCTTTTCTGCATTTGTTTTTGAGGCTTTTTTGTGGTATGGGCAGTCATATAGTTCACCAGAAATTTTCTGCATCTTCCTCCTTTGAGGGATTTCCCTCTCACCTAATTTCTTCACTTCTTAAGCCTCTATAGCAAAGTTTTTGATTAATGTTTAATGGAGTAATGGATTATTCTGTTCTTTACACTTCTTTGACTATTCAGATCACTTTTACCTTGATAATCATTTAATAGCAATTTAATAGCCTCAATAACGGCCAGGGTCTGAACTAACCAACCAAAAGAAGGCCTAACGGCTCCTTTGTTCTCTGAGTAAACTCAGAGAATGTGTCAACAAAGCCAGACTTTATGGCCATTACGGATGAGACCCTTAACCCGAGGCACTAACTTGAGTAATGGGATTTTTTCTCATCTTCATATTTTTTGGACATATACTATATTATGGCATGTTAATGGTAAAGAAAATACAGGTCTCTTGGGTCATCATTTCAACTGACACTTTGTCAACTCTCTTATTTTGTTGTATTTACCACCTATTCAATTAAGAAAATTCCTTTCTCTACAATGATTAAACATTTATGGAGATCATCAATTTGAGTGACACACCCTGAATTGGAATGGTTCTAAAATGTATTTAAGTTTTCTCATTCTTTCGTTCAGGAGTCAGATTTTAGTCTGGCTCCATACATATATGTATGCGACTGGCTTTAAGGGAACAAACAATATGGATTTACCTATCACCTACTCTGTTTGCTTCCTTTAACCAAACTTTCACATTTTGCTTTTAATTGCTGATTAAGGAAAATTTCTAATACACTTTTATTTTCCAGATTCCTTTTTAAATGTTTCTTTTTTGTCAGCTTTAATTGGATACTATAACATTCAAACTGTCCACTACTTGTACCAGTTCTTATAATATTCTTGTAATGTTCCATTGTCTTTCCACAGATCTTTGGTAGCTCTCTTCAATGGCTTCTGCCATTAGAGTATATGAAATCTATTCTTAAGACTATTCCTTGATACCTTCATGTTTCTTGCTATGGTTTGAATTGTGATGGCAGCAACTGCATATGATATGTAAAAGTCCTGAAGTACAGGATGCCCCAAAAGACTTAGTTCTGTTTTAAGCTTGAATAACTTAGATGCGTTTAAGCTTCAACAGCTTAAAACTTCCCTAAGACTTTTGGAACATGCTGCATCGCCATACTTTAGGTCAAATATTATGGGGAAATATGTCAACTTAAAAATTACTTATAGTTGGACTCATGCCATCCAACCCAAAAAAGAGCTTTTAAAAATTCCTGAAGTGCACATCTTCTTTTCAAATTCATTGGAGATCTATTTTTCTCATGTGTTCAATTTTTTTTAAAAATTGATTACTGATATCTTGTTTTTACATTACCTACATTTCCATATACATATGTATACATATATATACATATATATGTATACATATGTATATATATGTGTGTATATATATAGATATATATATAGATATATAGATATATAAAATATGTATCTTCTCCTTCCCTCTTCATTATAGCAAAGAATAAAAAGGAGAAGGAAAAAGTTCATCAAAACTAAATAACGTTTTGATGTAGCCCTTTTCACAGATAGTCCCTATCCTCTGCAAAGAAGGTGTGGAAGTCCCTTCTCAGCTCCTTTTATTTTTGTATTATATTTTTTGCTTTTTGGAGGGGGGAAGGTAGGGCAATTGGGGTTAAGTGACTTGCCCAAGGTCACATGGCTAGTAAGTGTTAAGTGTCTGAGGCTGGATTTGAACTCAGGAACTCCGACTTCAGGGCTGGTGCTCTATTCACTATGCCATCTAGCTGCCCCTCAGCTCCTTTTATTTAAACTTCCTTTCTATCATTATGAACTTGAAAACATCTACAAATAGGAACATTTCTCTATACAAAGAACAGAAAATGAGAACTAAATGTAAAGTTGTGAATCTCTACTAAAAAAATTTTTTTTTAATTTCCAGTTTAACACTGTAGCTCTCATACTGCTATGCTTTTCTGAGTTCTCTTTACAACTTCTCTTGTTTATTAACATCTTTATTTTCTTCCTTTTTAGTACCATTATCTCTAAGCTATTCTAAAATAAAAAATTGTAATAAATGTATTCTCTTTTGCACTAGTCCCATCTCTTGTAACATGATTCTGGTAGATTTAGGGTTTAAACTGCCCTACTTCTAGTTATAGGGAAGCCAGGTGGCACAGTGGATAGAGTGCAGGTATTAGAGTCAGGAAGATCTAAGTTCAAATCCAGACTCAGATACTAATTAGCTGTTTGACCCTGATCGAGTCACTTAATCCTGTTTGACTCAGCTTCCTCATCTGTAAAACCAACTGGAGAAGGAAATGGTAAACCACTCCATGATTTTTGCCAAGAAAACCCCAAATGGGGTCATGAAGACCCACCCAACTGAAATGATTAACTAACAACAGTTCTAATTAGAGCTGACTATTGAAACTCACCAATAAGCTTCATGAAGATATAATTCTACCTTCTTCATCCTGAGTAGACCTTTCTGGTTAGTGTTAGAACCCCACCTTTTACTACTGGTCCATGTTCCCTGACTTCATTGCAGCCCCATCTTCCCCCCCACCCCACAGTGATGTGACAGCTGCCATGGCGAGCCCATTGTCTGGTAACTCAAGCTCTGGGTAGCTCTAGGCCAGGCCTGCACAACATATGACCTGCCAAAGGATTTTGAGAGGCCCATGAAAAATGTAGAGGCTGTAGAAGATAGCAAAGATGTCAGGAGTGCTTCATCTGTGCCCTTCTTACCTTGCCTTCTGCTAGTCATTATTGAGCTTGTCATGTAACTTGGTGGGTGGGTTGCCACTGTGCACTCGTGACACCCAGAAACCAAACATCGTCAGTCTGTCTCTAGTCTGAGAGGAGTGAGAGTCAAATCTTTTTCCTGTTTTCAGTCATTACTGGCATTGAACAGGGAGAAAGTGAGTGCAGCCACGTGTCAATGCCACTATGTGATGAGTGGCAACAATGTGAGGACTTCTTTTCCTCCTTCACTGTGCAGCCACACTTCAAGTTACATGAGTGTCTGGCACTCTCTCTCCAAGGTCAGACACTCAATTCAGTATTTCTTTGTATGTGAGCAGTTGCTGTGGAGATTTTCTGGTTCCAACATTAAAATTTTGGGGGTAACTTTGTAAAATGAATGATAAAAAGAAATAGAAGATCAATTAAGGACATAGAGCATTTGATCTGGAGTGGACAAATACTTGTTTACTTACTCAAGAGACAAAATATTGCACCTTGTTTGCTGAGAAGCAAAGGAATACAATCTTTGTAGCCATTTTGAATCAAAACATCCTGACTTAAGCAAATTGGACATCAATGAAACACAAATTAAAACGTCCAAATTGCTGAAAAATCTCAGTGGGAAATGATGATTTTTCGAGAAAGTAAACTCAGAAAATGAGGTAGCTGCTAAGGTTAGTTTTCGGATTTCTAATGAAATAGATTTCAAACATGATTCCCGAGTATGATAAACTGATTACTGACAAGGTGTAATATGTCCCATTAACTAAATGTAAACAATAAGAAAACCTGAAAAAAACCTATTAAAACCTGTAAGACTTAGCAATGTAATATTTTGACATTAATGTGATTTCATGATAAATGGAAATCTTAAGTAATAAGTATAATTAGTTGATATTGATTGAAATTTCCTTTTTTAAAAATACGGTTTATTAATGGTTATGTATTATACACACACACACACACACACACACACACATACATGTGTATATGTCTCTGTGCTCCCCAAGCACTGTTGTCCTTATGTCCTTGTATCTATGTTAATGTGTATGCCTGAGTGGTACGGTGGGTCCTCTTTTCCTGTTTCCCCCCTTCCCCACATCACCATTGCTTGCGATAAAGCCTTACGTTGAACTGACTTCTTTTGTTTTACATGTTATTCTTAGCACACAAATTCATTAAGGGATGGTTTTCCTCAGTGTTTCTGGCTAGCCCATGAGCCTTTCATTAGACATAAACTGGGTACCCCAAGAAGGACTTAATCTGCTGATAACCACCTACAGTGGGGGAGTATGACACTGTTAGCCCGCTTGTAGAGAGCAAGAGTCAATAGGGGAACCCTACGTTCTCCTAGGAGAGACTCTTTTATGCCAGAAAGTATTTATGCCCAAGTGTTTGGTTAGGATTTTTTTATTTGTAGTTTTTTCAGTTATTTTGTTTACATGCCTAATTCATTGATTTTTTTTCTCCTTTCTTGTTTAGTATTTAGAGACATACATTTTCCTTTGGCTGTAGCACAAGAGTTTTGATGTGCCATCTCATTTTTGTCATTTTGTCAATTTCTGTAGTTGCTATGATTTGTTCTTTAACTCACTAAATTCTTTATGATTAAATTATTTCTTCACTATTTAAATTTGAATCCTTTCTTCAAATACTCTTTATTAATTATAATTTTATTGCATTGTATTCAATAAAGTATATGTATAATATTTCCGCTTTTCTGCATTTGTTTTTGAGACTTTTTTGGTTTATAGTCAGTTTTTTATAGGTACCATGAATAGCTGATAGCTATGTATATTCTTTTCTATTCCTTTCAACAAGTACCAGAGGTCTATCATATCTAACTTTTGCAAAAGTTCTCTCAAGTTCTTTCATATGTATGTGTGTACATATATGTATATACACACACATATACATATACATACCCATACGCATGAATATATTGTATCACATTTTAAGGTTTACAAAGCACTTTACAAATATTGTCTCATTTTTTCCTCACAATAAATATAGGAGTTAGGTACTATTATTATCCCCATTTTACAGATAAGGAAACTAAGGCAAATAAAGGTTAAATGACTTTCCCAGGATCACAAAGCTGATAAATGTCTGAGGTTGGTTTTGAATTTAGAGCTTCCTGATTCCAGGTCCGGCACTCTACCCACTGAACTTTCTAGCGGTCTTACTTTGATGTTATGCTACTTGGTATATGTATACTACATTAAATATTAATATTATTTCATTATCTTTGGTATTTTTAAGCATAATGTCATTTCCCTGCTTATCTCTTTTAGCCAAGTCTGTTATTCTTGCTTTGTTTGAGATCCTGATTACTATCCCTGCTTCAAAAATTTATCTGAAGCATAGCAAATTCTGTTCCAGTCCCTCAGTTTAGCTGTTTGAATCTGTATGTTTCACAGTGTGTTTCCTGTAAACAAGTTATTGCTAGATTCTACTTTCTAATACATTTTGCTATTCTCCTCTAATTTACGGGTGAATTCATCCTATTCACATTTACTGTTATAATTGTTAATTGCATACTTACTTCCATCATTGCTTCTTATATTTTTATTCTTTTCCTCCTCCTCTTCCCCCTCCTTTTTCTTCTTGTTCTTTCAAAAAAGGAAGGACATGAAGAAAGAGAAAAAATTTGATTAACTCTAATAATCTGTAACTGAATTGTTTTCTTCCTATTCTTCTACCCCTCCTCTTATCACAAAGTCCAAATCCTGATTTCTGGCTCTTATACTTTATTTCCCTTTTAATTCCTTCATTATGATCAACCCTCTAAAGTTGAAATTTGTTTATGACTATTCCCTTCCTGACTATTCTCTCTATTACATTCACTTCTTCTCTTTCTTCATACTTACCTGCTTCCTTGTTGAGTTAGATGCATCTCTACATCAAACTCTTTGTTTATTTGTACGGTCTGCCCTATTTTATCTGATTCAGATAAAGAGATGTCAGGTGCTCCCTTCTCACACCCCTTCTTTCCTGTTTGTGTATTTACTCTATCTTTGCAAAATAACAAGCTCTTTCAGATGCTTCTTCATCTCTCCTCTAATGTATTCCCTTATCTTTTCTTTCTTCTCTTCAAACCAACAAAGCAGAACATTACCATATTCAGTTCCTGTGCTCCTTTTAATTTAACTCCTTCTATGACCCTTGACATTAGAATTTTAAAGCAACTCAGAATATAAGCACTTCACCATTGTTTAGTCCCTTACAATGCTTATATGTGTTTGTATTCCTGGTTTTCTCTTGTCTCCTTTCTTTGCATTTCAAAGTTTTGGTTTAGCTCTGGTCTTTTTGTAAAGAATGCTTAAAAAAATCTTCTTTTCTATAAAAGGCTTATTTTTTTAATGCTTGTAGGACTACACTCAGTTTTGTAGAGTAAGTTATTCTTTGTTGTAGGTCTTTATCTTTTGCCTTTTGGAATAGCATATTCAAAGTTTTTTTTCTGCTATATCATTGAAGCTATTAAGTCTTATGTGATACTATGTTTTCTCATGACTTGAATTCTTTCTTTCTAACTGCTTTTTTATTTCTTTATTTTAATTTGTCCTTTTACTTGTTATCCTTTGTTCTTGAAGAGGACCAAAATTGCAACACTATGTTGGAGTCAAGTTACAGCGTGTCCAACTATGGCTAATCAGATCAGTATGAGTTTAGAAGTCTCTACCATAGGTTGGGCACAAATAATCCATATGAACATTTGGGGTGGAGATGTCTCTAAATTTGTGCATCTCACATTTTTTTTTGAGCTATTGCAATTATGCTTTGCTCATAGAGCACAGCACTTTCTTTGGTGCAGGCATGCCATCCTAGACAATACTTTGCTAGCATCTCCCATGTGACACATTCAATTGCAAAGTTCTTCAGAGACATTCTGAGAGTGTCCTTGTATCGCTTCTTCTGACTGATGGCTCTGGGAACCCCCTTGAATCTTTCACTTGATCTAGCATTCCCCAGAGGTTAAAAGCCCTTCCATTATCAATATGAGTGAATCTCTGTTACCCTTAACCTAGCCTAGCCCTCCATTGTCTGTTACCTTCAGCTACCTCTCACCCTTGATACCATTTAAATCCCATTCTCTTGGTTCAGGGAGTGTGACCCTAATCCCATCAAGATCCTCCTTAGACTTTTCCTCAAGACCTTCCCCAGACCCCTCCTCCTAAATTATTAGACCACCCCTTAGATCCCTCCCACAATCTTTCTGTATATAAGATCTATCTTGCCTCCATGAAGGGGCTGAGATTCAATCTAGCTCAGACTCAGTCTGTGTGAGATTGTTCTGGCCCGCTTGTCAATACAAGTGTCACAGATACTTGGGCTCTTTAAGAGTCTACCCATTATGGCAAATCTTTAATAAACTTTGCTCTTCTTTGGCTGAGAGAAGGCTTGAGTCAAATTCATTTGGTAGGGCCCAGCATGTTGGTATTTTGGGGTCTTGAGCACCCCTAAACCCCAAACCTCAACATGACTATCATGTGAGTGCCTTCATTGTGTGAGTTCTTTTGTTGGTTTGGGTTACTTTCAAAAGATAATCAGTGAATTCTATTTTCACATAGCCCAGTGGGCCTAGGGTCAGGTAGACCTGAGGTCAAATCTGACCTCAGACATTTACTTGCTGTGTGACCTTCAGCAAGTCACTTAAGTTCTATTTTTTTCTTTCTTTCATCTATGAAATGGGGATAATAATAATAGTACATATCTCCTAGGATTGTTATGAGGGTCAAAAGAGATAATAATTATAAAGCGCTTAGCACAATGCCTAGCACAGAGTAAATGCTATATTAACATTAGTTATTATTATTCTAAAGATTTATCCAGCCTTCTCTTATGATTTCTTGACAAAAGATATATAGATAGTAGCAGAAAAAATACAACCAAATTTTATGCTACAACTCTTCCACACAGATTTAGAAAATGCACCAGATTGAATGCTGATTGATAAATCCAAGGGAAAAAAAATCATAATCATTTTTCCAGCCCAGGATGGCAAAGGGAGATTGGAACTAATGGGGCGTGGAACAGTTGCATAGAGACAGGAAAAAGGGAAACTTACTTTTTCAAGGGAAAAAGGAAGTTTTAGATCCACCATAGAAGGTTCTGATCTTGTGTGGAGTCAAAAAATAGATGCCAGCTAGCAGCTCTGTCCCTCACTACCTAGTTCTAGGTCAGGAACTTGCAAAACTGATACCAAAAAGGCAAGGCAGTGGTCAAACCTTGACCAGGATCAGACTACATGGAGAATGCTGAAATTTTATAGGTCCCCAACTTGAGCTTTCCTCTGAGATCCTGGAAAAACAACACTCAAGATGCCAAGAAATCAGTAGCAGGAACCTAGATGACACAAACTCAGTCAAAACATTGCGTCCAAAAGTGCACAGAGTCTATCCCTAGCATAAACTTCAAAGTCAGGAAGTAGTCTGGAAGAATGAAAAAGGAAACAAAAAAAGAATTACACTGTAGAAATCTAATATACTCAAGATACAAACCTAGAATAAGAAAAAAAAAACTCCAAAATATCTACAAGCAAAGCCTCAAAGAAAGACAGTTTGGCTACAAATTTAACTAGAATTCCTAGAAGAGATAAAGCAAGAATTAACAAAAAAAGAAGAAAAAGAATTTTAAATGCCTTTATAAATTAAATGAGAATTCTAGAAGAAAAAACAGAAAAGGAATGAAAGTTATAGAAGAAAGAATTGGAAAGGGAATTAACAGTTTAGCATAAGAGATACAATTCCATGAAAATTAGAATTGGACACAAAGAAGATAAGTTCATGAGACACCTTTCTTCTGTATTTGACTCTTGGATTTCTCTTGTCATGGTATTTCTTCGTATTGTATTCAGTATTTTCTTCTGTTTATTCATATTTTCTGTCTTCTTGGATTGAGATCTTTTTGGCTTGGGCCAGTCCACTCCCTTTGGAGTGTGTTGGATATCTGCTTGAATGTGTTGGGTACATCTTATTTTTCCCTATTATCTATGCCCATTTTCCTCAATCTTGGCTTCTGTCTAAGTCTCCTAGTTGTTCACTGTAGGTTCTAGTCTTATCCAGTTTCTGTCTTCTTTTCTCTTCATGATCCCCAATTGAGAATTTTTTTCTTGTCCCTTACTGTGGCCCTGGCAAGCCCAAATGACTGTGATCATGCTGATATTAAGCATACTGCACACCTGGATGCCACCACCCCAGACATAAAGTTGGTTTTGTTGATCATGTAAGAAAGACAAAGGAAGAAAGGAAGAAAGGGAGGAAGGAAAGAAAGAATCACCCCCTAGTAATAGCTGTAAAAGTTTTCTAATTTTTTTTTATGGTATGATTTTCAGGTGATGTATCCATTTTGAGTTTCTTGTGGCATGTGGTATAAAATGCTGCTCTAAACCTTATTTCTGCTATACTGCTTTCCAATTTTCCAACAATTCTTTGCCTGTTTCTTTAACACTTAGGAGTAATTGTAGTATAACAAATGCTCACCAAATAAGTGATATCATCAGTACCCAGTTGGCTGAGGTTTCAGGGTTTCTGTCAGACTTTCATTACTGATAAGAGTCTCTGGGCTCACAAAGTATCTGCTATAAATCACCCTGACTGCCATTACTTTACTTTCTTGTTAGACCTCCCTTCATGGTAGGTGCCAGGTGGCACAGTGGTTAGCTCCGGGTCTGGAGTCAGGAAGACTTGAGTTCAAATCTGGCCTCAGACAATTAATTACTAGTTGTACAACTTTAGGCAAGTCATTTAACCTCTGTCAGTCTCGGTTTTCTCAACTTTAAAATCATCTACCTCCCTTGGGTTATTATGGGTATCAAATGACACAATATATGTAAAGTGCCTGGCATATAGAAGACATTTAATAAATGCTTGTTTCCCTCCTTTATGCCATGAACGATGGGTTTGACTTGGACTTGGGGTTACTGTTATTATCTCATTTTCATTTTGTTTGATGGAGTTCAGATAGAAATAGTCCTAGGATAAGTTGCTATCCTGCTATTATTCTTTTATATTTAATGTTCTGAAGGATATTGAACATATCAATGAAATGGTTGCTTTTCATAACCAAATAAGTTACATTTTTATGAACCAATGTCACGTCCAGAAAGTTGTGGGTAGCAGTTCTGTCCATAATAATTCTCCAGTTCCAATAAAGTTTATTTCCTGAATTCAAAGGGATATGATGGTGTTTCTAGTTATAGCATAGTTATTTGTCTTGTTAGTTCATAAAGGATTATGACTTGTGGTGAATACTTCTAACCACATGATTGTCTTTCTAGTTTAGAAGCACACAAATATATGCCCTCCTCCCCCATTCAGTCACCTCCACTCTCTCTTTAGGAAAATATTAAAAATAATATTAGAACTGTACTTTAATCTTAATGAAAAACTTTATCAGTCTTTACCAATTTGGAAGAGATGATATATTAAAATTTTTCTTTCTGTTCCAGTCTCATTGACTTAGCCAATTGCTAAAAGAGAGAGGCCTGATCAGCCGAAGAAGGCATTTCCCCTGATCTTTGTAATTAAATGAAAGTATTATTATGTACACTCATCCTCTCTTGTTGTTTGTCCTTCATTTTTTAAGAGGACCACCACGGGTGATGTCTTGGTTTGCACATGAATTGGAGAGTTGCACAAAGTCATCAACCTCATTCTCTATTCCTGAGTCATTGAAGTTCAGTGTCCAAAAGTCAAGACAAGTAGCAACAGCTTAGGATGCAGTCTTTGAAGCCTGACTAAGCTCCAAACACTCCATAGTGCCTTTGTTAGTTGTTTTCATGGCTGTTGGAACAAATTGTTTTTATCTGCTCATTCCACCAGAGGAAGTGTTCACATGCTTGGGTTAGACATCATCTTACCTCACCAAAGAGTTTGAGGTCTGTCAGTTACCCTCAACCTGGGTTAGTCCATTTACTAAGACAGTTTTCTGGGGTATGGCCACTGCACATACTTCTTGGAGCCACAGGTGAGAGTTGGGTGACAGGTGGAGACCAAAGGTGTATGAAGAGCCCTGAAAAGGGCTCAGCAAGCCCTCACACCAGAGGTACTAGTCTTCCTGAACACTCCATGTACCCTGTCCTCTATATAGACTCAATGAAAGCATTCAACATACAACACCAGGAGCAGACAAGTTAGCAGTGATAATGTGCACCTCATCCTGTGGAAGATTATTATTGTGGAAGATTATGAGTATTTGGTATAGTAACCTCCATTAAAAATGTAGTTCTTTAGCTTTTCTGGTTCAGTGTTATGTGTAGGTGGTTGTGGGTAACATTTTTGTCTGTGATAAAGATCCAGTTCCACTTCAGTTTATTGCTGGAGTTATCCAGCATATGTGGAAGTCTGTATTTGTAATATGGGGGTTTGTCTGTCAATCTATGAAAGATAACAGTCTTCTAATGTATAATTCTAGCCATCAGGTCATGTCTTGCTAAGTAATCGGTGAGTGAATGAAGGCCATTCACCACCAGGAAACTAGAGCCTACCCAGGCACCTTGCTGTCTGCCCCCTTCTCACATACTTTCTCCCACATCAGGGAAGATGGAAATCTACTAGGTGAATTTCAATGAAAACCTTTACGTTATAAGTAGAAAGGATTGAAAAATGAGGACCATGGTTTAATAAGTGCAGCCAACGATGCTTTCCTTTCATTTGGATCTCTGTGAGATATCTTTTTCAGCTATGACAAAGCAGTAACACCAAACATTGAAATAAACCGAACTTAGAATCAGACCTTTGAATCACTGTACCATGAAGTGTTAAACTAAATTTCAAAAAGTGACGGAGCATATTTAATCACATCACTCTCATTAAAATGTCCTCTCTATAATTTTTTTCTCACCACAATTTTTTTTAGCAAGAGCCAAAAAGGGATTTGGTATTGTTAAAATAAAATGTTTAAAAATATTGCTTATTTCTTTTATAATTCTTATTTCTTTTACATTTCTCTTTTAGTTTCTTTTATAATGTACAGAATATTAGCACAGTAATACAATATAGTTTATAAATATCATATATGTGTGTATATATTTGTATGTGTGTGTCATGCATGCTGAAGCATTTTTCCTGATAAAAATATATGATCAGAAGAATTTTCAAGGTCGTTGTTAATAAAGGATATGTCCACAGAACATTGTCTATCTTCTTTTAATTTTGTCTCTTTTTTGCCTATCCTCTGTGAATGTGTTTATGTGTGTGTTGAAGTGAGGAGTCAAAACAGAGAAGAAAAATCTAATTTAATTTTGGAATCATGTGTTGCATTATACCCTAGATCAAAGATGTCAATCATTCTGCCCACAGGTCACACTCCCAGTGCTGCCAGTATCAGATTAAAATGTAATTGGGAAATATTTAACAAAGTAAATAAAAATACATTAGAACATAGATAATAAAAATTTTTTTTAAAAAAGGACATAGATAATATATGATATTTTTTTAATCAATATATGGCCTGCAGGAATGCTCGTATATAGTAGTTCTCATTTCTGTTTGAGCTTGATGTCACTGTCCTAGATCAGTTCTGAATCTGTACATAATGGGTTTTTATAATCTTGCCCAATTTTAGAAAGCAGAGTGATGCTTGGAGGTGGGAGCTTGGAGGGAGGGTTAAGGAGAAGAATCTTTTGTGTATGTGTCATATTGACCTTGATGAGACCACTGGGCTAGTGATTGAGTATAATGCCACCTGGTGGGCAAATAATATATTTACACTTCCTCATTGATTAATAATTAGGTAACATCCTGTCTTTCTATAGGTCTATGGAAGGTGGCACACAAGCTGGTGTGGGCTGCTTTTACTATTGTAATGCTCCAAATGTCACATATGACACACCGGTAAAATGTCCTGCACAACTCAAACCTGTATCACAGGATTTAAATGGAGAAATCATTGAAACTTTTCTTGAAAATGGAAAGTAAATAAAATGATTTCCTTTGCTGGCTCTGACTTTCAAGTTCCTGCTTTATTTCATTTTGTACCTGGTGATCTCTCTCACCTTAAAACTATATTTATAAGCCAATTTTCATGCCCCAGAGCAGCTCAGCTGCCACAGGAGATGGTACCAAGGACAAATTCCTGTTGCCAAGATTTCTAAACCATGTAAAAGAAACATGGAGAGAAGCATAGCAAGTTATGACTGTCATTGTGTACATGTGAAAGGCAGAGCTCCAAATCTGAAGGACTAAGCCAATCTCTTGCCCTCCCACTGTCAACAGAAATCTTGGCAATGAGATCATAAAGCGCTTAGCACAGTGCCTGGAACATAGTTATCATTTATCCTCCATTTTTGAAGAGGACAATAACTTCACAGGTGATATCTTGACTTGTGTGTGAATTGGATTTAAGTGAGACAGAGTTGCACAAAGTCATCAACCTCACTATCACTTTCAGAGTCATAGAAGTCCAGTGGCAGGACAAAAGTCAAGACAACTGGCAATGACTGGGAATGCGGTAGATGAGGAGGCCTGAAAAGGGCTTGGCAAGCCCTCACACCAGAGGTGCTAGTCCTCCAGATTAGGTGCTTAACAAATGTTTGTTTCCTTCCTTTTCCTTCCAATAAAATCATAGGTAATCAAATAGATTTATAAAAATAAAATCATAGTAATGATTGTCTGTTTCCTCAGTCCCTAGTGCAGTGCCTTGCATATGGTAGAACTTTAACAAATGTTTGTTGAACTGAATGAAGGCCAACTGATCATTGGCCTCAATAATATTAAAGCTGTGGAACACCAGACTAAAGTCAATTGTCTCAGCAACCAGAATGGTAGCATATCTCTTCATTGTACATTGTATAGCACCAGAGAGCTGTTATCCTCTGGTATCAATTCAAAAGGCAATACTTCTAAATGCACATCACCAGGGGACTTCTATCCCAATAATAGATTACAGTAATGTATTTGGCAACCAACTGATGCCAGTATAATCTGTTTTGACTCATCCTGCTCCTTCTCTTTCATCACAGTGAATCATTCAAAATTCAAGCAATTCTTCCTCTGAAATACATCTTACACCGATTTCTTCCTTCCCATTTGATAGAAACATAGAAGGTTAGAGCAGAATTTGGTCCATACTATAATTTCATGGGAAACAATAGATCACCTGGTCCCTCTCCCACTAAAGTAGCAGTTCTCAACCTGTGGGTTATGTTCAATTTAAATACATCTTGCATATAAGATATTTACATTATGATTCATAACAGTAGTAAAATTACAGTTATGAAGTAGCAACAAAAATAATTTTATGGTTGGGGGTCACCACAACATGAGGAACTGTATTAAAGGGTTGTGGCATTAGGAAGGTTGAGAACCACTACACTAAGGGGTTGCTATCTCTAGGCTCATATGTTGCCCAAGTTCAGTTCTGAAGGAACTTGTCCTCTGAAAAAAAGGCCAAACTCTTTTCTTGCCCCTATCCAACAGTCCTTAATCAGGTTTGATTCATTCTGAGGGTACCCCCCCCAAAAAAAAGGATTAGAAAGCTACCGAAGGTACAATGTAGGGCAGATAAAACACAGTTATTTATTTCCTTCACAGGAAAGAAATGTTTAAAACACAAAAGAATCATAAGCATACATTGACAAAGACATAAAACTTGAAACAGTAATCTATCATTCCCTATACTCTCCTTGGAGGAGAAGATTTTAAATACTAAAGCATATGAAACACCCAATGGGACTATTGAATACGCATTTCACCTTAACTTTGGCTTTGTACTGTACAAACAACTCCCTCAAGGTCCACGTCTTTTGGTAAGCCAGTTAGGGACTTGGATGTTTCTTCCTTTTAGTGGTCATCCATCTCCTCTGAAAAGCATGGTAGGAGTTGAAGTACCTCCTATAATGAACCCAAAAGAAAATGAGGGGCCCAGGAGTTCTCACCCTTGGAACCTCATAAGATTGCTTTCCAGGATGGAGATATCCATCTTAGAATCTCTATTTGGAACTTAGTAAGCTGCACATACTCTTTGAACCAACTATAGCCAAAGAGACCAAAGAAAAAGCAATAACAAACATGTACAAAATATGTATGTACAATAAAATACAATATATATGTATGATGCACATATATAAAATATGTACCAAAGTATTTATAGTAGTTCTTTACAGAGTGGCCAAAAACTGGAAACTAAGGGATTGGGGAATGGTCAAATTATAGCATATGAATGTAATGAAATGTTTCTGTGCTATAAGAAATGACAAAATGGACAGTCTCAGAGGAAACTGGGAAGACAAGTATAAATTGATGCAGAGTGGAGTGAGTATTAAAACAATTTATATGATAATATTATAGAGAAAAACAATTTTGAAAGACTTTAGAACTCCAGTCAAGGCAATATCAAATTATAAGTCCAGTTGACTGGAGATAAAAAACACTCATCACCACCTGCCAGAGAGGAGGTGAACTTAAAGTGTAGAGAGAGACATACATTTTTGGTTATGGCCAATGTGGAAATTTGTTTGGCTGGACCATATATGTTTCTGCTGAAGATTAAAAAAAAAAATTCTAGGGGGTGCAGAGCCAAGATGGTGGAGCAGGAACAGGACTTCCACATAGCTCTGGCTTCCACCTCCTCCAATACATGTAAAAATGACTCTAAACAGACTTTAGAGCTACAGAACCCACAAAGTGACAGAAACAAATCTCCCACTGAAGGAAGCCCAGCAAGCTGGCAGGAAGGGTCCATCGCAGTGTGCTGGGACCTAAGTGCAGTCCTGATGGAACTCTGGTTTTAGCCCCAGGGGTCCCCTGACTAGCTGACTGGAGCAGACTTCACAAGAGTAAATCACCAGCAGCTGTAGCAGTTTCCAGACTTCTCAGTCCATAAATGCTGAAGACAAAGTAAAAGATCAGTGTGGAACTTTGTTCAAACAGGGGGAGCGTGGTCCAGCTGCTACCCTCAGAGCGAGAAGTGGAGGAGGTGTGGTGGCTGCAGCCACTGCTGTGTGGCTGCTTCCAGAGCTCTTGGCCAGCAGATTGTAGGGGGACCAAGTGACCATTCAGAGGCTAAGCACTCTTGCTTTGATCTGCTTGGATCTGGATGCAGTCTTGGGTGGTGGTCCTGGGGTGTGTGACCAGTGAACAAGAATGTGTGGGGGCTGTAGAGAGGGCACCCATCTAATAGCTGTAGCAGCTGCAAAAACCCCAGTGATTTGGGACAAAGCTCTCTCCATTTTGGAAGCAGAGTTCTACCATGGCAAAGAACTCAAAAGTCAAGTAATTGGCTGCCAATATGAGCAAGCAATGGAAGCACAAGCAGATGATAGAATCCTTTTCTGGGGACAAAAACGATCAAGGCATGGAGAGGGAGGAAGACAGCAAAATCAGAATCCCCACATCAAAAGCCTCCAAGAAAAATATGAATTGGTTACAAGCCATGGAGGAGCTCAAGAAGGATTTTGAAAATCAAGCAAGAGAAGTAGAAGAAAAATTGAGAAGAGAAATGAGAATGATGCAAGAAAATCATGAAAAGGAAGTCAACAGCCTGCTAAAGGACACCCAAAAAAATACTGAAGAAAGTAACAGCTTAAAAAATAGACTAACTCAAATTGCAAAAGAGGCCCAAAAAGCCAATGAGGAGAAAAATACTTTAAAAAGCCTAACTTGCCAGATGGAAAAGGAATTTCAAAAACTCACTGAAGAAAATAACTCCTTCAAAATTAGATTGGAGCAATTGGAAGCTAATGACTTTATGAGAAATCAAGATACTATAAAACAGATCCAAACAAATGAAAAAAAATAGAAGGCAATGTGA
>CM053584.1:174810197-174835530 GCA_028627135.1 Pseudochirops cupreus | reverse complement strand
AAAGCCTAACTTGCCAGATGGAAAAGGAATTTCAAAAACTCACTGAAGAAAATAACTCCTTCAAAATTAGATTGGAGCAATTGGAAGCTAATGACTTTATGAGAAATCAAGATACTATAAAACAGATCCAAACAAATGAAAAAAAATAGAAGGCAATGTGAAATATCTCATTGGAAAAACCACTGACCTAGAAAATAGATCCAGGACAGATAATTTAAAAATTATTGGTCTACCTGAAAGCCATGATCAAAAAAAGAGTCTAGACAACATCTTTCAAGAAATTATCAAGCAAAATTGCCCTGATATTCTAGAACCAGAGGGCAAAATAGAAATGGAAAGAATTCACCAATCACCTCTTAAAAAAGATCCCAAAAAGAAAACCCGTAGGAACATTATAGCCAAATTCGACAGTTCCCAGGTCAAGGAGAAAATACTGCAAGCAGTCAGGAAAAAAACAATTTGCGTACTATGGAAACACAATCAGGATAACACAAGACCTAGCAGCTTCTACATTAAGGGATAGAAGGGTTTGGAATATGATATTCTGAAGGTCAAAGGAGCTAGGACTAAAACCAAGAACCACCTACCCAGCAAAACTGAGTATAATGCTTCAGGGAAAAATATGGTCATTCAATGAAATAGAAGACTTTCAAGCATTCTTGATGAAAAAACATGAGCTGAACAGAAAATTTGACTTTCAAATACAAGAAGCAAGAGAAGCATGAGAAGGTAAACAGGAAAAAGAAATCATAAGGAACTTACTAAAGTTGAACTATTTACATTCCTACATGGAAAAACAATAATTGTAACTCATGAGACTTTTCTCAGTATGAGGATAGCTGAAGGAAATATATATATGTATACATGTATACATAGACAGATGGCACAGGATCAGTTGAATAGGAAGGGATGATATCTAAAAAATAAAATCAAGATGTGAAAGAGGAATATAATGGGAGAAAGAGAAAGGGAGAGATATAATAGGGTAAATTATCTCATATAAAAGAGGCAAGAGAAAACTGTTACAATAGAGGAGAAGAGCAGGAAGGTAAAAGGGAATGGGTCAACCTTACTCTCATTGAATTTGGGTTAAGGAGGAAATAACATACAATTAATTGGATATCTTACCCTACAGGAAAGTAGAGGGGAAAGGAATAAGAGAGGGGATGATAGAAGGGAGGGCAGATTGGGGGAGAGGTTAGTTAGAAGCAAACATTTTTGAAAAGGGATAGGGTCAAAGGAGAAAACAGAATAAGTGGGGGGCGGGATAGGATGGAGGGAAATATAGTTAGTCTTCCACAATATAACTACTATGGAAATTATTTGGGTAACTACACATGTACAATCTATATTGAATTGCTTATCTTCTCAGTGGGGGTGGGTGAGGAGGGAAGAAGGGGAAAAAAAATCTGGAACTCAAAGTTTTTAAACAAATATTTAAAAATTGGTCTTTTACATGCAACTGGAAAATAAGATATACAGGTACTGGGGTATAGAAACCCACCTTGCCCTACTAGAAAGTTAGGGGGTGAAGGGGGAGGATATAAGAGAGAACAGATTGGGGGAAGGGGTATTCAGTAGGCTTGCTATTTTGGGGTGGGGGTAGGGGAAAGATGGAGAGAGAAAAAATTATAACTCAAAATCTTTTTTTAATAAATTAATTAATTTATTTTCTTGTTTACATCATTCATTTCCACAAGATTTTGAGTTATAAATTTTCTCCCCACCTTTCCCCTACCCAACACCTCAAAACAGCCATCCCACTGTATAACTCCTCCCCCAATCTGCTCTCTCCTATGTCTTCCCCCTCGCCCCTCTGACTTTCCAATAGAGCAGGATGGATCTCCCTACCACAGTGCCTATGTATCTTAATTCCCAGTTGGATGTAGTTAGTAATAATAATAATAATAATAATTTTATATACATATTTTTTTTAACATTTGGTTATAGAACTTTAAACTCTAGATTCTTTCCCTTCCTCCTTTGTCACCCACCTCCTCTGGAAGAACAAGCAATTAAATACAGGCTGTACATGTGTAATTACACAGAACCTCTCCACAGTGGGCATATTGTGAGAGACTGATTTTCTGTCCGTCCTTCCTATCCCCCCCCACCCCCCTTATTCTATTCTCTACCCTGTTGCTGTCCCTTTACAGAAGTGTATACTTCCATTAACCATCCCCCCCACCCTGCCCTCCCCTCCATCATCCCACCTCTCATCCCCATCCCCTCTACTCTCCTGTGTGGCAAGATACCCAGTTTAGCTAACTCAAAATCTTGGGGAAATGAATGTTGAAAACTAAAAATAAATAAATTAAAACATTTTTAAAAATTTAATTTTTACTTACTAAGAGAGAAGTGGGAGGGGCAGATTATAAATACATATAAAATAAATGTGTAGCAGCAATTACCCTGACGCACACTGTCTGAAGACCAGGTTTGTCATATTTCACCCCTCCCTCAAGGATCTCTGTTACTCTTAATGGGGACTGGGTTGGGGGGAGTTGTCTAGTATCTCTGCTATTGGCTCAAGTCCCCCACTAAAGACTTCCCCCATTTGTAGGGGGAAACTCTGCACATTAGTTCTATTCAACCATTTACACGGAATTAAGTGGTTAATTGGATTATCTTTTACAAAAAAAATTTACTCCAAAGGCATAGCATAAACCTACATTCCCCCTGAAACTGGACACATAATCCCTTCCCACACTACTTCATACTCTGGGAAAGGGAAGGGGATTAGGTTTAGAGTTTAGCTTAGTTCTTATTTAACATGGTTCCAAGACCAAAGCTTCCCTTGGGCTCAAGTTCTAGGCGATATATCTTCTCTGGGCTATCCTGCTGGGCTGGCAGGAATATTCAGCCTCAGATCCTACCTCCAAAGTTGCCATGGCTTGATTTCCTAGGTCCTGTGAGGATTCCATCACCTGTACCCAGAAACTAAAAAGGACAAAACAAATAGACCAAAACAACATCCCCCACCTCCAAACCATTTCTCAGGGCCACAGAGCAGAAGGCTGCCCTTCTCCCCTCCCTAGTTCACAGGCTATGGGTGAACTTTGATCTTCACACTTTCCATTTACCACAGGAAAGAGAAAGAGAGTCCTGTTATTAGAAAGACACAAACTTTTCTGGAAAGAGTCCATCCCACCCATGAAGTAGGGAAATTCAGAATGTCTTCTAGAAGCTGGGCCCTGGCATTTCCCATGTGTCTGCTTCATTTTAGGTGATCTGAGCATGCACAAAGCAAAGCCCTGCTTACAAACATTTTTGAAAAATAAAGAATTGCTGTTTTGTCACCTGTGCTTGGAAAAAGAAATACAGAGCAGAGAAAGACCACTTGGGTCTGGAGATCCCTACTCAAGCTCACCATGTGCCCTAGCTCTAGCTGCCATATGCAAGTAGCTACCATAGGTACTGGGAGTTGTAAAGCCAAGCACAAGCAGCTTCCCAGAAGAATGCTACTATGAAAAGCTTTTAAGGTTCTGATTACAAAGTATAGTGAACACTCTATTTCTTCAATAACAAATCAAAGCAAAACATTCACAGTAAATCAAAGTACAGCATTCACAATGTTACAGCTTATCACAGAAAATCAAACTATAGCATTCACAACAACTTATCACAGAAAATGACCACATAGTTTTCACCACAGTGGTCACAAAGTTTTCAACAAAGAAAAATCATTTAGTAACTCAATCATTCAATTAAAAAGTACAAAAGATCAAAGTTCTCCACTCATGGGACACACTAAGTTACAAATCAATTACTTATTCAGTCATCAATCACTAAGTACAATCATTTAGTCAATCAATCATTCCATCAACTTAATCATTCAATCATCCTTTATCATTTACTATTCAGTCATCAGAAAATACATTGACCCTCCACCCCTAGGTCACTAGTAACTTACAATTTCATCACTCCTCAGTACCCATGGAGAGGTCTTTTCATCTTGACTCGAGGCAGGCAGCTCCAACCTCAATCCACCAAACAGTCGCATGGATTCAAAGGCAGACAGCTCCCAGTTTCTTGCCCAGCTCTCTGTGCAGGTCCTGCTGCACACTGAAGTTCACAGTGTCCAGTCCATCTCAAATCCTTCACAGTCTCTGTTCCTAGGAAGACAAGGAGTAATAAAGCCACAAACGGGTTCATTCAAAGTACCAACATCACATACATGCTTCCTCAGTCTTTGACAGCTCTGACTGTTTCTCAGAAATCCTCAGCAGCTCCAGCTGGCCCTCAGACTCAGCAGAAGTTTCACCTGGTTCCCAGAGTCAAAATCACTCCATCCAGGTTTTCAAAATCAAAATCATTCTCTCCAGCCTGGGGGAGGAGGGGGGGGTGGAATTCCCTCTTCAGCCTCCCTGGTGGCAGCAGCTTCTGCCTCCATGAGGCCTGCTCCAAGAAGATCTGTCTCTCCCTCTCTGGGGCTTTTCCTCATATACAGTATTGCTCCACCCTGTTCAACCCCTTCCTGTTACATCAGCAACTTCCTCCCAAGGTATTTACTATTTCTGTGAAATAGCTTAAACAAGGTGTTAACGAGAAACAAGGTGCTAAGTACCTGCTTACTTGCCAATAGAAAGGGATCTTCAAATTCAAATTACATTACCATTACAGGAGTGCAGGTGGAAAAGCTCCTTTCCTCTTTCCCCCACTGGAAATTCCAAAGGAAGTTCCACTTCATATGTTCTGAAGAGATGGAAAGAATTATTTTTCTCCCATTAAGGTCTAAATGGGAGGTTCTTCCTCCTTCAGTGGCCAATTTTCTTTGAAACAAGCATCTCTTGCATCTCTCACAAGACCAAAGGATCCCCAAGCATAAGTCCTTCACTGCTAACCTATATGTATCACTAGAAGCAGCAAGTGGAGCCCATCTCTGCCCTATTAATGCTCCAATAGGGTGTTCTTTAGTATGAGAAGATTGAGGAAGGGGGTCCCCAATTATCCTCATTACATGGATGAAGAAACTAAGGCCTGTAGACTTCAAGATTATTCAGTCCAATCCCTCATGATAAAACTTGGACCCGAAACCCAATATTCTTTCCATACACCATGCCTTCATATTAATTTAGATTGTTATTACCTTATGGTAATTATGGTAATTAGAAGTCTAATAGGAAGATTTGTATGAACTGATACAGAAGCAGAACTAGAAAAATAAACATATACAAACACTACAACAATGCAAATGGAAAGAATTCTCTCAAAAACCCTAAAAACCGAACACTATATAATTATGATAACCAAGCTTAGCCCTAAAGAAAAGATGAGAAAGTATGGAGGATTATGGGACTGGAATGTTGCTGATATTGTCGGGCTCAGTTGATATATTGGTTAGTTTTGCTGAATTCCTCATTCTCTTCTATTCTTTGTTACGAGGGATAGTTTGTTGGGAAAGGGATGCATTTAAAAGTGAAGGTTAGGCAAAAATAAAAGATAAAAACAAAACTTTTAAAAAGAAATAAACCTGACCACATCCACTGGGAGGAAAAACAATTTTGATAATTCAATGAATCAGTGTTTTATTTTTATCAATGTAAGTATTCATTCTTTCCAATGATGCAAGATCACAATCCCTCCACACCATCTCACAACTGTGAAATTCATGAATATGTATCCTCTTGTAAATCCTTCGTGGGAGGTAGGAGAAATCAATTCTATGGGATCATTCTCTAGAGGTCTTGACATTGTGTACATAACAGTGGAGTCCGTGGGCTGCCATTATATCACTAATTATTCCTTACTCTCAAAAGCTGACCAGCCCACTTCCTTTTCTATTTATACATTTCTTTTATAAACTCTTTTAAGCTGCTTCTTCTACATAACTCTTCCCTGGAAATATTGCTGTAGCAAACTCACTTCCATCATTCATCTTTTTATTGCCCCTTGAGTGACCTGTGACTTGACTTCTTCTGAGTCTGTGGTATTCCAAGCTTCACAAACATATAGCAGCCTCAAAAGAAGACTATTAGTGTGATAAACATGTTTCAGGGAGAAGTTTCATGACAGCAAATGCAATACGTAACTTCCTAAAGGGAATCCAGCCCACACTTCTCTTCCAAATCTATTCTGGACCTCCCTCGTTGTCCTTTTGTAGTGTCTGTCAAAAAGAACTATTTCTTCTTGTCTCCTTTGCTAAATATTCATCCATATCACACTCACTATCTGTGGGCGTCCCGCAAGTCTCTGTCTTTGGATCTCTTTTCTATACTATCTCTCTGTGATCTCATCATCTCCCACGAGTTCAATGATCATCTCTGTGCAGATGATTCCCACTCTATACTTCCAAGTCCCAGTTCTTTCCTGTGTATCACCAACTGCCTGCATCTCAAACTTAACATGTCTAAAAAAGAACTCATTTCTCTTGTTTAGTTTTGTCTTCACCTCCCTCCTCTCCTTTCCTCCTCTAGTTTCTCCTCTCCCAATAGTTTGGACAAAAGCTACACTTCATTCATTTTTTTTGTTTGTTTTTCCTGTGCATGTAGTTAGGCCAGACTCTTGTGAAGGATCATGGATCTCTTTCCATTAGCTCTACCATGTTTTGGGGTCTCATGCAATCAGTATCACATCATCCACCAAGATTATCTGCATGTCCTCATCATCTATGGGTAATCTAGTACCTGGAACATAGTAGGCTCTCAATAAATGGCTGTTAATTGGTTGATTAACAAGTTGGTACACATATAATCGATCCAGTAATGACTTCTAGTAGTAGCATGCCATTTCCCATCAAAATACAAGCAATTCCATTTATTTATATGTTATCTGGAGCTCACTGTGTCGAATACCTACTGATTCTGTACTTATAGAAAGTATTCATGATATATGTTTCAGCCTTTTGTGTAGTCTACATTTCTTTGACCCCTCTCATTCCTTATGGCTGACTCTCATTTTCCAATATATTTCTCTCCACTTTAATCTTTGCATAGAAAGTTGCCCACTATCAAAGAATATACTGATTTAATTTGGAGAGTCTTATTGAATTGTTAAATAGAATTTCTCTAGTTCTTCACATTCTGTAACAGATATTAATATATAAGTTGCTATTATTTTCTTCGTAATCTTTTTGTAAACCTTTACCATAAGAATTGCAATATATATATATATGTATGTATGTGTATATACACACATACATATATACATATACATATGTATACCAACTGCCCCTCTGAAAAAATATTTCTTAATGGAGTGGCTAGGTGGTGCAGTGAGTAGAGCACTGGTCCTGGAGTTAGGAGGACCTGAGTCCAAATCCTGCCTCAGGCACTTAACACTTACTAGCTGTGTCACCCTGGGCAAGTCACTTAACCCCAATTGCCCTGCCTTCCCCACTCTAAAAAAAAAGCAAAAAAAATTTCTTAATGCCTTTGGATACACAATAAAAATCTACTTCTAAAATTTCTTTATTGACTTTTCAAAGCAGGATCTGGTAACCATCCTTCCATTTAGCTGCAATATCATACTGTCCTTTGGTTATATCTATGGTGAAAATGTCAAGATTAATACAATTATACTTAGAGTATATCACCTCATTGGTCACTGGACAACCCTTTCACATTTGAAGTACCAGTACGCAATTAAAATTTGTGTACAATCTAAAGATTATATGATATTTTATCACTCTTTACATGTTTTTCCATCACTCTGACACAGTCACTGCAGAAGAGAAAGCAGAATTGAGGGCCATTTTGCATTTTTCTTTGTTTCATAAGTTGCTTTGGTCAAGAAATTCATCACAAAGTAGGCAGTCTATTGATCATAAGCTACTTAGACTGATCCTCAGAAAACAGACTGTCTATTGCTGAAGCTGTACTCAAATCCTTTCCAGAGTGGTAGAAATTGCTGGATCTTACGTTCCACTGGCATAGCTTTCAATAACCCAAGGTCTGGTATTTTTAATACTGAGGAAAAAGAACATTGGGCATAACTAACTCTCTATCCCATACCATAGGGAAACAGATTTCAAAAAGATAAATATGATTCCATGGTCATATCTTTC
Organism: Pseudochirops cupreus; assembly: GCA_028627135.1. Lineage (NCBI taxonomy): Eukaryota > Metazoa > Chordata > Mammalia > Diprotodontia > Pseudocheiridae > Pseudochirops > Pseudochirops cupreus. Next base: position 174,827,525 of record CM053584.1, on the reverse strand, counting down.
TTGTAGTGTTCCAGTCATGGAGCATAATGAAATTGTAGGATCATAGACTTAGACCTAGAAAGAATCTTAAAGGCATCTGGTCCTCACCATTAATTTTTATTTTATTTTATTTTATTTTTTTTGCTTTTGGAAGGGGGAAGGCAGGGCAATTGGAGTTAAGTGACTTGCCCAAGGTCACACAGCTAGTAATTGTTAAGAGTCTGAGGCTGGATTTTAACTCAGGTCCTCCTGACTCCAGGGCTGGTACTCTATTCACTGCACCACCTAGCCATCCCCCTTCCTTTAATTTTACAGATGAGGAAATTGAGGCCCAGAGAGGCTAAGGGATTTCTATAAGATAGTCATTTGTATTCTAGGCTGGAGAATCTAAGGGGTAACATCACTAATGATGGATATGAGACAGCCCCCAAAATGAAATTCTGATGATACAATTATGAACAATCTCAATGAATACAATAGGAGCTCTCTAACATGATTATCATAGGTTTAGAACTAGAAAATCATCCAGTGAAACCATCTCATTTTATTTTTTTTATGCTTTATGCTTCTTTATGCTTTAGATACGTTTCTAGCTTGCAGAACTTGTTGGTTGTTTTTTTTTTTCTTATCTATCCTGCCATTTTCTTATGTTTAATTGAATAATTTAATTCATTCACATTTTAGGCAATTGTTGGTAGATTGGGTGTTCTTCCATTTCTTTCTTTTTAAATTGATTCTATCCTCTTTTAAGGAAGCAGTATGTCTCTGAGATTAGTTTTGCTAACATGATGTTAATGCTAATGTAGTATCATATTGGATCAATAGGTGAATGAGATTCTGGGAGTTATAGGCTTTCTTCTGCCTGGAAAAAGGATGAACCATAATAAAATCTATGCTGGAGGAGGGGAGTCCAGGAGCACAGGAAGTTTGGAATGTGTGTCTCTGCATCCAGAAGAGATGTGTAGCCGCAGGCTTGAGGAGCCAGGATACCAAAGAGAAGATGCTACATCTCATGGCCAGTTGGCCATTAGCATAAACAGCTGTAGCCTTTACACATTCACTGATCCACTTCTGAAAGAAAATGCTCTGAAAGAACCCTGACTGACTCTGCCTTTCCCGAAAAGCTTCTGAGACTTGATAGATTTCTTCATATTCTCTTTCCTGCTCTGTTTTACTGCTGTTTGGAAATAAGCATTGATTATTCTTATGGATTTTCTTATTCTTCTCTATTCCTTTTACTTTTTATTTGTATTTTGACAAAGTAATAAATAGATATGAGGATTTTAATTGCATTATAAGTGAATGTCTTGGACATGGGGAAACCTCTGACTGTTTGGTAGAAATATAGAAAAATTTTGCAAGTCAGGGATTTTCATTCTTGGCAAAAACTTGCTAACTATATATATATTTTTTAAGTAGCTAGATAATTTTCTCTCTAACTGGGGGCTTGAGCTATTGAAATTTTATTAATAACCAGTATTAATCTGTATTTTTAAAAAAGCTCTCTTAACTAGTAGAGGAAAAAATCCATGTGGATCCAGGTCATTGCCCTTGGATTAAAAATTGCAAGCTTATCTAACATCTCCAGCGGCTTTAAACAAAGGCAACTTGGGAAATTTCCATCCCTTCCTCTGTGGAAGAAAACTCTGTACTCTGCATTTTAGGCACAAGCCTGTCAATTTTATTAATTTAGATTATTCTAATCTAAGTATTTCTGCTTAGGATGCAAGAGGACCAAAGATGATGAGAACCACACCATAACTCTAGATATCTCTCTCATACACACAAGCCATTTCTAAGGTACAGTTATAGCATTCTCTGACACATACAAAATTCTCTAATGATAAAATGTGATTATAACACTCAGGGCAAAGTTCAGATAACATTTTCATGCATCAAACAGAGCAATAGTCAATTAACTTTCAGCATACCCTCAGAGAATTATTTTCCTAAAACTATTCAATCCTTTGACCCCACCTTTTAAAGATTCCCCTTTCCAGATAGTCAAAGGTGAACCCCAGAGATGCTTCCATTAATTGAAATAATAAAAAGACTTCTCTTTGTTTGACGATTACCCTTAACCAGGTCAAGGTGGGATCATTTAAGGGCCTCTGGCCTTTGCCTGGTCACCATCTCAATTACTTCAGGGAGGAATACTTCCTGGATCAATCTGAAAGGAGGAAAACAGGACATTGATAGTTAAAGAAACACTGATAATAAAGATTCTTTTTAATATTAGACCAAATTATTAGAATAATTTTTAATTGATTCCTTAATATTTCTTTTAAAAAGGGGGGAGATTTTAGTCTATTTTCACATTCTTGAGAGAAGGAAAGGGAAGAAAGAGGCATGGCCAGAGGGAAGTTAAGGCCTCAAACCAACTCTCATGAAAGACACAGGCACAGTGTGGAGAATTTCTTTCATTTTCTAAAGGAAATGAAGAAAACCATCAAGGACAAACTTTGCCCTCCATCCTCAGCAGCGTCCTCTGGTGATTTCACTAATCTATTTTTATAAATTTTCCTTCTACCCTCCCTGACTCCCATTTACCTGTTCTATACTAAATTTCTTGAATTCATTTAAAAGTGGTTCATTTCTCTTTCTAATGTTTGTTTATGTTTTCCCTCCTCTTTCATTAGCCCTTCCCTTCCATGCCTAGATAAACATGTGGTTGGAAATTGTCGCTCTCCTCCCACCCCCACCCCCCCAGCCTTTTAGCTTAAACGCTATTCTTCTGTGGCACTCCATTGTTATGACTTTTGTGTGTGGCATCTTTTTCTAGGAAATTTTCATTTTATATTTTTCCTTATTTCTGGTCCTTTATAGTCTATTCTGAATTCCATTCTCTCACTCATGGGCTATAACCTAACCTTTGTCTATTCTATCTACAGTGTCTCATTAGAGAGCACCATATTTGAGCTCCCTCCTCCGAGTCACTTCTGCATTATTGTTTCTATAGAACTTATTCCATCTTCCCTCACATATGTATTTATTTAATCTCTCATTTGATTTTTAATAGTATCTTTCTCTACTATTTAGTGACTCTAAACACCAAGTCAGGAGGCCTGGTCCTACTCCCTTTCCCTAATCTCTCAGGACTCTTAAAACCAAGTGAAACTACCTTTTGTTTTCTTTCTATCCCTGTTTATTATTAAATATTAAATATTATTATTTTTAACACCTTGGGTGTTGGTTGTCTCTGGGAACCTGCCTATATTTCCCCTCCTAGGATAGGATGCAGTCCTAGAAAGCCCCACTTTGGTTTGGAGAAGGTGGTATGTCATTCCCAATCTGCCTAGATAAAACCTGTTACAAGGTCCCTGCCTCTCACCAGGCATAACCCTCCCCTCTGCCCCAGAAACATTCTTTAATGATATTTTTTCATTGCCCCTTCTGAGCTAAAATTCTAGAATACATTAGAATAAGCATAGGACTGACTTTTCACATTTTATGTGGAAAAAGATCTGAAAATTATAATTATCCCAACTAAAATTCCATCTTCTTGCAGGAAGCCTTTTGGAACCTCTCTTAATTTAGTGCCTTCCATCTTTTATTCATTTCCTATTTTCCATAGCTTGTTTGTACATAAATATGTTTGCTTGTTGTCTCCCCCATTAGATTGCCAAGTTTCTTGAGAGTGGAGCCTTTCTTTTGTCTCTCTTTGTATCTGTAATGCTTAGCACAGTGCCTGGTACTGCTTATTAACCACTGACTTTGTTGATTGACTGACTGATTGACTGACTGACTGACTGATTGACTGACTGACTGACACAGTCTCAGTGTAAGTCAACAGGGGCTGCTAAAAAGGCAGTGTATGCCCTCTTTTCCTTGAAAATATGGGGGATGATAGGTGCAAAGGGTTACATATGCTGTCAAATGGGGTCATGATGTCAGTTAGTTTTACTTCATTGTTTTGCTTTGTTAAAAGGCAAGGTTCACTTGTAGTTGGGTGAGAAATGGTATGTCCAGAAATGACCATGATAGCCACCAGACCTCCAGAACCCCTGCCCTCGGGAGCTTAATCCATTCAATATTGGATCTCCTATCCTGGGCCAAGCTGACCTGATTGGTAAATCAGGGAGCCCAGACTCAGAAAGCTCAGATATCTAACTGGCTCTAGACCACTGGAATGCACTGGCGCCTTCTCAATTAGGATAAGTAACCAGCTGCCCCTGTTGTCAGGTTAGGATACCCTGACAACTTTTCATTCATACGTAAGTTGTATAGATATAATGATCTTCCGCATCACAATCATTTCTGGATATATTGGATCATGTCATATAAATAAACACTTATATGTTTAATATATACACACATATACATACATTTGTATATATGTGTGTACATACACAGCAATGTAATCTTAGCCTGAATTAATAGAACTATAATATCCAAATTATATGACATGAGATATAATTCAGCTGTTTGTTCTCTGTCTGAAAGCCATTCAAACCACATCTGAAATATTATATTCAATTCTGGGCACCAGGGGAACACCAACAAAAGGAAGTTATCTAGAGAAGAGAAGCCAGAATTGTGAGGGGCAAATAATATTCCTTAAGCTACAGATGGCATAGTAAAATAATGTCCATAATAATGATACTATGTCATTAAGAAAAAGAAATATTATGTTCTGTCTACTCTGCTTAAGAAAGCAAGGAAATGTACTATAGTGCAGAAAGATTTCCATTCAAAATGCTTGAGGATGTCTTGTTTGATTTTTTTTCACATTTTGTTACTTAGATGAATAAGGTTGTGAAAACAGGCCAATGAGCCCAGTCCTTAGGAACAAGGGTCACCTTCAAAAGGCCTTAGATGACTTTGGCCCTCTCACTTTGTGGACCTTTGCTCTTGGTCTGACTCCTTTGCTGAGGGCATCCAGTGAGAGACAATGCAACGCTCTTATAGAGTATCAAGAGGTCTTGTATTAACTCCCTCTGAAGCCAACATGTGACCCTGTGAATACTGACTTCAATCCTTTATCTGGACATTTACTTTCGTTTTAGGTGGCAAAATTGAAGGCTACTATTTTATGAGTTTCAAAAGGTTAGGAGAACAAATCATCCAGGTGTCTAGGTGTCTAAAAGAGAAGTGAAACACTCAGAGTACAGAATGAGATGTGTGTGTGTGTGTGTGTGCATGTGCGTGCGTGTATATGTGTGTGTGCGCGCATATGTGTGTGTATGCACACTCACATAATTTTGGTCATGGCCAATGTGGAAGTTTGTTTTGTTTGACTACATATATTTGTAACAGGGGTTGTTTTTCTTTCTTTCTTTTTAAAACATAAGAACTAAATCTTCACTCTGCACATAACAGGCAACAGAATGAAGTGAGCAGAACTAGGAAGACAATTTATTCAACAATTTTATAAAAACATTATAGAGATGAACAATTAAGAAAGACTTAAGAACACTGATCAGGACAATGACTAATCAAAATTCCAGGGGACTAGCAATAAAACATTTTGCTCATCTTCTGGCAGAGAGGCAATGAGGCAAAGGTGCGGCATGGGGCGCATTTTCAGATACGATCAATAGCAGAATTCATTTTGCTTGTCTATATCTATTTGATAGAAGGGTTTTCTTTTTCTCCTTTTTTTAATCTGGAGGGATTTTGTGGAAAGTAGAAAGGGGGGATAGTGATAGAGATATCAAAATGATAAAAAGATAAGAAAAAAGGTTACTGAAGTATTTTTTAAATGTACAGGATGAAACAGAAGTGAGTAGGAAACACAGATAATCAGAATAGCTGTGAAAATAACATGTTGATGATTATACATGTATAACATCTATCAGATTGCATGCCACCTTGGGGAGGGGGGACTGGAGAAGGGAGGAAGAAAATTGTGGAACTCAAAATCACACAAAAAATGAATGTTGAAAACTATCTTTACGTGTAATCGGAAAAAATGAAATACTATTTACATAAAAAAATTTTTAAAAGAAAATAACATGTTGAGGTTTTTTTGCATATTTAGAGAGGGAAGCCATCTGGGGATGGCACAGATTCGTGCCTCCTTGGGGCCTTTTCTGGTTTGCTTTGCATATGGAAATGCACATTTTATTTGGTTTTTATTAATTTTTGAACAAAAAGGAAATGAAAAGAAAAAGAAGAATTGTAGGTGGGAGAAGGCAGGATGAGTCAGTGGAAAGAATGAGAGGGATGTGAAGTCCGAAGGCATGAGTGTGAGTCCTGACCCTCCAACTGCCGCCTGGATGACGTCAGGTCTCAGTTTGTTCTCTCCAGTTCAGAATCTTTTTCTTCATTGTAATGGGAGGCCTGGCAGTGAGCAAGGTCATTACACTCTCTCCTATACAAACTTCAGGTTCTAGATATAACCCCAAATAGAAAATACATGTGAAACGTTATTAGTGTGAGAGCATCCTTCCTCTTCCCTCCACAAACCACACACCTAAGGCCCTCCTTTACCATCTTCACCCACATGCTGGACAGGACAGATGGTAACCCCATGGAAAGCACGCTGTGTTTGAATTAGCTTAATGATTTCCTGAACTTTCTCACTTGATTTTGTCAAAATTTTTGGGATGCCCCTAAAGCAGCCCTCCGAGGGAAATACATTACCCATTTAGCGGTTGTGTTACAATGGGCGAATCACTTCTTTTTCTCTTTGAACCTCAGTCTCCTCATCCCTCAAAATCAAATGCCTTTTTCCCTTTGCACTGTCTCTTATTCCATCATCTCTGCTGAGCTCTTCTCGCTCAGGCGTCTTCTTCACTGCCCACCTTTTCCTCTGTCCCAACTAGCTGGAGCTCTGGGTCTCAGCCTCCTGCCTGCCTCCTCTCCCCTCCCCTCCCCTCCCCTCCCCTCCCCTCCCCTCCCCTCCCTCCCACGGCTCTTGGTGTACATGCACTCTTTATCTTTTCTTTCATTTCCATTAGGGGGAGGGTTGTAATGAGAGAGAGAGAAGGCTGATTTTAGCTGATTGAAAAAATTTATGTGATAATTTTCTTAAAGTCAAATGGGAAATTATACTTTATCCTAGAGGCAATAGGAAGCCACTGGAATTGATTGAGTAGGGAAGTCACATGTTCAGATCTATGAGTCATTTACATAAAGACAGGCCATGAATGCTGATAGCTGATGAGAAGAGACAGAGAGGGAGGGAGGGAGGATGAGAGAGAGAGAGAGAAAGAGAGAGAGAGAGAGGGAGAAACAGAGAGAGAGAAAGAGAGAGAGAAACAGAGATTATAGAAGGAGAAGAGAAGAGGACCGCCTTGGAGAATACTCATCATATGAATGAGGAATATTTTCAGATACAATTGATAGCAGAATTCATTTTGATTGTTCATACCTATTTGATAGAAGAGTTTTCTTTTTCTTTTTTTTTAATCTGGAGGGATTTTTGTGGAAAGGAGAAAGGAGGGATAGTGATAGAGTTATCCAAATGAAAAAAAGATAAGAAAAGAAGGCCACTGAAGTATTTTTTAAATGTACAGAAGAAAACAGAAGAAGTGAGTAGGAAACATAGATAATCAAGATAGCTGTGAAAATAACATGTTGATTGGAGAATGAGGAGTATGCAGAGAGGTAGGAAGAGAACCAAGAGACAGATCTATCCAACACGGCCTACAGATCTATAACTAGGAAATGCTTTTGCCAGTGCAGAGAACAACCTGACAATAGATGTAATCACTATGGAAGAAGAAGCAATTGATCTTGTCTTTTTATGGATTGTGGGGAAGGTTACAGAATCTGGGGATGTTTGTTGCCATAGGTTGACATGAGCCAGAGCAGGACAATGAAAAGAGGTGCAAAACTAGTGGGGGCCACCACAGAGTAGAAATATGTACCATAACTCAACATACGGGAACGAGAAGGATCTTGGCAAGGGATGAAGCACACCTAACAAGGTGCACAGTAAAAACATACTTGCCCAAAAAGTTATAAATCTAATCAAAAGGACTTTAAGATGAAAAAAAGGAAGGGGAAAGGGAAAACTACCCACATAGAACTAATGAACTTGGTACCATGAAGGCAGCGGCTACAACACAGGAAGAAGAAAACAGAAGAGAGGACTAATAATATATGGGAAATGATATACAAGGCCTCAGATGTCTATACATAAATGCACCAAGTATGGGTAATGAACAGAAAGTAGAGATTCTAGTGCAGGGAGGAAATGTTGACCTCATAGTCATCATTGAGACAGGGTTGAATGAGATCCATGACTGAAATTTAGCTCTGGAAGTATATACTTTATTCAGAAAGAAGAAAATAGACAAAGAGGGATGCAGAAGCATTGCACATTGTTTATACATTCATGATGAAAATCTGACAACTGAGGGGAGAAACGTGATGGATTCGATGAGGGTAAATGCAAAGGTAATAAATTTCAGATCACGTTGGCAGGAGACATGAGATGAGAAGATGGAAAAAGAGATCACAAACCGGGTACAGGAGCACAATATTTTATTTAAAAAGAACTTGAATTATCTGGACGTCTTCTGGCACTGCCTGCCAAAAAAGCACAGCGGCTGATAAATCACAAATTAATAATAATAATATTGATACATTTATATAGCATCTTAAGGTTTGTCAGGTGCTTTACAAATATTATCTGATTTTATCCTCACAACAAGCTTGGGAAGTAGGTGCTATTATTATATTCATTTTATTAATGAAGATACTGACTCAGGCAGATTATAAATGGCTTGCCCAGGGTCACATGGCTAATCAATGTCTAAGGCTGGATTTGAATTCGGACTCCTGAGTTTCTTAACTCCAGGTTCAGCTCTCCATCTGCTGTGCAATCTTGTTGCTGTTGTATCATTCAGGTGCGTCTGACTCTTTGTGACCCTGTGGACAGTACTATCTGTGAGGTTTTCTCAGCAAAGATACCAGAACGGTTTGCCATTTCCTTCTCCAGTGGATTAAGGCAAACAGAGGTTGTGACTTGCCCAGGGTCACACAGTAAGTGTCTGAGGTCGAATTTGCACTCAAGTATTCTTGACTCTAGGCCCAGAACTATCCATTAAGCTACCAACTGCCTCCTAGGCAAAAAGAAGTTAAATGACTTGCTCGAGGTCACACAGAGAGTATGTGTCCGAGGCTGGATTTGAATTGAGGTCTTCCTGACTCTGGCAGGCAGCTAGATGACTCAGTAAATAGAATCCTGGCCCTAGTGTCAGGAAGACCTCTCTTCCTGAGTTCAAATCCAGCCTCAGAAACTAGCAGTGTGACTCTGGACATATCACTTAACCCTGTGTGCCTCAGTTTCCTCATCTGTAAAATAAGCCGGAGAAGGAAGTAACAAACCACTTCATTATCTTTGCCAAAAACAACAACAAACAAAAAACAAAACAAAACAAAACAAACCAAATGGAGTCGTGAAGAGTCAGACACAACTGAAAAAAGACTGAAGCATCCTGACTTCAGACCCAAACACTCTATCCACTGAACCACCTAGCACAGCGGTTCTCAACCTGTGAGTTGCGACCCCTTTGGGGGTGGAAAAACCCTTTCACAGGGGTCACCTAAGACCATCAAAAACACATATTCCCGATGGTCTTAGGAACTGAGACACCACTCCTCTGTCCGTCTCCAGGCGGCTCCGCCCACATGCTGATACGCCCACATCTGAGTATTAAAGGACTGGCATTAGGAAGGTTGAGAACCACTGATCTAGCTGGATGTACAATCTATGTGCCTCTATAGAGAGAGGAAAATATACTTCAAAATATAGAGGAAATGACAAGGGAGATGGACACTTTGGATCTGACTCTGATCCATTGGTGAAAGAGAAAGAAGAGGGATCTTGGGAGAAAGCGGCCATTCCACCCTAGACTATGATCAAAGAGAGGAATGTCATGGATAATTTGACATACACCCTAGATTTGGGAAGTGGATATTTGAAGGGTTCAAGAGAATGGGTGAGTAGGATCCAATGGCCAAATGTTTTGAACTGGAAGTTGTCCCAAAAAAGGATGGGAGGTTCTCAAGAATGAAATTCTGAAAACTCAAGCAAGAATGACATGATTCAGAAGGAAAAAGGAGAGGCGTCAAAGAGACTCATTATAGATCAATGGGGAACTCATCGCCAAACTCAGATTTTAAGAAGACTTACATAGGGATAGAAGTAAGGAAGAGGTTGTGCCAGATGGTCCTGAGGTCCCTTCCAGCTATTAGTTTTCATAATTTTGTGTGATTATGAATTTTAGTGACTTTTAAAGGCTAATAGAAACATATTTCTTATGATTCATTGGTTTTTAAATTTTTGTTTTTTGTTGTTCAGTCATTTCAGTCATGTCTGACTCCTCCTGACCCCATTTGGGGTTTTCTTGGCAAAGATACTGGAGTGGTTTACCATTTCCTTTTCTAGTTAATTTTACAAATGAGGAAATGGAAGCAAATGGGGTCACACGGCTAGTAAGTGTTTGAGGCCAGGTTTGAACTTAGGAAGATCAGTCTTCCTGACTCCAGACCTGGCACTCTATTTATTTTTAAACATTCTTTTCTTTTTAAATTTTGAATTCCAAATTATCTTCCTCCCTCCCACCTCCTCCTACTCTCACTGAGAAGTCAAGCAATATAATATCAATTATACACGTGAAATAGTGCAAAACCTATTTCCATTTTGGCCATATACTTTTAAAAGCAAGAAGAATAAAGGAAGTAAGAAAATTTTACTTCAATTTTCCCTCATAGTTCATCACTTTTCACTTTTTTTCCATCATGAGTCCTTTGGCACTTTCTTAGATCACAGTATTGACCAGAGTAGCCAAGTCTTTTATAGTTGGTCATCATTCCAACACTGCTGCTACTGTGCGCAATGATCTCCCAGGTTTTCTCACTTCACTCTGCATCAGTTTGTATAGGTATTGCCATATTTTTCTGAAACCATCACACACTTGCACCCTGGTCATTTCTTGGAGCACATTAGTATTCCATCACAATCATATGCCACGATTTTGTTCAGCCATTCGCCAATTGATAAACATCCCCTCAATTTCCAGTTCTTTACCATCACAAAAAGAACTGCTATACATATTTTTGCACATAGAGTTCCTTTTCCTTTTTCTCTCATCTTTTTTGGGATACAGACCTAGTAGGGGTATTGCTGGGTCAAAGGTTATGCACAGTTTAAAGCCCTTTGGGCATTGTTTCAAATTGTTCTCCAGAATAATTGAACCAGTTTACTACTCTACCAGTAGTTCATTAGTGTACCTATTTTTCCCTCATGCCCTCCAGCATCTGTAATTTCTGATAGGTGTGAGGTGGTACCTCAGAGTTGTTTTAATTTGCATTTCTCCAGTCAACAGTAATTTAGTACATTTTTTCATATGATTGTAGATAACTTTGATTGCTTCTGCTGAAGAAATCTGTTTACATCTTTTGACCATTGATCAATTGGGGAATGGCTCTTATTTTTATAAATTTGATTCAGTTCTCTACTCAGTACATATTTGAAAAATGAGGCCCTTGTCATTTATTCTCTTTCCAAATGCTCTAATTACATTCTTTAATATTCCCCTCATTTCCATTCTTTTACTAGGGTTCTACTTTTCATTATTGTGGGATGAGTTTCCTCTTCTGGCATTTTATCTTAGAATTCTTTCATAATCCATAGCATTTCTTAATTGCATCAGAAGTTTTGCTCTAATTACTCAAGTCTTAATCCACATTGCCTGGGTTGGGATTTTGTGCCAGGAATAGGTTCCATTCCTTCCTACACTCTTGGATGGAGTGGCTTGTTTTATCTTTCACCCAATTTTCAGGTTGAGATATTACTCTAAAAGGGCTAGAGCTTGCCCTTGCTTAAGTCCAGTTGCTGATGCCCTCCTTCTATTCCAGTTGGTATATCTTGATAATCCCTGATTGGGAAGCTACCTGGGGCCAGACTCTGCATTCTTTTTCAGCCATGGCCTGGGACCTGATCCTGGCCACTGGCATAGTCAGAGACCTCAGCTGACTTTTGGCACAGCCCATACCAGGAACTTACTCTGAACTTGGTCCATCTCAGGTCCTGTTCTCCTTATGGTGAATTTTGCAGGTTTCTGGTCATCCCCCCATGCAGGCCTAGTCCAGATGAAAGCGGTCACCGGTATTTCTCCTTGTTTTGTTGAATTTTTAATTTTTCTAGCAATCTTTGTCATTATTCCTTAAGTGTTTCCTTATAGGGGTTTAACTGAAAGCTTTTGCATCACTAATATTGCCTTAAGTCAACATGTCATTTTTCATCTTTGTATCTCCACAATTTATAGAATACTTTGGTTATAAGTGTTTAAGAAATGTTGACTCAAGCATCCTGGAAAACAATTTGGAATTATTCTAGGAATGTGACTAAAATGTCCAGGCATATTCCCCAAAGAGGTCAATGATAAAAAGAGCAGTGTACAATACTACCAAGTATTTCGAGCAATATTTTTTTTCCTAGTGAAGAATGAAAGACAAAATGGATGCCCATTACTTCCAGAACGGCTACATAAGTAAGTGATGGCATATGAATGCTGTAGAAATGAAACATGAACACAAGGGAATATCATTGTGCTTTAAGAAAGGATGACTATGTGGAAGTGTATTTTGCATGACTACGCATGTGTATATATATATATATATATATATATATATATATATATATATATATGCTTACCTTCTCAACGGTGGGGAGGTAGGAAGAGAATTTGGAACTAAAAATTGAAAAAAGAATGTTAAAATTGTTTTTACATGTAATTGAGGGAAAATAAAATATTAAATGAAAAAATGATGACTATGATATGATAGCTAGATAGCTACCAGGCACTGTGATAGGCACTAGGGATACAAATGCAAGCAAGAAAGTAGCCCCTGCCTTCAAGCCACCTACATTCTAATTGGGGAAGACAGAACTTAAAAGAGAGCTTGAAAGGGAAAGAGAGGAACTCACTAATCAGGAGAGGAAGACCTCAGGACAGAGGCTTCTCTAGTGTGGCAATGCAGCAGCTGAGGAGAAGGAGTCTGGAGAGGGACTAGGCAATAATGAAGGGTCAAATGACTTGCCCAAGGTCACCCAGGTACCAGGTAGAAGGGTCAAGATATGAACCCAGGTCCTCTAATTCCAAATTTAAGGCATTTAGTCTTTTTGAGCTTTTCTCATTTCTAAAGTCAGAATAATATCACCTACCTCACAAGATTTTTGTGAGGGCTAAATAGATAATACTTAGAAAGCATTTTGCACCCTTATATAAATGTTGAGAGATGTTGGCCTTCAGAGGATAGGCATTGGTGACTACTGAGAACTGGAAGAACTCTGAAAGAAATATTAGCACACTGAGGGAGGTAGCTGTAATGCCTATGAGGAACAAGAAGTAGTATTGAATGATCTTGACATTTTTAAGGTCTAGGAGTAGGTAAAGAGCCAGGGGAGAGAAGCCTCTACCAAAAAAGAGAGACAGACAAGCTCCTTTCTTGCCCAGACTGAATAAATTAATCCACAATTCCCAATCAGACAGTGACTGCTAACAGACTCTTGCCATGCTGGTCCAGCTTCCCAAAGTATTGTGTCCTAATTTGATAAAAGAATGCAAAAATCCCAGGATGCCAATTATGCAAATCACTTTAAGTATTCCCATTCCTGAAAGCTCCTCAGGAGATCTCTTTAGCAATTTGAAGTTCAATGATATGAGACAAGGCAGGAGTGAGAGGACAATTTGGTCTCTAGTTTAGAGCTGAAGGAGATGGTCTGTTTCCAGGAGTGGAATAATACCTATGTACATGTATGTGCTTTCATTGGCATGTGCATATATGTATGTGTGTTTATGTATGTTTGTAGATGTATAGCATTTCTTCTGAGACCTTGTTGTTCAGTCATTTTGGTTATGTCATACTCTTCATGACCCCATTTGGAATTTTCTTGGCAAAGATACTGGAGTGGTTTGCATTTCCTTCTCCATTTTACAGATGAGGAAACTGAGGTAAACAGGGTTTTGTCCAGGATCACACAACTAGTAAGTGTCTGAGGTAGATTTGAACTCAGGTCTTCCTGACTCCAGACCTGGTGCTCTATCCACTGTGCCACCTAGCTCTGAGACTGAAGCCACCACTCTTTGGGGCTGATTTTATTAGGAGCAGGGGATGTTATTATTTAATGTAGCCTCCCTGACTTGTCCAACCTTCATTTTTGTCTTATGATGAGAGTTCCACGATAAGGTTCTGATCCTTTGGAAAAAAAAAGAAATCTCTTTTCCCCCAGTAGCATAGACTCAATCCAGAGAATCCAAGAAAAGGAGATCAATCAGTTGCCAAATCTTATGCCTAAAGTAAACCCTTCTTTCCACTGTCATGGTTGCTATCCAAGATCATGCCCTCATTACCTCTCACCTCCTAACTCATCTCCCTTCCTCCAGTCTCTGAATTCTTCATTCTATCCTCCATACAGTTGCCAGCTTGGTATTCCTGCAAACATAACAGTCACATTCCCCGCGCCTCCCCTCCCCCCCCCCATAAATCTTCCATGGAGTCCTATTGCCTCCTGACATTGGCCTGACATTTAAAGCCCTCCACAATCTTGCTACATTTCCAGTATTATTTCACATTGCTCCCCCTCCCACACTTTTTGTTCCAGCCAAACTTGTCTGCTATCTGCTTCCCATTAATGATGCCTCATCTCCCTCCACTTCTTCATATCTGGATTGTGCTCTGCTCCTCACCCCTGCCTCAAAGAGTCTTTTCAGAGCATGACTTAGGCACTGCCTCCTATCCTAGGCCTTTCCATTATTAGTTTTCTCTCCCCCTTTTAAAATTTCATTGTACAGCTTTGTACATAGCTGATATTTACTTGTGTACATGATGTTTTCCTCCTCTTTCCCATTCCCTCGTCCTGCCAAAATGTGAAATTCTCAAGGGCAAAAATTGTCTCATTTTTTGTCTTCGGCACTTAGTCTTTCATATAATAAGTGCTTAATACATGTTTGTAGAATTGGCTAAAAAAAAGATGTATGGTCAGAGAGGACCCTCAGAAAGTATACCTAGCATATACACCAAGGAGATCAAAGATAAAAAAAAATATTTTTGAATATTTTTTTTTCCAATTATGTGAAAAAATTTTTTAACATTTATTTTAAAAATTTTTGTGTTTCAAATTCTCTCCCTCATTGAGAATGCAAACAATTTGAAATAAGTTATACTTCTGCAGTCATGCAAAACATATTTCTATATTAGAAAGACAGAAAGTACACATATGTACATATATACATGTATAAAGTGCTGATGAGGAAAAGGAGAAGCTTGCCTACTTTGCCCTTTTCTACCACTCATGAGTTGAGAGGAAGAAACCCCTCAGAGTTCAGTCAAGAGAGTATCTTAGCCAAGAGAGATGACCTAACTATCTCTGCAGATCCCAGGCTTAGGGGAAGCTCTTTTGGCAAAAAATCAGTATAACACTACTTTAGAACCCACTCAAGGAGCAGCAGTGGAGAAGTATGTAACCTGTAACATCTAGCAGGTAACTTGCAATGTAGACTGTTCTTTGAGAAGACCAGTGACATTAAGGCCTGCATCCAGAGTCACAAGTTGTCCTAGGAATACAGGTTTCCCTGTTCATGTGCCACTTGGCTAAATTCCTTTGTAACTTTGTGTCTGTTTTTTCCCAGAGACACAAAATACATTTGGGGAAGAGTATGACCCAGGTTTCTGATTATTATTGCTTTTCATTCTACTGAGTAAATGTTTCGTGATTAAGAGTAAATGGTATCCTTTTGACTGATTTATTTAAATGGAAACACCCTGGTAAGGGCTCAGGAACTAAAGTTCCAAAATAACCACAATAGGGTTATCCCTAGGACTCTGAGGGTGAGTTGTAGGAGAATGGTCACCCTCTTCTGAAAACACCCAAAATTCCAGCATGAGCAAATTTGGGAGCAAGTAAAATCACAGAGAGAAAAGGAAGTTGAATAACAAGACCTACATGTCATATCCACAGCAATGCCCATATGCATCCACCATAATCCAAAACCATCTGGTCTTTCCGATGTAAATGGAAATCTTTTTTGTTTTTTTTAAAGTGATTACAGATCTCTTCCAGGAGTCTCTTTATTTTTTTTTCTCTTTTTTTTTATTTTTTTTTAAATTTATTTTATTAAAAATTTTTTTTGAGTTACATATTTTCTCCTCGTCTTTCCCCTGCCCACCGCCCCAAAACAGCCATCCCAGTGTTTCCCACCTCCCCCAGTCTAGTCTCTCCTATGTCACTTTTTGGTAGGGCAGAATGGATCTCCCAACTGCAGTGCCTGTGTATCTCAAGATCCAGTTGGATGTAGTCAATAATAATGATAATAATTGCATATATATATATATATATGTATATATATATATATATATACAAAGATAGATAGATAGATACACATTCATAACATTTGATTATGGAACTCCAGATTCCAGATTCTTTCCAGGAGTCTCTTTAGTGGCTTGAAGCTTGATGCACCAGCGCAATGTCATATACAAACAGGAGCATCTATCTGGAAAACTTAAATATCCACTTCAACTTGGACTCTTATGAATCTCTTCCATCACAAAAGTCAACACCTTTGGTGAGGACATACCTGTCTGCTGCATGACTTGTCTGATGTTTATGACCATAAAGTTGCTAAATAAGGCTATTTCTATTGTTATGCCTTTCAAAAAATAATAAATGATTTTGCTGTATGGTTGAGATATACCTTTTTTTTTCCTTGACTTGTTTATTTACATTTAGTTTACAAGATTCAGTTCCACAATCCCTTGAGTTTCAAATTTTCTCCCCTCCTTTCCGCCCCCCCCCCCATGGTGGCATGCAATCACGTATAGGATCTGCAAATACTATCACATTGTATGATAGTCTGGTTATATAGAAGGGTTGTAACCAATGAGTGATCACTGGGAAAAAAAAACAACACCAAACATGGAAAAGAACAGTAGCATGTAGATTGCTTCAGTCTCCATTTAAACTCTGTTCTTTCTAGATCTTTCTCTGAATGTAGACATCTCCTTCCATCCTGAGACTTGTAGAGTTGTCTTATGGCTGTGCATTGCTGAGAAGAGTCCAGTTTATCAAAGTTGGTCGTCACAAATACCATGTGTCTGTGATTGTGTACAAATTTTTCCTGGTTCTGCTCTTCTCACTCAGCATCAATTTGTATAAGCCTCTCCAGGTAATTATGAAGTCCATCTCCTTCCCATTTCTTATAGCACAATAGTATTCCATTACATTCATATACCACAACTTGTTCAGCCATTCCCCAATTGATGGGCAACCCCTATATTTCTAGTTTTTTGCCACCACAAAGAGAGCTGCTATAAATATCCTTGTACATATGGGTCCTTTTCCCACTTCTGTGAGCTCTTTGGGATATAACCCCAAAAGTGGTATCACTG
>CM053584.1:174735778-174809697 GCA_028627135.1 Pseudochirops cupreus | reverse complement strand
TTTGGAGGTCCTGGGACTTTACTGATGATTTGTGTTGACCTCTTGGACCTTGTTTGTGGATCTGTGTTGATTTCTATGTTAATGATTTGTGTTGAGTTCTCAGACCTTGTTGGTGGGTCTGAGTTGATTTCACAGGCAGATAGTGAATTAATGATGGTGCCGGCAATGTGTATGAACATTATTGTGGCTCTGTCAAGCTTTGTCTTCCCAGAAACAGGAACTGTGAAGGACTTGAGGTGGACTGGACACTGTGAACTTCAATATGGAACAGGAACTGGACAAAGAACTAGACAAGGAACTGGGAGCTGTCTGCCTTTGAACCCAGGTGACAGTTGGAGCTGGGACCATGGAAGAGGAACCACGGAAGCTGAGAGCCAGCCTCGAGTAAAGCTAAAAGAAGACTTTACTTGGATACTGTGTACTGACTGAGAAGATTATGATTTATTGTGACCTGGGGTGGAAAACTTTAACTTTTGTACTTTGTGATTGAATTAAGGATTTTGTGATTGACTAAATGAATGTACTTTGTTTAAAACTATGTGACCACTTTGGTGAAAACTATGTGGCCATTTTAGTGCTAGGTTGTTGAGTTGTGACATGGTGAGTACTGTATTTTGATTTTCTGTGATAAGTTATAACATTGCGAATGCTGTAGATCGATTTTCTGTGAATGTTTTACTCTGATTTGCTATTGAATAGAGAGTTTGCTATACTGTGTAATTAGAACCATGAAAGCTGTTCACAGCAGCAGTCCTCTGGGAAACTGCTCTTGTTTGGCTTTACAACAGGATGGGACTGGCACTGATGGATTGAGTCTTGCGTCTTTGGAGGGAATTTCTAAACCAATGGGCTCACAGATTCTTTTGAATATACCAAAAACTTTGTAGTAGCACTTTTTGTGGCAACAGAAAACTGGAAGGAAAGTGAGTGCCTATCAATGGCTAAGCAAACTGGGGTGAGTGTATGTAGTGGAATATTATTGTGTCTTAAGAAAAAGTGAATATGAAGAATTCAGAGAAACTTAGAAAGACTTGTGTGAACTGATTCAGAGTGAATTAAGCAGAACCAGGAAAACAATCTAAGCAATGAATAGAACAATGTCAACAATGATGTTGAATGATGGTCATACTCCAATTAAATATAATGACCAATCTCCATCCTTGAGGACTAAGGAAGGAACACACCTCTGTCACCTCAGTACAAAGATGGGGCACTAGAGAGTCTGTTGATTATGTTTAATTGTTTTCATTCGTTATTGGAAGGGTTCAATGGGTAGGGAAGTAGGATGGAAGGATAGAGGGGAATATTTAAAAGGAAAAAGGAATGATATATAAAAACAAAAGTATAAAAAATACTTAAAGTTGGGGGGACCTCAGCAAGGACTGTGCCTAGGTATTACACACTCCCCCTATCCCTCTTACCTCCACACCTTGAAGGGAAAAATCCATGCTTGCTACTCAGGGGCCTGTTCTTGGGACTCAGGTTAGGGTAAATTTTTATAATTCTATGTTTAGCTCTGTTTTCTTTTTGTCAATTGCCAGCTCATAAGTCGTTTTGCAATAAATCTGCAGAGGAGGGGAATATAATAGGATTATTCAAAGGCTCCCTTAACAGCTAAACAATTTGGGGCCCTCTGTTTCTCCCCTTCCCAGAAACCTGATCAGGTTTCCCCAGTGGTGTTGAGTATAGAGGTGCAGAGAAAAGGAGCCAGGATTTCCCAGCGGAACCATAAGGCTTTACGTTGAGAAAACCTCATGGTGATTCTGTCTTTCCTAGGCTTCAGTTATACCACCATGTTTCGCTATATCTGCCTCTTGGGACCCTGTATGAGGGAGAAATCATCTCAGGGGCTGCTTATGTAAGGCTATGGACTGTCTCAGCAGGAAAGGATCTCTTGTGGACATGCTGTTTCTAAGGCACATCTGTTACCAGGTCAAGCCTGCCTGCCGCCCCTGTCCAGGAGAATGTTTCCATGATTCTTTTCTGGGTCTTATCCTCCAGCTATATTCACTGTTTTCTAGGTTCTTCTAGGTCCAGTGTGACAAACTGAATTGAAAATAAATTTACCCCATCGCTTGGGCTTATTTTGAGAAATATTTTGGTTTTAAAATATTTTGTAATAAAAATAGTTCTCTGTGGATGGAAAGAGGAAGGAAAACTGTAAGGAAACAGTTCCCTTTCATAAATTTGCTTATTGGAGATAGGACATTTCTTTAGAGAGAAGGAGGAAATAGTACCTAAGAGAGAACCCAAACTTTGAAGCACATACTGAGTATTTATGTATGTATGGAAGGAATATGAAGAGGGGTGTGTATGTGTGTGTGTGTGTGTGTGCGCGCGCGCACGCGCGCGCATGTGTGTGGTTTGAATTAAGAACAATCTCAGATACCTAAGACATATAATAGTGTTGGTGACTAGCCCTGGACAAGAAATGAGAGACCTTTAGCTGCCACAGATTAGTTAGCTATGTGTCTAATGGATAGAGTACTAGACTTGAAGACAAGAAGACCTGTGTGGGGGCAAGTTGCTTAATCTCTCTCACCCTCAGTTTCCTTGACTGTACAATGGGGATAATAATAGCACCTATCTTCTAGGCTTCTTGTCAGGATCAAAAGAAATGACATGTGGAAGAACATTTTATTTACCTTAAAGTACCACATAAATAAAACTAGCTGTTAATAATATGTGACTTTCAACAATTTATTTCAACTCCTCTATGTCTATTTTCCTTCTATAAAAGGAGATTTACTGTACCTGACCTGTTTACCTTATAGGGCTGTACTTAAAATCAAATGAAATAGTAGTTATTAATTACAGCAGTGCTCCAATGGGTCTGCCCCTAACGTGTTCCTTTTGTTCATTTCTTTTGGGGAATCTGCCACAATAGTCCCACCCAATGTTCTGGGTCCCTTTTCTTCTCTTGACATTGTGTGGATATCAATGGAATCTGCCAACTGTCCATCTGTCACTCTCACCACACGACATCTCTGACGATCATTCTTTCTGCATAATTCTTCATTTGCAATCTGTTACATCCTGCTCACACCCACCATGCACCTCTCCATTGTCCTTACTAAGGGTGATTCTCAACCTCAGTTCTTCAGGGACTATGGTATTCTATGACTCAACCATATAACATCACCAATAGAATATTAGTGTTAAAAAAATGGGCTTTTGTTCCTCCAAAAGAAATCCAGCCCACTCTCCTCCTCCTATTCAATTTTGGACTCAATTCACTGATCATTTTCAGTGCCTATCTGTGATAGGACTGACATTTTTTCTGACACAGCTTCTCTGACTTCTTCCTCCCATGCAACCTGATTGGCTCCAGCTTCCCCAACACAACTTCCAAGCCTGGGAGCATAGAAGATTCAAGCCCTGCATAGTAAGTGCCTCTCAGACTTGGTGGGTGTCTGACACTACCTGATTTGCCATACCTTGATAACATATTGACAAGCTGAGTCCATAAAGGAAGCCATATCTGGAGGAGCTAAATGCCACTATAACCTTTCTTTATATCCTTGCTATGTTTGAAACAAGTAAATCTCCTTGGCTTAATGACTCATGAGTGCTAAATTTTGTCACAATGTCAAACCTGAACTGAACCTGAACAGGATGTTGGCTTTAGAGCCACACCCACAGTACTGTCCAGGACAATGGCTGTCTGTACAACTACTACTTCTTTAACAATGGGTGTTTGTCATCCACTTGGCTTTTCCTGGGTGAATAGTTAAGCTGAGCTCTTTTGAAGTATTATGGATCTTAATTAGGTGGCTCTGCAATATTCCAGGGCTTGATGAAATCAGTGCATAATTATGTGCTGATATAATAACTACAAATGGGAGCATGTGGAGAACGCTACCATCTCTGGGAATCTCCTTTTCAGTTAGAATTCTGAGCAGAAAATCCTCCGTATCTCTCTTATTTAGATTTCTCTTGATGTTACTATTCAGAGGTTAGCTTTATGTTTCCGTTTTGTAAGGATGTTTGAGGCAACTTGGCAGAGGAGAGTTTGGAACAAAGTCCTTTGCTTTATCTAATCAAATGCTTCCTTCTTGCAAATGAACAATAAGTACCAAGAAATATTGGGCTCCTTGCAGCATTCAACCAACTGTGACTATAAATGTGTGGTGTCTTGTAGAATATTACTAGAGAAAGATGGGCTTCACAATTGTTAGAGCACTGAGCAGAGTCAGGAACACCTGAGTGAAATCCTGTTTGAGACGCATACTAGCTGTATGACCCTGAGCAAGTCACTTAACCTTTGCCTGCCTCAGCTTCCACCTCCCAGGATTGTTGTGAGGATCAAATGAGATAATTGTAAAGTACTTGGCACAATGCTTGGCAAATGGTAGGTGCTTAATAAATGCTTGTTTCCTTCCTCCCTCCCTTCCTTCCTTCTTTCCCTCCTTCCTCCCTTCCTTCCTTCTTTTCTTCCTTCCTTCCTCCCTTCCTTTCTTCCTTCCCTTTTTCCTTCCTTCCTTCCTCTCTTCCTCCCTTCCTTCCCTTTTTCCTTCCTTCCTCCCTTCCTCCTTCCCTTCTTTCTTTCACTCCTTCCTTCCTTCTTTCCTTCCTTCCTTTTCTTCCTTCCTTCCTTCTTTCCACCTAAGCAAAAGCCTGACTGTTCCTTTTTCCCACCTTTATCCAGGATACCCTTGATGTATATGTAGGTTATTCTAATAAAAAATTTATAGTGATGGGAAAGTAGGCATATGGGTCGGTAGTTATTTATATTCTCTTGTTCTCAGTTAATGATAATAATAACATCTGGGAAAGCCCCACACAAAAGATTACACACAGGCTGCCGTCATGGAAGGGCATTGGTTGGAAAGGAAATAAGTCCAAAACCATTTTCTGCATGGGCAGATGGACCTGAGTCTTGTCTAAAGCAAGACAGCCATGGGCTCATAGAGTCATTTTGTTTTAGAGCAGTTAGGGATCTCAGTAACCACATCAATTCATAACCAAAAAGGAGCCCACACTGTAACACATCTAAGCCATTCAGCCTTGATTTGAAGATGTCCAAGGAGAAGCCTCTACTGCCTGTGGTAGCTTCTCACTCTTAGGGAAATTTTCCTGCCATGAAACCTAACCTTGTCCCTCTGCATCTTCTACTAATCATTCCTAGTCTGTTCTCTGGGACCAAACAACATGTCAAATCCCTTTTTAACGCAACACAACACAACATAGCACAACAGCCCTTCAAACGGTAGAAGGCAACTTTCACATTCCAACCTCCTCCACCAAGTCTTCTCCACGCTACCCACCTCCAATTCCTTCAGCTGATCTCCATATGGCGTGGAAGTAAGGCCCTAGGCAGCTAGGTGGTATAAGGGATAGAACACTGGATTTGGAATCAGCAAGACTCATCTTCACCAATTCAAATGTGGCTTCACACACTTACTAGCTGTGTGCGTCTGAGCAGGTCACTTAACCCTGTCTGCCTCAGCTCTACATTTACAAAATGAGCTAGAGGAGGAAATGGCAAACCACCCCAGTATCTTTGCCAAGAAAACCCTAAAATAGGGTCATGAAGAGTCAGATATCACTGAAATGATTAACAACAACAAGAAGACTTTTGCCATCTTGGTTGTCTTCCTCTGGAATCTGTCCATCTTCTCAGTGTCCAGATTTCCTATCCTACACACACACACACACACACACACACACACACACACACACACACACACACACTCTACTTCTCTCCCTGCCTGTTCCTTCGCAAGGCACTCTTCATAATAATAACTGACATTCCTATACTTAGAGATTGTGAAGAGTTGTTTGAGCTTCACAACAACTCTATGAGATAAATACTATCGGTATTATTTTCCCAGTTTTACAGATGAACACTTACCTGTCTACTCTCAGACCTCTGTGTCAGAAGTGAAATTTGATTCCAGGTGTTCCTGACTCCAAGTTTAACATTCTATCCACTACGCAACACCATTTCTTGTGATTGTTGCTCCACTCCAGATTTCTTTACCTCACTCAGTTACATTTCTGGAGCCCAGATTAAACGTCCTGTTGTTATCATCAGTTCCCAAATTTTCTGAATAAGCTACCTTTCTGCTCAGTCATCCTCCCCTCGTCCGCCAGGTGGCAGTGAAGGTTATTTGATGTCAAGGGACCCGCTGGTAACTTTGGCTGCCACAGAACTACACTTCCCAATCTCCCTATTTCTACAAGTTTTGCATTTATCCACTTTTTTTTGGGTACTGCCTGTTGCCCTCTTTGGAATCAATCAATGTTGGATGAACTGAATTGCAGAAATGTTCTACCTGTCTTGTCGTTGCAGTCAGCTTCCTTGTCTTCATTATGAGTAATGGTGTTCCATGCCACTTTGCCCGAAGACCAGTTACTTAAAAAATCCAAATTCCTTTAAGTTCATGGCTTTTTAGCTCTGCTTATAAAATTCTATGGCCACATCTAGCTTACGAATCACTTGAAATGGGCATGGAAAATCCATTTGGGGAAACCAAACCACAGGGCTTTCACTTAGAATCTCTAACAAAGCTCCAAGGATCTGAGAGCTTGGAAATCGCAAATATTCAGATGGATCTATGATTTTATTGATATCGGTATTCTTGCCCAGTCTGTGAGAATATTGTTCATGCCCTCCACTTTTTGTTTTCTCTTGATATTAACATGTGGACTATCTGTATTTGATGAGGTGCAGGTTCTGGGAGCCCCATTTAGCTCTCCTTGAATCTTTGAGGTACAGGCTCTGGGAGCTCCTTGAGCTCTCCTTGAACCTTCCCAGGTAAGGCATTTGCCCGAGGCCATGGGCCTTAAGTTGTGGCTCTGCCCAAGTCTTTGGCCCTCCTTTGTCCAGCTATTTGCCGCTCTTGATCCTCCTGTTCCGCCCTTGAACTGGCCTAGCTCATCATTGTCTGAAGTCTGCAGGTAACCTCCTGCAACTTCCCATCCTTAATCACTCATTACTGGAGTCTGACCTCATTGACTCCTTCTGAAGACCCTCCCCAAACTCCTCCTCTAGACCACCCCTAGATTCCTCCCACAACCTTTCTGTATGGCAGATTCCATCTTCCCTCCATGTGGGGTGAGAGTGCCATAGAATGACCCAGCACAGGCTTACTCTGTGTCAGGTGATTCTGACCTGCTTGCCCAATGCAAGCCTTACAGATACCTAGGCTCCTTAAGAGTCTACCCATTATGGCAAACTTTTAATAAACTTTACTTTTCTTTGGCTGAGAGAAGAATTGAGTCGAATTCATTTGGCAGGACCCGGCGTGTTGGTATTTTGGGGTCTCAAGCACCTTTAACCCCAACCACATCATTTTTATGGGATTTGGTGCTCTCACCGCTACAGCCCAGGTTCAATTCCCAGTCAGGGAAACATAAAAATACCATCAATATTAATTAACCTTCACTCACCAGATGTGATCAGCCCACCTCCTTTTTTCACTTATTCCTTTCTTTGTTTCAATTCAGTTCAACAGGCATTTATTAAATGCTTACTCCATGGGAAAAGAACTATGTTAGGTTCTGAGGATGCAAAGACAAAACAAAAGAAAACAAAAAACATTCGCCTCCCTCAAAGAGCTTACATTCCACTTCTGGGTTGGGGAGAAGATTCTACATGTGGACAAATAAGCAGATGCAAAGTAATTTCAGGAAGACAGTTCCAACTACTAGGGAAGAACCAGGAAATCCTCATACAGAAGTTTGCACTGGAGCTGTGCCTTTGGTGACATTCTTTACTCCACTTATTCATAATTCTCTGTTTGTAATGTGTAGCAACCTATTCACACCCACTATATGCCTTTCCATTGACCTCAAAGCGACACTCATTTTTAACTCTTCAGAGACTAGTAATCTATTACCACACCAGAAGAATACTGGTGTGAAAAAAAAATAGACCTTTAAGTGGAAATGTATGTCTTTAAAAACTTTTTGTGATCCTGGATTCCTAGTTCAAATTAGCACTGCTAAAGAGACAAGAGACTCTAGCAGACTCTATCATAGAGTTCACCAATGTGGTGATGTTTTTTCCTGGACTTCTTTTTGGAGAATAATGAGAGAGAGAACTTAGAAGAGGAGAGTTCATTCCCTAGGATCAAGCAATGTGTCCAGTCTCCAGAGGCCTGTCCTCCTACTGCCTCCTGAAATCTTGATGGGCTTCATTAGTAGGTAGACTGATTGGAGCTGTGAGGTTCCAAAGACAATGTTGGAAAAATAATGCAAGCACCACATTGGGGCAACTCCTTATCCTCCTTCCTCCTTTCCAGGTAAGGAAGAAGCTCCCTATCGGGTACAGTGGTCCAGGTCATTAGAGTTTTGTCTCTCCTTAGTTTCTTGGGGGAGGAAGTAAAAATAAAGAGAAGCTGCTTCTGCCTCTTTATGAGCATCCAGCAAACCCTCCTTCTTGTTGTTCACTCTCTTTTCATTGTTGTATTTTATTCCCTTTTATGCAAAAGAAATTCCAATGGCTACTAAATCCTCATGTGATATAGTTAATACTAGCCTGAGTAGAGACTAGGAGAGAGGTTTGGATCTCTTTAAAGGCACAGAAGACAGTCCTGCTTCAGTGTAGCTAAGATATGAAGGAAGAGAAGACATGTCCATTCAGATGACCCACAAGAAATGGAGGCAATATTTAAATCATGCTCCTAGGCAAGCATAAATTTTCACAAACATGAGAAATTCTAAGCAGGGACAGAATAGTGCAGAGATATGTTGTTTGTCCTTCATTTTGGTTATTTCTTGCACATGACCTTGGCATCTTCAATGTCTGACTAAGCTCTAAGCACCCCACAGTGCTTCTTCTCATCTGCCCATTCCACCAGAAGAGATCTTTGCATGCTTCAGGAAGACACCTGTAATAGTAATGGAATTTAAAGATACCCCTGTATTGGCTTGGTTTTCAGGTTGAATGTTAAAACCCAGAGATTGTGAATCCCACTTGGGGGATGGACTTGTTGACCTGAAGAGAGAGGGCTGAGCTGGGAGGAGCTGGTGCTGTGGATTCAGAGGGAAGCTTAAGCAGAGAAAAGGCCCAAGGAGAGAGAGGCTAGAAAGACTTTGGGGGGGCAATATCATGGAGGCAGAGAGAGAGAGGAGAATTGCTAGGGGCCAGAGTTGCTGAGAGACTGCTGAGTGCCAGTTGGAACTGCCCAGGACTTTTGAGAATTGCTACCCAGAGCTGCTGAAGACTGAGGAGGCATGGCTGTGATGCCGGTATTTTGTCTGTCTGTTTTGATGTTGTTTTGCCAGATTCATCTGCTAGTGAAGGACAGTGCTGTTGTTGCAGAGGTCCTGGAACCTTGCTGTTGGTTCGGAAGCCTTGAAGAAGAATTTTCTTCTTGTATGTTTACAGAAATCCTGGAAGAGGGTCTTGCTGATGTTTTCAGGGGTTCTGAGACTGTTCTGCATGTAGAGAGTGAATTAATGAGGACACTGGCAATGTACATTGTGGCTTTGTTAAGCTTTGTCTCCCCAGGAACAGAGATTGCTGAGAACCTGCCTTGTGTCGATATGAAGAAAAGACCTCTCCTTGAGTATTAAATGATGTGATGATATCTTAACCTTGTTGTAGCTTAAGGGTAGATGGCCTTTTGTGCTCTCCTGCCCTTTTTGAGAGAGTATTTGGCATTAATGGATGGTATTGTAATTCAGTTGTGATCCAGAGATGGGAAAATTTTGACTTTTTTGTGCTCTGTGACTGACCAAATGAGTGTACTTTGTTTATAATTGGAAACTAATCTCCATTTGAGAAGAGAGACTTTGGGTGTAAGAGAGACTAAATGAATGTACCGCCCATGGGTAGGCTACTTTGAACTTGCTAAATGAATTAGTTACACTGTATTTTGATTTTCTCTATTCTGTGAATGTTTTTGCCTTAATTTGTCACTGAATAAAATCGAGTTACTATGCTGGTGTTGTGAACCTTGGAAGTTGCCTTTGCTTGGCATTACAACCACCCACTAACTCACCAATGGTTTTGAGGTCCATTGGTTACCCTCAACCTGACTTAGCCCATTTTCAAGACAGTTTTACCAAGTGTGGCTACCAAGCCTGCTACAGCTTCTTGGAGCCACAGATGAGAGTTGAGTTCCAGGTAGACACCAAAGGTGGATAAACATACCTAAAAAGAACTGACCAGAGGTGCTAATCTTCCTTGAACACCCCATGCACCCCAATGTAGAGATATACATACCCCTAGACCTACTAAGCAATAATTCCTTGAGGCAAAAGCAAATCAGGCTTGGGAAGGGGCTGATTTTTTTTATCCATGAGGATGGATGTTCATCACTCACCACATGGGAGGACTTGGTCCAGTACCTACAAAAACCCAGAACTAGGGTCTATTGGTGGGAGAGATCCTGCAACCCCTGGTCTTATGATCAGGCACTCTCTTGTTAAACTGAATCCTTTGTGATTACCCAAAAGTAATTCAACCTGTTCTTCTCCTCCTTTTCAATTATGGGCTCAATGCATTTTCAGTGACTATCCAGCACATGGATACTTATAGATGATATATATCAATAAATGAGTCCTATAACCCCAATAACCCCAAAATAACCCCAATAAAAAGGATGATCTATCTAGTTGTACATCACAGCCTGGAAAACAGTCATCTTTGTAGCAAAAATCTATACAATGAAGTTAAATATTGACAATCAACTTATATTCCAAGTAGAATAAATATTTTTCCCCTATAGAAGCAAATTAAAATTCATTGGGGTTTTCCCAACAGTAACTCTTAGGGGCCAATTGAATCCAAACCACATTAACTCCAGGCACTTTAAAAAGTAAGTTCCAAAAGCTGTAGCAAAGGAATTGTGGTTGACTCCTGCAGAGAAAAATCTCAAAATCTGGATGAGAATTAAAAAACAGATTCAGGAGTTTGAATTGCCAGCTTTTTAATGGGAGACCAGCTTCTGCTTGCAAAGAGGGTGACATTTTGCAAAGGTTACAATGGAGAACATGCCTGATTGGACCTAGAGTGAAATGTTATCAGGATCTTTGCCAAGAAATTACTTTTCTCCCATGGGTTTTTTTTTGCATTTGTTTTCTGGGGAGCAGCCTAAGGTTTTCAATTTCCTTCCAAAACTGAGGAGAGGAAGTGAATTTTGGCGGAGGAGACAATGCGTCCAAGCCTGGTGTTAAAACTTTTCCTTGAAATCTCACAAAAGTCTTATCAAATATTCTGGGGAGGATATTCCAAAATAAACATCTGATGTTTCAAATTATTAAAAAAAAAACCTGGCAAAGGTTTTCAATGAAATCTAGAGAAGAAACTTCCCACTTTCCCGCTCTCCAAAAAAAGTTTAAAAATCCACCATTAATAACGGTATCATTAACAAGAATTTAATGGTAAAAGGAGAGTTGGGGAGAGAGAGTAGAGAAGGAATGTAAATTAGTGGAAGTAAGACCAGGAATTTAGTGAGAAGTCTCTTAATTTCTTTCTCTCTTTTTTTGGTAAGAAATAAGACATTTTGTTTTTGTGATGAAAATTGCCATTCAACAAATTTTTTATGAAATCTGAAATCAAAAATAATTATACAGTCTTGATAGAAACCCAACCCAATCATACTAGGATCATTTTAGTGAATTATCTGGTACTTGCATATAAGAAAAATAAAGGCATATTCTTTTTAGTCCAAGTTAGGGAAACCATTTTTAAGAAAGATTATGACTGGACAGCATTTCAAATGGCAATCTCTATTTTCAGAAAACTCATTTTACAGCAGGAAAGTAGAATTACAAAAATTACCCTTTTAAAAGTGAGATCTATTTTCAAAATAGATGTAAAATTTTCATTTCTTTTAAAGAGATTTTCATTAGTTTGTTGTCCATTTCTGCAGGCTAAGATTCCTTTCTTATTATGAAAAATTTCACAGAAATTGGACAGATTGTCATTCACTAGTTTTTCATCTTTTTAGAAAGAAACGAGCATACTTGCTAGACTAAAACTGACATCTTTAAAGGCATGCAATAAAAAAATTCCCAAAATGATTGTAAAGAAGCCACTCAGTGCCAATAATGTCATTGACAGGCATGTTTTGCCACTCTTTAAAAAGAATAGCTGAACAAGTTAAAATAGACTTAGTGAAGAATATACAATGTATTGGAGTCACTATAAATGGATTAAATATATCCAGGACCCTGTCTAAATAATTGATATGTGTACCTTCCCAGAGTTTAAGGCTTAGCAACAGAATCCAGGACAGTAGGAGTCTCAGCATAAGCTTCCTTGCAAAATTTTTTAATAGCCATGCCTAGACCTTGAACACAAGAGTCAGAAAGTATTCCAATTAAATAAGATTATTATGTAAGCAAGTATGTCTGTTCACAAACATAGTACCACAAAAATTAATATCAAAGTCAAAAGACCATAAAAGCTAAATTCCCTAGCTTATAAGACATCTCATTTAAGGACTCTAATTCTTCCTTTTTTGGTGTATGAATTTCCATAACAAAAGGCACTAAAATATTTAATATCCATTTTCCCCATGAAGATGAAGTTGTTCACTTAGAAAGCATGATGAAAGCTAATGACTATGCACAGCTCTGCCTTACTTAAATCAATTCACTTGCAAGTCAAGATATCACCTTCATGATGTCTTTGGTCCTCTTTGAGAATGAAGGACAAACAACAATGATAAAAGGATGGTATATGCTGGAACATCAAGAACTCCTAATGGAGTCCCTAATGTGACTGGTACAAATGATAAACAGCAAAGTCGACCACCTCATCTGCTTCTGGTTGACTAGCTCATCCCAATCACCCTTTAAGATCCATGTAGCAGGTGCTCCCCTCCTTTTTGAAGTATACTTAGTCACTAGTCCTGATGACCACATGGAAGTTTGAAGGGAGTATAGTTTCTGGCCATATGTGACTTTATCTCTGGAACAGAACTCAATGGATATACTAAAAGGGCCACTCCTTCCTCTGGATGACTTTCTTTATGGCTTCAAAGCATGAGGACAACTCTTTGAGCCATCTGGAAGACTAGGAGGTGATGGCTTGCCCCTACCCTGCTATACAACACATATGTATGTCCTCCCAAACCAAAACAATTCACAGAATAGAGCTGCCTCTCTTTTGTATCTTCTTTGCTTTGGTACCAGGCCTTGTGAGAAAAGCAAAAGCTTGGAGGCCAGTTGGTCTCAGGGGCAACTCCTAGCAAGGCAACTGTAGTGGTATCCCCTGAAGAAGCAGTGACTGATAGCAAAGGGGAATACTTGTATCAGGCAGTTCATTCAGTGCCAGGAAAGAATGGTTCAGCAAAGGGAAAAGTGGACTGGAGCAAAGAGTAGAGTAAGAATCATTAAAAAAAAATATCACCAAGGAGAAGATCAAGGTTAGACTATTCTTAGGTGAAATGGCAAGTTAGCAGCCTTGCAAAAACTGTTTCCTATCTCAATGAGGTTTGCATACTTGCTTTCCAGTGAAATCACTAACGTAATTGATGTAAATACATAAGCAGTAGAGTTGTTCACCTTAACTTCTTCCACTGGACAGTCTAACTGATTTCACTAGTAATGCTAAGTTAGTGAATTCTCTTCTAATCATTCTGTAATCATGCTATGATTTTTTTGTACTTACCATTTTTTTTGACATAGGAATAAAGCATCTGCACATACCATATTCAAGTATGTACATTAGGTATCTTTCTAAATTTCCCCCTTTTGGGGTAGGGGGAACTCTAGACTAAAGTAAAAAATAGAATTGTCCCCAGAGTACTCAGAGTTGAGGTGATGAATCAATGAATACAAGAACTTGGAAGCCTACTTCTCATATTGAGGAATCAGGTTTCCCAACCACAAATTCAGGATATATATGCATGGACAACTTGACTAGCTCTCATTAACATTGATTTCATATGTGGGTTGAATGAGAAGTCAAGGATAACATTGAGGATGCAAACCTAGGTGCTAGAAGGATGATAATGTCTTCAATAGAAATAAAGAAGTTCAGAAAAGACATGAACATAATGAAAACATTAAAAATTGACATTGCTCTTCTCTGGCTAGTTTTACAAGTTCTTCTTTTTGAAGACGAGACTTTCCTCCAATGAAAATGCTAAAGTTCATACTCAATCCCAGACAAACATAAAAGTCATGTTTTTCCATGGCCCTGGTTCATCTAGTTAGGTAACAAAATATGCAGGTGAGTCACATTGATAAAAACAGTGAAATTTCCTTTGCGGGGGGCAAGGTTGTATGAATTCTGGGACTTCTTACATCCCTACTTGGACCACTAAGTGGTTACAACTGCTCCCTCTTCCTTGAGCATTCCATGGTGTGAACAGGAGCCTATGGGTTCCAGGGCAATGACCAGCTACACTACCTTGCATATGGGGGAACACTATTTTGAGCTTGAACCACAGAGGCTACCATTACCTTGGGCATTGTAGGGGAAAGTCAGTTAGTCTTTCTGCAATACCATTTCCTCATCTATCAAATAAGAATAAGAAAATTTGGTTATCTAACTAGTAAGGATGATGCAAGGGGAAAAAATTTATAAAAATATAAAATTCCCAGGTTAACAAAATGAGAAATCAATATCTTAAAGAATTAAATTTCAGAAAAAAGTCTATCAAGCAAACCATAAGTGATCTGCCAAAAGGAAAAAAAAATGGTCTAGATGGATTTATAAATGAATTCTATCAAATGTTTAAAGAGCAATTAAAACATATACAATAAAAATTATTTTCAAAAATTAAAAAAGAAATATGTGAGATGATGATCTGAAAATTTTTCTCCAACAGTTGAGCATTCGATCAATGCAAAGCATATTCTTGTGTCTACCTCCTGCTCCAAATGCATTTCTTCCTTTACCTCCTCTTAGGTTTAAAAAAAAAAGGTGTTTTTTTTTTTAAAGGCACTGAATCTTTGATCCCATAAGTTATCTAATTAAAGTTATAAACAGTCATTCATGTTCTTTGCTCTATCCTGGACCTCTACATTCCCTATCTTCAAGTCCTTATAAATTCTTGTGGATTTAATTATCATCTCTATGTAGATGACTCCCAGAGCTATCTTCCTTCTCTCCCATACTCCAGCCCCACATCATTACTTGTTTATTGGACATTTCAACATGTCCAAAATAGAATTCATTATCATTCCTTCCCCGGACTCATGATTCTTCTGAACTTCTCTATTTCTATTGAAGATACTGTCATCCTTCCAGCCACCTAACTTTGCAACCTCAGTGTTACCCTTGACTCCTCACTCAAGCCACATATGAAATCAGCTGTCAAGTCTTGTTGATTCTACCTCTACTACATTTTCTCTCCCACCTACAGTCACCCACCTACTTCAGGGCATCATCAAGTCCTGTACTATTTCATTAGCCTACTTATTGGTCTACCTACATCAAGTCTCTTCCTTCTCTGATCCACATTCCACAAATGCTTGCTACCTCTGTAATTCTAGGCCAGTTACATAACCTCCCTGTGCTTCATTTTTCTAATCTATAAAATGAGGTTTGATGGTCTTTTTTCCAGGTCTAGTTCTATGACCTTATAATTCCATAGTTGCCAAAGTGATATACATAAAGCACAGATATAACCACATCACTTGCTCCTTCTCCTCCACCCCCCACATCCCCAATTAATAAGCTCTGGCAATGTCCTAGGATCAAATGCAAATTCCTCTCTTTTACATTTAAAGTCTTTCACAATTTGGCTACAGCCAACCAACTTTCCAGTCTT
Organism: Pseudochirops cupreus; assembly: GCA_028627135.1. Classification (NCBI taxonomy): domain Eukaryota; kingdom Metazoa; phylum Chordata; class Mammalia; order Diprotodontia; family Pseudocheiridae; genus Pseudochirops; species Pseudochirops cupreus. The sequence continues at coordinate 174,794,014 of CM053584.1, read as the reverse complement.
ATACATGACTCCCCTCTATGCACTCTATGGTTGAGCCAGGTACTTTGGTCGAGCCCTATGAAATGGTCTTTCTGCTTCTCACACACATTTAATCTGCTGTCTCCATGCCATTGCACAGGTTTGTCCCCCATGTTTGGAATGTCTTTCCTCCTCACCTTTGCATTTTAGTATCTACTTCAAAACTTAGTTCAAGCACCACCTCCTACAGGAGACCCTTCTTGAAACTTCCAGCTCCTGCTTCCTTTCTACCACTAAAATTACCATATATATATATACTTTGTGTATATTTTTATAGACTTATGCAAGGTGCTGCCCTTTTAAGATGTGAGCCTTGTGACCACTGAAACGGGAAGAAAAAGCATTTGTATGAAAAGAAGAAACAAATCACCTTGGTAAGAATTTAAGACAATGCCTCTCTCACAAATGAACAGTTTGGTTGGCTTAAAATGGGTAGGAAAAGAATTTTTGTTGAATTAAAAACTTGTCACATCTATGTATCAAGAAACACAGTTTTTAAATGGTATATGAGGATTTGGTTTACCAAAAAAAAGCAAAAAATGGATTTTTAATTAATAAAAAAGTTTAAATCATCTTATAAAGGATGTAAAGGGATGCCCCTTTCATAAGTTTATAATTTGGTGATTGAAAGAGGGAAAAAAATAACTCTTTTTCTAAAACAAAAATAAAAAATGCTATAATAAAGCTTAAGTGTGAAGAAATAGTTTCCAGAGATTTTAAGGAGAAATAAGAATTTAAGAGGACCAGTTTGAGGACTAACAAAGAGTTGAGGCTTTAAAGCAACATAGACCCTCAATTCATTTGCTTGTAACTGTTTTAAGACTTAAGAGGTTAAAACTTTGAGCCACTGAACAGATGGGACCATACAATTAGCCCGAACAGTTGTCAAAGAAATAGTGGGGCCCACAGATGAGGCAAGAAAATAGTATGGTGTTGTGGAGATGTGCTGTGTAACTACACATGTACGACCTGTATTGAATTACCTATCTTTCCAGTGGGGGTGGGTGACAAAAGAGGAATGGAAAGAATCTAGAATTTAAAGTTCTAAAATCAAATGATAAAAATATATATATAATTATTATTATTATTTACATTCAACTGGGAAATAAGATATACAGGCCCTGGGATAGGGAGATCCATCTTGCCCTACCAGAAAGTCAGATGGGTGTCAGGGGAGGATACAGGAGAGAGCAGATTGGGGGAGGGGGTATACAGTGAGATCGCTATTTTGGGGTGGTGGGTAGGGGAAAGATGGGGAGAAAATTTGTAACTCCAAATCTTGAGGAAATCAATGATATAAGCCAAAAAATAAACAAAAGTTAAAGAAAAAAGAAAATAGTATAGTAGAAACCAGCTGGTAGAGATGAAGAGGCCCCAGCTGAGAGAGTATGCCAGAGGACTAGGAGGACATTGTGGATCTTGCCCAGTAGCCAGTCCACTTACAAGCTGGTAGGAAAGAAACCCAGAAGAGATAATGTGAAGAGGTAGAAAGGAGAATGGTAGACTATGACTTGTTTTTATTTCCTTGTTTTATTTCCACAAGTAACATTAGACACTGAAAGGGAACTAACTGAGCTGCTCTGACTCCATTCGAATTGTTCCTTGGGACTTGTGTGATTTTCTATTTGATCTTCACCCCTGGCCATCGCTAAAAATTGTGGAGGTCACCAGACCCAAATGGCACCTTGAATGTGCTTCTATTTTTTGAGAGGACTCTCTTGCTTCTCTATATTTTCTCCAGGTACATGGCTGCAGAGCCAACAATGCTGAATTGTTGCCTGTACCATCCAGCACCAGTTAGCTAATTCTTTTACAATCCATCCAACCATCCTGGAGAGCAATTTGGAACTGTGTCGAAGGTCTATAAAATTGAGTATACCCTTTGAGCCAGCAATACCATTTCTAGTTCTGCATGGGAAAAGGACCCACACGTACAAAAATAATTATAACCGCTCTTTTTGTGGTGGCAAAGAACTGGAAATTGAGGGGATGTCCATCAATTGGGGAATGCTGGGACTGGGCTGTAAACTGTCAACCAGTAAAAACCAGCTTGACTAATATGGCCTCTGTACCCCAGGATGGAGGTAAGCCAAGGCTAACAAACCTAGAGACTGGCCATTAGTTTTTTTCAGTCTTTTGATGGAATGGTATCATTAGGTACCATTTCTCACATCCCTGCCCTTTATTCTTCCCTTTTTCTAGGCCTTTCAGAGAATATTCTTACTTTACTGGTACTATAAATAACAAGACAGTCTCGTATTAGCATCATGTTGCCCTTTGTCTAAAACTCTATATTAGTTTGAACTCTGAATGACTTTGAACCTTCAAACTGAGCATAAGTATCCAACTACCCCCAATGCCACTGTCTACTGCTCACCTCAGGCAATGAGGCCATATACTGAGAGTATCCCTAACAGCAGCTCCTCTTCTCCTTGTGAATAGCAATAAAGTTTATTAAAGGTTATCTCTGTGTGGGTTGTCGCTTTTCTTATGAACTCTCTGCACTATAATTTTATTGCCCACTTTCTGACTCTTTCTCCTTTAATGACATTCTCTGAGGACTAGGCTTCAAAGCTATCACTGCTTCCTCCTACGTTGGAGAATTTACTTTTCACTGACCTTAGCTCATGCCCCAAGTGACTTCTGAAGGGGACAGAACTGACCCCACCTGGATGCCTTTCCCCTTTCCTGCGAGCCTGGTGCAGTTCCACACCCATGTTAGCATCCTGCCTGATTGCCAAGATAAAAATCTTGGGATATACAACATTCTGGGGAAAAAATAATAATTGGCATTTATATAGTACTTTAGGATTTGTTTGCAAAAATTGTCTCATTTTATTCTCCCAACAAACCTGAGAAGTAGCTGTTATTATGCTCATTTTATAGATTCAAAAACTGAGATAGATAGAAGTTTAAGTGACTTGCCTAGGGTCACATAGCTAGTAAGCATGTGAATCTGGATTTGAACTCAGGTCTTCCTGACTCCAAGTCCAATGCTCTATCCACTGTGCCACCTAACTGCCTTGTTGTACATTACCTTGGCTGTAATTCTCCTACACTGCCATGTATTGTCCTCCCTCTCACAGCACAGATAATAGGTTGGCCTTTGAAGGGGGTTGTAGTAATAGTACTAGTACTATCAGTAACAGTGCTAATACTAGCAGTAGTACAAGTAGTAATGCTAGTACTGGTAGTATTAGTAGTGGTAGAGAGGAAAGAATAGTCCCAATTTTATTCTTTTTGTGTAGCACTTTGATATTTCACTGATCTCACTGACATGGGTACCCTTTAGTCTTTGCAAGTTACTGAGGCTAAGAAACATATCATCCTGAAACCAACCTGGTAAAGAGTCACTCCATACTTAACTGGGCTGATTCTTAGACATCTCACGGACCACAGACCATAGATATATGGTTTGTGTCCAGGCCCTCTTCACTTTGTACACTGCTGTGGATTAATAAACAGTTATGTTACTGTTGGTGGTAATGATGATAAGGAACAAGAGGTATTCTTTCTGCTCATATCAAAAGGGAAAAAGAGTGTGCCTATTCATTCCATAGACTCTGGGGGTTAGAAAGGTCTTTGAAAAATCATTTAGTTCAATGGAGTTCTGCCTGTTTTATTACATATCACACCAGAAAATTTTGAAATGTTGTAGAGGTGTGGTGCAACGTGGAAAGGATTCCATGTTTATTCATGAGAATTGGTGGGGGCTATGCATTGATAGAAGATAATGAACAGCTGGAAGAGAATGAATGAGATTAATTTTTATCAAGTTCTTACCATTGTGCTAAGCACTGGAAATACAAATAGGAAAAACAAGATATTGCCTGCTCTCAGGGACCTTACAGTCTAATAGGGGAAAACAGTACAAAGAAAAGATTTCAGCAGCAGGTCAGATGGAAAGGTCCAGTGATCCATAGAATGCAAGGCATAAGACAATGCATATTCTTTTGTTTCTTTTCCTTAGATAAAAACCATATGTGTTTCTGATGTCGAACCATTTGTCATTATCAAGAACTTTCTTTTATGGGTTTTTAACAGTTGTGACTGCTGAGGAGGAAAGGGCTGCAGCACTTGTAGGGACAATTGCCAGGTTGCATCTCTGTAAAGGTTGCTTTCTTGGATGATGGCTATGGGGCTGGAAGTAAGGCTGGTGGTCTGAGGGACACTGCTATTCCTGGGGCTTCTAAGGTACATACTTCTGTGCGATCTACACTGGGGACTCAGGATAGATGGTGGAAGTGATTTGATGCACCTGACATCTACCAACTCTTGTAACTGTCTCTCTAATGAGGTTCTTCTCTCTGTGGAGTCAGGGAGAGAGTGTGTATAGGTTTAACTCTGAACTATGAGGGTCAATGAGGAGTCTGTAGAAAAGACAGAATGAAAATGATTCAACTAGACTGGCTGTCTGTCCCAGTGATGGCAGTTGGTCAGCAGATGGTGTTGGTTTTATCAGTGGCATGTTGGCAGTCCTTTCTCCAAAGGGGCTGCTCCCTAGATGATGGCAGCATTCTGGTGGAAAGACAGGATAGAAAGAGGGGAGAAGGGAGGTAAAGAAGATAGAAAAGATCAGCAAAGGAGGAGAAGCTAAAGAAAGAAGACATAGCATACAAATGAAGTCTTCATGTTGTCTGGTTGTATTTTGGGATTGGGAAGCATTATTTGAATAGTTGGCACACTTAATACTTTAAGGTTTGCAAAGCACTCTACATATGCAGGTTATACTACTGACACATATTATATTTATTTATTTAATAAACTAAAGAATGTCCTCCCAATTTTGCTCATATCTATGTATTAAATTTCAATCTCTTAGAATTAAATAACTATTAAAGTTATTGAATTTATCATTTATTAACAATGGAATAAATAATGAATATTCATATATATTTATTATAAATAAATAAATATAAAAATAATGAATATCTATGAGAAAGATCACAACTAGAGTTACCTCAAACCCTCTCTGTAATAATAAATAAATTCACTTCTGAAAACATAAATTCTTTAAGGTCACTCAAGACACCAATTAAAAATCTCTCAAAAATCTTTTTCATATTTCCCCTAAGGATGAGTTAGATTTGATCTCTCATGAAATAAATTGTTTTAGTGCTTTTTAATTTGTCCTCACTTTAGCAACCACAGATCTCTCTAAAATGCATCATAAACTTCCAGCTTCTCACACTCTTCATATAAATATCTTTATAATATTTCTTTATAAAATAACCATTGATGGTTCTAACATTTTTCATCATCTTTTTTCTCTGCCTTCACCATAGACACCTCATAGATTCTTACAGATTAACATTAAACCCCCCCACACTCTGACTGACTCCATAGAAACATCTCATAAAATGACAGTTGAAATTGTAACTCCAAAATGTCAGCCAAATTGCCTTTTCCTGAACTTTCATTTTCCTCTTAAAATTCAGTTAAAAATAATTTTAATTTATTAGTCTCTGTGGGAGAGCCTAGTAAAATAGCTATTACATTTCTCCCCATGGCCAAAAATTTTTAGTCCCCTGGAAATAAAATTAATATTATGTACAATACACATATCATAATACAAATTGCTTTAAAAGTTATGGGCTGACTTCTCTCTAAATTTTGTAGATTGTCTCTTTTCCTTAGAAGTCTCTATAAATGAGGAATTATCCAAGAAAGGGATTGCCTTTAGGCTCAATCTTATCCCCATATCTGATCTAGAGTTCTCTACAGTTCCAGTAAAGTTTGTTGGATTCCTATGTATAGTGTCTTCCTCACTAGAAGCCATTTGTGTAACTCAGATTAATTGCATCTGATGTATAGTCTCTTCTCTTCAAAGATCTCCTCACTAATTGTTCGTTACTACTTTGCTTCTCAGGGAGTCTTCTCCTGCAGAAAATAGTTTATCTTAATTATTTTTAAAGACACCTCACTACTGTCACCACCACAGTTGGGTGTTATTCTATACACCAGCAAATTTTCTATTCTCTCAGTGCCTTAAAAAGGAATAGATCTACTTCTATCAATTTTTTTGTTGGTTCCTTGAAGTTTATCACCCAAACCCTGCAACCTGTCTGTAGTTACTGATAACAAACTTGAACACAATATTGTATTTCTGGCAGAATTTTTTTTTTGCTTTTTGGAGGGGGCAAGGCAGGGCAATTGGGGTTAAGTGACTTGCCCAAGGTCACACAGCTAGTAAGTGTTAAGTGTCTGAGGCCAGATTCAAACTCAGGTCCTCCTGACTACAAGACCATGCTCTATTCACTGCCCCCCGGCCCCAGCCACCACTCTGTCAGAATTTTTTTGAGCTAAATTCATAACAAGTTGGTAAGGTTTCTTCAACTTGTTTCCCAAACATGATATATTTTGATTATGAAATCTCTATCCTTTTCATCCAGAAAGACTCCTAAGCACAAATCAGTAGGTAGTCATATTTCATACCCAACTCAACATTAGTAAATGTTCTGTGTCATCATTTCTCTTAATTTCAATTCTCTCCTCACTTCTTTCTCCTTCATTCACTGAGAAATCAAGAAAAACAAAGCCTGTTACAAATGTGTAGAGTCAAGCAAAACAAATTTTTCTATTAGCCATGTCTGAAAGAGAAAATTTGCTTCACTCTACACTCTGAGTCCATCACCTCTCTATCTGGAGGTAGTTAACATTCCTTTTTTCCCTCTGGAGCTGTGATTGGTTCTATTTCATTGATCAGGGTTTCTAAGTCTTTCAAAGTTGTTTGTCTTTACGCTATTGTTGTACAAATTGTTCTCCTGGTTCTTCTCTCTTCACTTTGAATTAATTAATTAATTGGTTGATTGATTAATTAATGCAGGTCTTCTCAGGTTTTTCTAAACCCATCCCCATCATCATATCTTACAGTAAAATAGCACTCTACTGTGACATAATTTCTAGCAGTGTTATGCACTAAAAATGAGCTATGTTGGCTTCACTGAGTTTTTTGGTTCAGGCTTCATTTTTCCCAACAAGTTCAGATTATTGGTCTCTTTGAGGTTGTTAAGGTGTAGTTCTTGATTTTTTTTTAATACATGCGGAAGTTAATATTTCTTTGAGTAATTTGTTTATGAAGTTTCTATCATAATCAGAATGAATCCTGTCAGTGAATCCATACACTGAAAAATATTTCCCCCATAATATTTTAGCAGTTGTAGAAGCTTGTCTATGTCTGACATATCTATGCATATCTGATAAAATGATCAGCCACTACTATGTTCTTCCTTATGTTCTAACTACCTCCTTCCAGTGGTAAAAAATCAGTGCTGCTTAGTTCCAAAGGTTTGCTAGAGCTTATATTCTCTAAGTATACATCATGAGTTAGCAGTACTTTTCTTTGCACATAATGAGAGCAAGTGTCACACTTCTTGGTGATATCTCTAGTCATCTGAAATCCACCCCTTACCAGTTCCAGGGTTCTTCTTGACCTCTATGTCCAAAATCATCATGTAGAACTTTCATGGCCCTAACATGACCCACTCTAGTTAACTGTTTCTTGGCACCATGTGTGGAAACAATGACAATCCTGTACAGTACTCCAATGAACAACTGCAACTTCTACCATTGTTATAACAGTAGGATACCTCATGGGGACCATAATTCATGTCCTCATTTGAGCATCATTGTGCCACTTCTTAGCCTAGATTGCTTTGTAAAGTCCTCCAAAAGTCATCTGTTCTCTCTGCTGATTTTTCACATTAAATAATTAAGGCAAAAAAGGTTTTAATGAAACAAGTATTATGTTGGTCTGCTGCATGTGAAGATCCCATCAGCTTGCTCCACTGATTTATATTCAGACTCTTCATTTGGAGGACACTGGGAAGCTTGCTTCCAGGAGAATAGTGATATCATGTAAGGGAAATGGAGAGATGGTGGAATATGCATTGATGTTCCATAACTGGTTCTAATCGACTAAATCCATGATAAAAGGGAAGGCTCTTTGATGGCTTTTGGAGGCATTCAGAAAGGCCTGTCAGCATCAGCATTCCCTCTTTTCCTCAGTCACTCTTGAAGACATAGGAGATTTCCCCCCCACTCATTGCAACTGATGAACCTTCTCCCCTCTGTGAACACTGAGAAATGGATCTCAGTCCTTGGCATCTTTGTTTTTTTTTTCCATTGTAGGTGAAGAGAGTGGAGATTATATGACCTTTCTTGGTATCCCAGTGGCCCAGGCAGTATATTTTAGCCAGCCCGGCATCAATGTCCCAAAGTGCAAGGATTGGACCTTGCCAGTGAACTGAGAGGACCCATCCATCTGTCATGCTGCATCTGGACAGCAACCATCGCTATGAAAGAATGGAGCTAAACTGTGGTCCCTAGACACTGAGGTGATAAGGAGAAGAGTATGCCCTGCCTCCAAGCTACTGGGTGGGGTGAGATGTTTATATTTTCATCCTTGTTATAACTTTGAAATAAATATCACTTTATAAAAACTAATTGATGTTAAGTGATTAAATGACCATCTACAATTGGTGCTTTCATTTGCTTTTATTTTATACTCTTCTTAATTCTGGAGTCCAACTTCAACAGACTTTGCTCCCTCCAAAGTTACCAGTGATCTTTTAATTGCCAAATCTAATGGCCTTTTCTCAGTTCTCATCCTTATGACCTCCCTGGAACCTTTGACATTGTTGATCATACTCTTTCTCATACTCTCTTCTCTTTTTTCAAGACACTGGTTGACCTTTTACCTGTCAGACTGGTCCTTTTCAGTATCTTTTGCTGAATCTTCACCCTGTTCATGTCTTCTAAGAGTGGGGATCTCCCACAATTCTGTTCTGGACCCCCTTTTCTTCTCCCTCTACATTATTTCACTTGGTAGAGGTGATTAGGCAGCTTAATGGACCTAGAGTCAGGAAGACCTGAATTCAAACTGGGTCTCAGACACTTATTAGGTGAGTGACCATGGACAAGTCACTTAGCATCTATTTGCCTCAGTTTCCTCACTCTCAGGGTTGTTCTGAGGATTAAATAAGATAATATTTGTAAAGTGCTTAGCACAGTGTCTGGCATGTAGCACAAGCTAAACAAATGCTTATTTCTTTCCGTCTTTGGTCATCATATCAGCTTCCATGGATTAAATTACTACCTTAATGCACATAATTTGTCAGGGTTCACAGCTCTGCCCTAAGGGGCAGCAGGTACTTACCTTTACAAAGGAGAAGACGCTGGCGTTTTCTCTTTAAAGAAAGTAACGCTGGAGGGTAGATGTTGAGAGGGTTTATTGATGTTACACCCCGGAAGCCTTACAGCAGGACTCTAAGGCCACCAGCCCCTCCAAGGCTTGGATCCTTTTATCTACCCCAGATCCACACACCACGCGTGACACAGCCCAGCTGAGCGGCATTGAGAAAGGGCAGGTAAATTGTGAAAGGGGAATTGCAATCACAAGGGCATGAAGACCCCAGGGTGTGGAGACATCAGTTGGGAACCTCAGGTATCCCACATAAGAAAGTCCTGAGCAAAGCAATATCCCCTGGCCAGGGACGGTGCAATATGCTCTGTCTTCCACAGGACCCAACCAATTCCCGGGCCTCAAACACATCCCTGTACCTCAACATTACCACTTGCAATCTGGCACCTATTTGTGACCCTTACAATAATTCTCAGATCAACTCCTCCCCTTCCCCTTTTCTTCTGCCCTACAGTCTTGCATTGACAACTGCCTATTAAACATTTTGAATTGGATGTCTCGGAGACCTCTTAAAATCAAGACATTTGAAACAGAATTCATCATCTTTTCCTCAAAACCCTCCCACTTTCGCAAATTTCTCTGTTACTGTCAAGGGTACCACCATCCTCCTGGTTATTCAGGCTCAAAACTTAGATGTTATCCTTGACTTTTTACTCCCAACCATTATAGCCAATCTATTGCCAAGTCTTGTCAATTCTACCTTTGCTCACTTTTCTCCTCACACACTGCAACTGCCTTGGTGCAGGTCCTCATCACTTCACACCTGACCTATTGCAATAAACTTCTGATAAGTCTACCTGCCTCAAGTCTCTCCCCACAGAAATCCATCCTCTACTCACTTATCAAAGTGATCTTTCTAAAGTACAGGTACGTCATTCTCCCCCCCCCCCCCCACATACACACTCAAACTCAATAAGCAATCTATCAGCTTTCAAAGCAAAACATAACCTAGACCCTTTCTACCTTCCAGCCTTCTTACTTCTTCATTCCTTTCCACACACTCTATGATATGGTGACACTGACTTTCTTGCTGTTCCTCACATAAAACACTTCATTTTTCAACTCAGTAACATTTTTGGAAACTTTAAAATTATTTTGATGCACTCCAAAATAGGTCGTCTTTATTACCCAGGCTACTGAGTACTAGTCCTCTCAGAGATTGCAAAACTATTCATTGAAAGAGTCATTTAAAAATCATTGTAATGTTATGATTATTTAGGATAGTCTACTATTCAGTAGAGCAGTGCATGCTACACTTTCAGTTTTCACTATTACTTCTGGATGAGGTTCAATGATTCCAGGTGGATTAGACCTATAACCAACTGATGGTGATTCCATGCCAATTGTTTGTTGCATGTGAAACAAAATTCCGGGTGACTAAGGAGATAGAGTGCTGGAACTGGAGAGACCTGAGTTCAAATGGGGGCCCATAGCCCTGATCATGTCACTTGACCACTGCCTGCCTCAGTTTCTTCATCTGCAAGATGAGGGTAGCAATAGCACCTACCTCCCAGAGTTTTTGTGAAGATAAAATGAGATAATATGTATAAAGCACTTTGCAACCCTTAAAAGTACTATATAGATTTCATTGTCACCATTATCAACCCAACTTTGTTCCTAAATGCTGGCTCTATAGACCTCAACATTTTAGCACCAAAGCACCAAAGCAGGTTCAACTTTGACCCTAACCACAGCAGAGCCAGCTCCTTCTGATATGAGACATAGCTTCTCTCCTATTCATGGGAAAGCTGTCCTTTTCTGGCCCCAATTTTTTTTCAACTTCTTAGTTTTAAGCCTTTTTCTCATTAAGGCCTAAAAATACTTGACCAATTCCTCCTGCCTAGAAGGGGGTATATAAATCATTTTCCAGATATTGTTCCATATGGTAAAGGTATTTGGTATCTCTGAATGGTTCAATGGATCCAGTAATTTGCAGAGTACAGACTGAGTGGATTCCCTAAGCCTAAACTTACTATGAATTACCTTGCAATCTGCCAGTTCTTTGATCTTTCTTTTCAATAGTCTTATAATGTTCTTATTTTAATCTCTGAGTCTACTGCTAAAAATAGGACACTCCTATTAATTTCTAGTCTCAAAACATCACAATAACTCTTAAATATATCAATATTCACCTTTAAAATAATGATAACATAAAATTTTATTTAGTAAATCAGTAATTCTAAAATAAATATGCAGTCTCTATAGTAACAAATAATTAAAATTAGATGAAATAAAACCATAAAATAGGCAAGCAAATACTTTGCACTTAGGTTTTATGGGGAAAATATCTATGGAAAAGAAATAAGAAAAAAATTAATTGTAGATAAAGCTAAAATAAGGCAAAGTTTACTTGAGTCAACGATATTTACTTGTAGATCACCCTTGAGACTTATAATTGATTTGTTCTCATAATAAATCTTATCGTGATGAGCTCTAGGGTAACACAGGAGTATGTTTGGGTATTACCTTATTAATGAATGAAATTTCAACTTCTGTCCATCAGTTAATCAGTTAGCTCAAACCCCTAACCTCAGTTCATTAAACATAATTTATTTAAGAAACTGAAGAAATGAAGAAACTTCCTTTCCCAATAATAGCTATTCACATATATGTATTAAATACCTGAATCTCCTCAAATTAAATACTTTACATTTACTGAATATAGAATTTATTAACAATGAAATCAGTAATAAAACAAAGACATAAATAATGATTTATATGTTAGTTGTGAGAAGGATCACCACTAGAGTTACCTCAAAACCTCACTATAACAACAGATAAATTCATTTCCAGAAACACAATCCTAACCATTCATTTCACTCAAAACACCAATTAGAGGGTGGCTAGGCGGCTCAGTGAATAGGGCATGGCCCTGGAGTCAAGAGGACCTGAGTTCAAATCTGACCTCAGACACTTATACTTACTAGCCATGTGACCTTGGGCAAGTCACTTAACCCCAATTGCCCTGCCTTCCCCTCTCCAAAAAGCAAAAAACCAAACCAAAACAAAACACCCATTAAAATCTCTCAAGAATCCTCTTCCTATTTCTCCTCAAAATGAGCCAAATTCAATCTTTTAGGAAACAATCATAATAGTAGCCAACGTTTATGTAACTTCTATTATGTTCCAGGTCCTATGCCAAGCACTTTACAATTATTATCTCATTTGAGCCTCATAATAACCCTGGGAGGTAGGTATTACTATTAAGTGTTTTGCAGTTGAGGAAATTGAGACTGGGAAAGGTGAAATTCCTTGCCCAGGGTCACATAGACAGGAAGTGTCTGAAGCCAAATTAGAATTCAGGTCTCCCAGGCTTCTGGTCCAGAGCCCTATCCACTACACCACCTATTTGCCCTCTAAATAACTTATTTTAGTCCCTTTAAAAAAAATACTCTCTTTAGCTATCACAAGTAATGCACTGAGAATTTCCAGTTCCTCACAGATTCGTCATAGAATTCTCTTTATTTTTTTTTCATAAAATGGCAGTTGACAATTCTAACAAGAAAGAAATTTCTCCTCACTATCTTTCTCTCTGATTTCTCATAGATCCTCACAGATTAACATTAAATCCACACATGCTCTGTCTAACTCCATAAAGAGAAGTACCTCATAGGATGACAGTTAAAACTCCAACTCCAAACTATCCTTGCCTCAACATTGCATTTAGCTCTTAAAGATACATTCACTGTTTCTGTAGTTACTGTGACATATTGTAATGAAGCATGTGGCTACACGTACATTATATCATTTTGGCTACAAAAAAATTGTTTGATATAGGTAATGTAGGTATTATTATCATGATTTTGCAGATGAAAAAACTGAAACTTAAAGTTTCTTCCCCATGGTCACACAGCTAGTATGCATTAGAAGTCAAATTTGATCCAAAGTCTACACTGCCAAACTCCTTCCTATTCAGTATTCATTCAGCAAATACTTACTAAGTACCTAATATTTGAAAACTGTGAGAACCCCAGGATTACTGAAAAAGAGATTGCTCCAAAAGACAGCATGATATAATGGACAGAGAACCAGCCTGAGAAAATCAGAAGGACAAGAGTACAAGAACTGCTTCTGACATACATATGGCACTAAGAGCCTCTCAGAGCCCTGAGGCATCTCTCTAAGACTATAAATCATACAGCAAGGGCTGACCTTCACTGGGAGGGTGGTCCTCAGCATCAGCACTGTCAGACTCTGATAGAAATCCTGCCAGGTGTATATTGACTTAGAAAACCACAAATTAATATCATCTGTGTTTTACTATATTTTTCTTTATTTTGTTAAATATTTCTCAATTACATTTTAATCTGGTTGGGGCAACACTCAGGAGTGAGACCACAAGTTTAATACCTAACACTAATGAAATCCCACGTTTGGGACAAGCAAACAAACCAAAAAAAGAGCTTGGCTTAACAATCCACATTAACTAAACGGAAGAAAAATCCTTTTTGTCTGGACCATAACATGAAATTATTTTGTTGATAGGTATATACCAATAATAATAATAGCTAATATTTATATAGCCCTTTAAGGTGTGCAAAGTGCTTTACAAATATTAGCTCATTAGATCCTCACAACAACCCTGGAGCATAGGTGCTATTACCATTCCCATTTTACACATGATGAAAATGAGGCCAAGAGAGCTTAAGTGACTTGTCCAGGGTAATACATTCTGGTTTGACTCCGTAAAGACCTTATGGTGCAGTGAATAGAGCACCAGCTCTGGAGTCAGGAGGATCTGAGTTCAAATCTGATCTCAGACACTTAACACTAGCTGTATGACCTTGGGCAAGACACTTAACGCCAATTGCCCTGCCTCCCCTCCTCCAAAAAAAAAAAAGAGAAAGCAAGAAGCACCTTATTGTATAACAGTCAAAACTCTAACTCCAAACCACCCTTTCCTCAACATTCCATTTAGTCCTTCCAGGGTCAACACAGTTAGCAGATATCTGAGATTGGATTATTTGAACTCAGGATCTCCTTACTCCAAGTACACTCAATGCACTAATACCACCTGAGACTGGCATTACTACTGAGTTAGGCTCAGAATTAAGTAGTAGGAAAAGAGTAGGTTGAATAATACTTGGAAAATTGTTCAGCGCTTTTGGTAATCCCAGGTTGCTCTTTGACATGAACACTCACTTTTTTAATACAAATGTACTCGGTTATGCCAAATCTATTAATTTTCAAACAACACAGTCTTTGAAGAATTGAAGGTGGGGTGCAAAGGATAATAAGAGACGTGGCTGTTGGTGTGAGTAGGTGGTGACAATGTCCAATGCACGAGATAGAACATAAAGAATACAGGGCTGCTTATTGCACTAAAACTTTCGGGACACTTCATAAAAGACCTAGAGCAAGATTTTAAGCATTTAGGGATAGATCTTTTCTGGGGTGTCTGAGGGCAATATGGATCATCTATCTGTTCAAGAAAGATAGAACACAGATAAATTGAAGTATGCAATTTTCTGGCTGTGTCTACAATTCTGATGAGAATCAAATTGACTGAAAAAGAATTATCCATATATCCAAAGGAAGGAAATAATCATTTATATTGCACCTACTATGTGCTATATAGTTCCATGCTAAGCACTTAACAAATATGATTTCATCTGATCTTCAAAAATAACCTTGGGAGTTAAGGGTTACTATTATCTTTATTTTACAGTGGAGGAAACTGAGGCAGTTAAAGGAAATTAAAGTGATTTGCCCAAGGGCCCAGAGCTACCAAGCATCCGAGGGTTGATTTGAATTGAGGTCTTCCTGACTCCAGATCCAGCATTCTATCCACTCTGCCACCTGCCAACCTTCAGGCAAATGCCAAATATTCATATATTTGACATTACATAGATTTACTTTTCATCTGAGTATCTCGTATAAAGGTCTTGTAGATCCAAGCCAAGCCTCCCCTCAGCTTTTTCTTAATAGAGTTAAGCTTCTCTTCTTGCTCTCTTCCAATAGCCCTAAGAAGAGAAAGTCAGATTTGAAGACTGAAGAAAAACGTATTTTAAACTTTGGCTTTAAATAAACTTAAAACACACACACACACACACACACACACACACACACACACACACACACTCACATACACCCCTCTCCAACACAGTCTGGAATTAGAAACAGTCAATCCTCTGCAAGGAAAGCCATCTGCATGAGAAACACAGTATGTAAATGTCTTGGTTTCTCACTAATAGCATTAAGAAGCTGATAATTGCAGGTACATTTCTGCCTTGTGTTCTGTTTGGAAGGATTAGTGAGAATGCATTAAAGTCTTGTTTTCTGGGGTGTCCTCTAATTTCAATTAGTGCCAAAGAGCAAATTTCCCAGCTTCTCTCCAAAAACTACCTTTCCAGATCACTTTTAACAAATCCAGTCACTTAAAAGAGTGACAAGAAAACAAAGACTTGGGAGAGGAGATGGTAAATTAATAATAATATTCAATGAGAATAATCAGTTGTTGTTTAGTCACATCTGACTCTTTGTGATCCCATTTGGGGTTTTCTTGGCAAAGATACTGGAGTGGTTTGCCATTTCTTTCTCAAGTTCATTTGACAGATGAGGAAACTAAGGCAAACAAGGTTAAGTGACTTGCCCAAGGTCACACAACTTGAAAGCGTCTGAGGTCAGATTTGAACTCAGGAAGAGGAATCTTCCTGACTCTAGGTCCAGCACTCTATCTACTGCTCTACCTAACTGCCCAGCTAATAATAATAGCTTATATTTATGTAGCATTTTGACATTTATAAAGGTCTTACATGCACTATTTTAAAGAACCATAACATCATAAATCACAGTTTAGAAGGATGCTCGGAAGCCATCTACTAAAATTGATCTCCTATTTTACAAATTGGGAAAACCAAGTAGCTATTTGGAGCCAAAAGATTAGAAAGAAAATCTGTGTGTTGGTAGCATTATGGAATCTGATCTAGAAAAAGGAAACACATTAATGGAAGACCTCATGGGGCCTGACATAACAAAGCTTCTAATCCAGTCAACTGGATCAGATTTTCTTAGCTACATGCTCCCACTGGCTGAATAAATATGTTTCCTATATTGAAGAGGAGTCACAAAAGCTATGTGTATGTCTGCTTTGTGTTAGCAAAGGGTTTTGATTCAAGAACCATACCCAAGGGATACAGAACCTAGTTAGGGCTGTTTTCCTGAGTTCTTTATTATATATATATACTTAGCTATTCATATACTGTATCCCCTAGTAGAATATTAGTTCCTTGAGGGAAGAGACTGTTTTTCCCGCTTTGTTTTTATTTAGTTTTTTTCATTTAATACAGTGCCTGTCATTTGGCTTAATAAATGCATACTGGGTTGGGATTGGCATCTGTCTTCCCTTGGCACTTAGCCTTTGCTATATGACACTTACGCTGGCCATGCCTTTGGGACTGGAGGTAGTATAAAGTACTTCAAATTGAAGATGCCAAATAATTTGTATCCCACACTTCTGTCCCTAGAGGTAGTTTCTGTTTTTTGGCACATGAACAAGGCCCCCTCAACCACCACTTTTCTCTGTATGACTTTAAGTAATATTGATTTTCCAAGGCTCCAGTTTCTTCTTCAGTAAAATGAGCGGTTTGGACTAGGTCACTAGGTGGTCGCTGAAATTCTTCCATCTATGATCCTATGATTGAATGAATGAATGAAGCATTTCTTACATGTTTACGATGCACAAAGCACTGTGCTAAGCCCTGGGGATAAAGACAGAATAGTCAGACAGTCCTTGCTGTCAAGGAGCCCAAATTCTAATGTAGGAGACAACAGTTATGGAAGGTTTCAGCTTCAAGGTGGAAAAAAGTCCCATGGTCCTTAGGGTTCAGTGGCAAAACAAGTGTTAATGCTTCTTCTTTACAATGCCATTTCTACTGATAAAATCTTGTCAGTTTCTTATGTTGAACAAGTTGACTGTGCCAAGGACTTTGGTCGCCAGCACTTTCCTTTCTAGTCTTTGGCAGCTCTATTCCACAATCATGTGATCTTCTCATTGGGTTGCCCAGGGAACTAGAAAGAGTCCTCACCTCTCATCTCAAGGATCCTATCTCTCTTCCCCTTAACTATAACGGTTCAAGGACACTTTAGTCCCTGTGACTACAGGGCAGGCGCTTTGCAGGGCTCTGGGAGATAACCATCCCAGGAGCACATTTAGGGAGGTCTTAGTCACCTGCTTAAACTATTTAAATCCTCTTTTGTCAGTTAATGTATTCTAATGAGCAAGTGGGTGACATAGCTGCTAGATTGAGGATGACATTGTAATATAATAAGAGAGAGAAAGAGAGAGAGAAAACCCATCCTAATGGAACTTTGAAACTCATTGTTGCACTGCCGCACCCCTGGGCTCACCCTAACCATGCCTCCTACATGCACCTGGGGAGGGACTCCACCGGGGACGTTATATAAGTGGTATGTTACCACAGTAACCTCCTCTCCTCCTCCCAAACCTTGGTGCTGCCTGGAGGAAGCTGCAGTTTGCCAGCTTCTGAAATGTGATCATCTCACTCTCACATATAAATTACTCCATCCATCCATCCACCCATCCCATCACAGCCATATAGATACCTCTTACCCCCCTCCTCAGCTTCTGCTTCCCTGAATAGGGAGTTTCCCAGAGTCATCCTTGCACCTTAAATATTGTGGGATTCTGTCCCTGCTCAGAAAAAGGACAGATGCTTGTGGGGAGCTGAATCTTTTAGAATACCCTGTTAGAAATGATGAGAATCTACCAGAGAGGAGGGAATGGTATGTGCAGAGTCCCTAATGGGAGAAGTACCCTATTTTGAATAAAATTCAATTTAAATTTGACAGTCATTTATTAAGTGCCTACCATGAGCTCGTCAGAGCGCTAAGCATTGTAGATGACAAAGACAAAACAAAATATCACCTGACTTCAAGGAACTTACACTCTATTTTAAAAAAATATTTATTTTATTTTTATTTTATGGAATAAAACAAGCATTTCCACAACATAGTATAATTTTTTTATAATGTTGATTGCATGTACAATTTACATTCTATTAAGGAGAAACAATATATACACAGGATAGAGGTGTGATGGAGTCAGCTTTGAACTGGCTCTCAAAAGTTGATAATTCAATTATCAGGGTGAGCATTTATACCTTGGAAATGTTCAAAGGCTACAAATCAGGGCTTGATTTATTGTTTTGCTGAGTGTCTAGACTTAAGAAAATGATGGAGAAAATGTTAATAATGCAGCTTAAACTTAAAAGTGTGTCAGATATACTTTTTTTCTGGAGCCTGTTGTCCAACAATTACCAGCACAGTCTTGTGTGGGAGCAGGGGCAGCAGACAGATTGAGTATCAGGCCAGGAATCAAGAAGACTCATCTTCCTGAGTTCAAATCTGAGCTCAGATACTTATTAGCTATGTGACCCCGGGCAAATCACTTAACACTGTTCATCTGAGTTTTTTCATCTGTCAAATAAGCAGGAGAAGGAAATGGCAAACCAGTCCAGTATCATTAGCAAGAAAACCCCTAATGCAGTGGTTCTCAACCTTCCTAAATGCCGCGACCCTTTAATACAGTTCCTCATGTTGTGGTGACCCCCAACCATAAAATTATTTTCGTTGCTACTTCATAACTGTAATTTAGCTACTGTATGAATCGTAATGTAAATATCTGATATGCAGGATGTATTTTCATTGTTACAAATTGAACATAACCCACAGGTTGAGAACCACTGCCCTAATGGGATCATGAAGACACAACTGTACAACAACTTGCGTGTAAGTAAATTTTAAAAACCCAAAAATATATACTAAGAGATTTCAGGAGGCAGGCAGGATACAAGTCTCTATTTTTCAGGACCTTACATTCCATTGATGGGATATATTACATAAATAGATGAGTAAAAATATAAAATAATATTAGGGTGAGAATTAGAGAGCATATAATTTGAAGGGAAGGTTGTGAACAAACAGTTCCAGAGGGCACAGTGGAAGGGCAGAGAGGAATGGAATAGGGACAGTGGAGAGAAGGGACCAACCAGGATGGGTATGAAGAAGCAAGGAGTGATAGGGGACAGGATTTTGGCCTAGTCAGATAACAACACACCCCTCATAGTAGCAAAAGTAATATAAATTGATTATGTTGAGAAAGGGGTGGTTATACTTGAGAAAGGGGTACAAAAGAGAATGGGGATCCAATTGCCCAACGGTGGCAGGGAATGTATCCGATCTCTAGTCCTGCCTGATGGTGAAAGGCAAGGGTCAGTGTAATGCCAGGACCAGGCTGGTTATATGGAAGTAGAACATACTAACTAGCCAATATTCCATGCTGCAAAATACAAAAAGCAAAATCCTAGAGTTCTGGAAATGAAAGGGGCAATGGATAAATTATTTTTAAAAATTTGCCAGCTTTAGGTGGGAATGCAGTTTTGACAAAAGTTTTAGCACCTGTGCAATTTGGGAGTAGGACTTTTTAATGCCTTGGAGTGGAATCTATCATCATGGTGTAGTCCTGTGAGAAGAGTGGGTTTGAGTCCCAGTTCTTGGCCTCAGTTTCCCAATCTATAAGGTTGTTCCCAATCATAAGGTTGTTGTAAGTATTCTAGGCCAGGCCTATAGTAGGCCAGTGCAATAATTCAGCCTCAAGTTTTAAATTGCAATAAGGCACTTGGGGATCATAAAATGCAATTAAAACCAACTTAACTGATAGGAGATTAAAAGAACAAAGCTTCTAGAGTTAAAAGGATGTAGAAAAACCCTCAGTGCCCCTCCTTCTGTAGTCACCCCAGCAACCGGCCATGCTAAATCCGGAAGGCATTCCCCGTAGGCAATTGAAGTTAGGAAGAAAACTCTGACAACTATTCCCCTTAAGCTGGGCCTTTTTATACCTCAAGTGGCCAGGCAGTCAAACAGCTTCCCCACCCCCTTAGAGAACCAGCTCAGCCTACATGCTGCCAGAGCAACCTCCCGGTGTGTAAAGCAGTGAGTGGGTGGGCCTTCTAAAGAGAAAAGGGAAGGGAGGAGGCGGACGTGAAAGGGAGAGAAGGGAGAAGGGGCTTCTGTTACTGGCTATAGAATTTATTAACAATGTAATCAATAACAACAGGAAGACACAAATAGCTATTTAAAACATCTCAGCTAGGAGAAAGAACACAGCCCGGCTTACTTCTAACCATCACTGTACCTGTACGCGACTTCTCACTACTTCTGCCCTCAGCAATGCGTGGGCACAGCACCCAACTTGCTCCTCCCCAACAATAACCCCCAGAGCCCACAAAACCAGCACAGATTCTGCCACAAGGAGGAGAGTGCCTTTTAAACCTTAAGACATATTAATATTATTATGACTCCAACCCGTGTTATTATCACAATAACATGATGAAGATGTAGATGAAGTCAAGAAACCTGGGTTCAAACCTGTCTCAGACACTTGCTAGTTGTGTGGCCCTGTGAAAGTCGTCTCACTCTCAGGGTCTCAGTTTCCTCATCTACAAAACGAAGATAACAATACTTATGTCACAGTCACCGTATGGCTTTGATTTGCCCGACTATATTCATTTGTTACAAGGGAAGGCTTTTATTTGGGAAAGGGGGGAGTTAAGAGAAAAAAGGATGATAATGATAGTGATGCCAAAGAAAAATGAAGAAGTATGTAGAAGAAACATTTAGAAAATACACAGAAGAGAGCAGAATGAAATTCAGATGAGCAGAATTGTCTAGGAACCTATTAAATTTATATAGTACCACCTTCCTGACTAGAGTAGGGCGTGGGGCATGGGTGCCCTGCATACGCTCCCAACCCTTGCTCTGACAGGCTCTATCTCTAGAGGGGCTACTGACTACTTCTTTTTTCAGATTTTGGCTTCTAATGTTATTGCTAACGAGTCTCTATCTCCCAGAGCTCTATTAACCAGTTAACATCTCCCCACTATCAACCAACTGCCATCAAATAGCTATTACAAAGGAATATTTGCTGAGAAGATACAGCAAGGACAGGGGTTATGAAAACACCCCCCCCCCCCAAATGGGGCCATAACAATCTCATAAAAATAAAATCCATTCCCTAAATTGGTAAATGGTCAAAGGATATAGACAGGTAATTTTCAGAAGACAAAATCAAAGCTATAAAAGTTACATTAAAATGCTCTAAATCACTATCAATTAAAGAAAAGCAAACTAAAACACTATGAGATACCACCTCATACCTAAGAGAAAAGGAAAATGATGAATGCTGGAGGGAATGTAGAAAAATAGGTACTCTAATGCACTGCTTGTGGAGTTGTGAACTGATCCAATCATTCTGGAAAACAATTTGGAACTATGCCCAAAGGGCTAAAAAACATATACATATACACATCCTTCAACTCAGAAACACTACTATTGGTCTGTGTCCCAAAGAGATCAAAGAACAGGGGAAAGGACCTATTTGTGCAAAAATACTTATAGCAGCTCTTTTTGTGGTGACAAAGAATTGGAAATTGAGGGGACATCCAACAGTTGGGGGATGGCTGAACATGTAGTTGAACATGATTGTGATGGAATACTAATTGTGTTATAAAAAATGATGAGCAGGATGGTTTCAGAAAATCCCGGTAAGTCTCATATAAACTGATGCAAAGTGAAGTGTGAAGAATCAAAAGTATCGATTGTACACAGTAACAGCAATATTGTAAGGATGATCAACTCTGAAAGACAGCTACTCCAACCAAGACAGTGACCCAAGACAATTCCAAAGGACCCATGATGAAAAATGCTATACATCTCCAAAGAGAGAACTCATGAAATCTGAGAGCAGGTGGAAATAAAATTTTTTCACTTCATTTTTCTTGGAGGTTTTTTGTGTTTTCTTTTGCAGCATAGCTAATATGGAAATGTATTTTACATGACTCCATGTGTATAATCAATTTCATATTGCTTGCCTTCTTAAGGGTGTGGGAAGGGGCAGAAAGGCAGGAGAGAATGTGGAACTTAAAATTTTATTTTGTTTTTTAAAAAGTACTTATTTTCCCCAATTATGTGTAAAAACAATTTTTGACATTCATTTTTTTCAAAATTTGAGTTCCAAATTCTTCCTGTCCCCTCCCCTGTCATTGAGAAGGCAAGCAATTTAATATGGGTCATATATGTGCAGTCATACAAAACATATTTCCATTTTAGTCGTGTTATACAGGGAAACATAGGCCCCCTCCAACCCCAACAAAACAACAAAAATGAAGTAAAAAAGTAAGCTTCAATCTGCATTCAGAATTCATCAGTTCTTTCTCTGGAGATGGATAGCATTTTCATCATAAGTGCTTCAGAATTATCTTGGAACATTGTATTGCTGAGAATAGCTAAATCATTCACAGTTGATCACCTTACAACATTGCTATTACTGTGCACAATTTTCTGCTCATTTCACTTTGCATACACTCATGTAAGTCCAGGTTTTTCTGAGAGCGTCCTGCTTATCATTTCTTATAGCACAATAGTATTCAATCACAATCATATACCACAACTTGTTCGGTCAGTCCCCAATTAATGGGCATCCCCTCACTTTCCAATTTTTTGCCACCACAAAAAGAACTGCTATAAATATTTTTGTACGAATAGGTCCTCTTCCCTTTTCTTTGATCTCTTTGGGACACAGACCTAGTAGTAGCATTTCTGAGTTAAAGGGTATGCAGTTTTACAGCCGTTTGGGCATAGTTCCAAATTGTTTTCCAGAGTATGTGGACCACTTCACAACTCCACCAACAATGCATTAGTATCTCAATTCTCCCACATCCCCTCCAACAATTGTTATTTCCCTTTTCTGTCATATTAGCCAATCTGATAGGTATGAGGGTACCTCAGAGTTGTTTTAATTTGAATTTCTCTAATCAATAGTAATTTAGAGCATTTTAAAACATAACTGTAGCTAGCTTTGATTACTTTGAAAATTGTCTGTTCATATCCTTTGACCACTTAGCAATTGGGAAATGACCCTTATTTTTAAAATTTTGACTCAGTTCTCTATATATTTGAAAAATGAGGCCTGTATCAGAACTTGATGTTTTTTATAGTTATGATTACTAACTGTATTTCCCTCCATCCTATTTTCCTTCTGTCTATCCTACTCTCTTTTTACCCTGTCTATTCTCAAAAGTGTTTTGCTTCTATCTCTTCCCCCCAATATGTCCTCCCTTCTATCAGTTCCCCCTTCTCTTATCTCCTTCCTCCACTGCTTTCCTGTAGGATAAGTTAGATTTTTATACCCAACTGAGTGTGTATATTACTCCTTCTTTGAGCCAATTCTGATGAGAGTAAGGTTCATGTGTTCCCCCCCCCCACCTCCTTCATCTTCCCCTCCACTATAAAAGTTCTTTTGTGCCTCTTTTATTTTAGATAATTTATGTAACCTCTCCCTTTTCCCTTATCCCAGTGCATTCCTCCTTCTCACTTCTTAATTTTATTTTTTAATATTCATCCCATCATATTCAACTCATACCCATGCCCTCTGTTTATGTATACCCCTTAATGCATATACTGCCTTGATGAGAAAGTTCTTAGAAGTTACATGTATCATCTTCTCATGTAGGAATGTAAACAGTTTAATCTTATTGAATACCTTGTGATTTCTCTTTCCTGTTTACCTTTTTATGTTTCACTTGAGTCTTGTATTTCAATGTCAAGCTTTCTTTTTGGCTCTGTTCTTTTCATCAGGAATGCTTGAAAGTCATCTATTTAATTAAATATTCATCTTTTTCCCTTGAAGGATTATACTCGGTTTTTCTGGGCAGGTAATTCTTGATTATAATCCTAGTTCCTTTGCCCTCTGGGATAGCATGGAGCTTAAATTTTTAAAAAGTGAATAATAAAAATAGTTAATGTAATTGGGAAATATTTAATAAAGTAAATAAAAATATATTTTAAAAAACAAGTAGGGGCATATTCTCTCCTCTACATATTCTTATCCTGTGGGGAGAGTGGGTTCAAACTCAAAAGTGATGAATATAAAACATTTCTTTAAAATATTCTCCCTCAAGGAGGCGAAGTGGTGCAGTGAATAAAGCACTGGCCCTGCAGTCAGGAGGACCTGAGCTCAAATTCAGATTCAGACACTTAACACTTACTAGTTATGTGACCTTGGGCAAGTCACTTAACCCCAATTGCCCTTCCTTCCCCCATCAAAAAAAAATTTTTTTTTAATTCTCCTTCCTTCATTTATATAAGGAACCTGATGAGAGTGAACTCAGACTTGAAGCATACTAAAAAATGTACTAAAACATATAACCACTCCTGCTATTTGGATTCCTTTTCTTCTTTGTCAAAGTTATCTCTAACTTAATTTCTGGGTATGGCATAACCAAGAGATGAGTCATTCCTCTGTTTGAAAGACATGCTCTCTCAGTTGCTTGGCTAATTTACTGTTGGTCTGAGTCAAGAAGGACACTTCTCAGTGTTGGTTCCTTACTGAACTCAAATGTTAGCTATTGGAAGACTTTATTACTGACTTAAATTGCTAGATCTCTGATCTTCCAACATTTCGAAGCTAAAAAGGTCATGACCTCATTTGTTTCACCTCTGGATACCTGAAATCAGGAAAGAATAAACACAAAAGACAAAAGAAACAGAGGTAGCATACATTCATGGACACATGGTGTCTCCTGCCATTTTCCCAACAGCATTTCTTCCTCACTTGGAAAAAAGGTCACCTCAACCATTTCATACGTGAACTCAGTTATGGTTCTGTCATTAGTTCTTCTGATCCAGAGACCAATTATAAAATTCATCATCAGTACATAGACCAGTTCATCAGTCACTCATGGCTACCCAAAGTTTTGAGTATTAGATTGGATGCAGCCAGAAAATACTGTTCATGCTCTAGGAAGGCCATATTGACAAAGGACTGGGTCATGGCTGAGCAGTCCTTTATTGCACTTGTTGTACACTAAAAAGAAAAAAAAGAAAATCTGTATAGATAGTCAATAAATATTAAGTGCTTAAACCCCCAATGGGGTTACAGAGAGTAGGATGTGACTAAAATGACTCAATAATGACAACGAACAACGTATCAGGACTGCACTAAGATCTGGGATCCAGAGAAAGGTAAGGGGCAATCCCTGCCTTTGAGAAACTCACAATCTAAAGGAGAGACAACATGCAATCAGTTATGTACAAATAAGCTGTACACAGGATAAATAGGAAATAATTAATGGAGAAAGGCAATTAGAATTAAGAGGGTATGAGAAAGGCTTTCTGTGGGTAAGATTTTACCTGGGACTTGAAGGAAGCCAGGGAAGCCAGAAGGCAGAGATGAAGAAGGAGAGCATTGTACATAATAGAGATTCATACTTTCATATATATGAGTATTCATATCCACATACTGTGTGTTCCAAAAGCTTTAATAGCTTAAAACTACACTAAGACTTTTGGGACACCCTGTCTATGAATTATGAGAATAATTCTCTTTTTCAACTCTTCTTTATAGACTCACAAGTGCACACTGACAAATATCTTAAAACATAAAAGAGTAACTCATCACAAGGACTCCTGGGAATCCATAAACAGAAAACACATGAGGGCTCCCAGAAGTTCATAAACAGGTAACAGAAATCCATATCACCTCATCACCCCTATTATGCTCTCCCAGGAGGCAAAATCTCCCAGGAGACTTGTGGTTTTGCTGAACTGACTGCACTTTTCTCATAGTCTACCCTATCTGAACACCATCATGAGGTCCAGATTTCTGACCAAGATACATGACTCGTACTCCTGGAAGTGGTCATTTACTCCTCTGAGAAGAGTACATTTGCAGAGAGCTCCTCTCACTACCAGTCAGCATCTAGACTCTAGGACTTCTGAACACATGAGGTAGCCACCAAGGCTATAGAGATATCCATGTCAGCATTGTTGATCAGTCATGTGAGTTCAGGGAGGGAAACACAAAGCATAAGAGGCAATCAGAGATTTCAGGTACCACGTCAGCCTCATCCAGGGCAACATATTCCTAGCAATAAGTTATTTTTTCTGGTGAGTATGTTTGGCTGCAGTGGCTAGGGAGAGGGGTGTTTTCACTAACACCTGCATAGCTGCAGCTCTGGGTGCCTGAGTCATGGTTAGGTTATAAGCTTCTTGGAGGTTGACACTCAGAAAAAGAAATGTTGGGAATTTGTACTTCATAAATATTATCTAATTTGGCCCTCACAAGAACCCTGGGTGATGGGTGCTATCATTATCCCCATTTTACAGCTGAGGAAACTGAGGAAGACAGAGGATAAGTCAGTGGTGACAAACTCAAATAGAAATGGCGGCCATTAAACCTACACAAGAATCTCTGAGGTGCATATTGACTTAGAAAACTGCACATTAACATTATGTTTTATTTTATTTTTATTTGTTTTGTGAAGTATTTCCCAATTTACATTTTAATCTGGTTCTGACTATGAGTGTTTTCCAAATGTGGCCACATGTTTGACCCCTCTGGGTAAAGTGACTTCCTCAGGGTCATGTAGCTATTAAGTTCACAAGAGTGGATTTGAACCACCCTCAGTCTTTCTTATTCCCAGCTTAGTGTCTATCCACTGTGCTATCCCCTAGCATCCCCGAAGGGGCAAAGAGGTTGGTCCATCCTTACATATGCTCCATAGAATACACCCTGCCACCCTCATCCTAGACCCCAGTCCATTAGATCAAAGTGGAGGAGAGGAGTTCCTCTAACTATCTCCATTACATTTTCTCTACCTAATCTAACAGGACTGTTTTGAGGGCACTACTTGAAGCATTAGCATTATTACTATAGTGTTAGTATTATTACTACTAGTGTTAATGTTACTAATGATAACACAGTAAGGTTTCACATAAATTTACAAAACTGAACTTTGTAGGGGGACAAATATAAGTACACAATTGAGAAAATAAGGAGAAGATGCTATACAAACTGGGCAGTGTAAGAAGAAACTGAGAACCCAAAACATTGGAACTAAAGAGATTTTAGTTTAAATTAAATTCTTCAAACATATTATGAACCCAATATGATCCAGGTACTACCTAAGCACTAAGGATACAAGACCCTACCCTCAAGAAGCATTTTAAGGGAAGTGTGTGTGTGTATACACACATATACATATACACACATTTATGAATGAATACAAAATGATGCTTTATACACATATCTACTCTATACAATGCTACAATACATAATACAAAATAATACCAAATGAATAAATACAAAATAATGCTCGCTTAGAGGTGGGACAGCACTATCACTATCTAGTCCATTCTTATCAATTTACAGACAAGCAAACTGAAGCTTAAGGAGAGGTAGTTACTTATCCAAGATCATTCACCTAGTTAGGTCAGGGTCAAGAATAGCATATTATCTCAACACCCGTTTCATGCTTTCTACTATAGCCTGTTGTCAACTCTCCTCCATCACCTCCTGGCATTGGAATAGCATGGGCAAGCAACAGCCCTGAGAGGGCAGTGGAGAGAACCCTTGTGAAGAGTATTTTTATCAACAGAATGGAATTGTATGCCATCCAGGGAAGCCATTCTACCTACCTGCCTTCTTGGATGCCTGCCTAACTGAGATTTGGGGCTTCCCAGGCTGTATGATGTAATGCCCTGGGCAGTGACCAGTACATGTGTCGGTACTTTGAAAAGAACTGGGTTGAAGAAATAAAACCACCCTTGTTGTGAAAGGCCACAGCTGGATGGGCATGGAGGAATGGATGAATATCTTATCTGGTTGACGTCATAATGAGTAAAGCAAGAGCATCAATTCACTAGAATTGGATTTGAACCAGGACATAGTAATAAGAGGGTGAGGTTTTTAATAAACAAATGAGAAAGCTTTCATGATCTGTCTACAGAGCAGATTACAGTCTCTAGAGCTAGGATGGTGTCCCTAGAATCTCGGAAGAGAGCCTGCTCCTTCCCACATTCCTTGTGACTTTTCTCCTTAACATTTAAATATTCTTTTAACAATGATAGCTAGCATTTGTATAGAACCTACTTGGAGGCAGGCACTATTCTAAGTGCTTTACAAATATAATATCATTTGATCCTCACAACAATCTCAGGAGGTAGGTGCTATCATTATTCCCATTTTATAGCTAAAGAAACTGAGGTTAAATAATCTGTCCAACATCACATAGCTAAGATACAATTGAGGTCATATTTGAACTTGTCTTCCTGACTCCAGGCCCAATGTTTTATCCATTGTGCCACATAGTTGCCTAATTTCAAATTTTCCCATTTACTTCAGGGTACTCCAGTATAAGATTTTAGGGGAGATATTAGGGTAGTGGGAGTTGAAGCCCATGATATGGACTTTATATGGGAATGGGTTTATGGGGGATAGCTCATGGAGCTCACTGAATTACTTAGCTACTTCCAGGAAAAAATAGACTTACCACTGAAGCACTTGTCCCTTGGGGATGACCTAAAAAACTCTAAGTGGTCCCTTAGTCTCCCACCAAGTGACAGGTGATGGTATGGAGATATTGTATCAAAGCTGCATAGGATAGGACTGGCCACTAAGCCAAAAGGAATGGTTCACTCAGTGGACCTTGGGAAGTTCTCATTCCTCTCGTTCTTTGACTGTGTCCCCTGTGACAAATAGTTCTCCTTCACTAAATTTCCTGTGAAGAAGTAGAAGAGAGGCACCTTCTTCTCTACCTAAACAACCTGCCATCTATTAGCACGTGATAGATAAAGCAGTAGCTCATAGGTGAGCTGAGCCTGGACTTTGAAGCCCCTGACTGCTTTTTTTTTTTAATTTCTTTTTAAAAAATAATTTATTTACTTTTAGTTTTCAACATTCACTTCCATAAGATTTTGAGTTCTAAAATTTCTCCCCTTCTCTTCCCTCCCCCCTCCCCAATACAGTGTGCAATCTGATATAGGTTCGATATATACATTCATATAAAACATATTTTCACATTAGTCATGTACCCACAAGAAAGAAGAAACAAATTTAAAAGAGAGAGAGAGCAAACGAGCAAATAGTATGCTTTGATCTGTATTCAGACTCCACAGTTCTTTTTCTAGATTTGGATAGCATTTTCTATCATGAGTCTTTTGTAGTTGTCTTAGATCCTTACATTGCTAAGAAGAGCTAAGTGTATGTACAATGTGGCTGTTACTGTGTATAGTGTTCTCCTAGTTCTGCTCATTTCACTCAGCATCAATTCATGTAAGTTTTTCCAGGTTTTTCTGAAGTCTGCTTGATCATCATTTCTTATAGGACAAGAGTATTCCAATACATTCATATACCACAACTTGTTCAGCTCTTCCCCAATTGATGGACATTGCCTCAGTTTCCAATTCTTTGCCACCACAAAAAGAGCTCCTATAAATATTTTTGTGCATGTGAGTCCTTTTCCCATTTTTATGATCTGTTTAGGATATGGACTTAGAAGTGGTATTACAGGATCAAAGGGTATGCACAGTTTTATAGCCCTTTGGACATAAAAAACAATTTTTGAATTTAACAAACACCAAAAGAAACAGGTACTTCCTTATATGTAATAGAATAGAAAAAGAGAATTGTATATGAAACTAAAAATCTCTATTATGTACATACAGCTTGCTTTTCTTACCTAAGTATATAGTAAATTCAACCTGTAGCTTTCAAAGCTGGCCTGCTTATGCATGCTTCTTTCCAACATTCTTGTCTCTTGCCTACATTTTTTAAAAAAAGATGCCACCATCATCTTTTTTTCCTCTTTCGTTTCTTTTTCTTTTTTGCTAGCCTGTCTCTCTCTTCCATTATCCTCTTAGTACAAAAAGTCCTTATAACATATATGCACAGCAAAGGGAAAAAAAATGCCCAAATTGCCTGTGCTCTAATTGACTTTTCCAACTCTGTGACTCCTTCTCTGAACAAGAGTAACTCAATAGTAATCCTAAAATGGACATATCCAAACTTGGAGACAATTCTTATGAGCTGGAGAGGTTGGGAGGTATTGGGTCTCTTAATTATAGATAGCTGGCAGCTGGAGTTTCTGCATGAGAAAGAATAACCACAATAGGAAGATGAATCCAAGCCCTGGTTTGGTTTGCCAGATGATACAAACATAGAGAAAATTGTTTGGACAGTGCAGAGTTGAGGTGAAATATGCTTATTCAGTAATCCACAAATTGTATAGCATCTTGATGTTTTCATGATCCACCTCCTAGGTGAGCCTAACAGTAGTTATAATTTATTACTATTGCTTCCTTAAGTTTTGTTCTGCAATTTGTTCTTTTGAATCTTCGTGTTAAGCATTTCTTTTGTGTGGAGGAAAGGAATAACTATTCAATTTCTGATTCATATCATACATTGAGTGCTTTTCTCTTCCTCCTTTGGAAATCAGCTTTAAGAAATTTTCACCAGGTCTCCAGGGGAAGGATGTAAAGAGTCAAAGAATTCAATTAAGAATGAGATTAAGTCGTTGGAGGCCAGGATCTCCCAAAATCCAAATCCAAATCCTATGAGCATTTATTAAGCGCCTACAATTTGCCAAGGCACTGGGCTAAGCTTTGGAGATAAAATTTTTTTTAATTTTTTTTATTTACTCATTTATTTTTAATTTACAAGATTCAGTTCCACAATCACTTGAGTTTCAGATTTTCTCCCCTCCCTTCTCCTCCCCTCCCCCATGGTGGCGTGCAATCATATATAGGATCTGCAAATACTTTCACATTGTACAATAGTTTGGTCATATAGAAGGGTTGTAAGCAATGAGTGATCACTGGTAAAAGAAAAAAGAAAAAAAGCAAGACCAGACATGAAAGAGAACGATAACGAGTTTTGCTTCAGTTGGAGATGAAATTAATAAAAAAGAAAGATAGTCCTTGCCCTCCAGGAGCTTACAATCTAAAGGATGAGACAACATAAAAAGGAGGCAGAAAAGGTGGAGGTACACCAGAGGTACCTATATGAGCATGAGACTATATCATAGGATCACGGATTTAGATCTGAAAGGGATGAATCTTAAACACCTGCCCCCTCATTTTATGGATGAGAAAACTGAGGTCCAGAAAAGTTAAATGCTTTGTCCTAGATTTTAAATAATAAGGAACATAGCCAAGATTCGCGCCTCAGTCACCTAATTCCAAAGCCGGCATTCTTTCCCACTGCATGGAACTCTTTTTGTATTTCTCTTAATATCTAGCAAATAGTTTAATACTTAGCTGTGAGGCACAAATGAAACGTGTAAAAGCACCTTCTAAATTTTAAATCACTATGCAAATGTCAGTTATTATTATGATTATTAATAAATATATACATTAACTGAAACCAATAAGGATTGTTCTACTAGGGTGGAGGACTTTGACCTTTATATTTAGATGATTGAAGGATGATTGGAAACTAATCTCCAATTAAGAAGAAAGAAGACTTTTTGATTTGAAGAGATTAAGACATTAATTAAGACATTAAGAGATTTCTAGGGGTGGAAAACTTTTGACCTCTGTACTTTGTGCCAATTAAGGAGGCTTGCTTCCTTAAGAATGAATGTATTTTGTTTAAAACTATGTGACCACTTTGGTGAAAACTATGTGGCCACTTTAGTGATAAATTGTTAATCCATAACATTGTAAATGCTGTATTTTAATTTCTGTGAATGTTTTGCCTTAATTTGATACTGAATGGGGTGGCTAGGTGATGCAGTGAATAGAGCACTGGCCCTGGAGTCAGGAGAACCTGAGTTCAAATCCAGCCTCAGACACTTAACATTTGCTAACCGTGTGACCTTGGGCAAGTCACTTACCCCCAATTGCCCTACTTTCCCCCCTCCAAAAAGCAAACAAAAACAAAAACAAATTGTTACTGAATAAATGGAGAGTTCACTATACTGTGTAATCAGAACCTTGAAAGCTGTTCAAAGCAGCAGTCCTCTGGAAAGCTACTCATGCTTGGCTTTACAATTGTACATGACAGATTCACAATTTCATGTTTTTCAGTTTCATCTTTTTTAGTATACTATTTTATAGAAATACTTGTTTTATTCCATAAATTTAAAATTGAATAAATAAAAATCTTAAAAAATCATGGGGGAGGGTAGATAGTTAATATACTGCAAGTTTAATGTAAGTGTGATGTAGCATTGCAATTATTTGCATTAAGCTTGCACTATAAATGCACTTCTGGGTTGAGTTAGGAAGCATAGTTTACAGAAATAAAGAGATGATAGCTCTACTGTGCTGCCTTCATCAAGACATACAAGAATTCAGTTATGGTTATAAGAGATTATAAGCGTTGATAAGCTATGGAGAGTATCCAGAAGAAGACAACCAGGTTGGTGAATGGCCTTGAGTCCATGCCATGTGAAGAATGGTTGAAGGACCCAGGGATGGTTAGCCTGGAGAAGGCTAAGGGAAGAAATACTTACTGTCTTCAAGTATTTCAAGGTTTGTCATGTAGGAAGAAGATTATCCCAGAATCCCAGAATTAGCTATTGGGGGGACCTAGGTGATGATGTAGTCCAAGGCATGCCTGAAAGGACTATTTACGCATACCTGACAAGTGGTTGTACAGCCTCTGCCTGAAGACATTCAAGGAAGGGTAACCTATCACCCCTCAAAGCCACCTGTTTCCATCTTGGACTGCTCTAATTATGAGGAAATTTTTCCTGGCATCTAGACTAGGTTTGCCTCTTTGCAACTCCTACCTATTGTTTTTGGTTCTGCCCTCTGCAGGACACAGAACAAGTCTAATCCTGCCTTCATATGACCACCCTTTAAACACTTGAACACACTTATCATATTCCCCCAGAGTCTTCTCTTCATTAGGCTAAACATGCCCAGTTCCTTTAACTGAACCTCATAGTCATGGACTCAAGGCCATCTATCACTCTGGCTGCCTGGTTGTGACACTCTCCATAATTTCTCAAAGTCTTTTTTAAACTGAATACAATACTCTAGATGTGATATGATGAAGGCAGAGCATAGTGGAACAACCACTTCCCTATTCCTGGCAAAATGGCCCTCTTAATGCAACCCAAGATAGTATTAACCTTCTTAGCTGTCATATCACACTGCTGACTCATACAGTCAATCAATAAGCATTTATTAAGGACCTTGTAGATAGAGTGTTGGGCTTGAAGTCAGGAAGACTCATCTTGAGTTCATATCTGGCCTTAGACACTTACTAGCTGTGTGACCCTGGGCAAGTCACTTAACCCTGTTTGCCCCAGTTTCCTCATCTGTAAAATGAACTGGAAAAGAAAATGGCAAATTATTCCAGTATGTCTGCCAAGAAAACCCTAGATGGGGTCACAAAGAGTCAGACATGACTGAAATGACTGAACATGTCAGCCACTGGAGTTCACCAAAACCCGTCAACCTTTTCCTGAATAATGGATATCGATCTATGATTTCCTCATTTTACACTTGTAAAGTTGCTGTTTTGTACCTAAGTACAAGACTTATCACTTATCCCTACTGAATTTCAATTGATCAGATTCAGTCTAGTGTTTAGCCTGTCACAGTCCTTTCAGATCCTAACTCTGCAATCCAGTATGTTAGCTATCCTTCCCAGTTTTGCATAATTATATATCTATTCCATATCTCATCTCTACAAGAATAGCACAAAATCTTTATTAAAAGCTCTGCTAAAATCTAGGTAAATTATATTCATAGCATTTCCCCATCTGTTAATTTAGTAATCCTATCAAAAAAAGAAATGAGATTATTCTGGTGTGACCTATTAATGGTGAAACCATGTTGACTCTTTGTAAAGATTTACCAATTGGCTAAATAATTTTTGATTTGGGGAAATTAGAACATTTACC
Organism: Pseudochirops cupreus; assembly: GCA_028627135.1. Lineage (NCBI taxonomy): Eukaryota > Metazoa > Chordata > Mammalia > Diprotodontia > Pseudocheiridae > Pseudochirops > Pseudochirops cupreus. The sequence continues at coordinate 174,760,081 of CM053584.1, read as the reverse complement.
CTTTTCTGATCTGTTGGCATTTCTCCTGTTTTCCATAATCTTTGAGATATGACAGACAGTAGTTAAACAATCACATTAGCTAGTTGTTTTGTTTTTGTTTTTAATTATTGGATAATCCTATATTGTCCAGGCTAGAAAAATAAGGACCATTTACTGGCCTTATACACTGTTGATTGACACAGCAACTTTTTGATCTGCTCCATTTCTGACCTGATATTGTTTGCCCTTCCTAAGGCCATCTAGTGGTCTCCTGCTTCTGGGGAAAGTCACCATATTGATGCCAGACTTGGCATGAACACCTGATTGGCTTAGCCCAGTGCAGCTTAGAAGTCCTAAACTCAAGAGATCCTCTGGACTCAGCCTCTCTGGCCCCCTGGGATTAAAAGTGTTTGCTTAACTGCCAGAATGTGGTTTGTCTGAGTTAAGGAACTTGAATTTCTCAGGGACAATTCTCTCCTTATTTCTCTTGGGTATGAATCCTGGACAATCATTTTTATTCTGTCATTTCTAGCCTAAAGGTCACTCTTCCTGAAGGTCCCCATATCTCCTTCCCCCTTCTCTCCCTTCCCCCCCCCCCTCACCCCAGCAACCAGTTCCTCCCTGTTAGTGAGAATGAGATAAGGAATAGAATTTCCTCTTGTTGGTTCCTCTACTTTTTGAACCATGATATTATCACCAAGGCAAGTCAAGAAGTTATTCATTGTTCTGCTTTTGTTAGAGAGAGACAGATGGAGAGATAGAAAGAGAAACATCAAGAGAGAGAGAGAGAGCTCCTGCAGCTATCTGGATAATCGAAATCCCCCATCATACCTATATTGTACTTGATGTGTTCTCATCTAGTTAGTTCTCTTTCTGTCCATATGTTCTGTGGTATCTGCCAATGGCTAGATCATTTCTTTGCCTCCTTCCTTTGACTACCTGAGAGGCAGTTAGCTGAGTGGCACAGTGGATGGTGCTCTTAGCATGCAGTCAGGAACACCCAAGTTTCAAATCTAGTCCCACACACTTACTAGCTGTGGGACCCAGAGTAAGTTATTGAATATGTTTGCCTCAGTTTCCACAACTGTAAAATGAAGATAATAATAGCACCTACCTCCTTGGGTTGTTGTGAGAAATCAAATGAGATAATATTTGAAAAGCGCTTAGCCCAGTGCCCGGCACATAACAGATGTTTAATAAGTATTTCCTTCCTTTCCTCCTTCGCCCAAATACTCTTCTTCATGTTCTCCCTCTGTGGTAATTGAATTTTCTGAAAATTAAGTATGCCTTCTCAATATAGAATGTTAACCTTCTGCCCCCTTTATTAATCCTATATCTTTTGAGGAAGATGAACCCATCCAGAATTAAGCACAGTCCCAGGTTTCATCTCACCAAGTCTTCACAATACCCATGAGGTCCAGTTTGCCTCCTCAAATTATTGCTTAATTTTACGCATTTGTATATTGTTTACTTAAGGCCATGGGTTTTATTACTCGTTTCTTCTTTGGCTCCTTTGTTTCTTATTGATTTCTGTGCAGTTTAGGGCGATTATATTTCCTTCTTAGTGGTTACTCTTTGTAGCATCTAACATTGGCAGTCTTCCCCCCACGCAGACACACTTTCTTTTAGTTTTAAGTTCTTTTAATTATATTTGCCAGACATTCAGAAAGCCTTTGTGTGAGGTATATTACATCTCGGACCAGGAATCTGTCAGTGCCACATTATAAGCCTTGATCCAGAAATCCAGATCCATCCCTAGTTGCCAGTTATTAATTTAACCAATTGTTCACTTTCCAAATTAAATTTCCCCTTTTTTATTTCATGCCTTCAGTGGAACACAGTACAGAAAACAACCTTTGTACCTATGATCTTTAGTTTTTTGCCCAAGACATGATAATCATCAGTAATATTAGTGGTATATTGGCAAATACTTGACAACCAGCTCTCCTACTCTCCAAAAAAAAAAGTGCGTATGACACACTTTTAAGTTTAATCTGCAATTATCAACATTTTTCATCATCTTCTTAAATCTAGACCAAGCAATCAACAAAACAATAAACCAAGCCCTCCTTTGTAGTATTTGCCAATTTCTGAGGTATAAATGCTCATACTGAAAATTTAGCCACCAGCTCTTTATAAGCTGGTACAAAATGTCTCTGGTGTCCTGCTTGCAATATTTTTTAGGTTCCTTCAGAAAAGATTTTTTGAACCAATGTGAACCACAAGGAGCGGGTAGTTGTCATACATTTTCATAAGCCTTGGGAGGCTCTCTCTTAGATACCTGTCCTAGAAAAAAAAATGAACCTCTCTACTGTTGTCCTCAGGTTGACAAATACCTCAGTATCCTGGAGCAGTGAATCATTAACTACAATGAGTATAGTCTTCTCTGCCCTTTGGTGGATGATTCTGATCGTTCCTGTGGTTCTACTGCGTCATTCTTGGGAGGACAATAATCTGCTTCCTCCTCAGAGCAACTAGCTCTCTCCTCTTCAGGAAGAGCCTCAAACTTGGTTTTTAAGCTCTGATTGTACAGATTCCTCTTGCCTTCCCTTTCCCCTCTCCATAATAATTTTTCATTGACCATCATCCTTACAAGGGTCAAGTCTTAGCTTCTCCACTTGAGAAACTTTTTTATTTCTTTTTGCTACCGTTGAAGCTTTGCTTTAGTTTCCTTTAGGAACCCTTCAATTTCTGTAAAAACCTGGACTATGGAGAGGTGTTGAAGTTGCTTTGCTTTCTTCAGGAGGGAGATCAGTCCACAACAGGAATACAGATTAACAGTCACCAAAGTTTGGCAAAAATATATACACTATGCCTTGAGGCTGTTACTGTACAATTTCTTCCCCTATTTGCCACAATAGTGGAGATTTTCTGCTCAATCTTGTCTCTTGAAACTTACTTGTAGATGATCACATAACCCTACACATCTGGTTAAAAGTTTTTATAGCCAAATCTTAGTAACATGACAACCCCATTCAAATTCCTTTCCCTTGCTTTACAACTAATTCCATTGCCACAGTCAATTACACTCAGCTCCCCTGCAGCCAAAGGATATACTACAGCCATTTCTTACTGGCTAGAGAGAGCTGATTGTTAATTTTCAGTGCAAGTATTTACACTTTGAAAGTTACAAATCAGGACTTGATTTATTGTTTTGTTGACTATCTAGACTTAAGAAAGTGATGGAGAAAATGCCAATAATGAAGATTAAACTTAATAGTGTGTTGTGCTTTTAGAGAGCTGGTTGTTAAACATTTACCAATTTACCCTTTCCTTCACCTTTGCACTGAATTCTTTTCTCTTTAACTAATTTTCCCCAACCAACCAAGATATATTTTATGCTCTAATTGTTCCACTTAGCTTTTCTTATTAATTTGCCTTGTCTTGCTAACTATATCCTTTATGCTTCTGATTCTACCTATTTAGGGTCTATTTTCTAATTCCAGTCTGGACAAAATCTTTTTGGGTCCAAGAGGAAAAAACAAGGAGCAATGTGTGGAAGTTGCAGAGAGGTACTGGGGTTTCATGTCCAGAAAACTACTGAACAATTAGCAAAATCAAATGTGGAATGGGAGACTAGTGAATATCCTCTATTTAGAGATTTTCAAGCAGAATCTAGAAGACCATTTGTTGGGACTATTCTGACTTCTCTACAACATCTGACATTGCCAAGCATCCTCTCCTCCTAAGTTCATTTTCTGCTCTGAGTTTTCATGATATTCCTCTTCTTTGGTTCTCCTACTTGACTTACTGATACTCTCCTTTGCTGGATCTTCATCCAGATCACACTCTCTAGTTATGGGGTACACATCAAGTCTGTCCTGCGCCTCCTGTTCTGCTTCTACCTTCTCTCACAGGGTAATCTCTTATTTCCCATGGGTTTAATGACCATCCCTGTGTGCATGACTCTCAGATCTATATAATCAGCCCTAGTCAGTTTCCTGCATAGTTAATTGCATTTTACTGGACATTTCAAACTTAATGTCTTATAGGCATCTTCTTTTCAATTGATCAAGTTTAAGTGACTTGCCCAAGGTCACATATCTAGTATGTGTCTGAGATCAGATTTGAACTCAGGTCTTTCTGACTCCAGGGCAGGTACTCTATCCACTGTTCCACCTCACTGCCTCTTATAGACATCTTAAACTTAACATGTCTATAACTGAATTCATTGTCTTTCTCCTCAAGATCTGTCCCTTTTCCTGAACTTCCCAGTTACTTTTGAAGAAATCATTATCCTACCAGTCAAGCAGGTTTGTAATCTCAGTGCTATCTTCCACTCCTTATTCTTACTCACGGTACACATCCAATCAGTTGAAAAAATCTTATCATTTCTATGTACACTCCTTCTAACAGCCCTAATAATGATAAAGTTCTTAGGAGTTACAAGTATCATCTTCCCAAGTAGGAATATAAATAGTCTAACTTTATTGAATCCCTTATGGTTTCTCTTTCCTATTTGCTGTTTTATGTTTCTCTTGAGTCTTGTATTTGAAAGTCAAATTTTCTATTTAACTCTGGCCTTTTTTCATCAAGAATGATTGAAACTCCTCAATTTCATTAAATATCCATTTTTTCCCCTGAAAGATTATACTCAGTTTTGCTGGGTAGATGATTCTTGGTTGTAATCCTAGCTCTTTTGCTCTCCAGAATATTATATTCCAAGTCCTCTGATCCTTTAATAGTAGAAATGGCTAAATCTTGTGTTATCCTAACTGTGGCTCAATGATAAGTTGAATTTTTTCTTTCTGGCTGCTTGCAATATTTTCTCCTTGATATGGAAACTCTGGAATTTGGGTAGAATACTCCCGAGAGTTTTCATTTTGGAATCTCTTTCAGAAAGTGATTAGTGGATTCTTTTAATTCTATTTTGCCCTCTGATTCAAGGATATCCAGTAGTTTTCATTGATAATTTCTTGAAATGTGATGTCTAGGCTCTTTTTTATCATGGCTTTCAGACAGTCCAATGATTCTTAAATTATCTCTCCTTGATCTATTTTCTAGGTCAGTTGTTTTTACAGTGAGATATTTCACATTTTCTTCTATTTTTTTATTCTTTTGATTTTGTTTTATTGTTTCTTGATGTCTCATGGAATCATTAGCTTCCACTTCCCAATTCTAATTCTGAAGAAATTATTTTCTTCAGTGAGCATTTGCACCTCCTTTTCCATTTGGCCAATTCTATTTCTTAGGGAATTATTCTCTTCAGTAAATTTTTGTATATCTTTTTCCACTTGGCCAATTCTGCTTTTTAAGAATTCTTTTCTTTAGTGGATTTTTGTGGCTCTTTTATCATTGGCCTATTCTATTTTTTAAGGTGTTTTCTTCAGTACTTTTTGTGCCTTCTTTACTAAGCTGTTGGTTTTTTTCATTATTTTCTTGTATCATTATCTTTTCCCAATTTTTCCTCCACTTCTCTTATTTGATTTTTAAATTACTTTTTATGCTCCTCCAGGGCCTGAGGCCAATCCACATTTTTCTTTAACGCTTTTCATATAGCTGCTTTGATCATGTTGTCTTCTTCTTTATGTTTTGAGCTTCCCAGTCACCATGGTAACTTTCTATGGTCAGGTTCTTTTGTTGTTGTTTGCTCATTTTTCCAGTTTATTTCTTGACTTTGAACTTTATATTAAAGTTGGACTCTGCTCCAGGGTGGAGCAAGCTTCAGGTTTTTTTGTGCTGTTGTTTTCAGAGCTAATTCTAAGAGTCTGTATGTTTTCTATTCTTGCAAGGTGGTATGATCTAGAGAGAGGTATGGTCAATGCTCTTTTATGGTCTGCGCGCAACCATAAACACTCTTATCCACAGCTGAACTGTGACCAGAGTCCTTGCTCCTACTAGTGTTCCTTGCCCTGAGGCTATGACCTGGATCTAAGTATGAGCAACACAATACAGTCCTGCTGCCAGTGTCATCAAAGGATTCCCTGTAATCTCCTTCAACCTTGTACAACCCCCTTGTGGTCTGTGTGCTGAGAGTTCCAGAAGCAGTTCTTACCCCCAAGGCCTGCTGTTGGCTTGTTGGACTGCACTCCACTTTCACCACAGTGAGCCAGACTTTCCTGTTGATCTTCTAAGTTGTCTTGGGCTACAAAATTATTTCATCTTATCTTTGTTGGTTTTGCTACTCCAGAATTTGTTTTGAGGCATCATTTTAACGGTTGTTTGGATGGGAATTTGGGAGAACTCAAGCAAATCCCTGCCTTTACTCTACTATCTTGACTTCATCTCTAAATATTATCATTTCCATGTTCATATAATCATTTCCCTCCACTCTAGCTAGAGCCTTCATCATATCTCTTGCCTGGACTACTGCAAGAGCTTTCTAATTGGTCTCTGTGCCTAAGGTTTTGCCCCTCTCAGTCTTCTACAGAGCTGCCAAAGTTATTTCCCTAAAGCATATGTAAGTCTGACCCTGTCATTCCTCTATTTAATAGACTCCAGTTGCTCCCTTTTACTTCTAGGATCAAATATAAAAATCTCTGATTGGCATTTAAAGTCATTTATAACCTGGCCCTAATGTACCTTTCCAGTCTTACTGTGAATTTTTCCCCTTTACATACTCTACAAGCCAGTCAAACTGTTCTTCTGATGATTCTTCACATATGACAGTCCTTTTATTGTCTCTGTACCTTGGCACTAGTTGTACCCCATGCCTGGAATGCCATCCTATCTTATCTTGGTTTCTCAAAATCCCTAGTTTCTTTTAAGGTTCTCTTTTGAGCAGCTTTCCACCAAAAGCTTTACTGATCCCCCTAGCTGCTAGTACCCTTCCCCCATCCCAAACCAACCATGTTGTATCTATTTTGCATATACTACTACTACTACTACCACTACTACTACTAGATAGCTAATTACCATTTACATAGCACCTACTATGTGCTAGGAACTATGCTAAGCACTTTACAAATATTATCTCATAGATTACTTCTGTAATGGAAAGTAGGTTTCTTGAGGGAAAGGACTACTTCACTTTTGTCTTTGTTTCTCCAGTCTCTGGTACACAGTAGGAACTTAATATATGCATGTTGAATTGAATTAATTGCAAAACTCTCATGTTGCTCCCTGGAACATAGTAGGTACCTAATAAATACTTATTGATTGATTGATAGTTCAGACAAAAAGGGGTAGAACTAGGAAAGAGCATTGTCATGAAATCCAAATGGGGGGTGTAGGAGGGGAGGGAGGGAGTGAGAGTAGGAGAAAGGGGGTGCCAGTGTTAAAAGTCTGAAGAGAGATAAAGAAGGATGAGGACTGGGAAAAGACTTTTGGACTAAGCAATGGAGAGTTGATGGGTAATGTTGGAGAGAACAATTTCAGATGACTGATGATTGGTGGGCTCAGAGGCTAATTGCAAGGTGTTGAGAAAGGAGTCAGAGGTAGGAAATTGAAGGCAAAGAAAGTGAACGTGAATAGAGAAGTGCTTTCTGGTTGTTGTGAGGGCCAAAAAAAGTGCTTTGAGACCTTTAACGAGCCATACATCTATTGTTGTTATTAATAAATAATTTTGAATATCAGACTTGAATAAAGATTTATCAAAAAATTCTTTGTTGACTACAACATGAGACCTTAAGAAATGTTTAGAGTAGGAAAGGGAAGCAATGAGAAAGGAAGGGATGGCAGTTTAGAAAATGTGGTCATCTCCCACTCAAGCCTAAGCGCTTTAGGCAGAGGCCCTCTCCCAAAGTCTATTTCTGCCTTTGTTTCAGTTCCTTCAGGCCTGTACAGCTCAGGAACATTCTAGTTGCCATTTACAAGTGCTTCATTTGGGGGTGGGTGGGAAAGATGGGGAGAGGGAGTGAAGAGGAATCCTATTGGATAAATCCTTCACTTAAATGGAGAGAGAGAGAAGTTGCCAAGCAGAAAGGGTGGGAGGCAAGGGAGGAGGGAAGAAGCCTTTTCTGATTACCTCAGAATTTCCTTATGATTATAGATAAAGCTCTACCTAGAGCAAAGCCCAACTCTGACCAGGCTGATCAAAAAGAAGGAGGTGAAGATGAGATCTGGATAGCAAGTGAAATTTAAAATTGGCTTGAGGGTCTTCCCCTTTCCCCCCAAAATGCCCCTTCTCGATAGCAAAACCTAAAAATCCTTTTATCTGCATTGCCAGGAGAACAGCTTGCTTAAAAAGCAAGGGCTGTCATCCTGTAATTAAATCTGAGACCCCCCCCTTCCTACATGACGTAGCAAAGAAGCCACTTATATAACATAACTAAAAATAAGTTGATGAAGAGATGCGCATTTATTCTCCCTGTTTCTAGTCTTTTCTTATGAAATCCTCATCTTGGCTTCTGTTGATCCTCAGGGTCTCAGCTGAAGCTCTATAGTGCCAGTCACCTCTACCTTCTGTCTGGATTCACACCTAAGCCCTTTGCATTTCCCAAGAAATAGCCACCTGGGGACAAGAAGGTGCATAAGGATCAGTTGAATCCATCATTTCAGAGCAGGTGGTATCTGAAAAGAGTCCAATGCTTAAATGTCACTATGGTTAGAAACTGCCTGGGCAGAAACAAACCTGACAAACGGAAGTGGGGAAGACTAAAGACCAAATCTTGACTAGCAAAAGCCTTTTACTTCACTCCTAATACTTGGCATAAGCTTTATTCTGGGATGCCAGGGGGGATTTTGGTCTGGGGCAAAGCCAAGATAGGCTATTCCTACTTGGAGTGGATAGGGGATTGAAATATTCCCATATGTCTTCTTTTGATACCTTTGACTCCTTCTAAAGTAAGTGAGACAATTCAACACTTATTAAATGTCTGCTCCATCTAAGACACTGTGCCAGGTTCTGAAAAGAGAAATTTATAAACGACACAGTCCATGCCTTTGTATAATTTCCTACCTAATGGGAGATATGACACAAATAAATATGATACAAGACAGACTATGACAAAGGCAAAAGAAAGAGCTACACAAATGCTCTAGGAGAATTTTGACAGAGGTATCACTTTCAGTTGTACTAGGGGAGACTTCATGAAGGAGGTGCCAGTTGAGGGGGCCCTTAAAGAAAGAGAAGAATTTCAGTAGGCAAAATGTGTAGAGAGTGCGTTCCAGGCATGAGGTACACGAAGGTATGGAGATTGAGGGGACAAGATGAAAACATGGATCAAATTGATATCTTGTTTGCCTGGAATTTAGAATATATAAAGATGAGTAGTGTAGGGTTGGAAACGTGGGTTGGAGCCAGATTGTGGAGAGCCTTAAATGCTAGATTAAGGGATTTATATTTTATTTTATGGTCAATAGGGCGCTACTGAAAGTTTGATCAGGGGACTGATATGGTCAGTTTTATGAATTAGCAAAATTATGTTGAAAATTATATAAAGGATGGATTAGAGACAGGGAGAAAAGATAAGAAGCCATTGTAGTAGTCCACAGGAGAGTATGGCATGCAAATCTAATAACAACCGATACTGAGCCTTCAGAGTGGGAGTACTTTTTTGTTTTTCTCTCTACTAAGGAGCCCCTTTCAATTCTGGATCAAGGCACTCATAGACTAGGTTCAGTCTTGGAACAGGAATCTGATCATCTAAAAGAAGGATCAGGTTCTTTTACTGAATTCGTTGGCTCTTTATACTCCAACCCTAGAGTCCAGGGAAAATTAATTAAGGTTTAGGTTTGGGGTAATGTCTAGGGCAGCGGTTCTCAACCTGTGGGTTATGTTCAATTTAAATACATCCTGCATATCAGATATTTACATTATGATTCACAACAGTAGCAAAATTACAGTTATAAAGTAGCAACGAAAATAATTTTATGGTTGGGGGTCACCACAACATGAGGAACTGTATTAAAGGGTCACGGCATTAGGAAGGTTGAGAACCACTGGTCTAGGGTCTTCCCTAGGAAGAAGTATAAAAATATTCAGTAAATACTCTAGATCAGGTATAGGACAGCTATTTATTTCCTCTATCTTAACAGACTGAAAAGAATCAGCAGTAGCAGTAGTGATATGACTACTTGTTATCTTCTTCAGTGAAGTTAAGACCTAAAGCATCATGACATGATCCAGTTTGCAGAACTGATGGAGAGGCAATTCACCTAGGCTTTGCACTGTCCAAATAATTCCCTCCAGGCCGGGGCTTATCTTCCTGCTGGTGGTGATCATCTCCCTTCAGAAATTCTGTGGTGGATATAGAAAGGGCACCCTACTCCATCCCCTCCTGCCCCATAATGACTGAGGACCCAGGATTTCTAGGCTTCTCAAACTTACAAAATAGCTTCCAAAGCTAGAACTATCTCAGGATTAATACTCTGTCATCTATGATCAAAGAAATAAAACAAGATTAGCATGCTGCCAGACGTATATGAACTGATGCTTAGTGAAATGAGCAGAACCAGGAGAACACTGTACACAGTAACAGCCACACTGTGTGATGACTGACTTTGATAGACTTAGCTCTTTTCAGCAAAGCAAGGACCTAAAACAATTCCAAAATATTCATGACGGAAAATGCCATCCACCTCTAAAGAAAGAAATATGGAGTCCGAATGTAGATAGAAGCATACTATTTGTTCCCCTTTTTTGTTTTGTTTTGTTTTCTTTCTTTCTTGTGGTTGGTTCTAATTCTTCTATATAACATGATTAATGTTATATGCAGGTAAATGTAAAAACATGTTTAATGTGAATGTATATGTAGAGCCTATATCAGATTGCACACCATCTTGGGGGGAGGGGAGGGAGGTGGAAAAAATTTAAAAATTATGGAAGGGAATGTTAAAAACTAAAAATATTAAATAAAATAAATTTATTTAAAAAAATTTTTTTAAAGCATCCCAAAGAATGCAAAGTCAACAAATGGTTCTTCTTGCTTGGTGGTCAAAATGGATATTGTTTCACTATTTCAAATAAAAATCAGTACTGATATATACCTGTCCCTGGAAATTTCCAAAGGAGTTCTGGTACATGCTCTCTGGGATGCCTCCTTTAGGTCCATTCCCACCCATACTTCCACGAGATGCAAGAGATGCTACTTAAGAACAGATAGAGCTCGATAAGCCCTGGCAACTAACGAGATGGAGAAGAGGGTTTAGATACAAAGAAGTCAAAGATGACTATGAGGTCTGTGGGAGGATGGAGGCAGCATTAAACAAAACAGGGGAGGGGCAGTTTTTTGACAGGGAGAGAGAAGGTAGCTCAGTTTTGGACGAGTTGAGTTTTAGGTACCGGTAGGTCATCCAGGAGGGAATGTCCAACAGGCACTTGGAAATGTGAGCCTGTTGCAAATGCGAACATGGTGGTTCCCCTTCCTCTTTTCCCAAGTGGGCAGGAAGTCTGAAACTTTACTTTAAAAAAGCATAATTTGTGCTTTTGAAAAACAATACTTGTCAATTAATCTCCCCCCAGCCCCTTTCCTTATAACAAAGAGAAATTATATCAATGCAATCAACCAAGTCTGCAAGTATGAAGCATTATCTCCTGCCTCTCTACGGATCCAGGGAAGTGTTTATCACCAAAACTAATTAGTAACTTTACTTTGATTTCATGCCTATCACCTCAGGCTAGTCTCTTCTACTCAGTTTCCAGCTTAAATTTCTCCATGTGTAAAACAGAAAGAATTTAGTCATTGCTGACAAATTTGGAGAGGAAAAAGGCTTGGTTGATATTGATGAAAGTCATCTGAACTGCTCAAAAGAAAGAGTACCAGAACAACATGGTGCCCTCCTAGGTAGGCCTGAGCTAGTAAATGGTGGAACAAGATCCATGAATGGGTAACAGTTGGCCCCCTAGGGCTTAATCCTTCATTCTTGGGACTTGGTACCCATGATCATGACTGGGGCCATTTTAAAGAGTTTCATTCAAGCAGGAAAAGAAAGACTCAGAAAATCCTTGCATATTCCTCCCCTTCACTCTTTTGCTCTCCCCCACCTCCATCCAAGGACATGCCATTGCTTCGTTTAGCCTCTGGCTATGTATACTCTTTCCACTCCCACCACCACTTTTAGGCATCACCCTGTGGAGATGTGGGAGAAGGTTGGGATCCGTAGTTTCCTGTGGGGCACCAATTCTATCTAACTATATCTGGTGGGTCATGTTCCATCCTCCCAAAGCAATGCTTCATCTTCCTGGTTTGCTTTGCTGTGAGCATCACCTCAGATATATTTCCCCCACTTCAATGCTAAGGTTCATTTTCACTAGCAGAAAGCATTCCTGCTATTGTTGCAGTTCTGAGTGACCCACCTACTTGTTCATCCCTACTCTTTCCCTGGACTAGCATTCAATTTACTCTGCCACAGTTGCCAGGTTCAGTTGACATGGTAGAGTAAAGTAGGCCCAGCGACTGAAACTGCCTCAATAAAAATCATTTGAGTTTCTTAGGTTATGCATGAAGGTGGTGCCAGAAAGCAATAGGGCATTGTATATACTTGCACTTTGGGAGGGTTGGGTGAGAGACCAAGTGGCTATGGAGTTTAACCCTGGAGGTCCTTCCTCCCCGGTCAGAAAAGCTCAGCAAGGAGAGCTGGCATTGGAACTCTGACATATATTAGCTGTGTTACCCTGGTCAAGTCGCTTAATTTCTCAGAGTCTCAGGCAAATTCACAAAACATCCCCCCCCCCAAAAAAAACCCCCAAACAAACTAACCAAGCTTTCTTATTAGTTCTAGGACAGTTGATGATCTGCTTTGGTAAAGTTTGCACATCAATGAAATCACCGTCTGTACCTAACACCTGTTCTTCCCCCTTTCTTCCCTCCCTGTCTTCCCCACCCCTACTCCCACCCCCGAATTCATCTCCAGGCTGAAATGACTAACAAGAATTACTTTCAAAATGTTGGGACAATAAAGAAAAAAAGATGAGAAAAGCTGGTCTCAGAAGGAAATTGTGCCAACATGGGCCTATACATACATATTTATGTGTATGTATATACACATATACTAAAATAATATGAATTTATAAAAAAATATAAAGTAGGCCAAAATGGACCTGTATGTGGGTACAAGGACATCAAAAGAGTGGGAGATAACAGATAAAAAGGAAGTGAAAGGTTGAAGTTTGTTTAGGGTTAACAATTCCTCTAGGATGAGTTGGCAGAGTTAGTGTTTTGGAATTAATTAAAAGGAAACACTCAGATGTGGTGTTTCATAATGTAAAGCCAATAATTCTCCCATTTTAGTCTAATTTACATACATTTTCCTCACAGGCAGTTTGGCCTAGCAGGGAAAGAGAGCCTGTAAAACTTGGAATCAGGAAGATGTGAGTTTAAATCCCACTTGAGACACTGTGTTACCCTGGGCAAGTCAACTAATGTCTCAGCCTCAGTTTCCACATTTGAAAAACAATAATAATAATAATAATACCCACTCAGAGGGTTGATGGGAAGATCAAATATATAAAGCCCTATGCAAATCTAAAAATGCTACAGAAATAAGTGAGTAGTGGTGTTATTAACTACACTCTAGAGCCCTTGTTTATCAGGGTGGACTGGTTCCTGCAGAAGGTAGCTAACCCCCACCCCCATCCCTCCCAAAAAGAAAGAAAATTTCATCCTAGAGCAGCTCCCTCTTCCCTCTCCCAGGCTCTCTCCCTGGGGGACATCCTCCTGATTTCCCCATAGCAGAGATTCATCTTTTTTTGTTGTTGTTTTTAGTCCTTTTTTCCATTTGAAACCTGATACTGAAGCTATCCACACAAGACCAAGCCTGGAACACCTCAGTAGCAGCAAGAATAACGCACTCTTTGCTTCACATTTCCCTGCCTCTTATCTTAATTAACTTTATCTGGAAGAGAAGACTAATGGGACAATAAAGCTATCATCTCCCGACTCCAAAAGTTTTCACTGCCAGTCTCCAGGATTAGAATGCTGTCTATCCTAGTCTCCCAGGCTTCCTTCAAATCTCGGCAAAAAACCCTCCTTCTGCAAGAAGCCTTTTCCATTCCTCCTTAAGGCTAATTGGAGCCTTCACTCTGAGACTCTCTCCAATTTACATCATACATAAATGTACATGGTTTGCATGTTGTCGCCCCCACTAAACTGGACAGTGCTTGCCACAGTGTGTGGCATATAGAAAGCATTATAAAAGAAAGTTAGCTATTATATTATTAGCTATCCTTAGGGGATAGCTGTCTTTCCGCTTATATTTGCATTTCCAGTGATTAGCAAAGTGCCTGGCACACAGCAGGCGCTTAATAAATGATCGCTGACTTGCCTTTTTGGCCTTTCTTTGCATCCCTATGCGTCAAATAAATGCTTGTTGACTTGTTGGTCTTTGTATCCCCCACGGCTTAGGGCAGTGCCAGGCATACAGCAGGTGCTTAATAAATAAATGCTTGTTGATTTGACTTGATATCCACAGAACAAATGCCAGCCTACTAGTCTCTCTCTAAACTCAGAAGCGGGAAAAGAGGGGCAAGAAAAGCCATTAGGGCCTGGGGTTGAGGCCGGTCTGGTCCGCACCGTCTATGAAGCAGGTGATTTCGGGAGCACGAGGCAGCACAGCGAGACGAGAGGGATGCTGGCCCCGGCGGGGTTGTCTCCCCGTACCCGTCAGCTCCGGGCAGGAGGCAGGAGGCAAGGGGCCCCTGTAGCCCCCTGAGCCCACTCCCTTGCTCCAAGAAAGCCCCGAGTTCCTACTTCGCAAAGTGCTTCTTTCACTCACCTATCCAGCCCCTCCTTCCCCTCTCCTCCCGGTTGCCGCATTCCCTCTCGCCTCCCCACTCCTCCTCCCCACCTTCTGCTCCCTTCTTCCTGCTGCACCCCGCCCCCTCTGTCCCCACCCCCAGGCAGGCTGGTACCGAGGCGCCCTCATCCTTTCTTCCCAATGGGCTTAAAGCCTCCTCCACGCCTCCGCCTCCTCCTCCTCTCTCCAAAAGGACACATGCCCCAACCAATCGGCGCACGGGGACAGCCCGTTCGTCCCCGCCCCTGACGCCCTCCCCCGTTTTCTCCTCCATTTGATCTTCACCAATCAGAGACTGAGTGCGGGGGCGGGGCGGGACGTTGCCTAGCGACGGATGGAAGGGGGAGGAGGGAGAGCTGCTGGCAGGCCCGAGGGCGCTGCTATCCCTGGGCAAGGGGGCGGTGTCATCGGTGGAGGCAGAGGCGGTGTCGTGGTGGTTGTCGGCTCGGCAGCGGCTCGGGCGGCAGCTGCGGGCAGGAGGCGGAGCCGTGGGGCGGCGGGACTGGGGAGGCTATAAGTGGTGCCGCGGTGGCTCCGCGCTTCACTCTTCTTTTTCCGGTACTCCGGGCTCGTCTCGCTATTGCTCCCGCTCCGGTCTATGGTGCAGCCCGGACCCAGGACCATGTCGCGCTCCGAAGAGGTGCACCGACTGACGGAAAATGTCTACAAGGTGAGCCCGCCGCACCTCCAGCCTCCGGAGGGGGACTACCGCGTCCTGCCGTGCCCCTCCCGCCCTGGCTTGGGCACCCCGAGCCACAGCGCGCCTGCAGCGTCCAGGATTCGAGCTGCCTGCTTTTGTGGCGTCCTCTGTCCAGCCCCGCTCCCCACTCTATGCCCTCTTCTGTGCCCCCCATTTGTGCCCCCCTCCGTGCCCCCTCTTGCCCCACTCTGTTTACCCGGTGCCGCTCTGTGTCCCACTTTGCGACCTCCTCTGTGCCCCACTCTGGCCATCCTGTGCCACTCTGTGCTTGGGGATTTCCTTGCTAATCCTCTCTTCCTCTAATTCCCCCTGCCCCAAATCTGGTGAGAGTCCCCCAGCCCTGGAGGCTTGCCCGTTCTAAGTTTTTCCTGCCTTCTACCCCCTCCCCTTCCGCCCCCCGAGGGCGTCCATGCCCGGGGCAGGCAGCTACCGGAGCTGGGAGGTGCCCAGCTGGAAAAGCTCCAGCCTAGTCCTACCCACGCCTGGGGACAACCCGGGTACGCGCCTAGTGGGGAGGCACAGGTTACAGGTTAAGGGTGGTGCTTTGGGTTGGGGAGGGGGAGGTGTTCAGAGATAGGAAATGGCTGGATGTATGTCCCAGGGGCTTTCCAGCCGCTGCCCTGGAAAGCTTGGCACTCACTCCCAAGTGCTTTTCCTAACAGATCGAGTTCAATTTAGGTTGAGATTTTCTCTCCCTCTCTCGGTCGATCACCCGAGCTTGCCACCTACCTACCTGTTCCTTTAGTGGGGGACTTTTCCCTGTGGTTTCGACGCAAGATAGATACTGGGGTGTTTTTTCTAGTGTTGCTGTAAAGTCACAGGTGGCACTTTGGCACAGATCTAGTCTTAAAGTCGGTCCTTGATATTGGGCTCTTTGGCCTTCGTCTTTGCTATGCACTATGGTTGACACTTTATGAAATCTCGGAGGCACAAGAAGGACTTAGACTGAGTTTCCCTTTTCCCTACAAAATCCTTGGTAACTTTCTTTTTTTCCTAGTGTGTACTAGACTAAGTATTTTGTTGTTTTTTTAAGTTGGGAGAGAGGAGGAAAAAAAATCAGACCGTCTTGTATAGTTATCGTGGATTGATTATCCATTCTGTGAATAAAGAGGCAGTACAGAACATGAAACCTAATAGAAATTTTATTTGTATGGCCTAGAAAACCACATAAAATAAGAGGAGACATCATTCAGAGTGAGAATTAAGCTGTATGAAAGGCCAAGGGAGGTAGTTCTCTTTACAGTGCAGTTCTCTATATAGTCTATGCGTGGTCTCTGCTGGCTCTTATAACAGTTATCAAATGGCAGAGATTTTAGTTACTGTGTCTTTATTAGTACCTTGCTGTGCCTTCCAACTGCTGTTATGCAAGTATTTTTACTTACAATTGAGATTTAACCCTTTCAATGCTTCATGCTTTGGGAAATTACTCAATAGCCCATAGGGTTGGGGAAGGGATAGCAACTGCTTTGTGGGTAGGGTAGATGAGTGGACAGATTATTTAGCTTATATAACTTGGTGGTGGTAGTGGTGGTGAGTGTAATTGTGGAGGAATAATTTAAAAAGCTGAAGGGGACTTCTTATGCTTCAGGCATATTTTAAAAGTCAGATTCACATCCTTTGACTTTTAAAATGCAGTCTCAACCCAGTTCCTGCAGAGCACTGATAGGCATTACTTCTAGCATTGGACTCACCACCGCCCCCAACAAATGGTTGGTTCCAGAAACAGAAAGAAATTCTTATCATTTTTATGTATAGGCGACAAGAGTTCAGTTCCCCCTTTCTCAAGCATAATTTTTTTTTTAGGGAAAAAAATTAGCTGATCCAATCTATGGGGCTCTGCTGAGAAAAATGAATTTTAGGCAAATTCTGGAAGATAATACTATTCCTTCATTGCTAGGTCTGAAGGTTAGACAGTAAGATTAGAGTGGTCAGTATTTACATTGCAGTTACTGGCTTACGGCTAGCTCACTAAGTGGAATTGCAGCGCATTCACTCTGCAAAGCAACAGTTTTTAATTGCCAAACAAACCATGGCTGTGCCTTCTGAGTCAGTGGACTGTGAAGCCAACCCTCTTAACTCATTCTGGGCCATATCCCATGGAAACTCCTGGGACAGCCATTTGGTTTTTTAGCAAGAGTCCAAGGGACAGAATGTACTTTGCTAATTCGGCTTTTATTTCATAAAACCCTTAAAACTGTAGCTGTAGGACTTGGGAGAGAAATTTGAAGCTGATGCAAAACCCTAGCTATCTAAATTAAATTTGGAGACGTGTTGTCTTCTATCCCTTGACATAATTTCCAAGGTATTCTCTAGAAAGAATCAATTAAGGGGGTATACCCACTGAAGGAATAAATCATTTCCTCCTCTGAATGTGTGTATACATACATGCATATAATGTATACATGTGTATGTGTATATACATATATGTATGTGTGTACATATGTGTATACATATACATAGATAGTTTCTCTAAGAAAGCAGATGCTGTTATGAAAAGGAAAATTTATTAAATCATTAGTGATTAGCTCTGCCTGCTACTGTGATTTGGTTATCAGTGTGTGTGGGGGGAGGATAATGGAGAAGTGTCAGAATTGGCTTCCTCTCTTTTTTCTTTTCGGGTAAACTAAAACCAATTAAAAGCATTTTACATGGTTTGTATTATAAGGGTAAAGCTAGTAGTTCTGCTCTAGTGAATCCTGTGATAGGCCCTAATAAAATATTTATAATCTATGTGTTCTTATGTTCAAACATTAGCAGTTACGGCAATGTATGCTCAAAACATGGAACCACAATTTATTTGGTACTATAAAATGCAACCAGTCAAATGGTGGCAGGAAAAAATACTAGATCCTCCTTCTGTAAGGTCAGTTTACTGAAGACAGAAGTGGCCTATCTTGGTAGAGATTAAAAATGCAAGTTTGGTTTTCATTGTTTGTTCTGATGTGGAGTTCATTGCTATCCAATGTAAAAGTTTGCTGTTAAGATGATATATAATTTACCAAGATTGAACACAAGCAACATTGCAGGTGTCAAAGAGATGTGTTCTATCCTGGAAACTCATATGACCTAGTAACAGCCCTGCAGTACTGCTGTTTATTGGGGTGGTTGATTTTATAGGTTGTTTTCTTTTTAACAGCTCAGTTGTTGGACATGGTTGTTAAATCCTATAAAACTGATGCTGCTGTCTTTTTTTGGGGGGGGGGTTGAGGTTGATGAACCGTATAGGTGTGAGTTTGACAACTTGGCATCTTGAACAAGGAGAAAAATTGAACAAGAAGATTAAGAAATAAGGAAGCATTTGATAGATGAACTGAACCCACAGTGTTGAGATCTGGGAATTTCAGTTTTCTAGGCACAGTCCTATTACTGTACAGTTCTTTCTCTTGGCTCAGCCCTTGGTTCCTTTAAATGCCTGTTTCAGTGCCTGCCTGTGATTGTCTTGTTTTGTGAGTGCAATGGACCCTTTGAATACTGTTGTACTGTTTATTTTGGCTGTTGCATCATATCAACTGGACTTCTAAGAGGTGTGTTTGCCTTGGCAAAGAGGAAAAGCAGAGAAGTGCTTCCAAGCTCTTTCTGATTAAACATGTGAGAATAAAGTGTGAAGTTTTTATTTTTCCCTAGCATCACAGGAGAAAATGCAACTGGAAAGTATGACCCTTTTTGTTCGTGTCTTGACTGCCCTTGGTAGATACATCCCTTAGGAAATTTATTCAGTATGAAAGGGGGTCTACATTTGTCTTTCTCCTCTGGGTGCCCATGGAGAGCACAATTCCCAGTCCTTTCTCCAGTCAACTGGAAGGTTCTGAATCTGAAAAACTAGGGTTTTTGATTTTGAAAACGAACAAACCAACCTAAAATCTGAGGTTTGTTGGAACTAAAGTCCTTTGAGCCTGGGCAAATCACTTTCCTCTCCAAACTAAGTATGTCCTTCAAGGAGTGTACAAAGGCCTGGCTTACTTTTTTTTTTAGCCTTGTTAGCTATCACTCTCTTTCATATATTCCATATGTTTCAGCCAAATAGAAGTATGCCTGCATTAATCCTGCCTTCTTCCTCAGTCAGTTTGTTGAAGCCAGAAATGGACTATCTGGGTACAGATTAAAAATGCAAGTTTGTTCATTCAGTTTGTTCTGATGTAGAGTTCATTGTTCTCCAATGTAAAAGTGTGCTAATAAGATGATTTAATTTACCAGGGTTGAATGCAAACAATGTTGCGGGTGTCAAAGGGTCTGAGTTTATATATTACTCATGTTGCTGCCCATTGCCAAGAACCTTAAGTCTCTCTGTAGCCTTAAGCCTCTGTACCCTTTCTGCCTTTTAAAATCCTTCAAGGGCCCACTCAGATGGTACTTCTTCCATGAAGTCACTTCTGAGCCCTCAGGTGGAAAGTAATCTCTCCTCAAATGTCTCATAGAATTTGTACTTATTAAATTATAATTATTGGTGCTTTTGTCTTACCTCCTTCCTTCTCCCTGCCTTCCCAATTAGGTTAGGTGGTCCCCAAGGACAGGGACTGCTGTAAAATTGAGGATATTAGACTAGTTGCTTTCTGAGGTCCCTTCTTGGCTTTAGATCCATGATCTGATGATCTCATCCTCTGTTTCTGTATTATAGATCAACATGCTTTCAAAGAAAACAAGAACTTAATCACTTAGTAGTCAACCTTCTTGAGGCAGCTAGGTGGCACAGTGGATAACGTTGGACCTGGAGTCAGAAAGATTCATCTCTCTGTGTTAAATTTGAAAAATCAGACACTTACTAGCTGTATAATCCTGTTTGTCTCAGTTTCCTCATCTGTAAAATGAACTGGAGAAGGAAATAGCAAACCACCCAGTATCTTTGCAAAGACAACCCCAAATGGGGTCACAAAGAGTTGGACAATGCTGAAAATGACTGAACAAGCCAACATTCTTGTTTCAATACTAAGCAAGATTGAGTCTTTGGTAATAGATATAGCTTATGAATCACTAGGCCCATACTTACAACCTTTCTCATTTGATAGAAGCTGTCAGAACTCGTAGTGATGGCTTAGCCTTTGAGAACCCATGGTTCCCCCATACTATAATGAGGCATTGGACTAGACTGCAAAACAACCCTCAGTTTGTGGCTTATTTCATATTTAGCAATGATGGTAGCAGAGTGATGAGATGTGGGGCAGAGCATGCTTATCATGTATGTTAAAACTCACATGGATCTAAGCAAAGGGCAACATGAGTGACGGTATAAACTCAGACATTTGACACCTGCCACATTTTTTGCATTCAACCCTGGTAAATTAAATCATCTTATTATCACACTTTTACATTGGAGAACAATGAACTCTACATCAGAACAAACATTAATTTAGCTTTTGGTTATTTTCATGTGTGTCCTTTGTCCGAAGACCAACAAGTTAAGATGCGACTATAGAGAAAATGAACCATGATGAAAATAAAAGACAGTTTAAAAAAATTGGGGCCAAATGAAAAGACAGTAAAGAAATTCTCCTTGAAAGGGTGAATAAAATATGAGTTGACAGTTCCCCCCTAAAGTAGCAAGAAACATTGTTTCACAAGATATTTGGTCTTCTCACCTCTCCATGCCCATGATGAACATCAGTGAACAAAGCATTGTACAGCTTATGTGCCAGCATCTTATTGCGATGGTTGAAGTTGGGAAAGACCTGACTGAGATCCTGCAGGCTAAGCCAGTGTGCCTACTTAGTGGCAACATGAAGGTGGGGAATGTGGAGCGCAGCAAAAACTATTGGAAGATGTAGCTCAGGATTGAGAAAGGATAGTCCAAAGGCTTGCAGATCACTGAGAAGCCACAAAACACTTTTTATATGGCGTATTCTTTCTCTTAGGAGAGACTGGGAAGGCACTAATCAGCAGTTCTCAACCTGTGGGTCGCAACCCCTTTGGGAGTTGAACGGGGTTGCCTAAGACTATCGGAAAACACTTATTTCCAATGGTCTTAGGAACCGAGACATCGTTCCTCCGTCTGTCTGCAGACGGGTCCACCCACACACGAGTAGTAAAGGGTGGAGGCTTTAGGAAGGTCGAGAACCATTGCGTAGATGAAGCGAGACCTGGATAGTATTACTACAACTAAAAATGACTACTTCCTAACGGACCTGAAACAACTGTAGTCAGTAATCTATTGACTGGTGAGGTCTAAGGGCAGAATCAGTAGCAAATCAGAAGAAGGGAGAAGGATGAGAAGGCGCTGTCTAGGACGATATTAACTCCAGCCTGGCCGGGTTGTATGAGCTGTCCACTCTGGAAAATGGAAAATGGGGGGGAAAAAATAAAAACTCAACTCACAATTTTTTAAAGTGCAGTTGAACCTCAGTGTAAAACAGTAAAGACGCTGAGAGCTGAAAACCTTCCCCAGCCAGTAAACGCTTTATCTCCTTGCCAGGCAGAGACATGGCAGCTAAGGGCACCAGTACTAGCTAATTTGCAAAAGATTATAGAGGGGAGATTAGAAACAGTGAAAAAACAGTGGAGGAGAAAATTAGCCTGCCGAGAGCTAGAGAGCTTGGTGTGAGAATCAGCTAAACCAGGTCATCCAGAGAGCATTTATAGATGAAACCATGAAGAAGCAACAAACAGGCAAAAAAAAGAAGGAATTGATTTGCTTTCCATAATGATTTGTTCTCATAGATGATGGTATATTAAGCACCACATGTGGGCTAAACCGCCTTGTGGTGAGAAAGTGTCAGGACACATCAGGTGAAGTTAGGAACAGTGGCTGGACCTGATCAAAACCACCCAGAAGAAGTATGTCCTGAAGGAGATATAATTTTGAAGGTATCAAAGGATTGGTGTTCAAGATGTTTTAAATGGGGGAAGATTTCAAAAGAATAGAAAAGATAACAAATGGACCGTTAGCAAAAATAAAAAGTGACCAAAACGACATCAACCATTACTGTACCTGTATGCCTACTTTCTCATGCATATAAAATATTTGAGCGCAAGGACATCCTTGAGGAGAATATGAGAAAGAAGCAACCAAGTTCCCCTCTTTAGTTTTAGTAGGTTACAACTTCAGTCATGTAACTGATGGAAAGATATATATATAAAAAGTGAGATCCTGTTGCAGCTATTCATTTAAAAAAAATACTTTGCTTGGCTGAACGAAATGCAGTTTTAAAGGCTCTAAGCAAGATATCTATTACAAATATTAAGATTAGTCTATTGGAGGTACTGTTGTTCATTGATTTACTGTTAATTCTGTTTATCTCAACTTCCAAACCTAAAACAAGGAGCTATGCTAAGGTCACTGTCTGGGAGATTGTTCTGCACAGAGCTCAGGTAGAAGAGGGATTCTTTATCAATGGGGAAGTCTTCCAGACAATTCCATTTACAAATGATTTTGTGTTGATGATCAGGCTCTTGCCCTATGCTGGAAAAGTAAAGTAGATAAAAATGCACCTTGCTTAGATTACAACATTCATTGTAAAAGTCAGTCCACTGAATTAGCGTGTGTGTGTGTGTGTGTGTGTGTGTGTGTGTACAGTGTGTGTGAGAGAGAGAGAGAGAGAGAGAAAGAACATGTGTGTATGTATGTACATCTATAAAAACTTGGGTGGTTACTGTAAATGGATACTGCATTTTGTCTCAGAGTCAAACAAGAGGGGGAGATGAGCTGAATTGAATTTGGAAAATTGCACAACACATTTGATGATCTCAAGCTGTTCCTTGCCACAAGACCCATCTCATCCCCTTCTGGCTCATAACTGTACAGCTTCACACTCTCAGAAGAATCAAACTGTAGGTGACCCAAAAGACAATGACAAGCTGTAAGTAGACTGCAGATTACTAGCAGTTATGACTTTTGTGAGAAGCAGCACGTCAAGGACATATTAAGGATATATAACTGGGAAAGGTCATTGAGCTGGTCATTTAATAATAGTGAGGGATGATACACAGTCAGATTTAGTACTGCACTGCCAACTATTGGAGGCCTTCCCCTGGTTCTTTTAACCAGATTATTTCTAGAGTTAACTAGACTGCTATAGCTATTGGTGGGTATGTTGACTTTGTGAAAAATGCCTTGGGACAACTGGGTGTCATGGAGCATTTGGTTCCTTGGGAGCAGAGTGTAATTTCTCTGGAAAGGTTTGTTAAATCCTGTGTGAATGATAGGAGAGGTAATAGATACCTGCTTCTCTGACCTATGCTTCATCAGCATAGTGGGGGGGAGGCTGCTGGATTTGGAGTCAGAGAACCACAGGAAGGTTAAAAGAACCAGAGAAAGGCCTCCGATGCATTTGGTAGATTGTTTATGGAGAATTTAAGGTAGGTAGGTGGTGCAGTGGATAGAGTACCAGGCCTGGAATCAGGAAGACTCACCTCCTTGAGTTCAAATCTGATGAATCAGACGCTTACCAGCTGTGTGACCCTGGGCAAGTCACTTAGCTCTATTTGCTTCAGTTTCCTAATCTGTAAACTGAACTGGAGAAGGAAATGGCAAACCAATTCCACTAGATTTGCCAAGGAAACTCCAAATGGAGTCACGAAGAATCTTATATGACAAGAAAATGACTGAATTATGGAGAATCAATGGAGAGCCATGGATAAGACTCACACAGGATTAAGAAGGCACATATGCGTTTCTTTCTGTACTGGTAGATGGGATCCTCAAACTGATGTGATCCTTGATAAGTCAAGTTGCACATGGTTGGTACTAAATGTTTGTTTAAATTTGTTGTTGGGTATATGGACTCAGATAACTTTGGGTATGGCATTTCATCCCATCATGCCCAAGTTTGAGAAGCTGCTTTCTCTGTCTCTGACCTGCTTTGCTATGATCTGAGAAATTAGCGTTGGTAATATGCTTTTGAGATTACTTGTTGAAAGTGTTGCCGTTTCTGGCATAATGGTGTATCAGCAATGCAGTATTCACAATGCCTACAGTAACTATAAATATGCTGATATAGTTATTAATCACAAAATGGAACAGGCTCTCTACATAAGAAATATAGATAGTGCATTCATTTAAATACCAGAAAACTGAGTCC
>CM053584.1:174717576-174735278 GCA_028627135.1 Pseudochirops cupreus | reverse complement strand
AAAGAGAAGTCAAGACATCCAAATAACAAAAGGTTTATACTTAAAAAGAAAAGCTGTACATAATAAAGATTTGCAATTTCATGAACAATCCTCCCCTCCTCTACCATGTACTTGGAAGTGTTTGTATTAGTTAACATTTTTTAAATTCAGAATTTTTAAGGACGAAAAAAAAAACCCAAAAATACAGTAAGGTATGTCAGCCACCTGAGCTCTGTGATATCAAACTAGAGGAGGAGCTCTTAACCTGCAGTTCATAAACTTGGATGGAAAAAAAAAACCTCATCTTAATTTTCACTAACTTTTGATTTCCTTTGTAATCATATACATTATTTTCGGATTTAGAAACATTATTCTGAGAAAGAGTCCAGAGGACTCTCTACCCTCCCAAAGGGCTCCATGACACACAAAAAACCAAATTTAATAGAAATTTAATAGAACATATAAAGTAGGCAAGAGTGAGGTAGGTAACATGAGTTTAGAAACCTGAAGAGAAAAGGCAACCCATCAGTAATCTTTACAGGAAGCTCTGAGGATGTTGAAAGTCAACTGGAGACATGAGACCACTACAGAGACTGGGACTCAGATCCTAGTGGAAAGATACCAGACTGAGAGTTAGGAGAAATGGGTCTGAATCTGAGACATTACTATCTGCATAATGGTAAACAAGTCACTTAGCTGAGAGTCACTTTCTGTAAAATGGGGAAAAGTGATAATTACACTACCTATCTCACAATGTTGTTAAAAAAAAGTTTTGTAAACATTGTGCAGTGAGTCAGGGATGAGAATAAGAGCCCCTAAAAGGGTAAAGTAGGTGACTGAAGTCAGTGTAGACAGGCTATTCCTCCCTAGGAAGAATGTGGAAGGTCAAATAAGGATATACCTTCCTCAATCAAGAGTTCCACAAGAAGGTAGAGGAAGGCTATAATGAAAACTGAACTTGAAGCCAGATGTGAGTTGGAGTCCTGGTTTGGGGAATTTATCAGTCTCCTCATCTATAAAATTAAGAGGACTGGAACAAGCTTCCTTCCTATTCTAAATCCTCTAATCCTATGAAAGGGAATGTGAGGTTAGGTACATAATAAACTGTGCCAGGCAAGCTAATCTGAGACTAGACTGTAGCTTCCTTATTAATAGAAACGTTCTGTAAACTTGTCACTTCTAGGTTTTGCTCTTGTTTTGTTTTTCTCTGTATTCCTAATAAAGCTCTTTTTGAAAAATTCCAACCTTGCCTCAGCTCATTACACAACTCTCCATTCACTCACTCTTATGCTACTGCCCCACTGACCTGTTGGCTATTTCCCAAACATGGTCCTCCCCCTCTCATCCCTAAGCCTTTGAATAGGATGTCCCCTATTAGGGGAATGCACTCTCTACTATATACTTCAAGAATGTTCACGTGGCACCAGAAATCTTCGTTGCTATCCCTAGTTGTTAAGTCGAATTTAAATGATCACATGTATATATCTTTGTCTGCAACCCACAGCAAAATGTAAGTTCTATGAGGGCAGGTTTCTTCTTGTTGTTTTTCCCCATTTGTCTTTATAGTCCTATCACCTCAGATTGTATAGGTTGAAAGGAAAAAGGGATGTTAAGAAAAAGTGAGGGGAAAGGAGGAAAACAAGAGTTCTCAAGACAGGCCCCTGCCTGATGGCAAGTTTGCTAGTGGTGGTAGCTGTCCCCCAGTTCCAAGATGAAAATCAGAGAAGTAAAAACTCATATGGCAATCAGCAGTGATTACTGATCCCTTTCGATCTGAGCATTCCCTTATAAGTCTGTTGGAGGGTTTGTTGTTCAATTGTTTCCATCGTGTCCAACTCTCTGTGACCCCTTTGGGAGTTTTCTTGGCAAAGATATTGTAGTAGTATGCCATTTCCTTCTCCAGCTCATTTTACAGATGAGGAAACTGAGGCAAATGTGGTTAAGTGACTTGCCCAGGGTCACCCAGCTAGTAAGGGTTTGAGGACAGATCTGAACTCACAAAGCTGAGTCCTCCTGACTTCAGGTCCAACACAGAGTGCTGAATACCAATGAACCACCTTGCTGCCCCTATTGGAGGAGGACTGAGTAATAATGATATTACTCAGGTTGGTTACACCAAAATTCTATTATACTTACAGTCAAGGCACAAGAAGAACTGGAATAAAAGAACTGCCTTAGTTCCTTCTTTTTATCATATCATCACCAAAGGGCATATGGAAACACACACACACATACACACACACACACTCTCTCTCTCTCTCTCTCTCTCTCTCTCTCTCTCTCTCTCTCTCTCTCTCTCTCCCCTTCTCTCTCATCCACAGATTAGAAAAAAGAAGGGGCGGAAACTCTGAAAAAGAGCCATTTGGACTTCATCAGAGCATATGCAAAGAAATTCAAAACCAGGACACAGTGAGACATCATGTCCTGGCGGGAGTCTGAATCACAACGGAGGGCTTCCAGGACCACGTAGTTTATAAGAATACACGAAGATTATCTATTCTATACAAGTTACGTTCTTGTTTATTTTCCATTCTGTGTTACCCTCTGAGCATTCACATGTAGACTGGCAATTTTAGAATGTAAGCAACCACTGGGGATTGTTAAAACTCTTCTATGGAATAGCTCGCTGTACTACGCAAATGAAGAATTTGGATAAAGACTGGGAACCCATCAAGTTGTCTAATATTACAGGTTGCTCCTATTGTACTATGATGCATAATTTCTTTGTTCAATAGTATTTATAATTATAACAGTATATCATAGGGTCTAGAGCATGGAGTAGTGGATGGGTACCAGCCTTGGAATTGAGAAGGCAGGTTAAAATTCTGCATTTGCTGCTTACTTATGGGACCATGAGCAAGTCACTTAATTTTTCTGAGGCTAAATCTCTATGTCTAGGCAGCTAGGTGGTCGGTACAGTATTTAGAGCACTGGGCCTGAAGTCAAGAAGACCAGAGTCAAATTCAGCCTCAGGCACTTAGTAGCTGTGGGACCCTGAACAAATCACTTAAACTCTGTCTTGGTTTCATCATCTTAGTAATGAAGATAATATCACCTACCTTCCAGGGTTGCTGGGAAGATCAAATAAGATAACATTTATAAAGTGCCCAACACGCTAGATAAATGCTACTTGTTGCTAATATTATTATACCTATACCTAATGCCGTGACCCTTTAACCCAGTTCCTCATGTTGTGGTGACCCCCAACCATAAAATTATTTTCATTGCTACTTCGTAACTATAATTTTGCTACTGTTATGAATCGTAATGTAAATGTCTGATAGGCAGGATGTATTTTCATTGTTACAAACTGAACATAACCCACAGGTTGAGAACCGCTGCTATAGGGTATCTACTTCATGGGGTTATAGTTAGGCTCAAATGAGTTCATGTACTTTCAAGATGTTAAAGTTCTATATAATTGTTAGTAGTAATAGTATCAACAAAACAGAAACATAGTTCCCAAACTATTTATAATAATATTATTGTGATAATATTAATGTTACTAATAATGACAGCTCACATTTGTCCAGTACTAAAATGCTATTATTTTTTTTAAAAGGACTTTCCTCACAATGACCTGGTGAAGTAGGTAATGCACATATTATTATTCTCATTTTACAGATGGGGAAACTGACGCTCAAATTTGCCTGCCCATAGTCAAGCAGCTACTAAAGGGCAGAGATGGGATTATTCAAATCCCCAATTCTCTTCCCTCCAAGTCTAGCACTCTAACAGCTATTCCCTCCTCATCTATAAGATATGGTTAGAATCACAGAACTATAGAGCATCAAAATTGGAAGAGATCTTCAAGGTCACCTGGTCTAGTCCCTTCGCCACGAATGCCAGCAGCTTTGATTTCTTCCCCACCACTCTTTCCTCTCCCACCTGCTATTTTCCTACTGGTGGGCCAACTGCTTGAATTTGTTCCATAAGGAATATCTTACAATGGTTTTCCTATCTAAGAACTAAGCCTGGCACATATCTTAATGGATGGAAAACTATTTAGTCCGCTTGAAAATACAGGAACATGAGTCTTTTAGCCCCACACCAAGCACTTGAGCCCCTTCATTTCATATTCTTGGGAGAGGATAAGAACAAAGGGAGAGAAGAAGGGGCAGGGAACCCCACCCCACCCCCACTAACCAGGCACCACCACATGCTAATGTCTAATAAATCGATTAAACATGTGTTACCTCATGGGAGGCTGACCAAACACTCCAGAAATCTTTTCTGCCTAAAGCATTTCAGTTCTGGTTTGTTCCCAGCCTAGCTGCTTTGAAGAATGTGACCATTTTCATTGACTTTAGCTGCTGCTGAATTTTTTTTTAAATGGCTATGTAGTTCACCATACATACAGAGCCCCCCATTCCCCCTTTTGCTTGGTCTTCCCCTCCTGTAATCATAGACTGAGTTCCAATGTTTGCCTGTTGAGGAATTCTGTTTATTCTCCAACTATAGTCCTTGCTAATGGCCTTTCTCCAGTGGTTTTCCTGGCAGGGCAGCAGCAGTGGCTAGCAAAAAAAGTGAAGTTCCTTTGCTGGCAAAAGGAAATAGCCACCCCTGGTGTTCCTTTGCGTCTTCTCCGCCCCCCCCCCCCATCTTCATAGCAAGGCTAAAGTTGTTTTGTTTTGTTTTTTTATAAGGGCAGAGGGGAATTACCCTAGCTGCATGGAAAATGCCAAAGGAAGATCCACTTCCTCTCTCTACACTCACCATCATCCCCTTCCCCAAGGTTTTAGGGTTTCTGCTGTGATCTTCCCTGAAAGTTCCTTAGTGACACAGAAGCCAAATCCTGTGAGAGCTGAATTCAGGACAAAAGCAAAGTTTCTGGGGAAGAAAATTGGGAGATAGGAACAGGGAAGTAGGAGCAATTGTGTGGTTTCAAGGATAGGGAATTTGGGGGGAGGAAAGAGAGGAGGAGACATGACAAGCCTCCTTCCCCCATTTCCCCAATCCCCCAAGAAATCACTCCTGTGGTTTTCAGGGAAAGGTTAACCTACATGTTTTCTCCTAGTCATCTAATGGATTACACTTCCCTCCACTGTTCCACGTAATCAGTCAGGAGAAATGAGCTCACTCTGTCAGAAAAATGTCCTCTGTCACATATATCACCACATGCTGCGAATTTAAGGGAGATCTGGGCTCTAGAAAGCCACAACTTCCCACCACTGAAATCCAGTGAGCTATCTGCAAAACTCATCAGTTTGTGAAAAGTTTCTCTTATCCCCTCCCCCCAAGGCCAACCCTCCCACCAAACAACCTGTTATACAGTAGCACCCATTGTTGGCATCACCAGGATACTGCAAACTTCTGCAATTAGACACCCAGGTTCCTCCAATCATTCCACAACACTAGTCAATGTTTACCTGGCAGAAATCTGGCCAGGGCTTCTGCAAGGAAGGATAGAAGGCAAAGGGTTGACTCAGTGCTGGTGGAAATCAATAATGATTTTACTGCAGTAGCAGAAAAGTACTTGTGAAGCCCTTAGGAAGCCTTGAATCACAGGCCCAATAGGTATACTTTATTTGATACCCATGTAAATAACTTAGGGGAGTCACCCCAACATACACAAAACAAAAGTTTTGTTCTCCACCTGACTGCTTTCATCTCACTGGAAGGATTTTAAAGGTTCTGCATAATGTTCAGGAAATAAAGTGGCAAGGCCAGGTCTACACCCAGGCATGAGAAAAATGAACTATGTTAGATTTGCAACTCCATTTGTCCCCTGGTAGGTTATCATACAGGGGAGTGGATGTCACCAAAACCTAAGTAAGAAAAATACAGTTACCCTGCAAGACTTAAGCCCAAAAAACAAAAGAGATGCTGTTCAGTCATTCCTTATGCCCAATTCTTCTTGAACCCATGGGTCATAGCACACCAATACAGTCCACAGGGTTTCCTTGGCAAAGATACTGGAGTGGTTTGCCATTCCCTTCTCTAGTGGATTAAGGCAAACAGAGGACAGTGACTTGCCCAGGGTCCCATAGCTAGTAAATATCTGAGACTGGATTTGAACTTAGGTCTTCCTGACTCCAATTGCAGTGTTCTATCCGTCAAAAAATAGGCTGAAAAATTCATCCAACCCATGGAGGATGATTCCTACCGGGTTTTAAACCAAACCACCATTTCTCCCCCAATAGCTTCCCTAACCACCACCACCATCATCATTTGCCGTACAGCTATGTTATTATGTGCTAGGGAACACTGGGGATAAATTGAAGTTTAAAAGATAGTCGCAGAATTTTAAGAACCGAATATCTCAGTTCTAGATGAGGAAATAGAGGTACAGAGAAAGGAAAAAGTTTTCTCAAGGTTTGCTCAGTGAGAGAGCCAAGATTCAAACAAACATAGGTCATCTGACTCCAAATCCAGCTTCTTTAAATAATGCCCAAGGGTTGTTAAACAAGGCATATTCTGGAAGTGAGAAAGCAAATAGGATCATCAATTTAGAGATGAATGGGACCTGAGAGGACATCTGGTCCCGCCCTCTTATTTTACAGATGGGGCAAACGAGGTGTGGAAAGATGAAGTGCTTTGTCAAGGACGACCACACAGCTAAGTGACAGAGACAGGATTTGAATTCAGGTCCCAGCTCCAAATCCAGTGCCCTATCCACCATTTTACTAATCTATGTCTACACATGGCCTTTTATGGGAAAAAGAGTTGACCAATTCAGTAGGAAATTAAGAGTCAGATGGTAGAAGAGCATGTAGTAGCTTAGGAGCTCCTATAACAAGAAGTAATAATGAAACTGGAGGAGTTCAGCATAAATGCAGATTAAAATTTAAAGAAAAGACAGGCTTTAGCATCCCTTGGGCATCTACCCTCCCCCTCCCCCCACCCAGCGGAGCCTCCTAAATCTGGTTTTCAGTGGCCTTTCAGGACTCTTTTATTTTTTTAAAGTTATTAGTTATTAACAAAGCTTTCACTGAATCAGTGAAAAGGCAAAAAAAAAAAACAAGCTTTGTGTAAAAAGTAGTCTTGAACTAACTGATTTAACTTTCTTAAAATACTTATCTACGTGAAAGTCCTGTTCTGATGCAGGCCTCCTGGTGAGTTCTCATAAGTTGAGTCAAGAAAAACACATATGCCCCAAACCAATCAAGTTTGCCTTCTACTGTTGTAGTGTTCAGTTGTATCCAACTCTTTGTGACCCTGTGGATCATAGCAGGCCACTTCTGTCCATGGAGTTTTCTTGGCAAAGATACTGGAGTGGTTTGCCATTTCCTTTTCTGGTAGATTAAGGTAAACAGTGATAAGTAACTTGTCCAGGGTCACACAGCTAGTAAATGTCTAAGGCCATCTTTGAACTCATGTCTTCCTGATTTCTAGTCCTGTGCTCTATTCACTGAGTCATCTAGCTGCCTTCTACTAGGTGTATTCATAGGTCCAACAATCCTTAAATTAATAATGCTCATTATTTCTAAGATTCATAACTTCAAAATGTGCAGGTAAGGTAACCTAGCAGTCCCTCCACACCTGAGTGGATGGTCTCCAGGAATTGCTATGGAGAAAAAAAAAATCTTCTCTGGCAACAAGGCTCTTTTCTACTTTAATGTAACCCTCAAGAAGACAAATAGATATATCAGCCTTCTACTTAAGGTCAATGCTCCCCTGTATTCTTATGGACTTGAGTCATCGCCACACCAGGAGGCCTGCATCAGAACAGGAATTTCACAGATAAGTATTTTATGAAAGTCAGATCAGTCAGTAAGACTCCAAAGTTTTATTTGTTTAAATAAAGTCAGGCTGTGACTCTGGGGAAATAACACTGTGACACAAACCACCTCTCTCCAGAGGCAAAGAGAAGGGCAAATCAAGTTAGAGGACAAAGAGCATGGGATTGTAGATCCAGAGCTCCTCAGAGGGAGAGAGAGGACTTTACAGAAGTCCCCATGGGTAGTTATCTGTATTGTCTGCTTTACAAAAATGTTTCATTTCTATAAGTCATGGTGTCTTTTAGAAGTAGAAGAGCTCTCAAATGTCATCTAACTGACCCCTCTCATTTTAGAAATGAGGAAACAAACTGACAGAGGTAAAAGTGCTCTCCCTACTCAGGGTAAAAGGCATCTGGGCAGCTCAGCGGATAAAGTGCTGGACCTAAAGTCTGAAAGACTCCTCTTCCTGAGTTTAAATACAGCCTCAGACACACACTAGCTGGGTGACCCTCGGCAAGTCAATTAACCCTGTTTGCCTCAGTTTCCTTAATGAGAAAATGAGCTTGAGAAGGAAATGGCAAACCACTCAAGTATCTTTGCCAAGAAAATCCCAAATGGGGTCACAAAGAGTTGGACATGACTGAAATGACTCAACAACAGCACCACTCCGAGTCATACTAAAGCTAGCAAGTATCTGAAGCTGGATTTGAGCTCAGCTTTACCCAAGGTCACATGGCAGTAAGTGGTGGAGCCAGGATTTGAATCCTCTGACTCCAAGTCCAGCATTCTTTCCACTCAGTTGCTCTGCCTCCTACTTTTCTGCCCAAAGTATCTGGTGGCCTGGCAAGAATGGGGAAGCGTGGCACTGAAAGATGGAGCAAACCTCCATTTTGTCACTGCACAACAGTTCTCAACCATTGGCAATCCTGCAGGACACCTGTCAATAGCACAGCTTTAAAAACTAAAAGGAACAATCAGGTCTCCAGCATAGCTCCTCGCCCATGATATAAAATAGGCTGGTGCCCTATAAAAAAAATAAATGGAAAAGAAGTATAGCTTTCCCTTTCCAGGGGCTCCTATCCTTCACTAAAAAAAAAAAAAAGCCAGAAGCTAACACATCTCTCAGGAGGGCAAATGTGTCCCTTAAGAGGTCTTGCTTGTTCTTGCCTCTAAAAAAGGTCATACATATGAATTAATTCCCAAAGGGAGGTGGGAAGTTCTTGCTATTGAGCATCAGCTATGAACACCTTTCATTTCAGTCCCATTTATTAGTACCTCCTACATGCAAAATACTGTGCTGGGCATTGGGGGAGCTACAAGGATTAAATAAGACAGTTTCTGCCCTCACAGAGCTGCCAATATAGTGGCAATTACTCCAACTCTTTTTCTTCAAGGGAACTATTATTTCAATGGTCTAAATAATCACTCCACTAATGCAAATCACAACCCTTGCAGGCTGTGTAACCTTGTGGTCAGCTTTTGGGGTAAGATCAGTCCTTTTGTCAATAAGTCTCCCCAAGCAAAGGTAGATTTCTAAACACAGTCCACCAACAAACAGATCTTCCCTTCAATAAATTTTTTCCAGCTGACTAAGACCTACCAATGCTCTCACCTTACTTGTATAGGTCTTTGAGAACATAGGGTCAATGTCCACGCCATGATGAGGCATCAGAGTTCTGTGATGGATTCTGAAGAAAGGAGCAAAATCAAATCTGATTGTCCTACCTAAGGTGGGGGGTGGGGGTGGGGATTCAAGGATGACATATTTAGCCAAAAAAACATTACTGAATTTCCTTTTCAGATGAGGGGCAGGGAACACAGCAGGGTTTGAACATTAGGACTAAACAGCTAGGTCACTTCCTTCCTGTCTCAGTGCCTGGCATCCTGCAGATATAGGACTTTAATAGGAAAACGCCATAACCCGGTCACTGGTCTCCAGTGTGACATTTTCAGTCTTTGCCTCAGATAGCCAAAGGCAAACTTGACTTGGGTCAAATAATAAACTTCATTCCCAAACCACACTATTTTGTTGAGAAGGGGTTCCTTAACTGAGTATGAAATTTGCATTCAGGCTCTTTTTTATCTGTGGTTACTGAAAAACTGGAACTGATATTCCCTCAGCCAACTGCTTTTATAATGAAATCACAGTTTGCTGCTATGGAAATCTTAAAGTTGTCATAAACACAGGACTGCTATTTGATTGAAATTAGAGGAAAAATAGTGTGATATAATCAGCCTGAAAATAGAAAAATTACTACAATTAAGCAGACAACACACATGAAGAGTCCTGCTCTAACTATAACAGCAGCTCCATAAAGAATCACCCAAAGTATAATGACAATGCTGTATGATGTTTATGATTGCTAAGTTTGTCATTTCCACTGGCAACTGTGGGGAAACCCATCTACATGATTATTTCTTAATAGTCAAACAATATGTGATTGCCATTTGCCCCATTAGAACATACCAGACCATCCCACCCTTTCTCTAATTAAGATAATGAACTATAGTTTCAGTGGGCTGGGCTTCTAGCAGAGGAGAAACTTCATTATGCTAATGATTAGGTAGGTTGGGCTGCAGGCACAGAACAGTATGAGACCATCATACCTTTGATCTCCTGCGTGCCAGGTGGAACATATCTATCAAAGCAGCTGCGGCCAAATCAAACGAGATAATATGAGTAAAATGTTTTGCAAACCATAAAGTGCTATATAAATGTCAACTATTGTTATTGCCCAGAAGAAGATATGCTAGAAATCTCTAAAATGCATTCAGTAGCAGTAATAAGGAAAAGACTCATAATACAATAAAATAATAAACAAAAAGTCTGCTTCAATTCAAGCAATCAAGTTTCTATACCATGGAAGTTATTCCCACAAAAATTCTCTACTAAGCAAAACTAAAATATATTTAATAACCAAGAGTAATGGTACATGCCTACTGTCAGTCCTTGCTACTGGCACTGCTCGAGCTCAGCTAGGCTAAAACCAATTGGGTATTTGAACTAAGTGTGATACCAATATGGTGAGCCTCCAGGAATAGGGTTGCCTAAGGCTCTGACCCAGGACAGAAACAGCAAGTTAAAGCTCTGTGTCAAACAGAAGCAGGATCAGGTCAAGAGGGGCCACTGCGCTTCCAGGCTGGTGAGACAGGGAAATCCAGTGTCAGGAAAGACAAAATAAATAAAAGGTATATAATCAACGCAAGTCACACAGTAGAGAGTAAAAACAATACACTCTCACCCATGATGAATACAGTCCTGACGTCACAGGAGGAAATTAAAGATGAAAGAGATTGAATGACTCCTCCAAGGTTGCACTAGAAGTAAATAGTAGAGTTAGCACTCAAACCTAACTCCTGATACACCACACCAAGATTTCTTCCACAAAGGCAAAGTTACCCTTCCTAGAATCAAAACCCAAATCAACTAACTATGCCAAATTAAGAAATACAGGTGGCGGGGGCTAGGTGGTGCAGTGAATAGAGCACCAGCCCTGGAGTCAGGAGGACCTGAGTTCAAATCAAGCCTCAGACACTTAACACTTAATAGCTGTGTGACCCTGGGCAAGTCACCTAACCCCAATTGCCCTGCCCTCACCACCTCCAAAAAGCCAAAACAAAAAAAAGGGAAAGTTAAAAAAAAAAAGAAAGAAATATGGGGGGGGGAAGAATTTTTCAGGCACTGGGGTCATCCCTGACACTGGTGTTCTTGGTCTATCCAAAATCTTTCAGGATGTCAACTAATTCACTAGAGACCTACTAGTTCTAAAATCAAAAGCAAATGGAACATAATTTTCTCTTTCAGGGGGTCCACAAGGTCAAAATTATTTTCATAACTAAATTAAGACTTTTTTTTTACCTCCAATTTATCCTGCAAGTAACTTGTTTATACATAGATGTTTTCACTGTCTCTCTCATTAGACTGTGAGTATCTTGAGGGCATGGACTGTCTTTTGTCTTTCTTTGTATCCTCAGCCCTTAACACCATGCCTGAATGCTTGCTAACATGATAAATACTGATAAAACATAGCCCACATAAACAAAAGCCCTTTGGTCAATCTTTAATCACTTTCAATAGTATAAAGGAATCCCTGGTACCAAAAAACTGGAGAACCTCTGCCTAATAATACCATTCCCCCCAAAAAGGGGGGAAATATTTGAAACCTCATAATCAGTAGTTTGTGGAGGCTTCATTAACTGAACATTCCAAGACTATCAATCACTAAGCAGATCCTTCAGAAGGCAGCTGGGAGAGCAGAGACTATATAGCATCTCCTACTTTAGAGGGAAGAATGCTCTAAAAATGAATGTAAGCCAGTAAAAAATCCCAGGGACAAAAGAAGGACAAATCACCAGGCTCAGGAGAAGAGAAATAATATAATATCTACATAGTAATAAAGCCATCAAAATGGGAATCTCAAGAAACTCAATTTTAGCTTAAACCTGTTATCTCCAACTTTTTTAAAAAATCACACACCTTTATTGGTTAAAAAAAGTTGGGGCACACTTATTTATACTAAATCTATTTATTTATTAGTTATATACATGTAATACTACACTGATGATTATGCACATTAAAAACATACCAAAAAATTTTTAAAAATTAAAGGAAGAGAGCTAAAGATTAGATATTTAATCTTGGATTCAACAGGGAACTACTTACTGGCATTTACTGAGTGGTGACATGGGTGCACCTGCACTTTGGAAAAACCCTTTTGACAGTTGTGTGTGGGAATGATGAGGGTGAGGACAGATCTGAGACAGGCAGACCCATTAGGAGACCATTTCAATAGTCCAAGCAAGAAACAAGGGTTATGTGTAAAGAGAGGACAGATCCAACAACAAGCATTTATTAAGCGCCTTCTATTGCAGGCACTGTGCCAAGCACTGGGGATATAAAGAAAGGTATGGACGTAGAAATAACAAGATTTGGCAACTGACTGGATGTGTGGGGTGGGTAAGAATAAGGAGTCATGCATGACACTAAGGATTCCATTCAGGAATACTAGAAGGATGGTGGTGCCCATCTGAAATGTAGAGTGCAACCCATTTATGCCAGGTCAGCCACTCACTTTTATCCACTGAAAATGAAAAGGGATAATGGAGTTCTTATTCACCAGACACTGTAGTGGGAAGCTGATCAAGGGAGTGTCAACCAGGGAGTCCCTGCTGCAGCCATGAATTGATCAGAGGAACCAAGTGAGGTTGTGCCATGGAGGGACAGGGAATTTTCACTGGCACCTATGCAGTTGCTGGTGAGGGTATCTACTGAGAGGGGGTTGACTCTGGGGCAGAAAAGGAGAGTTTAGAAGTTTGTCAAGTAGAAGACTCTGGAGTTAAAGAATCCTTTTTCTACCTGGGCTCTCTGTAGAACAACCTGGTTGTATTAGAAGGAAGTCCTGTAATTGCCTACTGCAGGGAAGGTCGGCAAATTACTCATCTTTTGAGGTCATACCACAGAACTCACTTTGGAGACTACTGCTTTAAGCAATAGCATTTCTTCTCCCTACTGCTAACCTACCTTCCTTCTTTTCTTTCTTTCTTTCTCTTTTTAAAATATTTTTACTGATATCTTTTTTTATCACCTCTATCCTTTCTTTTAAAAGGCCAAATGTGTAGACGGCAAGGCAGCATGGCTATAGTAGCACTGTCTCCAGCAACAGCTTGCCTAAGAAGCAATCAAGCCTGACCACACTCCAACCCAGTGTAAGGCAGATACTCTCTGGACTGAAGCCACTAGGAAGGAGATATTTTCCATGCTGAGATGCACTCAGACTCAATCATACCTAGAGCTAGAAGAGACTTCAGTGCTCATCTAGCCCTACCTCTCCAATTGATAGATGAAGAATTTGAGGTCCAGAGACATAGGGGATCTGGTGAAGGCCAAAAATTCAAGTCAAGAAGCACTTACTTAATGTTTCCTACATTATTATAGACTGAGAGCTGAACAAGGCTTTAGTGGTAATTTAGTCTAACCTCTTTATTTTACAGATGAGGAAACAGACTTAGTTAAATGACTTGCCCAAGGTAGCTGCTAGTGATAAGAAGACAAAACCATCCCTTCCCTCAAGAGGCTTATGTTCTAATTGAAAGAGAAAAGAAAAGGGAATATAGAGACAGCACAGCCATGAAGTTGGTCAGATAACCTGACTGGTACTCTAGCACTTTTTTCATTATATCTCACTGGATGTGCCTCGAGGTTCAAATCTCCTTTGCCCCTATGGTGATTGGCAAATGGCGGGAATCCATGCTCAAACAAAAATATCAACCACTAAAATGGGTATGGGAATTTTCATAGCACCAAGGATGGCAACAGGAAACAGATGGAGATTGTGTTGCATGTTCTGATAACTGCCAAGAAAGATGCAAAGCTGGCAGGTGGGAACGAAGTATTAAGTTAAAAACCTAGGTTTTGGAAAAGTTTAACACTCAAAGTTATCTTGCACAGACTGAAATTGGTTACGTTTTTTATTTTTTTAATGTTTTTTTCTTGGAGGGGGGAAGGCAAGGCAATTGGGGCTAAGTGACTTGCCCAACGTCACGCAGCTAGGAAGTGTGTCAGGTGTATGTGGCCAAGTTTGAACTCAGGTCTTCCTGACTCCAGGGCTGGTGCTCTACTCATTGCACCACCTAGCTGCTCCTTTATTTTCCCTCCCCAAAACAGCCACAATAAAGTTTAGGTTTATTTTTTATTTTTAAGAGGCACAATTTTTACCAGGCGCCGACACTCAAATAACAGCTGCTCGCTCATCATAATGGACTACCTGACTGCCTTCCTACCTGAGGTTTCCAAGGTTACCTTTTGAAGGAGAAGAAGTCTCACAATCAGTCAAAGCCCAGATCTGCTGATCTTGCTGCCCTGAGTTACCCGCTTGACAAACCCTTTTTCCCCCATGGCTCAGCATTTGTGCTTCCTGGCACTCCAGGGAAACTAGATGTTAGGGGCAGCAACATGTGCAAAATATCAAGAAACTCCAAGGGAGAGAGGGAGTCTAAGATATCAACCATTTCCCTTTCCCTTGTGTATCAGGCTGTCCTCTTAGCCTAATCATTCCCAAACCCCTTCCCTTTAGCTTCCATGACTATTTGCACCATTCCCACCAAACCCAAAGCTGTAAAAAGTGCCTAGCTGAGCTATGTGCCTCATAATTGCTGGCTGAATGGAATTTACAAACAGGCCTCCCCTTCTTCTTTAGGTCATTAAGCTAACCAACAAAGCTTGGCCATCATCACACCATCTTACTGTTGTCAGTCCAGGAAGATAAGGGCTCCAGCTGTCTTTCTTAAGGCAAATACCTGAAGGAAGAACATACATACATGCACACACTGGAAAGAGAAATTCTTACACAAGCAAATCCACCCACAAGATTCTTTCAAAATAAAACAATAACCAGGTTTCAGCTTCTGGGAACACAATACCCAACCAACAGGGAATGTCCAAAAGATCTTGTTCTACATTGTTCCCCCAACAAATCAACCCCTGACCTTTAGGGAAAGGAAGACTTGCTTCAGAGTGCATTCCTCATTTGTCTATTTTCCAGGGTAGCCATTCTCTCAGTTTAGTAAACCAACACCTCTCCAACTTGGCTGGGCTGGGCTTGTGCCTTGCATGTGTCAAATCTCTGCTGACACTTCTGGGGTTGAAGCTTGCTCCTATGAGAGCCATTCTACCAGCTGTAGAGTTACAAGGTACATAAGGATGAATCAGAGCACGGGGGAAGTGGGATTACGTTGGTGGAAGGTGCCAGCTCCCTCCGTTCGGCTCTGTAATTACTACATGGACGTAGGCAGCTGATTGTAGCAGCAGCATCAGTGAGGGGGAGGCTGACAGCTCTGCCACCATCTCATTAAGCACAATCTTTCCAAGGAGAGCACAGTTTTTTTGTAAAATAATTATGAAAGGCTTCCTTATCATGATGCCTCAAGGAAAACCTTTAGGGGTAAGCTATGGACCAGGGAGGAAGAAAACCATTCTTGGTTCAGTGCATCCAAGCACAGGAAGACAGAGTCCATACCAGAGGCTACTGAAGCCACCATGACATTCAGGCAACTTTCCCAATTGTTATCACTGCTCCGGCAGGACCATCAGTGAGACAGCTATGCCAAACTTAAGTGGTAGCAGGCAGCAAGTACCAGCCCTTCCACCCACACCATTCCTAGGCATGACTATGCAACTGCTGCCACTGGAAAGCCTGGGTTTCATTAACCAAAGGGAAGTTGCAAGCATGGCCGCACCCTCCATCAGCTGCAGAAGGAGGGAATCTCCTACCCTCCCATTCCAGAGCTCTGCCCAGCCCCCAGAAATTAACATTCTGTCAATATCACTCCCACAACATGCTCAGTATGGAAAAAAGTCATTGCCCTCAAGGGATAGCATTCCAAAAAGTTACAGGAGACACAACACAGACCTGGACAAAGGGAAAAGGCATATTACTGCTGAGTTGTTGGAACACATATTTTCTATAATTAGACTGGTTGAAACACACACACACACACACACACACGCCTCCTTCCATACTAACATATGTATATATATATATATATATATATATATATATATATATATATATATGTATATACATACACACCCATTGAGGACCACTCATTCTTACAATTGGATCTTTAAGGACTAGCTGCAATCAATTCTGTCCAGCTCTGGACCCCTGCTCAAAATTAAATTCTCCAGGAGAAGATAGAAGGAACCCAAATCAACTTAAAAATCCTTGCCTGTCCAAAAATTCTGTGTGGAAAACTGACTTCCCCAAGTGATAGGTAGCTTCCCTTTTGTATCCAGACATAATATCTAATAGAATTGCCTGTATTCAAAATGTTATCATGTAGGGCACTATCAGGTCAGCAACACACTATCCTCTCGTCCAAATGAGTCATCTGTCTTTCGGGAGATACAGAGTGCTAGGTACCTAACAGGACAAGATGAGATCAGCAGTCACTATAATGAATAAATTGTCTTTTTCTGCTCCAAGTACCAGACAAAGGATCATTGAATTAATCCTGTCCAGCCTTTAGTTCTTAGAAACAGAAGAATCTGCTAAAAGCTAGAGAGAGGGGGGAAAAAGTAATACATTTTACGGCAAGGGGAAAGTAACTGAAATATCAATCTGTCCTTAACCTCAAATCCAAATGTCATCCAAGATAGCAATCTTCCATTCTACCTAGAAACTCAATGCCTCAGAGAAACACAGACCACTGTGCAGTCTCTCTGCTCCTACAAACAAGAGTTTCTAATTACCTGGTATATATTTACCTCTAAGCCCATTTCAGTAGTTTCCAAGTAAAAATTTCATGAAACCATGCCCATTTCGGTCAGGCCTCTGCTGGAAGTCAACCATTACACGTATCTGCACTGCAATGCTGAGTAAAGTTTAAGGCTGAGGTCAGCAGTAAAGTGATGGGTCCCTTTGCTACCCAGACATTTCCATAATATCTATACCTTCAGAAAGCAAAGTTGAATGAATGTATGTTTAAGGAATGGGGAGAGAAATATGTCATAAGATCATAAAACCAGAGCTAAAGGGGACCTCAGAGGTCATCTAGCCCAATGTCCTCTTTCCCAGAGAAGTTAAGGGATTTATTTGCCCATGCTCACACAAACAGAGGGAGTCAAACTTTGGTCTTTTGCCTCCAAATCCAGCAATCTTTCCACTACTCCAAGCTCAGCTCAAAAGAGGCAAATTGTCACATCACATCCAGTTACCCTGAGGAATTTTCCACAAAGTTAACATACCACCAACCCCAAAAGAGATTCAGCCTATGGATTAGAGCTGCATATAGAGGACAAACTCAAATTTACCCTGAAAACAAACCAAAGATACATCCAGTCTAACCCAGATCCTGCCTGTCTGTGGTCAAAGACACTTATGTGCAGTTGGCATATTCAGAGTAACAAACACATTTACCTGAGGCAAGAGCTGGCCATTTGTAACGATACTGGGATTTGAAGATCTTCCACGCCCCTTGAGCTTGCTGATGTAGCAGGAAGGGGTGGAGCAAGAGAACGCCGGAACCAAGCTAGTCTCCGTGCGGTGCTGACTGGAAGCGGCG
>CM053584.1:174667951-174717076 GCA_028627135.1 Pseudochirops cupreus | reverse complement strand
GAGCCCTGTAAGTACGCCGTCGCATTTTGGGAGCCTTGTTAACCTGGATATGCTCAATGACAAGAGAATCCACATCCAAACCCTTTAGTTCTGCATTACTCTCTGCATTTTTAAGCATATGCAGCAAGAATTCAGCGCTCTTTTTGGGCCACCGACCCTGTGTCCAACCCCATTGCTTTGCCTGGGCACACCTGCCAACTCCACCATTATATCGACGGAACGGAACACATTGTTTCTTCAATGTGACATCTTTCAAATACTTGGTAGCTTTTCGGATATGCATGCCCTTGATAGCCTGGGCTGTTTCACGGGTGTTCTTGAAGTGGACCCGGAGATTTGAACAGCTTGACTTGCATGATTTTGTGGGGTTCTCTGGATCAAGAGAGTACCTCACCATTTTAAGTGATTACCTACGACGGCTCAGGGGAAGAGCAGCTAGTTTTTTCAAAAGAATATTTATTTCAAAAATATAACGAGAGCAAATACATTCATTTACCCTAACCCTGGCATCACAAACCCTCTATAACACTGTGGTCTGGGAGTGGGTGGAGTCTGAAAACTTAGCTCAGTTCCTGCACAGCCTTGGTCCTAACAATTTCATCTTCAGATGTGGCATGACTACAGAGTGAGCCCGTAGCTACTGCTGGTCTGGGTTTCTGAAGGTCACTCCCCAAATTCATTTCTTGCTGCCATACCAGGACCCTGGAAGGACAAAATGAAGAAGAGCCCTCTAGACTAGTAGTAACAAACACCTGAGGCCACCAAACTGTAAATAAGATACATAAAAATCCCCAGGAGTCACATGATTACCTAGAAAACCACATATTAACATCATTTGTATTGTTGTATTTTTATTCATTTTTGTTAAATATTTTCCAGTTACATTTTGATCTGATTCAGGTTTCGCTTGGGTATGTGGCCTGTGGCTGTGTGTTTTGACACCCCTGTTCTAGACCTTTTGAATTTATAAGGTTGTAAGATTCTGTTTTCTCTACTGATAGCTGAGCTCTCCCAAGAACTTTGAAGCAAAGAGGTGGTGACTAAAGTTGAAAGGTCTTTTGGAATGACTTAACAACCAATTGAGGAGTCTCTTTATCTGGCTCTTTTACCAGGATCAATTACAGAATGTCTCTGCTTGTTCTGTAGCCTGTTTCTCAGCAGCACTTTCCTTGCTTGCCATCACCATTGTCCTAGAAGCAGCTCCCTCGCATCTTCCATGCGGAAAGCCATCTTCTCCCCAGTGTCCTCCATGTGGAAAGCTATCTTCTCCCTAGCATCCTTCACTTGGAGATGCCTTGTTACATTGTTATAGTCAATATATATGGTTTTCTGCTGAGTTTTGTTTATTTTTGCTTTGTATCAGTTCACATAAATCTTCCTATGT
This sequence comes from Pseudochirops cupreus, assembly GCA_028627135.1. NCBI lineage: Eukaryota > Metazoa > Chordata > Mammalia > Diprotodontia > Pseudocheiridae > Pseudochirops > Pseudochirops cupreus. Next base: position 174,715,692 of record CM053584.1, on the reverse strand, counting down.
TTCTCTAAATTCCTCATACTCAACATTTCTTGCCACAGTAATGTTCCATTGCATTCATATGTACCATACCATCAACCATAGTTGCCCTTCCCCACCTCTCTTAGCTATGAACTCCATTTACTTCTCAGTCCTGCAGTCTGACTTCCAACCCACAACTTGGGTTGGAAGATGCTTGTTGCAACATTACTTGTGATCTCTGAATCACTAAATCCAATGGTCTTTTCTTAGTTCTCATTTTCCTTTATCTCTGAACCTTTTGGCATTGTCAACATACCTCTCCAAGATATCATCCCTTCCTTTGACTTCTGTAACACTTGTCCTTCTTGATTTTCCTCCTATCTGTCTGACTCTTCCTCCTCAGTCTCCCTTGCTTGACTGTCATAATGGTCTTCTCCCTTGGTGTAGGTGTCCCCTAGGACTTTATCCTGGGTCTTTTTCTATTTATAGTCTCTTTCACTTATTTTATGTTTCCATATTCAGTTATTATTGATTTAAAGATGATTCTCATATCTATATCTCAGGATCATAGATTTATAGCTGGAAGGAGCCTTAAAGGTCATCTAGCCCAAACTCATCCTTTTACATATGAAAAGTTATTGAGACTCAGAGATGTTAACTGAGTTGCCTGTTGTCGTATGTCATTCAGTAAATGTCTGAAACTTGTTCTGAATTCAGGTCTCTTTTAACTGTCTCACGATTGAAGTATATAAAATTTGTTGAGTCAATTTGTAATTTTTACTAGAAAACTTTCTTTTTGCTGACAGAGGCTAGAATGGTTCTGAAAATGATGACCTACAAAGGATTGGTGTGTCTACTGAGCTGATGATTATTTAGTCTTCTCAGTTCCCTTTTCACAATGTGTCTCCTTTCATTTTTTCCTTTACTTCCCTCATGTTCCACAAGTCGGACCTCAATGTTATTTATCCCTTCCCTGCAAAGGACAATGTTAGAAGATTGTATGGGACCTTATACAGTTGAAGGGGGAGGAGTTGCTTAGTACACCCCTGATAAGCTGATTTTCCTAGTCCAGAGGATAAAATCACAGAATATAAGAGCAGTTAAGAGAGATAGTGAATATGAAAGTGTAAAAAAATGTTTCTACTTGGTTATATCTTGTGTGAAGAATTTCTGTGAACAAAATTGTTAGGAATCTATCTGATGACCAAGGATTGACCACACTTCTGGTAGCTCTTTAAAAATCAAGAGACTCTCTAAGAAATTAGGTTCAGTCAGGAGATAGTTCTGAGGAGTGTGACCTCTGGCAGCATAGAAGAGAGCCAACTATGGAAAAAGAACCCAGAACTTGAGAGATATAGGGAAGAGAGAGGAAGAGGAATTATCTTTTTTCCCTTCCCTCATTGACTGTGACTTACAGTGGAGTTACCCAGTAGTAGCCATCACATCCAACAGGGAATAAGCTAAGGAATGAATTGAGGGCCAAGGCAGGAAGGAGGTTCCATAGAGTATGACCTGGCATTAGAGAAGAGAGACAGCTCTAGTTGTTAGAAGTTGAACTGTGGAGAGTAATAGGCTCAGGGAAGCCAACTGAGTGATCTACCATATGAGAGATGCTGTGCCCAAGGGGGGATAATCATCAAAAGACCCTGTGAGAAGGGAATCGTCATTAAAGTCCTGCAGTGCTGAAAGTCTGAGGTATCTGGGCCAAGTATATATCCTACCTGAATGTATTCTATGTATATACCCACTCTTCCCACTGACAATATGTGTTGTGAGAGAGTGCAATCCAGGTTTATGGAGGAAATATTTTTATTACAATTGTTTTTACAATGCCTGCTCAGTAAATACCTTTGCTTGTAAGTATATTGGTAGGGAATATGATATAGTTTTGGGAGAGAGAACCCATGGAGAGCCTTGAACCTCTAAAAATAGCCTGGAACCAGCCTGTGAATGAATTGGGAGGAAGGTAACCCAGAGGGGGAGCTCTACTTACATAGCAAAAAAGTTCTTTTGGGACTGATGTAGCAGCCTTGGGCAGCTAGGTGGCACAGTGAATAGAATACCAGGTTTGAATCGGAAAGACTCATTTTATTGAGTTCAGATCTGGCCTCAGACTTTTACTAGCTATGTTACCCTGGTCAAGTCACTTAACTCTGTTTGCCTCAGTTTCCTCATCTATAAAATGAGCTGGAGAAGGAAATGGCAAATCACTACAGTATCTTTGCCAAGAAAATCCCAAATGGGATCATGAAGAGTCAGACACGACTGAAACTGCTGAACAACAAAAAGAACAGTCTCGTCCAGGTTTTCAGCATGGATTAAAACGACCTGTTTCTGAATTCATATGAGCCAATGGCATGAGGCTTGGTCTTCTTATCTATCTTTTAAAGCCACGTCAAATGTTATCTCCCCAGGCCTAAATTTTTTTCATCTGTAAAAGCAAGAGGATTGGACAAGAAGAACTCTAAGGTCTTTTCTAACTTTAAGTCCTGTGTAGCTTTTCTCGATCCTTTATATAACTGACATTTCTTCTTCTCTCCTGCATCCCTCCCCCTCACTGTGAACTTCATAGAAAACTTTGCATCCCTTTAATGCTCTTCTTAATATATTATTTTGTATTATAGTTATCGGTTCCAGCCCTCATATCTACTTTAACTGTGCTACCTCAGTAAAACCAAAATACAGCTGATAAGTTAGTTGTGTTTTTCTTCCATTTGTCTTAAGAACCTCACTCTGTCCAGGCAGCAACATCCCCCATAGTGCCGTGGCAGCAGAATAAATTGTTTGCACTTAATTGAAAACTATAAAAATAAAATTTGATAGAATCCCCAGTTATAAGGACCCTTACCGGGTTCTATGTAAAACAGCATTAAAAACATAATTATCCTGGCTTTGCGATCTCGCCATGCTCCTGATCTTTCAGCCACTGAATTCCCTTCTCTTTGTTTTCGCCATTCCTTGTTTCCCAGGAGTCTGGGAAAGTGGGGCTTTCTTTTCAGGTTTAGCAAGGTTTAAAAGCATATTTGAAAGTTTGGAAAGATAATTAATTTCTCAATTGAGAAAGCTAGGACTTGGACTCATGTTTTAGTCACTCAACATAGATTTAGGGTAGGGAGGGATGCTAGATACCTTCTTGCCAGTCCCCTTCATTTCACCATCACGCAAAATAAATGCCCAAAGTTTAATCAACCTATATCAATAGTTCAGTTGATTGGAATGATTTTCAGCAGAATAGTAATGCCCAGCTGGTTAGACCAGAATCTGTTATTTAAATCATTAGGGGTTAAATACATTGGCAAGTGGCTATGTCAATATGGTCAGGCATTGTTAAGTGCCAGTTGTACTTGTACTTGGGGGAGACATGTATAATTTTTTTTTAAAGCAGAAATGATTCAGTATGGTATAGGAAGTAATATGTCTCTGAGAAGGTACCTGGATTCCCATGGACTTCCTTGCTCAATTGCTATGTTCCTGATCTTCTGAAGAAAACTTGAAGTAAACTTTCCCTTGCTTTCCCTTACCCATAACACAGAATAGGGAACAGCATTCATGATTTCGTTTGAATAGTTCTGGGCCTGGACCATGTCCTCAGAATGAAAGGAAGCCGAATGTTTGGAGTGATATTACCATGTGTTGTTTGAATGTCAAGAGACCAATGTTGAACTGAAACCAGAAATCAAGTGTTGAATACTCCTGTATACAAAGGAAACCCAAATGGGACATGTTACAGAATGGCTTTAATGGTGTCTGGGTGGTTGCCAAAAGTCGTGACCTGAGTTTTGTGTTGCTTTTTTTCAAGGAAATGACCAGCTTTCATTTTGTTTTCTCTTAGGTGTGACGTTTGCTGCCAAAGGTTATTTTGATGCCCTGGTAAAAATGGGGGAGTTGGCCAGTGAAAGTCAAGGCTCAAAAGAACTTGGTAAGATAAGCAACTGTAGAGGGAAAAGAACAATTTGGGAGCTTTTGGAATGTCCAGAGGGTGGGAGTGGGGGTGGAAGGTAAAGTTCTGGAAGAGACTTTTGTTAGTTTTGTCTCAGATTTGGTCTATTTTTAAGCAGAAATAAAGGGAGAATCCCATGCCAGAATTTAAGCTTTTAAAATAAGCCAGCATTTTTGTGGCTCTTCTAAAATCCAGGCACAGATTGTGCTGTTGCTCTTGGGGTGACCATTTCACCTTGCTCATAGGATACATTGCTGTCATCACTAACTTACTAATGCACAAGCAAGAAGGGAGAACTCACTCCAGGAAGCTGTCTGAGCGGCTGTGGTTGAATGTGACAGAGGTGGGGAGATTGGTCTTTTGCCAAATGACAGTTGGCAGAGAAATCAGATTGATTTTTTCCCCCCAAGTCTTAAATAGCATGTTCTCCCCCTTCCCCAGACCTTTTGGTAGTATAGCAACAAACTTGTATTCATTAAATTAAGGAAATTTAGGACTTTGGGTCAAACCATTTAATAAGAAAATTCTATGACCTCGATATTATTTTTCTAATAAGTTTGGCCTTTTACTAGTGAGGATATTCAGGGTTAAAAGAGTTGCTGATCCTTGCATTAAGTGCTACAGAAACCAGGTCCCTGCCTTCTGGGAGCTTCCACTCCTTTCAATGATTGCCACAATAAAATTATAGTGCAAACAAGCTGCAGTTTCTTAGAGTCAGTTATAAAGGCAGCTGACCTGTAATGACCTGATCCTGTTGAAAGAAATAAGGCAAGTTGGCTTAATTAACTAGACTTACCAGTTTATGTTTATACAGGTGTTTGAATATCAGCTCTGGGTCATGACTGTTAATTTTTACCCAGAGAGGAATACTTTTATCTCAAGATTTATTGTTAAATTCACACACGTGGGCATGTTCAATCTGCATCTCGACCTTTTCTCCATTCAGTCCTTCAATAAGTTACCATTAGTAATTGTAGTAGCAGCATAAACACATCATAGAATGTTAGAATTGGGAGTTTAACAGTCATCTTACCCAGCTTCTATTTTTCTATGTATGAGGAAGCAAACTAAGGTCCAGAGAGGTTAATAATAATTGCTAACTGTATATAAGGCTTTACATTATTCCAGCATCACTACTATGAGCTCTAGGAATTGTTGCCCTTGTTTAGCTCATATGATTTTAGCCAGTGGTCACATTGGAGTTAGAGCCCAGGTCTCAGTTTCCCTTCTCGTGTTCTTGATACACCACAGACATACCTTGAAAATATTGCAGGCTTGGTTCCAGACCACTGCAATTAAGTGGATATCACAGTAAAGCAAATCAAGAATTTTTTGGTTTCCTAGTGCATATGAAAATTGTGTTTACGCTAGACTATAGTCTATTAAGTATGCAGTAGTAGTATGTCTAAAAAAATGCACTTACCTTAATTAAAGAATGCTTTATTGCTAAAAAAAAATACTAACCATAATCTGAGCCTTCACCAAGTTATAATCTTTTTACTGGTGGAGGGTCTTACCTTGATAGTTGATGGCTGCTGGTTGATCAGGGTTTGGTTGCTGAAGGGTTGGATGTGACAGTTTCCTAAAATAAGACAATGAAATTGGTCACATTGATTGACTCTTCCTTTACTTGAACACTTACAGGCCATTGTAGGGTTATTAAATTTTTTTTTTTTGCTTTTTTGGAGGGCAGGGCAATTGGGGTTAAGTGACTTGCCTAAGGTCACACAGTTAGTAAGTGTTAAGTGTCTGAGGCCGGATTTGAACTAAGGTCCTTCTGATTCCAGGGCTGGTGCTCTATTCAATGTGCCACCAGTTATTAATTGGCCTCATTTCAATATTTCAGGGAATAGGGAGACCTGAGGAGAGGGAGAAAGACAGGGAATAGCTAGTCAGTGGAGTGGTTAAAACACACACAACATTTATATATTAATTTTTATATGGGCACAGTTTATGTTGCCCCCAAAATCACAGACCACTGTAACAGATAAAATAATAATGAAAAAGTTTGAATTGCTGTGAGAATGACTAAAATATGACACAGAGACACGTGAGCACATGCTGTTGGAAAAATGGTGCCAATAGACTTGCTTGATGCAAGGTTGCCATAAACCTTCAATTTGTTAAAAAAAAAAAAGGCAATATCTGCAAAGTACGATAATAAGATACAGTATGATAATATACAATAATCCAGATAAATGAGGTGTTTCCTCCTTTCTGTGAGGTAGATGTTTCTTCTGTTTATATTCTTTTTAGAATACTTTTTTCCAACCCATTGGAGGGTTGAAGTGGTTTGGAGAAAGTCCCTCTTTTACCATCTTGCTGGTCGTATGACTTGTAAGTTCTGCCCAGGTTTCAACGGCGGTTTGTCAAATACATCCTCAGGATAATTTTCATGCCACAGCTGAGAGAGAGGTGCTCATGCAGAGATGACTTGAAATGTCTTATAAAAGGAGAGAATTGCACTGTGATAATCCGGGCAGGCCCTGGAGAATCCTGAAAAGGGGCTCTGATTTCAGGGAAGCTTTTAGGGAGTCTCCCTGTGTTTCCTGTCATTGCTTATTCACTTAACTTAGCTGAATATGCTTTGAGATAGATATTTAGATGCTGATGAAGGTCACAATTCTTAGTTATTGAACTCATTATAAATAGCTATGATAGATTGAATAGGTTTTAGGCTAAAGCTTCAGACACTCAGTCTGGAAGCACTTCCATTTCCTAAGTTAAACTCAAGTGCTTCACTTGATCTGCTGGGTATTGTCTTATAAAAACCAGAACTCTCAGTCCGATTTTCCACTGACTTGTAGGGAAATAAGATTCTGTGTGTGTGTGTGTGTGTGTGTGTGTGTGTGTGTGTGTGTGTGTGTGTGTGTGTGTGTGTGTGTTTCTGCTTCCTTGACTATGAAATGGGAATTTTCTTGACATTACTGCTAATTTGTTGGTCCCTACATAGACGTCATATGCACCATGTAATCTTCTAGACAGGCAAAGAACGGCAATGCCTAAATGAAAGACGGGATCCACAATGAGACCAAAGTTGGAGCATGTGTTAATTACATTGGCATCATAGAATTTAGCCCAAGAAGGGACTCTGGACAGCATCCAGTTGTGCCCCTTCACTTTACTGGCTAGGAAGCTAGCGAAATGCCCAAGGTCACAAGGTAATAAGCGATAGGCATGATTTGGACCCAGGTCCTCTTACTCTGTGTTAGTGTCCTTCCCACCACATCACGCTGTTTCTTCCTGCCTCAGTTTTGTCTGTCGTTGGTGAAGTCAGGATTGCTCAGGATAGGTTTTCCAGAACTAACCTGCTAGCTTGGTCTCTAACTGAGCCAGGGAGTTGGTTTACTCCTAGCTTGGAGGCAGAGTCCATTTCAGATCACTAAGGTAATCAAAGACCATGATGCTTACCTTTCTGAGTTTCTCCGTGTGTTTTCTTTGCTGGTGCACTCACTGTTTTTCTTAACTCTGATTTGACTTTTGTGTCTGGTTTTGAGTAACCCGGTGATATGGGTGGTCTTTGGTTTGTTTGTTGTGTTTTTTAGGACAGTTTTGGGGATCAGGGTGGCGATGGTGGTGGTGGCAGCAGTTAAGGATGCATTTTTTAATTTTGCTGTGGTGTTGACCCAGGTGATATTTCAAGGCGTTCCATTATATGGGCTTGACATAGTTGCAGTATTTGGATGATGCTCCCATAATGGCTTCCAAGAAGCTGTTATATTACTCTGTAAATTTGCAGTCTTACAGTGAGAACTCGATTATGTAAATGCATGGTAGGTGTATTATCACTGCTAAGGGAACTGTCAACTCACGTGTGTGTTCTTCATATCCTTTCTCCCGTTTTTGGAAAAAGAGTTAGAAGTACATTTTTGGTTTTGGGGGGTGCTGAGGTTCTAGCCCTTATTTGGAGTCTTCTTTTCCTGAATAAGATATGTTTTGGATGCTTTAATATATGGTAACATATGGTTAACTTTCTCTTCTCCCAAAGATGCAGGGGGTTCTCTGTGCCCTGCTGCCTCCTGCTACTTACAGAGTAAGATACAAAGTCGACCTGGCATTCACATTGGTTTATAATCAGACTCCAGCTCACCTTTTCACACTTGTTTCATATTACTCACCTTCAAATATTGATACTCCATCCAAATTGGACTGACAGTTGTTCCCTGATCTAGTCCTTCCCTCACCTGTCTCCAAGCCTTGCTACACCTTGTCTCCTGTCCTTGGAACAGAGTCCCTCCCGTGTCCTAGTCTGCTAAAATTGCTCTCTGCCCTAAAAGCCCATTTCAGGTGCCATCTACTCCATAAGGTTTCCCTGAAAGTTTCCTCTCAGAAATAGTTCATTTGTCTGTAAATCTTTCATGACTCTCTGATCTCTTATAAATTTAAAATTTTAATTTCTATTATGTTTATTTGGATACACTACTCATTACTGGAACTCTTATTAAATTGCAAATTCCTTGAGGAGAGGCATATGTCTGACTTAACCTTCTGTCACCTATACATCTCCCCACTCCTCCCACCAATGCCTTGAAGTCAGTTGGAGCTTAATAAATATTTGTTGAAGGAGCTGAAGACAGGTGGTTTCTCTGGTGATTAGCCATTGCAGACACATTCCTGAGGTTATGGCAGACTAGATGTTTCAGTAGACTTTTCTCTTTTCCTTCCTGGGATATAGCACTAGGATGATTGTACTTTCATCCTCTTCTTTGAGAAGCAGACAGATAGGAGCTGAGCTTTAGCGGAAGTGTTTCCATGTCATCTAAAGAGAAAATAGTTTTGTTAGAAGGCCTCTTTGGTCCTAATGGGATTGTTCTCACTTTCTGATAATTTCTCCAGATTTCTTAGATACATCTGTCCCAGATTCTGTGGAATAGTACCAGATTCTGTGGAATAGTAAAGCCCCTGACCTGGGTTATTTCAACTCTGTTTCTACCATACATGTCATGACTTGCTAAGAAAAATAAAGTTCTTTGGTCACCCTGTATGGGAGTTTATAGGGTGAAATTGTGCTCTGTCAAGATCTGCTACTTAACAAGCAGTATGATGAGCAGGAAAGATGCCTCTAGCTGCTCATGTGCTGCCTGGTCTTCTTCCTCCTGGAGTTTTAACCCTGGGAAATGCCCTCATCATCCGGTTTGCATATAAGTTTAAGATGTGTGCATTTCAGTGGTCCTGCCTGGTTCTTTTTACAAGGCTGTGTTGAGCTCCATCTGGTAAGTTCCCTTTCTTTCCCTTTTGTCAGTATCATGATTTTTCCCCCTGCAGGTTAAATTTCCCATCAACTCTTCCTCACTGCTCTCATTCAGTATTTACAATGAAACTCACTCCTTTCCAGTTATCTTGCATTTTATTTATTAGATATGACAGGTTGGGACCTTAGCTGGCTAGCTTTTCCTCCCATAGGCTTGGTGAGCAGCTCCAGTGACGATTATGGGAAAATTTCTTCTGTGCATTGCTCTGACAGCTTCAGTCGCTAAAACTCTTTCTGTCCTGAGGGATGGCAAAGGAAATTTACCCCAAATCTGGTTCCCCAAACATTTTTGGAAGTCTCTCAAGGTAAAGAAAGTTACTGTAGATAAAATGTTGGTATTTATCTGTGCAATCATCTGTGACATCTTCAAGGTTCAGTTGCTCCAAGCTTGGAGAAAACAGGAGTTCCTTGCTTGTCTGTAAGGAAATCCTTGTAGGACTCCCTGAAAATGTTAAGAGGCAAGCAATAGGTCCAATATTTAGTCAGACATTTATTTCATTTACTTAATTCTTAGTTGCCTTGAAGATTGAACCACAGAATGAGGACCGATTCTTCCCCTCACCCTTTTGGAGACACACACACACACACACACACACACACACACACACACACACACACACACACACACACACACACACACACACACCAGAGACAGACAGAGAGAGTATGTTATATACTAGAAAGAGGTTGTTTCAAAACTCTGATATTTACTATCTGTGTGACCTTAAAACTTTCGGATGGTTCTCAGAGAGCTGTTGTGAGGAGTAAATTGAAATGTGCACTTGACAGCCAGTGGTATTTTGTAGGACAACAAGGCTTTCTTGGAAACTGTCTCCTTTCTGTACATATTTTGTGCAAGTACATAGAGATTCACAGAACCTTTTTCATAGATTACTTCATTTGAGCCTAACAACAACCCTGTGAATTAGATCTTACAGGCATTATTCCTATTTCACAAATGAAGAACCTTTGTCTTGGGTTAAGTGATTGACAGATGGTCCCTCACTTAATAAATATCAGAGACGGGTTTAGACAAAGGTGCCTTGCTAACTCTAGTTCCAGCCTCTATCTACAGTGCCATTCTTCCTCCTCAATATTATGAATACCTTAGATTAACTCTCTATAGTGTCTACAATGTTGTAGAACTGGAAGAGGCCTCTGACATTGACATGTTGCATTCTATTGTTTTGCACTCTTTTTTTCCTTCTTTCCTTTATTCTCCCTTTTTATTTTTTCCCCCTCACTTAGGGTTTCCATCTGTGGAACCTATAAGAATTTTTTTTGGCTTTTGCTTAGCTTCACTTGTGGCATTCAGGGTTAAAAAGTTTGTTGATCTCATTGGGAATATACCAAGAGTACTAAGACCTTTAGAGCCTCTAAGTAGCATGAGAATTGAGTCATATGACCAGAGCTTCCTTTCATGCCAGTGAAAGAGAAGCGACTTAATCAGAATTGTGCCACTTCCTCTCTTTGGCTGTATGGGTCTGATGCTTCCTGGAATGCAGAGTGATTCCCATTCTCAGATATGGCTTTAGAATTTCCTCTTTGAATGTAGCTCAACCTTCTCCTATTACTCCATGGTGGTGAAAGTTCAAGGAAACAGGCTTTAGATCCACCCATCCTTAGAAGCTTAGCAGTAGCATGGGCACAATTGACCAATTTAAATAAGAAACCGAAGTCCCGGATCTTTTTTTTTTTTGAAAGCTAATTCCTAATGCTGCTTCAATGTTTTGACCAGGCAAGATCCAGAATGATGCAGGGGCCACTGGGGCCTTATTTGGGTCTGTCTGGGCCTCAGATGAATCCCTTCTCTCCCAAATTACTTTTAGGCAACTCATAAATATTTCTGGAGCCCCATTAGTAGAAAAAAGAGCTCCATTTCTTTCTTGATTTGTCTATTCATGTCTTCTCAGGAAAATCCGGACTTTGTGGCGCTCCTAGTGAGTAAAGTACACTAGACCTTGATCAGTCATCCCCCTCCTTTGTCCAGGAATTCAGGACTTGCCTCATGATGATCTTTCTCTCCTGAAACGAGGTCATATTTGTAAAGCACTTAACATGGTGCCTGGAATTTAGTAAGCACTTAATAAATGTTAATTCCTTTCCCTTCTTTTTCTCCCCAACTCCTGCCTTTATATCAGAGGACTTTGATACTCCTATAAAATCCTTCAGCCTCCCACTCCCTCAGCCTCTTTAAATCTCACGATCTACTCTTGTACAGCTTAGGCGAAGCCGCACTTGGGGATGGTCATTCATTAGACCTTAACATTATTCATGACCTTTCTACTTCCTTAATTAGAAATTGAAATAACTATCTTTCCTATTATTCCAACTCTCTGTATGCCTCAATCCTCTCATACCTATTTTTTGTCTTCATTGAGACTTCCAGTACCTAAGTACTTTAGCAAGGCTAAATGGTCTGACTTCACTTTCCTTTCTTTCCAGTTTTAGCCATTTTAAGTCTACACTGTCCTCTGCTCTTGAATCTCTCACTCTCCTGTCCTGTCATTGCTCATTTATTGTCAGACCTCAGCCAGGGTTTACTGCCACCATCTGTGTCCTCTGATCCTACTTATAGGCCTCTGAACAGAGCTGGAAGAAATCACACAACCAAGCTGACTGGGTACATTATTAGTTCTTGTTATCCAATTTCAACTGAGCCTGCACTGAAGCAGATCAGTCCTGCTACTCCTCCCTAATTGATTCCTTATCTCATTCCCTACAGAGACTTATCCAGAAGTTTTCTTCCTTTTTCAATCTTCCCCTACCTTTCTTTCTCCCCTCTCAGATGAGGAGTCTCATATTTGAGAGAAAATTGAGCCAATCAGTTGGCAAGCATTTATCCAGTACTTATTTGTGGCAGATACTGTGCTTAGTGCTGGGGAGAAATGCAAAAACATAACTCTTGACTTCAAGGAGCTTTCATTTAAATGGGGATGGGGGAGATAATATGTAAATAACTGGGAACATATAAACTCTATAAAGAATGAATTAGCAAGGTAATACAAAAAGGGAGGGATTAGCCATCTGGGGGAACTGAGAAAGGCCTCCTGTTCAAGGTAGGCTTTGAGGTGAGTTTTGAAGGAAGTCAAGGCAAACAAGAGAGGTCAAGGTGAGGAGGGGAAAGAGCATTCCAGGATTGGGGGACAGCCGGCACAAAGGCATGGAGACAGCAGATGGGATGTCATAGCTGAGGAACGGTAGAGCAATATTGCTGGCACACGGAGGGAAATAACATGTGAAAAGACAAGAAAGGAAAGAAGGATTAGTTTATGAAAAGCTTTAAATGACAAATAGAAGACTTTTTACTTGATTTTGGAGGAAACAGCGAGTTTGGAACTCATTGAGCAGGGGACTGACATGATCAGACTTTTGGGAAAATCACTTGACAGCTGAGTGTAGGATAGATTGGAGTGGGAAAGAGACATGTAATCTTGATTCCTCTCCTCTACCACCTTCACCAAAGATTACAGCTACAGTTACAACCTCCTCTCTCTACCTCTGTCTTTTGTTGTTCTCTGTTGCTCTCTGTCTCTTCCATCTTTTGAAAACTTTCACTAAACTCTACCATCCCCTCTAAGCTATCATCCTTATCTTTCTTCCCTTTCTCAGCCAAACTCCTAGAAAACAAAATCGCGTATACTCCTCCACATCTTCTTCTCTCCTCAGCCCTTTGCAGCCTGACTTCCAAACCTCATCACTCAACTAAGTTTCACTGCCTTCTCCAAAGTTACCAGTGACCTTTGAATTGCTAAGTCTGATTGTCTTTTTCAACCTCTTCCTTCTTGATCCATGCCCTTCATTGGACACTGTTGACCACCTTTCCTTCTTGAGTCCTTGCTCCTTTCTGAGTTTCTGTGACACTAATCTCTTCTGGTTCTCATTTTGCCTATATATTCTTCTGTCTCCTTTCCTGACTCATCATTTATATCACATATCCTAACTGTGGATGTTCCAGAAGACTGTTTTAGGCCCTTTTCTCTCTTTATTCACTCTGTTGCTGAACTCATCAGTTCTCAATGGATTTAATTGCCATCTCTGTATTGATGACTTCCAGATCAATGTATCAAGCCTTAGTCTCTCCCCTGAGCTTCAGTCCCACATCACTGATTGCCTGTTGGTCAGTTCAAAGCAGATGTCCTGGAGCCATATTAGACTACCATGTCCACAACTGAACCCATCTCTCTTCCCATAGCTTCCCCTCTTCCAAAATTCCCTATTACCATTGTAGGGACCACTCTCCTTTAAGTATCCCAGGTTCATAACCTCAGCCTTTTTTTCAGCTTCTTACCCTCTTTCACCTCCCTTATATTTAGTTAGCTGCCAAATTTTGCTATTTCTACCTACATGATGTATCTTTCATCTGACCTACTTTTCTACCCCTGCACAATTTCCACTTTAGTTTAGGCCCTCATTACCTCTTACCTAAATTATTGCAACAGCCTCCTACTTGGTCTCCATGCCTCATCTCTCCTCACTCCATTCCATTTTACAGAGTCCTGCCAAAGTAATTTTCCTTAAACACTTGACTTCCCTGGTCAGTTAATTCCAGTGGCTCCCTATTACTCACGGGTTAAAATATAAACATTGTTTAGGTTTATTTGTTTGTTTAATGCAGCCCTTTAGAGGGCAGAAAAAGATTTCAGTAGGTTATGGGACTGTTACTGGAGTAAGAAAGTTACAAGTGGAAAAGCAGAATAACCAAGCAGAGTGTTGAAGTTTAGGGGTTCTGGGACCCCGAAATAGCGACATGCGAGTCCTGCCTGAATGAATTCGACCCAAGCCTTCTTTCAGCCAAAGAAAAACAAAGTTTATTAAAGATTCATCATATTGGGTAGACTCTTAAAGAATCTGAGCATTTGTATCCCTAATGCCAGCCTGCCAGATTGAATCTGAGCTTTTGTAATGCTAATATAAGCAGGCTCGGTAGAATCTGAGCCCCTGTGATACTTGTATTGACAAGCAGCCAGAATGAATCATGAATCTGAGCACTTTCATGGAAACAAGATGGATCTTATATACAGACTGAGGGAGGGATCTAAGGGTGGCCAAGTAGTCTGGGGTGTCTGGAGGAGGGTGGTGATCTAGGAAGGGTCTTGATGGGGAGTAGCCAGTACCCTGGAGAATGGGATTAAGGGTGGGAAGTAGCAAAACAGCCATTTAGGCATAGCAATGATGAAAGGTCTCAAGTTAATGCCAGATCAAGTGGAGAAATCCAAGGAGATTTCAAGGGGGTTCCCAGAGCCTGTACTCCATCAAAAGGGAGAGTATTGATTTTGAGGTGGAGCCAAGTAGGAAACTACTACTGAAGAATTTGCTTCTTTTGTCTGGTAAGACACTAATGGGAAAGTGACATGGGTCCTCAGAGGCAGCTCTTGAAATAACTTTTAAAGTTCCTTTTAGTTTGCCCCCCTCCACTCTTTCTCATCTAGTTGGACATTACTCTCCCTTCTCCTTCTCCCCCCACTCCATCCCATAAAGGGAGAAGCAAAGGAGAAAGCAGGGGCTTTTGAATTGTGAGTAAGCATTCAGCCCTCTTGCTTAATTAAAAATATCTTAAAATGCTCTTAGCCCTCAAAGTAGGAGCAAGGAACAAAATGTAGAAGAACAAGGTGCTTCAGAAATACTGTCCTGTTATACAACCTTAGAGAAAAACAATTTAGACAGGAGATCAGATTTTAAAATTAGGTTCTCATTTCAACCTTTGCCTTTAGCTGCCCTCTTTGGAGAAATAAGCTAATTCTGGGCCCCCCCCCTTTAATTCTGACTAATATCTCATATTAAACTAGAAAAATGTAGAAAAGGCAACATTTGGGAGCCTTAATTTCAGATATTTGTCTATCATCAAGTATAATTCAGCCATTTTCTTTTGCCGTGGGGTTAAAAGACTTCAGGAGTCCACTCCCTGTGTCAGATTTTCCTTGTTCAAAATGGGACAGTTGTTCCATTGGGTATGTTAAGCTTTTACCCTGATGATCTGGTAATGAAAGTACTTGACAGTACATTTATGCTGTCATTGCTATCAGAATAACTGGGAATCCGGGACATAAGGGTCCCTCTTGGCTTCCATAGCTCACTTGGATTGGTGCCACTCAGTCCCTATGAGTGATGCTGTGTGTTCTATGAATTTGAACATGGAAGGTGCCCCAAAATGTTTGTCAAATGAATAATTATATAATTTTTTCCACTTCATTTTAGCCCAGAGGAGCCTTTCTGTTGCCAGCTGCTATAATTTACTTTATAGTTATGTGGTATGTCCTTACTCACTCCCAGGAGAATGTAAGCTCTTTGATGGAAGTAACTTTTGCATTTTTGTTTGTCTTTTGGTCCCAACTCTTGGCACATAGGAGCTTAATAAATTCCTTAACCCTCCCAACCTATGGAAGTTGCTGCTACGTATCAGACACATTTCACACCATTCCAAAGCATGAGGAAAGTAGACATAGACCCTCCTGAAAAAAAAAAGTATAAGAATGAGAGATGAGAATTCTGAGGTGCTAATTTATAGAATCGTAGAGCAGGAAAATCATCAAGTCCTTAAGTCATTTGGTCCAGCCTTCTCACTTTACAAATGTGAAACTGTAGCTCAGAGATATGAAGGGACTTACTGATGGCCACATACCTCTTTAGGTTGAAGAGCCAGGGCTAGAGACCAGGTCTCCTGATTCCCAATCAAGTGCTATTTCCACCACAAAAACACGGCCACTCTTGAATTGGGGGTTTATAGCTTTAAACAATTTTTTTTGTTATGAGCTTAACAATTGTCAGCAAACATACAAAGAAGAACAAAAAAAGAAGATTGTATGCAAAACCATGAATTTCTGGCTATCTGCAGTTTTAAAGTATATATTAAATTTAACATGTTCTGTTTGGGTGGGTCCCCTTCTGCATGTCTTTTTGCTTCTATGGATTTTTAAATGTTTTATTCATGTTCTTTTATGTATTTTACGTCATAATTGCAACCCACTGAAAATGCCTACCCTCATCCTCAAATAGAAGGCCTCCCTTTTAACAAGTATAGTCAAGGAAAATAATTCAGCACATTGGCCGTGTCTGAAAATGAGTTTTGTTCTGCATCTGTAGTCCGTCAACTCTGACAAGAAGTAGGTCATATGCTCCATCAATAGTCTTCTGAAGTCATGATTAGACACTCCATTGATCAGAGTTGAGTGGTCTTTCAGAGTTTTTTCCATTATGTTGCTGTGGTCATGGTGTAAATTGTTCTCCTGGTTTTGCTCATTTCACTCTACATTAATTCATACAAGTCTTCTCAGGTTTCTCAGAAGTCATCATTTCTCACTATACATTCCCTTCGTATATCTCAGTCTATTGAGCTATTCCCCATTTAGTGAGCACTACCTTTGTTTTTCATTCTTTACTGCAGCGAAAAAGTGCTGCTATTGCGTGTGCATCTAGTCCCTTCCCTCTGTCTCTGGCCTCTGTTGGAGTCTACACCAATGAATAATGGTAATGGCAGGGGAAGAGATGTGCACAGCTTACTTACTTTTTGTATAATCTTGAATGGCTTTCCTGAATATTTAGACCAACTTACTACTCTGCCCATATGGAATTAGCGTGCCTTTTCTCTCACGGGCCTTTTGGCAATTACGATTTTAATCTTTTGTCGTCTTTGCCAACATATAATTGATGTTCAGTGGAATTTGGGAGTTGTTCTCATTTTTATTTTTATTATTAGTAATTTGGAGCATCTCTTCATAAAGTCGATAGTTTACATTTCTTCATTTGAAATCTGCCTTTTTTGAATTTGTGTATTTACCAACGGGTAAAGTGGTTCTTGTTCTTACGTATTTGTATCAATACTTTATGTATTTTGGATATCAGATGTGTATCAGAGAAATTTTGCTATAAATATTTTCCATTAGCTATTTCTTTTTTTAAAATTCAAGTTGCGTTGGTTTTGCTTGTGCAAAAGCCTTTCAATTTTATCTAACTAAAATTGCCCATTTTATTTTCTCGGATAACCTCATTCTCATTTGGTTAAGAATTCTCCCTTTAGCCTAGTTATGAAAAGTATCTCCTTCCATTCCCTTTTATTATTTTTTAAAATGCCCTTTTACTTTTAAACCATGTATCTATTTGTAGCTTGGATATAGTGTATGGTGTACCATGTTATTCTAAACCTAGTTTCTGCCAGACTGATTTCCAGTTTCCCCAGGTTGGAATTTATTTGAGTTTTTTTGATGTATCACTTAATTGTTTTTAATTTGCTTGTTCAATTCATTGATCTGTTCTTTTTCTCTTTTGTTGATAAATGTGTGTGGAACTATACACTTTCCCCAAGAACTACTTTGACTGCTTCCCAAAGTTTTTGAAAAGTTGTTTCATTGTTGTAATTTTCTCTGATAAAATCATTTATTATTTCTGTAATTTCTTCATTTTAGTCTCCATTTAAATCATAATCCTTTTTTCAAATTTTTCTTATTGATTATAATTTTTATTGTATAATGTTCAATAAAGTATATTTAGTATTTCTACAGTTTTGCATTTGTTTTTTGGGTTTTTTTATGTCTTAGCACATGGTCAGTTTTTTTAAGTGCCATGTGATACTAAGAAATATTTTTATTTCTTACCCATTCATTAATTGCCCAAGGGCTATCAAATCTAATTTTTCCAAACTTCTATTAAGGTCCTTAAGTATTTTCTTGTTTGTTTGCTAGATTTTTGTAGGTGCGAAAGGGGCACATTGAAATATCTAATTGGCATTGGTTTTCTGTCTGTATCTTCTTGTGGTTCAATTGGCTTTTCCTTTTGCCATCAAGGGATGGCAAACTACCGAGACGGGGCCAAATGCAGCACGCCACCTATTTTTGTATGCCAGCAAGCTGAGGTGGTCGCAAGGTGGTGCAGTGGATAGTGGTCTTGTAGGTAAGAAGGCTCATCTTCCTGAATTCAAATCTGGTGGCCTCAGACACATAGTAGCCGTGTGACCCTGGGCAAGTCACTTAACCCTGTTTGCCTCAGTTCCTCATCAGTAAAATGAGTTGGAGAAGGCAATGGCAAACCACTGCAGTACCTTTGCCAAGAAAACTCCACATGGGGTCCTGGAGAGCTGGACGTGACTGAACAATGACAAAACTAAGAATCGCATTGACATTTAAGTGCTTACATACAATGCACATGAGTGCACATGTATTTATTGTTAATATTATTTCATGATCTGTTTGCTTTTAAGTATAATGTAATATAATAATTCTCAAATTATCTCTTTCAACATATTTATTTTTACTGTTGTCTCGTCTGAGATCACGGTTCCACCCCTGCTTCTTGGAATTCACCTATTCATCTAGATTCTATTCCAATCCCTCATTTTACCTACTTCTATTCAGATATATTTCTCAGCAGTCCATGTTGTTGGATTCTGCTTTCTGTTAGATTCAGCTAATTCTCTTCCATTGAAAGATTTCTATTCATTATATTCACAGTTGTAAGAGAGGTATTTTTCTTCCTTTGTATCTTATTATACTGTTTATCTCTCATTGACCCTTCATCTTTTTCTTTACAAAGGAAAAGGTGATAAGAAAGAAAGAGAAGGGGGTCAACACCAGCAATTTCTTAATTGGAATGTTCTTTCTAGTTTTCTTCTATTCTCTATAGCCCTCTGTGTTTAAAGTTTGGGTCTTTTTTTTTTTAAAACTATTCCCTCTCCATCTCTCCCCTGCTTCTTCAAAATTCTCCTTTCCCCTATATCAGATTACACACCATCTTGGGAGGGGAGAAAGGAAGGAGGCAGAAGAAATTTAAAACTCAAAAGCTTGTGGAACTGAATGTTGAAAACTAAAAATAAATAAATTAATTTTTTTAAAAATCCTTAAATTCTAAAGGGACAATGGTGTCTTCTCCCTTTATTAGGATGTAAGCACATAACCATCATTTAACCCTTTCCAGTTGCTCAGATGTGTTTCTTGTCATAGTTTACTCTTGTCTCTCTGTGTTTAAAAGATTCTAGTCATCTGTTTTTTTTTCCCCCCCGGATAGGAATACTTTCAAATTCATCTATTGAAAGTCTGTTTTCTCCATTACAATTACTTTCAGTTTTTTAGGATGGCATTCTCAGTTGCACACCTTTTCATTTTGCCTTCTGGTATAGAATGTAGGCTCTCCGAAGGCAGGAACTTTTTCATTTTTGCCTTTGTATCTACTCCCAGAGTGTAACACAGGGCCTGGTATATAATATATGCTTAATAGATACTGAATGATTGATCTCCATTTAAGGAATGGTCTTAATGGTCCCCATCAATTCACTGACAGTGGAGTGAGTGATATCTAACACCAAAGTACAATCCCTTACTTTTTCTCCCATGTGCTGCTAATAAACAGACCATATGTCTTGCAGGGATCATTGCTATAGCCTCTTTCTCAGTTTACTTCCTTTTCATCTCTCTTTATTACATGGTTGTGTTTAGGGCTGGCACTTGTTTACCTGCATTGCCGAGTATGTTAATCTCTGGAGGGCCCTCTGTTTTATTTTTCTTTGAAGGATGCTACTTATAATAGCTTAGTGCCAGCAGACCACTTTTCCTTAATCAGGAAGCATGTAGGTACTTGCTGAACATGTGGTGTAACTACCTTTCTTCCACCTATACTTGGTCCCTAGGTACCTGACTGAGAACAGTGGCAGAAACTCTGCCCTTTGCTATGCTATGATATTAGGAAAAACAAGAAGGTTCAGAAAAAGGTGGGAGTTAACTTCCCTCATATTGTGTTTGAATCCTAGGCCAGATTCTGGCAACTGAATCATTTGACTAAGGCGTGTCCTGAATAGCCTCCCCTAGCTTTTGGCTTGGTTGTCCTTGGCAGCTTTCCACACCTTGTTACCTAGACAGAAGAAACAGGCAAACATTCTAATTCCTACCTTTTGGGAACTTGCCCTGTAGGATTCAGGTTTCCCCTTCTCATTCCATAGAGATGTTTTTTGAGCATTTTCCCAAGTCATTTGGCTCTCAGAAGTCCAAACCAAACCTCTGTCCCAATCTGTATGGGTGGTTTCTCTGTGTTTTTGTGGCCTGAATAGCAAACTTAACAGGTACCTTTGGCCGTTCAACCACAGAGAGTTCCTTGAAGAATTGCTTTGGGGCAATTCGTTTCAAGGTAGGATTTGAAATGGAGAAATGTTTGTTGAAGTTTGTGGCTTTCGAAATCAGTTCCATAATTTGCTGGTGGCTGTATTTTTGGCCAGGTCTATTCTTTTATGTGATTGGACTTTGAGATGCATTTTATTTGTGTAGTTTAAGAGATTCGTCCCAGGTACCCTGATGTATGGTGCAGTCCTCATTCCTAGTAGAGTTCTGGTCTTACTAGCTGCTGTTGAACCCAAAGCAGAAGCAGTTCAACTAAACTTAAAAAAAAAAATACTCTTCTGAAAAATGGCAACAGGAAAGCTATGGTAAGAATACTACAGAAGGGGCCATGAATCTCCATGGTTGTTATTATTTTAGGACTTCTAACACAATAGCAAAATTCCTTGGTGACCAGTAACCATGTGGACAGGGCTCATCGTATTGACTGGAAAAGGCATTTGGTTGCCATGCCTGTTGGAAGTCTGTCTCGATCCCTTCCCCTCATAGTTGTACAGGCTGCTCTCTCCAAAGTTGTCACCGAGCTCTGAATCGCCAGTGACCTTTTCTCAACCCTCACTCTCCTCGACCTCTCTGTAGCCTTTAACATTGTCGATGGTGCTCTCCTTGATATTCTTTTCTCTCTAGGTTTCACAAAGGACCAGACGCCCTCCTGGTTCTCCTCCTATTATCTAATTGTTCCTTCATCCAGATCGTGTCCTCTAACCATAGGTATGCCTCAGATCTCTTCTCTTCCCCCCCTATTTTGCTTCACTTGGTGATCTCATCGGCTCTAATGGATTTAATAACCTCTCTATGCTGACGTCTCTCAAATCCACCTGTTTGGCCAACCTCTAATCTCACACCTTCACTTGTCTTTCAGACATTTTGAACTGGATGCCCAGTAGACATCTTAAACTCAACATGTCCATAATGGAACTCATTACCTTTCTCCTAAACTCTCCCCACCTCCAACCTTCCTTATTATTGTAGAGGGCAGCACCATCCTTCCAGTCCCTCAAGCTCACAACTTAGGAGTTATCCTCAGCCCCTCACTATATTCTCCCCCTTCCCATCTCCAGTCTGTTACCAAGGCCTGTCTGTTTCTCTTGGTGTTCCTTCTTTTCTCTGACACCACCACCAGTCTAGGACAAGCCTTCACCACCTCACTCTTAGACTATTGCAATAGTCTGCCGGTGGTTCTGCCTGCTTCGGATCTCTTTCTGCTCCAATCCATCCTCCATCCAACTAACAAAGTTATTTTTCTAAAGCACAGATCTAACCATATCACATACACCTCCTACTTAATATATTCCATGGGTTCCCTATTGCTCCAGGATCAAATACAAAATGCTCTGCTTGGCATTCAAAGCCTTTCATAACCTAGTCCCTCCCTACCTTTCTGATCTCCTTCCTTACTCCTCACCGTGTACTCTTCAGTTTAGTGACACTGACTTCTTTGTTGTTCTACATACAAGACACTCCGTCTCTGCTCTGAGCATTTTCTCTGCCCTTCCCATATCCCTGGAACACTTTCCTTCCTCATCTTCATTTCCTGGCTTACTTAGCTTCCTTAAGCCCCAGCTAAACGCTCATCTTCTACAGGAAGCCTTTCCCAACTCTGTTTAATTCTAATGCCTTCCTTCTGTTAATTATTTCCCATTTATCCTACATATAGCTTATTTGTCCATATTTATTTGCTTATTGTCTCCCCTGTTCAATTGTGAGCTCCTTGAGAACAGATATTGATTTTTACCTTTCCCCAGTACTTAGCACAGTGCCGGGCACGTAGTAGGTGCTTAATAAATGTTAACTGAGTGACTGACTGCTCCCCACCACCCTCTCTTCTCAGTCCTTACTGATGAGCTGCATAGGGCCTTCTTCAGTGCACAGGAGAAATGTGTACTAAATATCGATAGCAAAGTACCAAAAATGAAGAACCTTCCTCTGTACCATTTTCTTCAATCTTCTTCTATATACAAATCAACTCCCTAAGAATAGGAGCACCCTTTATTTGTGTTTTTTGTGCCTCCACATTTGCTTTGTATGCATTAATTATTTATAATCTACTGACTAATAAATAGTTGGGATTTTTTTTTTCCTCTTGGCGGGCATCCTGATTAATCTGACTTCTTCATGGATTGGAAGCAAAATGGAACATCAACACCAGTGGGTACCTTTGATTCCTGGCCTGTCAGGATAACTGTATGGAAAGTTTCCATGACCAAAGTGACAGACTATCTCTAGATGTAGAGGGAACAATAACCACCTCTGTCTTATCGGCTCTACCAACCCAGACGCACTATAGTGATGGATTAATTCCTTGTCTGAAGAGATTCATGGAGCTCTTAATTGGATTTGCTGGATTCTAAGAAACCATGTTGGCAATATCAGGAAAGACAGCTCAGCATGTTCCCATGTTTCTAAAGAGTCAAAGGCCTACTTTTGTGGCTTGGGTTTTTAAAAGAATGTCTTGACCCATGAGTAATTAGGGTTTTTGCTGCTTATGACTGCTTGTCTTTTGTTTCTGGCTTTCTCGGAGGAATGGATGACCTGGGCCTTGATTTCCCTGTTTGTGAAGTTGGATTGTTCAATACTCGTATGATTAGGGTAGAATTAGAAGTATGATTTTAAGTCCTTCACATTCCAGTTATTTAAGCATTCTGTGACCTTGGTTCTCTTGAATTTGAGTTCACATTCAATTCTGGTAGCTGAGGAGGCTTTGCTGGAGTTCTGGGATGTGTAAAGTGGTACTGCAATGTTACCTGGATTAAATTTAGTGTACATGAATTCCTAAGGTCTTTTTCATATTTTATATTTCAGGAAATTAAAATCAGCCTAAAATATACTGTTAAATGGATAAGCTTCATAACAGGACCTTTCTAATCTTTCCTAGGGGATTACCTTTAGTATCTATAAGTTTCAGAAATCAAAGGGTAAAAGTCTCTTTGTGCTATTGTCTTAAAATCAATTGCCTTCCTCCTCCTCTCCCCTCCCTTCCACTCTCTTCCCCTCCTCTCCCTTTTCTCTTTCCACTTCCCCTTCCTTTTCTTCTACAACAGTGGTTCTCAACCTTCCTAATGCCGGGACCCTTTAATACTCATATGTGGGCATATCTGCATGTGGGCGGACCGCCTGGAGATGGATAGAGGAGCAGTGTCTTCGTTCCTAAGACCATTGGAAATATGTGTTTTCCAATGGTCTTAGGCAAGCCCTGTGAAAGAATTGTTCAACCCCCAAAGGGGTTGCAACCCACAGGTTGAGTACTGCTGTTCTAGAAGGTTGGGTAGACCCAATAGCAGCAACTGTGTAAGCCAGGAAGTCTGAATTGCAGACTCCCTCCTTTTCTTGTCATCCCCCCACCCATTTAGCTGACTGCATCTTGACACTGTTGAGGTCCAAAAGGCAATAATTACCACTTTTTAGTTGCTGTCACCAGCCAGCTCTGTTTATAGCATTTGATTCTGGAAACAATGAAGGAGAATAGCTTCCTTTATTTCTTTCAGCAGTCAAGAGCTAGAAAGAACAAGGAGCTGAGATGATGTCTCAAGTTTTTGCTACTGCTGCTGTTGTCCCCTGTTCTTGATGGTGCTTCTTGGGGAGAAAGAATGTGATTCCCATGAAGACATTGCATGGGGAAGCTGTCTTGCAGTGACAGTTAAGCAATCAATCAATGAATAAACATTTATTCAATTGCTACTCTTTGCGAGTCCCTGTGCTATACGTTAGTATTAGAAAAAGGATCAAAAGACAATTCCTGCCCAGTGGGAGGAGATTATTCCCCTGCTCCCTCTGAGAAGCACGTTTAAAATCTCAGGGTCCTCTTACCCTTAAATTTGACCAAAGCGTACAGAATTAGATGTTATTCTTATCTATGATTAAAAAAATCAGGGTCTAAGATTAGGAATGGATTTAGAGAAATCATAAATAACTGACTACAGAAACTTAGCTCCTAACCACCTTCATATTAATTCTTTCTACACCTGTTTCTATATAGCCTTAATGATTGAGTGCCCTAAAAATGTTAAAATTTAGGATGGATCACTTATAAATAGATAGGTAGCATAACATATAGAGTGCTAGACTTGGAGTCAGGAAAATCTGAGTTTGAATCTTGATTCAGTTACTTGCTGTGTTACCCTGGACAAGTCATTTAAGTCTTTCAGCCTCAGTTTTCATCTGTACAATGGAGATATAATAGCACTTTGCCTCAGAGAGTTTTTTTGAAGATCAGAAGAGATGACATATAAAATACACTTTGTAAACCTTAACATTGTCTCCTATAGAAATGTAGAAACCAAGATAAAAGGGTGGTCCTTGCTCAAGGAGCTTACATTTTAATAGGAAAAGACAAAACATAAAAAGAAGCTGGAAAATGGTGCAAGGGAGAAGAAAGTAGACTAGTGGCACAGACTAGAGGGTGAGCTCAAAGAAGATAAAGAACATCGCTGCAGCTCCGTAAGCTATAGAGATGCTAAACCAGGCCTACATAACATTGGGCCTGCGGGCTGCTTGTGGTCCACCAAAGCATGTCATAAAGGCCTGTTTTACATCCTCTACATTTTTCATGGCTCTCTGAAATCCTTTGGTGGGCCATATGTTGTGCAGGCCTGTCCTAGACTGAGACCATTCAGCAAGCAGACCTCAGGGCATCATCCTTAAGTGGTCAGTACAGCTGGCATGGAGGTGGAGCAGACCAGAGAGTAAAATGGAAATGAAATGTACGGAGAGATAAAAAAGAATAAATAAGGGTCTAGACCAGTGGTTCTCAACCTTCCTAATGCCGCAACCCTTTAATACTCGTATGTGGGCATATCTGCATGTGGGCAGACCCACCTGGAGACGGATAGAGGAGCGGTGTCTGGGTTCCTCAGACCATTGGAAATGTTTTCCGATGGTCTTAGGTGACCCCTGTGAAAGGGTTGTTCTACCCCCAAAGGGGTCACTACCCACAGGTTGAGAATTGCTGGTCTAGACTATGAGTCAAAGAACAAAAATTCATAGGCTCTTGGAAAGGAAAACTGAAGAAAAAGCTCTTAGGAAGAAAACATAGAAGAAGAAAAATACCAAAAGGTTGACAAAACATTAGTGAGGGGTGGAAGAGGGATATGAATGTGTGTGAGAGAAAACACCTACGGCTGGTAGGTTTACATCAAAGTAATTGAAGCAAAACTAATCACATAGTATTTACTTAAATGAGGAGGGGGATAAAACAAATCTAATTGAAGGACCTAACTCTCATAGCCTGTCATAATTTTAAATGTGAATAACCTAAACAATACAGTAAAATTAGAGAGAGCGGCAGAATGGAAAAGAAAGTCCCACAATCTCTGGGTTATATATATTAAAAAAAACAACCACATCTAAAAAGCAAACACATACACAGAATCAAAGTGAGAGATTAGTACGAAGTTTACTATGCATCAGGTGAATCCCAAAGAGGTGGAGTTGCACTTATGATATCAGACAAAATAAATAAATAAACATTTACTACACTTACATATTCTTCTCGTAAGAACTGGACAAATCAAACAGAAGGATAAAAGGTGGGGGGGGGAATAGAACTGAACAAACTGTTGAACAATCTAGAGCTAAATAATTTATGCCATTTTTGAATGTAAATACTAAATAATATTTATGTTTCTCAGCACCACATAGAACCTTTACAAAAATAGCTCACTTATAGAGAAATTATAAATAAATATAAAAAAGCAGAAATGGTAAAATACAATATCAAATTATGCTTTAAAAAATCCACAAACTTATAAGCATGAAGGGTCTCTTTTTTTGACATGACAGAAAGTAGCTATCTAAAATAAAAATATATTCCATTAGATTGTAAGCTTTTTGAGGGCTAGGATTGTTTTTTGACTCTTTATATATCCCCCAGCACTCAGCATAGTGCCTGGCAGAGAGTAGGTGCCTAATTAATGTTTTTGCTTAATTGAGTGATTGGATAAAGCACAAATAAAGATAGGCAAAAAAAGAGAGAGAGAGAGAGACAAAAGCTTTCCCTGTCAGGTGATATCATGATTTACTTAAAGGATTCAGCAAAGAGACAGTTAACAGGATACAAAACAAACCCACAAAAAATCAAAAGCATTTCTGTATAGCAGTAACAAAATCCAGGAAACAATAATAGAAAGAGAAGTCCCATTCAGAATAACTATGTAATTCATAAAATATCTGAGAATCATTTACATGTGGATACTTGTATAGACACAATTACAGAATGTTTCTTAAAGAAATAAAGAGCAATTAGATAACTGACAGAATATTGAATGCTCACATGTGTACAACATAAGAAAAGTCACAATACTTACAAAATTGTTCAGTTATAGAGGACTCTTTGTGACCCTGTGGATCATACATAGCATGCCAGTACTGTCCATGGGGTTTTCTTGGCAAAGATTTGAAGTAGTTTGCCATTTCCTTTTCCAGTGGTTAAGTGCCTTGCCCAGGGTTACATAGCTAGTAAGTGTCTGAGGTTGAATCTGAACTCAGGCCTTTGTGATTCCAGGACCAGCATGCTTCCCAGTGAGCCACCTAGTACTGGTACTCTGCTAATCAGACTTCCAGGGGAATACTTTACGGAGCTAGACAAAATAATAACAAAATTCATATGGGGAGGGGGTATCAAAAGACCTCAATTAGCAAGATAAACAGTGGGGGGTGAGATAGAGATAATGAGGAAATAATACTGCCAGGCTTCAAACTTTTGTCAATATAAGGCAATAATTGCAACTTATTTGATACAGATTAAGAAACAGAGTAGTATAGGCACTGGGACAAACTAGATAATGAAGAATCAGAAATAACTGAATTTAATAACTTAGTGTTCGATAAACTCCCCAAAATAAACTACCTACATAAGAGCGCCCTGTCTAATAAGAGTTTCTGGGAAAACTGGAAAGCAGTCTGGCAAAAGTCACAATTTAGACCATTTCCCACAATAAATTCAAATGGATAAATGACCAGAATATTAGAGATCATAAAATCAAAAAATCAGAAGAAAATCAAGTTATCTGTCTTTCTCAGCCATGGGTAGGGCATGAATTAATTCTTTACCAGACAAGGAATAGAGGCAATTACAAGAAATTAAATAGAGAACCTTGATCATATGAAATTGAAGAGCTTTTACGTGAATAAAATTAATACAAGGGAAGCAATCACTTGGAGGAAGAAGAAAAAAATCTTTGTTTCAAATAGACAGCTAACAGAAATATATAAGATTAAAAATTATCTCCCAATACATAAGTGGTCAAAGGATATGAACAAACAGTTCTCAGTATTAGAATTTCAAACTATTAACCGCATGAAAGGATGTGCTAAATAACTATAATAAGAAAAATATAAATCAAAACATCTCTGGAGTCTCACCTTACAGCAGGCAAATAGTGGAGGATGGCAAAGATGGGAATAGTCATTGTTGAAAAGATTATGGAAAGACAAGCAGAAAACTCATTGTTGGTGAAAGTATCAGTTGGCCCCATCATTCTGGAAAGTAATTTGGAGTTATGCATAGAGAGTGACTACAATGCCTACACCCCTTGATCTGGAGTTTCCATTTCTAGCCATTTACCTCAAAAAGGTCAGTGACAAAAAGAAAGGCCCCATACATACAAAATCGTAGTGACATTTTTTAGTTTTCCCTTCTTGGTAGCCTTTGACCGCCTGTCTAACTTGTTTAAATTTGCAAGATGGCTGGCAAAATTAATATTCAAGCTGTAATAGCCAATTTTTTTTTTTTTGCTTTTTGGAGGGGGGAAGGCTGGACAATTGGGGTTAAGTGACTTGTCCAAGGTCACATGGACCTTTAATGTTAAGTGTCTGAGGCTGAATTTGAACTCAGGTCCTCCCGACTCCAGGGCGGGTGCTCTGTTCCCTGTGCCACCTAGCCACCCGCCATTTATTTTTAAAAAGCCCTTCTAAGGGTTTAGTATCTAGTCTGATCTTCTCATTTCATAGAGTGGTCCACACTGAAACTGAGATCCAGGTTTTCCAGGGTCACACTGGTAAAATAGCAGGGGCAGGATTCAAATCTATATCACTTTAATTGCAAATTCAGCATTGTTTTTATCGTGTGAAGGAAGTTCTGCAGATGAAAAAAACCAAGGCCCAAACCATTCTGGAAAACAACTTGAAATTAAAGAAAAACCACTACCTGCCCTTTGACCTAAAGATCCAACTCCTGGGAATTAGGGGTCAAAGCCACAAAGAAGAGGTCCTTTCTTTACCAAATTATAGCAGCCATTGGTGGTAGCAAAAAAAACTAGAAACAAAGGGAGGGGTACCCTTTGATATAGGAATGGCTGGACAAATTGTGGTTTATGACTACAATGGAACATTCTTGAACCATAAAATTTTATGACCCTTAAGGGAAACCTTCAGAAAAACATGGAACAATTGTCATTAAATGCAGAATGAAGGAAACAGGATCAGGACAACAATATTCATTGGATTTACAATAATGTAAGTGATGTCAAAGTCATTAATTATGATAATCTCAAGCCCCCCAAGAAGAGAGAACGAAACATACCAGATGTTTCCTAGAAGCAAGTCTGTCATATGTCATAGTCAGATATTATTGCTGAACCTCTTAGTTTTGCTCAACTGTTTGTTGATGTCATTTTTGTTGCTGCGAAAAAGGTTCCGGTGGTGGGTGATGGTGGTGGTTATAGTGGTGGTGTTGGTCATGGTGGTGGTGATGTCACTGTCAATGGTGAGAATTGTGTATCAGGAAATGATTGGGGTATTCAAAATAAAAGGTGCTGGTAAATGTCAAAGTATAGAAAATGAAGTCCAAGGCCAGGACATTATTTACCCAAGTCTGCCCAACAAGTTAATTTGCAGAGGCAAGATTATAAAATCTGTGGCTCCTGGCCTCATGGCCGGCAGACAGCAAGCCTCCAAATTCCCTTTCTGTTAGGAAATTTTCACTTTCTGCTTATTTCCCAATCCTTGCTTTGGGTTGTATTGTGTTTGGGGGTGGTGTGTGTGTGTGTGTGTGTGTGTGTGTGTGTGTGTGTGTGTGTGTTTCCATGAGTGGTTTGTCACTATTCCACAGAGAATTAACCACTGTCCCTCTAATCGCTGGATTCTTCTGGGCTCTGTTGTAACAAAGGCACATTTTCTGACTAGAGCAGATTTTGGGAAACAGTTGCCCAGGGATGAGGGGGCCAGTGACAGCCAGCCTAGGTAAGAATTAGAGTTCTCCGTATTGCTTCCTCTAATCTTCATTTTCCATTGAGGCCATGGAGTTTTGTTTTCAGATTTGATGAGGGAGGGGAAAGGGCATCCTTAGCTTTTCAAGATCAGAGAGAACCATCTAATCTCTGGCATGCAGTTGTTCAAAAGATTTTCTCTTCCCGAACTATCATCACTCCAGGCTTCTCTGGAATTCAACTCCTTCCAAATTATACATCATGAGAAGTTGCTTCCAGGCAGTCAGCATGGTTACTGATCGCCTGTCTGTCGTGTTGCTGAAACTAGAATAAAGGAGCCAACCCAGAGCAGTTTCTGGTGTAAGGTGGGAGAGAGGGTCAGCTCTCATGAAGGACCTAAGACAAGGGAATACCTCCAGTCTTTTATGAGGTGATAGGATATGGAATAATAACTGCAGCCTCATAACTGTAGGGAAAACTATTCTAAAAAGGATTTTGAAATAGACAGGAGTGGGGAGAATTCCAGGCAGGGGGGTGGCTTATATAAATAAGGAACTAGGAACCAGAGTGAGTTGAGAGAGTGAAGGGAACGAGCAGGTTTGAACCTCCCCAGCCTACAATTTCCTGTTTACTGGGAGCTCAAGGATAGTAGGGTAAGAAAAGGTCAGGTGAATTTTTCCTTTTCTTTTTTGGGAAAAATGTGGCCCTTTTTTGGGAGGCAGTTGGGGTTAAGTGACTTGCCCAGGGTCACATATCTAGTAAGTGTCTGAGACCACATTTGAATTCAGGTCCTCCTTGATTCCAGGGCTAGTGCTCTATCCACTGTGCCACCTAACCGTCCCAAGAATTTGGGAAAGGGGAAAAAGAACAGTTTATCTAAATAACATTGAAGATACCTCACATTCATCAATTAATAAAATGCAACATTCATCTCAATCCTGAACCACCTTCCCCACCTCAAACTCCGCTCATCTCCTCTCTATAGCTGGAAGGCAGCATGTTACTATAAAAAGAGTACTGGATTTAGGGTCAGAGGACCTGGGTTTGAATTCTGGTCCTGCTTACTTACTACCTCGGCTGTCATCTTTAAATATGAGACAGAAAGCCTAGATGGCCTTAGTTTACCTTTTAGCCCTAAATCTATGAACTTGTGATACTTGTTTTTTAATTGTTTTTCAGTTATGTCTGATGCTTTGTGACCCCCTTTGGGGTTGTCTTGGCAAAGATACCAGAGTGATTTGCCATTTCCTTCTCCAGTTCATTTTATAGATGAGAAAACTGAGGCAAACAGGGTTAAGTGACTTGCCTAAAGTCACACACAAATCCATCTGAGGCCGGATTTGAACTGGGGGAAGAGTCCTCCTGACAACAGGCCCAGCACTCTGTTCATTCTGGTGCCACCTAGCTGCCTGTGACACAAGGCATGTTAATTCTAAATATGGCAACTACGTCTTCTCAATTAAACCCACAGGCTTGTCTTCAACTGCCATTCCCTGGCATATATACTGTCAGCACCTCTGGTGTTAGGAAGCTTAAATCTGGAAAACCTGGCTTCCTTCTATACAGGAGCTGAAGATAGCTGGTATTCAAATAATTTGTCAGCAGAAGGTGTTTTCCCCACCCCTGTTGTGATGGCTTTAGCATTACTTTCTGAGTTTTTAAAAATCTTAATATCGTACAATTTCATTTAAAAGTAATGAAACTAGAGCCTCTCAGGATAAACTTTCCCTAGTATGATGGCTAGGACTGTAATCACCGTTCCATGGTCTTTTGTGCACTCCCCCTCCGCCCAACACCTATCCTTATCCCCCTAATAAAATAGCTTTCAGAGCTCCTTTTGGGTCTGCTAACTTGGATTGCTTTGTTTGGCATTTCCCCAGTTAGGCCATGTCTATCCACCCCAAATGTCTTTGAGATCCAATGGAATAATGTATCCATGTTAAATGAGGAAGCACTGTTGCATTGTGTGGAGGCTCATTTACTTAGCAGATGTCCTGCTTGAGGGGAGAATGTTGGTCTGAATGAGTCTTCCTGTCTCAAATCTCTCCTTGCTTTAATCTGTCTTTCACAAGGCTGCCAAAGGGATATTCCCAAAGCACAGGTCTGATCTTGTCATTCTTCTCTTCTTCTCAACACATTCTAGCGGCCTCCTGTTATCTCTGGATTAAATGCAAACTCCTCCTATGCCTGGCTTCAGCCCAACTTTTCACCACATTATTCCCTTTCATACACACTACAGTTCAGCCAAACTGTCCTTGCTTCCAGACATTTGCACTGGCTGTTCTTCTGCCTTGAAACGTACTCTTTCTTTCTACTCTTTCTGCTTCTTAGAATGCCTAGTTTCCTTCCAGGCTCTGCTCCAGGCTCGTGACGTACCTGAGAGGTTCCTCATTTGTTCCCTCCTCTCGACTTCTGGCACCTTCCTTACTTTACATTGATATTTTATGTACTTACATGTCCGTCACTTAGCAAGCAAGGGCTTACTGTATACTTGGTGGTCTCCTAAACACTGAGACTTCAGATACAAGTGGAAAGAAAGGCAGTCATTGTTCCCAAGAAGTGTATATTCTAACACATAAAAGGCACCTCAAAAGGGGGTACCACTGTACCCTCTGCAAGGAGAGGCATGGTAGAGGAATAGGAGTAAAACATGACTGATCTGGATGCCCTCATTAAATGGAGGTCCAAGGAGGAGCCATCCAGGGGTGAGGTGTGAGCCTACAGCCTGGAGAGGAATGTAGGCCTCTTGAAGGGCTAGCCAGGCTGTTTCTGTTTTGTCATTGTAATCCCTGGCACCTAGTACAGTACATGGCATACAATAGGTGCTTAATAATATTCTTGTTGCTTGATTGATTATAAAGTTAGGTTTCCTGGGGATTTTGTAATAAAGGAAAACATTTAATATAGGGCAATGTCAGAAAAAATAAGTCTAGGGAGATTTCAGTATTTGTAACTTACCTCTTTTTTCTCAGTAGCTGAGCTTATCCTTAGTCCCTTTTCTGTTTTGGAAATCCCAGGCCCCTGGTGGTCTAGCTGGGGAGAGGGGACATCTATATGGAGCTAGGAAACAAGGCAGGGTGTGTTGATATTATCTACCGAAAAGCCTCATAGGGAGTAGGTGTTGAGCATTTGTTAGTGAAATGAATAAAAGCCAGAGGGCTAGCAGCTGTTTGGTCATGGGAAGGCTTCAGGAAGAAGGTGAGTCTTGAGATGGCTTGTTGAGGAGGAGCTAATTGGGTGCCCATGAGCAAGAGAGGCAGGAATGAGTGGACATAGGTGGACCATTCTCTTCAGTTATGTATCACTGAGGTCAACTTGAGATTTCTGGCCTCCTTGTCATCAAACTATTGAAGCAGGGTTGCCATTAAGAAAGAGGGTAATTCGTTGTTGTTGCTTGAGGGGGAGGAGGGAGAGTGAGGCAGGAAGGTAAGAAGGCAAAGATCTTTTGTTAGGAGTAAAATCTGTCATTTGACATCACTATGGAGTTTTGTGTTTACAATTTTACGTTGCCTTTTTCTCAACTTTTTTTTTAGAGAATAGATTCATAAGTCATAGATTTAGAGCTAGCAGGGTCCTTAAAGGTATCTAGTGGAAAACCTTTTTTAAAGATGAGGAAACTGAGTCCCAGAGAAGGTTATTAGTGATTTGCCCTGCTCTTAAGTATCAGAGATGGGATTCAAATGCAAGAGAAGAAAGAACCTGTTTCTTTTGCCAGTTTTGAATCTTAGGGCCTATGGAAATGTCTGTAGTGCGATCAGTAGCCTTGTATTTAGACTCTTGTAGTCTCTGGATAAGGTTAGTGCCTTCATCCCCTGGCCCTGAGAAGATGTAATATTCTCCCATTACTACAGATACGTGTAGTCTCTATTTCATAAAGGTCTGCATGTTCATGCCTTACTGAAACATGCTAATTAGCTCTCAGTGGTCCCATCCCTCCCCAGGAAGCCCCCAGAATAATTGAGCATTAAAGTGATTTGTTACAAAAAGGTCAGGAAGATATTATATACTTGGAGTCTGAGGTCTCGCAGCTGACCCTTTAACACAGACCTCCTTTGCCACTGCACCCAAGAATGGTGTTTGGACATCCCCCTTTCCTCCCAAAACACAGCATTCTAATTGTGTAACACTGTCAGGTTTCTGAGAGCCTCTGTTTAAGGGGAATATATCTCAGAGCCAGGAAAGCTCTGGTCAGACTGTTCATCTCTACTTTCCCAAAACGTACCATCTGGAGCTGGTGGGTTGCTAATAACTACTCCAGCACATGCTTCTGCCATCTGAGCCGGCTGCCACTGGAGGTGTTTGAGAGAAAATGAACAACTCCCACACTGGAGAGAGGAGGTAGAGGTGTCCCTTCCCTAATCACCCCCGTCCCCCATGAAGATAACGATTTAAGCAGCCCTCTGTCTCTCACCTCTCTTTGGATTTGAGATTACAAGATGCAGAGACCCAAGGACCAGAACATCAGATGGTTTTGGAAAATAGCCTATCCCTTGTAGCATTCTCCTTGTTCTAGGACTATTTCGGATCATAGGGCCATAGTTGCTGGCTGTGCCTCCCTTTATCTTACAGTTTTAAATATCATGGCCACAAGAAAGGTGTTGGGAATTAGACCTGTTACTTAGTGGAATTTCAGATGTCTAAGACCGGCTCTCCAGTTTCTCTACCCTGTGGCCTTTGGGTATTTCTGGTGGGGCAATAGGTATGACTGGGAGCTGCTAAAGCCAAAATTGTAATTGTTAATAGAATCGCCAAATCTCAGAGTGAGATGGGACCTGAGAGGCCATCTAGTTTAACCCATATCTAAACAAAAGTACCCTGTACAACTTATTTAACAAGTGGTCACCCAGCCTTCACTGGAAGAGCATAAGTAAGGGTGAATCTACTACCCTCTGTGGCAATTTGTTCCACTTTGGGGCAACTCTAATTGTTAGGAAGTTTTTCCTTAATTTGAACCTAAATTGACCTTCATTCAATCATTTAATCATCACCCTCCCCTATGCTCCTAATTCTCATATCTGTGCCCCAGGAAGAAACATCTAAACTTTCTTCCACCTGTCCTTTGAGAAACTTGAAGAGAGTCATGATATCCCCTGTATGTCTTCTCTTTTCCAGGCTTAAACAAACAAACAAACCTCCATTTCCTTCATTCCATCCTCACATGACATAACCTCAGAGCCCATCACCATCCTGGTTGCCCTCCTCTATATAATGCTTGTCACTTCTTTCTTAAAGATGTTGCCCACTATTTAACACAGTACACCAGAAAAGCTCTGATCTGGGTGGGCATGGTGCCGCAGGACTATCAATCAGTTACCCCATTCTGGATGCTATGCTTCTCAAAGCAATCTAAGATAACATTAACTTTCCTGCCCCCCCTCCCCCCCCCGCCTTTTCTGGAGGCATTTACTTGTTAGCGCACCTATTCTTTTTTATGTCAAGACTTCAAAGTAGCTCCTCACCACAAAAACCTTGGAACCCTCGTCTAGACCATTGTGAAGAGAAGCATATTGCTTACAGAAATGTCTTTTGATTTTGTCAATAAGTACTGTCAGACTTGGTGCTCACCTTGCCTCCACAATTGCAATTTAAGTCTCTTTTGCTTATTCATCACATCTTGTGAGAGAAAGAGAAGATGGAAGATCATCCTTCTCGTTAATTGCTATGTACTTGAAGATCCAACAAGATACAACTCTTCCTCAATAATCTAATCTAATATTTAACCTTTCCCAGTATCCCTACCCTTTCATTATTGTCTCAGATTTCCCTTTAAATTTTCTTCATTTCTTCGACATCCTTCTCAAAATGGAGGTTCTCAAACTAGGCATCCTTACTGGATAATTGATGGCTGGAGGATTTCTGAATAGTCAAGGATTTCGTTTGGGGTGTCAGCTGTAGTTACTTGCCATGATTTTAGTGATCTGTGCTAGCAACCCCTCCTGCACTCAATTTTGCCCTCTGTAAAACTGGAGGGGAGTGGGGTTGGATTAGATAATGTGTAAGGACTTTTCCATCTCTGAATTTTATGAAAGTTGTGAAGTTAGGATACTTAGACTAACCTGAAGGAGGTCAGTAAAAATCATGTTTTCATGGAGTCTTTTAATATTTAGAAGATGAAAGAGTTGGGATAATTAGCTGATTAACTTCTACCAGCTACTAAATGTTGAAAACATTTTTATGATGAATTTAAACTTCAATATTTTAATAAGCAGAATGGAAAAGAGGATTGTGTATAAAACTGTGAACTCTTGTTACATGAAGTTTTAAAAAGTACGTATTAGGCTTAATATAATAGCAACAAAATTGTCCTGTTTCACTGAATCCCCTTAAATCTTTCCAAAAATTTCCATCTTTTTTTCTCTTGTCTTTTTCCTTTATTTCTTAAAAATTTGAATATTTTGTTTTTCCCCAATTACATATAAAAAAAATTTTAGCATCCATTTTTTAAAAATTTGAATTCCAAATTCTCTCCCTCCTTGATAATAAGCAATTTGATATAGCTTATACGTGTACAGTCATACAAAACACATTTCTATATTAGTCATATTGTGAAAGAAAACACAGACAAAAAAAACCCTCATGAAAAAATAAAGAAAATAAAAAATAGGATGCTTCAATTTACATTCAGACTCCATCAGTTCTTTCTCTGGAAGGGTAGCATTTTTCATCTTGAATCTTTTGCAATTGTCTTATATGATTGTACTGCTGAGAATTGCTAAGTCATTCAGAGTTGATCATCATACAGTGTTTCTGTTATTGTATACAATGTTCTCCTGGTTCTGCTCAATTCACTTTACATTAGTTAATGTGCCTCTTTCCAGGTTTTTCTGAAACAGTGCTACTCATCATTTCTTATAGCACAATAGTATTCCATTACACTCATACCACAACTTGTTCAGCCATTCCCAGGTTGCTGGGCACTCACTTTATTTCCACTTCTTTGCTACAAGAAAAAGCATAGAATTTTCCTGTGACTTGATGGTATAATGGAGAGAGCCCTTGGACCTTTTTGTTATTGTTGTTCTGGTAAGATGTAGATGTGTTGTGGTTTTCAGTTACTCAGAACCCTTTGTGTTTCAAAGCTCCCTGCCCTATTGACTTGTCCTACCAGTTTGAGTTTTGATCTATAGGAGGGAATCACCAGAAGCCTTGAGGTATGGGTGGGGATCTCTGCTGTTGAAGAGTGGAGACATATTACAAATGACTCTTTAAACTGGGATGGGGGTGGAGGTGTTGTGTGAGTGTGCTGAATTTTTGTGCTGGAATTTTTCTTGTTTCTGATTTGTAATTTTACAGAAATGAGATGATTCTGTCTTAAGGATACCAGGATTAACAGTATTAACTGTGTGTGTGTGTGTGTGTGTGTGTGTGTGTGTGTGTGTGTGTGTGTGTGTGTGTGTGTCTTTCTCTCTTGTCTGTCTGTCTGTCTTACTGTCTTGTTGGCTGGCCTGCTGTATAGGTAGGTATCTTAGACTATCACAACAGAGAAATGAGTCTGTGCTTTGTGATCTTCTCAGTAAGTTCTTTCTAACCCAAATCCCTCCCTGCAGATACCAGTAGATTGTAAAAGGGTTTGTTTTGCCCTCTTTGGGAACTAAGCATTATCCTGAAATGCTGATAGCTCTTTCAAGGCATTTGCTGTGAACAAATGAAGTCAGTGGGAATTATGGCCAGATCTGATTGAAACAGAAGATTGGTTCTTTTTAATCCATTTATCTAGACTTTCTCTTTAAAAATAAATAAAAATCTGATCGTTTAGCACTTTCTTTGGAAATGCCTTCTTTCTGTCATTAATAATGGTTTAGTCCATATGACTCCAAAGAAGAAATTTTACTATGGACTATTGTCATTCCAGGAAGCCCTAAGTAATTTATTTTCTTTTCACTTACCCTGGTGACCTCCTTGGAAGGCAGGGACTATGATCCTGTAATTTTTAAAATGGATAAAACTGGGGAATAAAGTGGTTGTCATCTAGCATAGGAAGAGGAAAATCTGAATATCATATCTTATGATTTACAGTTTCTAAATTATATTCCCCCTTCCCTTCCCTTCCCCTCTCTTTTCTTCCTTCTTTCCTTGATTCTTTCCTTCCTTCCCTTCCTTCCCTCCTTTCTTCCTCCCTCCCTCAAACCTCTGATTTCATTGATACAAAAATTTTTCTCTACCAATGCACATTAGCACCTGCTCCTCCACTTATGGGCTTAGGCAGTTGTTTAGGTCACAGAGAAGTTAAGCAACTTGCCCAGGGGTGGGGAACCTGCGACCTTGAGGTCACATGTGGCCTTGGGTGTGGCCTTTTGACTGAGTCCAAGTTTTACAGAACAAATTCTTTTATTAGGGGGATTTGTTCTGTGAAGTTTGGATTCAGTCAAAGAGCCACACTTGAGGACCTAGAGGGCCACTTTTGGCCTTGAGACTGAAGGTTTCCCACCATTGAACTTGCCTAAAGTCACACAGCCAGTATGTGTCAGCATTCCTACCCTTGACTGTTAAGTTTCTCTGGGCATTGGCCCAACATCTTTGTCTGTATCAGAAGGGCTGCCTGGAATTTGTATGTGTGTCTACGTGTGTGTTGCTGTGTTGAAAACAAAACTATAGAGAAAGGAAGTGGAGAAATAAAGGAAGATGTCCTGCCCACACTTTAGTTAATGGTCCCAGTTTCTATTGGAAGCCCACTTCCCATCAGGCGGCATTCACCCAGAAGCTCTTAACCTTTGTGCATGTGTGTCATGGATGTCTGTTAGCAGTCTGGTGAAGGCTATAGACCCCTTCTCTGGATGATCTTTTTAAATGCATAAAATAAAATGCTTAAGATTACAATGGAAACCAATTACAGTGAAATACAGTTATCAAAACATGAAGACAAAGGTTGTAGACATCAGGTCAAGGACCTCTGGACTAGGCTTTAGTGGTGCCTTCCATTTTAGACAGTATTAGTTCATAACTGTCTTAAAGATAGGCAGCAGACTGGAGCCTCCTCCCCCATTCCCTGCCCCCAGTCCGGTCTGTTTTCTGCCTCCTTCTAGGACAATCTGCTAGAATCTGTGCTGACTCACACAGACCTACTTTTGAAGCTGGACCCTGGTTTAGTGATTTACAACTTATCTCAGTGCATCTTGGCTACTTTCCAGATGGAAGCTAGACCGGCCCGGGGCAGCAGTGTATGAGGGTTAGCTGTTCTATTTGCTGGTGATACAAATACCATTAAAAATATTGGAGATGAGCTCATCAAATTAGTGCCAGTGATGGACCAGAGATGTCGATTTTCTGCTACATTTGTTTGTATGGTGGTTGCCATAACTTCTCCTTTAAAAAGAAAAAGTCTGAATGAAGGTTGAGTGATGACGTCAAACTAACAAAAAACCTTTTGTTCACTTTCCATATTCTATAAAGAACATTAATTTGTTTCCCCAGTGGGTCTTACATAGATTAATCTTCATAGTCTCTGACATTCATGTCAAAGTGACAGGCATTTTGGATCAGACTCCTCAGCATTTGCCGTTCCTTTTGGTTCCACCCTGATCTTGGAGATTTTGTTTAGTGCCCTTCTTCCCCTCTAGCCCAGGTTCTCCCAGCCTTCTTGTTGCTGTTCCCCCTTCCTCCCCAAAATGGTAGATCTCTAAGCCACCAGTTTATCCGACTTCCATCTTTTCAGTGCATTTGGGGAAAAGGGAGGGATTGGGAGGAAAGAGCCTTTGCCTACTTTGCAGCTTTCTGTAGAGAAGGCTATGTTTCTCTTCTATCTTGAGCAGACAAGTACAAGCTGTGTTCAGAACAACTGCTGAAAGGATCATTGAGTTCAAACCAAGCTTCAGGTGCTAACGGTGACCCAGGGCAAGTCACAGCCTCCGTCTGCCTCAATTTCCTCATCTGTAAGATGAGAATCATAATAGCCTCCACCTCCCAAGATAGTTATGAGGATCAAATGAGATAGCATTTGTTAAGTGCTTAGCACGGTATCTGGCATTTAATAAACATTTGTTCCCTTATCCTCTTCCCATCCTGTCATTGTCTGGTATTGGGGAAAATGAGAGTTTTCCCAACCTAGAAGCTACCTAATATGTCCTGGATGTGTTACATACCAAAACATTGTTCCCATCATAGGAGGGAGAAATGAAGAGGAAGCACAGCCTTTTGAATTTTTTTCTTGAATAAGATGGGCTTTGGGTCACTTAGGTGAACATGATTCATGCTGGATTTGGTCCTTCCTTGCCCCTTTGCCCCTCTTTTTACTGGGAGGGTGTTCCTACCTGGGTTGAGTTGTTTGGATATGCCATGCCAATTTCACCCTTTGACTAGACCAGAGATAAATTTTTAGAATACAGGCAAAGTGAATCATTATTTAACCTTTTGGCCACCTGAGTTACCTAGGTCAAAAGATATTGGTAAGAATAGGGTGTGGTGGTTCTTTTTAGGATGCTAATGCATTTGACGTGGTTTCACCCTAAAGGACTGATTTATTTAATTAGAAGATTATCTACTCCCCTCACCCCTTTGCAAAAGAAAGAAAGAAAAAAATCAAACAAATGATTGAAACCATCACATTCCATCCCTTCCAGGTCAGTTTCTCTGAGATGACAGAATGATAACTCAAAGCTCTTTGTTTCATAAACTGGGCGAGGTTAATATTTTGTGGTTCGAAGATTTTTCTGACTGTGTTCACTGGGTGCACTCTAAAACTGGTTTGCCTTTTTTTGGGTGTGATACATACGTATTATGTTATACTTGTGATGTCCCAATGGCCCCTTCTCACTCGCCTCCCCCTCTACTTCCTTAGAGGTGATTTGTTGAGTTGCCCAACAGGACCAAAATAACTGACCCACTCATCCCAGAACTATTTACATTCTTCAGAACCTTGACAGTCACTATTAGATGATGGATCTTTATGTTGATTAATTTTGACTTACTCTTCTAGTTTACTGTGGAGCCAGCTGGATACCAGAGCCTATTTTAAACCTTGTTTTTTTGAGTTTAGATCTTATATGCCTCCTTGGTCTGGGAGCCACATTTAAGTGGATGAGTTGTTTCTGTACATGTTTTAGATTTTCTCTACCAGGTCTGCCCTGCCTCCTCCCTTCTCTAGACCAGCAGGATTGGATAGGGAAAGATTTCAGTTCCTTTTTTCTTGTTTCATTAGAGGCACGGTTAAGATGGAAAGGTACAAATGTGGGAGTCAAATGGGAGAAAAAGAAACAAAACAAAATGCTGCTGGAAATTCTGATCCTGTGATGCTTTTGAAGAAAATATTTTCCAGCCTCAAAAGCCCTTTTGGCCATCAATCCTTCCTGGAACCCAGAAAGGAAAGAGATAATAAAGCTTACTGAGGATGTTTTTCTTAAGTGACGTAGCAGAAAAGCTAGTGTTGGGAACCTCTTTGGACTGATGGTATTGGATGTTTAAGGTTCTTTGAGCCATTTAAGCAGTTGGTCCATGAGATGACCTTGACATAGTGCCTTGGTCACTACTTCATCTTGCTTGTCTACTGGACTAGATCTTTCACACCCAGCTGGGTTCCCCCCTCCCCCAAACACCTTCCAGTTTGGGGATGCATCTTACAGTGTAGCAGGAGTTAAATGTTTGGTAGCTAGCACAGCATCTCACACCACTGCCTTGCAGATTTTAAACTTTACATGGCCTCCTGTAGATGCTCATAAAATCAGTTCGAAAAAATGCTCTGTGTGGGCTTATTTTGTTCGGCAACCAGATTGAGATTTAGAACTGTGGAAATAATTTTACCCTCTGTTGCTTTTTCTCTTCTCTCCCCACCTGTGTGCAAGCTGTCATTCAGTAGCCATTGATGAGTTAGGCAGTCTTGGTGTGAGGTGCAGAATCACAGCTCAGATGGACCGTGATCCCATTTCACATCATGAGAAGTTTTCTATCTAGGTTTTGATACCCCTTCCAAATTTCAGCAAACACCATGGAATTTGATGGGTAGGAAAAATATTTAATTTGCTATTGATGCCCCCAACCCCATGTTATACTTGAGTAAATTCAAATACCATTCAAGAATGTCCTTTCGGGAAGAATCTGCTTGATTCTCAGTCATTTCTCTTACATCTCTCATGTAGAAACTTACAAAGAAATAGATCCATTTAATATCAAATCCCATTTCCTTAGTCTTGACACCAACTTCTTGTGATAATTGTGGTGCCAGCTCTGTGGCCAGACATATGGTGTGTTAAGAACAGCTAGTGTTTGTATAGAGCTTTAAAGTTCTCAAAGTGCTTGACAAATGTGTCTTATTTGCTCCCCACAATCACCCTGGGAGGTAAGTGCTATTGTTGTTTTGTTGTTGTTCAGTCGTTTCAGTCCTGTCTGTGACCCTGTTTGGGGTTTTCTTGGCAAAAGTACTGGAGAAGTTTGCCATTTCCTTTTCTAGCTCATTTGGCAGATGAGGAAACTGAGTCAAACATGGTTAAGTGACTTGCCCAGGGTCACACAGTTCATAAATTTCTGAGGCTGGATTTGAACTCAGGAAGATGAGTCTTCCTGACTCCAGGTCCAGTGCTCTATCCACTCTACCACCTAGGTATTTGCCCCTAGTGTTATTATTATCATCCTTATTCTATAGTTGAGAAATATTGACGTAAACAGAGGTGAAGTGACATGCTCAGGGTCACTCACAGAGCTCGTAAGTGTTTGAGATCAGATCTGAACTCAGGAAGATGAGTCTTCTTGCCTCTAGGCCTGGCACTCTATCCACCCGGCCACCTAACTGCCCATTTACCTGTTGCATCAGTTGATGGTAAGACTATCTCGCCTTCTTGACTTAATTTTCATGTGACAGCTGCTTTGTCCAAACCGATTGCCATAGGAAAGATTAGCTGGGCACTATTATCAGCTAGCTTTGGTTAAAAGAGTGTTTACTATTAATGAGGCCATTCTCAGATTCTGGAGTTTGATCTCCATCCATGCAGGCCAGTTATGGCCAGTTGCTTCTGGTAGTCGTTTCCTAAATACCAGCTGCCCGAAGGTACTGAGCAAGGCAATGTGGATCGCTAATGCCTGGGAAAGGAAGTGTCAACATTAATGTCTGCAAAGCAAAATACCTTTGTTTAAACTTTAAAAAATGACTGTATTTCTGTTGTTCAGCAGCGTGGCAGTTCTTTGGCACCTGAATTGACCTTCCTCTCTTTAAAAGGCTGGGGGGGGGGGGGGGAGAGTTGCCTTTTCTCTTGAGCACCATCACCATTTCTTCTTGGAACTCCCCACCCCATTGAAGCATTCTTTGTGAGAAACAAAAGAATATAGTAAGAAAATAATAGTAGCTAGCATTTATATGGTGCGTTAGGGTTTGCAAAGCACTTGGTGTAGGTGATCTCATTTGGTTCCTCACAACAACCCTGTGCCATGATTAGCCCCATTTATCCGATGAGGAAACTAAGGTTGAAAGTAGTGATTTGCCTGAGGTCATGTAGTTATTAGTAAATGTCTGCGATGGGATTTGAATCCAGGTCTTTCTTATTATTCATTCAGGTCTAGTGCTCTATCTATCATACCACATTCTTCCTCAGCAAAACCAACTGGCATACAACCATATTTGACAGTGTAGACCACGTTTAGGGATTAATCAGTTTTCTAGGACCAAGATAGTGCATTGCGCACCATCAGATTTTGGCTGCTTATTTTTAAGAGGTCAGCATGCCTAGCTTTGTTTCCAGATTAGTCAATTGATAAGCAGTTATTAAGTGTCTGGAAGGTGCCAGGTCCTGTGCTAGACACTTTCTAGATAATATGATAAGAGAATAATTTGGATCGTAGGGTCATAGCTTTAGAACTAGAAGAGAATTTAGAAATCATCAAGTCCAACCATTCATTTTACTGGCGAGAAAACTGAGACCTGGTGAAAAGAAGTGATCTACCCAGGGTCTCTCAGGTAAGGATTCAAACCCAGCTCCTCTGACTCTAGTTCCAGGACTCTTTCCACTATGCCATGCTGCCTCCATATTGTTTGCCCTTGGGCCAATACTGGGTGCATGCTGTGGAAGATCTTAATCACTTAAGAATGGTCGGACCTTATGGTCAGGGGACACCCTTGTTCTCTTCCTGCAACATGCCTTCTTACCCAGGATTCATGAGGTTAGATCGGAAGAGGCAGCTTCATTAGCAGCCATATTGACAAGGGTGCCAGTCCTAGTCATTTGACACTTTGAAATGCCAGCTGAGACCTACTGATCCTCAATGGCTGCATCTGGCGCTTTAAAGGCCAGTAGGAGGAGAGAGAGAAAAAGACTTGGCTTTTCCAGGACCGGATCCTGTTATGTCTGCACTGAGCAAGGTACCTTTCTTTCCTTGTCATTCAAACAGCCATTCATTTAGTGCATTCTGTAGCATCTGCTACAAATTCATGATGCCCAGTAAAGGGGTTACAGGTTCAGAATTATGGGCCAAGTGTGGGTACCCCCAAAACTGTGTGCAACAGAAATGCTTACCCAAATAATACTCAGAGGTTTCTCAAGGTATGAAGCAGGAAAGGATTGTTTATTATGATCTCGAGAAAGGGCTACCTTCCTGACAAATGGTCAAGGAGGAGAAGCAATTTACAAAAGGAAATGGCAGAAGACATAAAGCCCTAAAGCGGAATTCTCTCCCACCCGGCTCCTGACCCCTTTCTTCCATTGGCTGGAAGTCAGGTGCACAATCTAAGCTCAGCAATCTGCCTCAAGTACCAGAACAAGGAAACAGTAGACCACCCAAATGTACATCTGAGAAAGCACTTCTGTCCTTATCTGGGATATCTTGATGCTGAGATGTCACTGACGAGAGGGGGGACTCCCTACCCCTCTGA
Source organism: Pseudochirops cupreus (assembly GCA_028627135.1). NCBI lineage: Eukaryota > Metazoa > Chordata > Mammalia > Diprotodontia > Pseudocheiridae > Pseudochirops > Pseudochirops cupreus. The sequence goes on along the minus strand of CM053584.1, from coordinate 174,671,516 downwards.
GTTTTGAGTCCTTGTAAATCATGTGATTTTTAGGGAAGGGGAACTTGGGCCTGTTTCTCGTGAAAAGCCGTACTAGATTTTAGAGTAGAGTCTGAGAAGTTTTTACTTCTCTCACTCAATCCCTCCTCTCATTTTCACTCCCTGAAAACTTCTCACACCATTGCTGATAAGCCCCTTCTACAATCTCATTTTCCTCAGGACCAGGTGTGTCCTCTTGGTTTATTGGGGTCCACCCTTGTCCTTTAAATCACCATCAATTGTACAGTCCCTTCCACTGTCCCTTCTAGCCTTATCATTTTGGACAAAGTGTTCTGGACTATTCCAGTAATCAAAACTGTTTTCAGTATTCTCTTTGAGTGCTCAAGGAATGGGGGCTAGCTGGACACAGGGTATACTGGCCAGGAGCAGAGTTAAGGTGAATCCCATGGTATTACACTCTAGTTATAAGTAAAAGAATTATGCAAAAGAGGTAGAGACACACACAAGGATTCCAGCCACTAGTATAGTTATAAGCAGAAAAGAAGTTACTATAGGCAAGGGTTCAGGGCTTATGAACTCAGCCTGTAGGCGGTAGCCTTCACCGGAGACACAACTCCAGTTCCTTCGAATCTTCTGGATTAGCAGTCTGTTCAGCAGAAGGATTCACGGGTCCCTTTACCCAAGTATAGTTCTTTGCTCCAGACTGCCATATCTGAAGTCAGCAGAATCTGGAAAGGTCCTTCCCAAGATGGGGTGAGCTTCGTCCTTTCCACACCGGATCAATAAACAATCTCCAGGCTGGTACTGATGCACTGGGAGCCCAGTGGCAGAGTTTGAGCTTGGATCAAGCCTTTGTTCTATAAAGCGTGGAGATGTTGTACCAAAGCACGTACTTAATTTCTAAGAAATTTGTCTTTGCATTCCAATATCAGATACCAGGTTTTTTTTCCATTCCCCCCAAGATATGGATGTCCATACAGAAGTTCATAAGGAGATAGTCCAGTGTCTTTCCTAGGCTTGGTTCTAATCCTGACAAGGGCTAGCAGAAGGCACTTAGTCCATGGTAGTTGGGTTTCAGTTGTCAATTCAGTGAGCTTTCTCTTTATTTCCTGATTCATCCTTTCCACCTTGCCAGAAGAGGAAGGGTACCAAGAGTGTGTAGTTCCCAGGTAATTTCTTAGGTCTGGGCCAGAGATTTAAGGACCCTGGGGATGAGGTACAGGCTCTGGGACCCCCCCACCCCCCCTTGAGCTCTCCTTGAATCTTTGAGGTACAGGCTCTGGGAAACCCCTTGAAGTCTGATTAAGTCTTCCCACTTGATGAGGCATTTGCAGAGGCCATAAGTTTTTCATTGTGGCTGGGCCCAAACCTCTGTTACTAGCCTAGCCCTCCATTGACCATCTACTTCCCACCCTTGAGCCTATCCAAATATCAATCTACTCTTGCACTAACCTCATTAACTCCTCCTGAAGACCCTCCCCAAACTTTTCCTCCAGACCACCCCTTGATTTCTTTGTATATAAGACCCCATCTTCCCTCCATGTGGTGTGAGAGTGCCATAGAATGACCTAGCACAGACTTAACTCTGTGTCAGACTTGCTCTGGCCTGCTTGCCCAATGCAAGCATCACAGATACCTAGGCTCCTTAGGAGTCTACCCAATATGGCAAACTTTTAATGAACTTTCAATAAACTTTGCTTTTCGTTGGCTGAGAGAAGACTTGAGTCGAATTCTTTCGGCAGGACCCGGCATATTGGTATTTTGGGGTCTCCAAAGCAACCCTAACCCTCTTTATGGGTAACCTCTTCATTTTTATGGTTAGTGGTTAGGATTTGGCGCTCTCACCACCATGGCCCGGGTTTGATTCCTGGTCAGGGAACCATAAAATGAAGAGGTTTCTCATCCAATAGGTGTTGATACAGAGGTTTGGTCAGGACAACTTAGGAGTCAATCCAGTTCCTACAGTATCCCACCAATCCCAAGAATTCCAGAGCTCCCTTTTTGTTTTGGGGAGTGGAGTCTGGAGGATTTCTGCCACTCTTCAATTTTCTGTAACTTGTTATTAATGTCTGGCCAAGCATTAGTAACGAAATACAGCTTTAACCACTCTTGGGCCATAGGACCATCTAAATTTAGACCAGAGAATTTTCTGATATTTTCTTTTAATCTATCAAGAAAGGCATATGGGGCCTTGTCTTTCTCCTGCTGTATTTCCTGTACTTTGTTTAAATTCTGGTTCTCGGGCACTGCATTCCAAATTCCCTGGATCACCATGTTTCTAAGATCTTGTAGGTGCCCTCTATGTATGGGGTTATTGTAATCCCAGCTGGGATCTCGGAGAGGAAATTTTTTCCTCCCCTCTCAGACCCCCTTGGGCCATAGGCTGGGATTCATCCCAAGTCTGCATAGTGACCCACCTAATTTCTTACCTTTCTTCCCCAGTAAATAATATATCCAAGATTGATAATAATTCCCCCCCAGTATTGGGTCCTAAAAACTGATTAACCTGATCAGTGACCCCTGAGGGGTCATCAGTTAACTGCTTCATTTCTTTCTTAAAAGTTCTAATTTCAGTGCTGCTTAAGGGGGGGGCATTCACATAACCTATGCCCTAGGCCAGCGGGACTTCGGAAGAGGGGAAACTTTAGCAGCTTCTGCAGTCCCCGAAAGAAGAAAACTTTCTTGATCTTTATCAACTGTTTCAGTTGCCTCCTCAGAGGGGCATGTATGGGTGTGCCTGACCAGGCCAAGTCAATTAAGTCCTCACCCTTTGATTTCCTTCAAAGTTCTCAACCTGTGGGTTATGTTCAATTTAAATACATCCTGCATATCAGATATTTACATTACGATTCATAACAGTAGCAAAATTACAGTTATGAAGTAGCAACGAAAATAATTTTATGATTGGGGGTCCCCACAACGTGAGAAACTGTATTAAAGGGTTGAGAACCACTGCCTTAGGAGGAGTTTAGGCTGGGCCCGGAAGTCCCTGTCCTAGTGGAGGAATGTAGGGTGGGGGTAGAGAAAGAAAGGGAACCTAGGGATAGGGCCTTTGTTCTTGTTCTTCTGATTCCCCCTTCTGTTTTAAAGCAAATCCTCCTGTAGCTAGAAGGCTCCATATTCACTTTTACTCAGGGTTAAAAGGCTCCTTAGAATTCACATACAAATTTCCTTGTTGGCACACCCAGTATCAAATAGGACTCCTCCAAGTAGGATGCTGGCCCAAATGAGGCAACAGTATTTTATCATCTTCCTTTGGTCTTTTTCCTTGTATTTTGGTAAATTATTCCAGTTAGGGAGTCTGTCTCTAAGAGGACTATCATCCAGAGTGTTAGGAAGATATTTTGGACAGGGCTGTTTTAGATTGCTCTTTACCCATAGTTTTAATCTTATCAGGATCTATTAGGCCTATCTAACTCTTTCCCAGGCTGGAGAAATCTTTTTTTAAATTAACTTTTGTGTTTATTTTTAGTTTACATCATTCATTTCCACAAGATTTTGAGTTACACATTTTCTCCCCATCTTTCCCCTACCCACCACCTCAAAACAGCGATCTCACTGAATACCCCTCCCCCAGTCTGCTCTC
>CM053584.1:174636162-174667451 GCA_028627135.1 Pseudochirops cupreus | reverse complement strand
CCTGTTCTTCCTCTCCATTGTATCAGTTATCCTTTGCCTCTTCTATATGAGATAATTTATTCCATTCTACCTCTCCCTATCTCTTCTCATTGTATTTCTCTCTCACCTCTCAATTTCACCTTTTAAATATCATCCCTTCCTATTCAATTGATCCTGTGCCCTCTATGTATACCTGTACACATATATACACATACTCACATATGTATTCATACACACATATACCCTCCTACATAGACATATGTGTATGTATACATATATATACATTTATATTACCTTCAACTATCCTCATACTGAGAAAAATTTCATAAGTTACAATTATTGTTTTTCCATGTAGGCATGTAAATAGTTCAACTTTGATAAGGTCCTTATGATTTCTTTTCCCTGTTTACCTTCTCATGCTTCTCTTTCTTCTTGTATCTGAATGTCAAATTTTCTATTCAGTTCTGGTTTTTTCATCAAGAATGCTCAAAAGTCCTCCACCTCATTGAATGACCATATTTCCCCCTGAAACATTATACACACACCCCTGCCAGCAGTCTGGTCTTTGCTAGCAAAACTGAAATTTCTGCTTCATATAGAGTCCTTCTCTTCAGGTCTTTACCCTATTGGGGTCAGACCTCACCGACCAGTACAGAGGACCCCCAAGAAACCTCAGTTGGCGCTTGGTCCTTGTTAAGGGTCTGTGGGACCCTCTCACAAAAGGATAAATCCTGGGTGAGCCCCCCAAAACTGTGTGTACCCCCAAAACTGTGTGCAACAAGAAATCCTTACCCAAATAATACTCAGAGGTTTCTCAAGGTCAGAAGCAGAAAAGAATGGTTTATTAGGATCTTAAGAAAGGGCCACCCTCCTGACAAATGGTCAGGGAGGAGAAGCAATTTACAAAGGAAAAGGCGAAGTTATAAAGCCCTAACATGGAATTCTACCCCCCTTGGTGACCCTTTTCTTCCATTGGCTGGAAGTCAAGGGCACATTCTAAGCTCAGCAATCTACCTCAAGTACCAGAACAAGGAAACAGTAGACCACCCCAATGTACATCTGAGAAAGCACTTCTGTCCTTATCTGGCATATCTTATGCTGAGGTATCACTGGGGAGAGGGGGGACTCCCTACCCCTCTGAATTTTGAGTCCTTGTAAATCATGTGATTTCTGGGCAAGGGGAACTTGGGCCTGTTTCTCGTGAAAAGCCTTACTAGATTTTAGAGTAGAGTCTGAGAAGTTTTCACTTCTCTCACTCACAAAGGAACAGAATACTGAACAAGACCAGAATATATGACTCTACCTAATTTTCCCTTTGCCAAGCTACCTTCTCCAGGTCTAGGGCTGGTAGGGATACTGAGCTCATAAATCAGAGATGCATTCATTTCTCTATTTACTATGTAGCTTACCTTTAATCACATACAATTATGGGCTTCCTCCAAACCACATGAAACCGTTTCTTCTGTGGCGGCTGTGGTTTTCTTCTATTCCCGAGAGAGCAGGTGGTTTGGGGCCATGCTTGGCTTGCCAGTTTCTTCCAGGAGCAGTGGTTGTACTCTTGTGGCTCAGACGAGTGGCTGGCTCCTTAAAGAATCTTCAAGGAGAGACAGGCATGATCATACTTTATTACAGCAAGGAGAAAAAGGATCTTGGGGTGAGCCCCCAGGAGTTGGGGCATTTATACCTTTTCTGTCTGCTGCAGCTTCTCCCATTGGGGGCTGGATTTGATGCTGTTGCGCTATGAAGCATTTGGGATGTTAGAGTTAATTCAAGTTAGTGGTGAGAACGATGTCCTTTTTTTTTCCTGTTGGAGCCATGACTGTGGAATCATTATGTCATTATACCACGTTAGCGTCTGCTCCGATGCTGTGTTCTCTGTGGTCTTCAGCAAATATTTATTTAATTGAATTAAGTGATGTGTATACTAGTTGGACTGAATGGTTCCTTCTAGATGCCTGCTCTTGTTCTTGTTTTTATCTTTCCCACCCCACCTCCTGTGTTTCATCATCTCCTCTTTTCATTGTTGTTCAGCCCATGGGTCTAGTCATGTCCAACTCTTCATGACCCTGTTTGGGGGCTTTCTTGGCGAAGATAACTGGAGTGGTTTGCCTGTTCTGTCTCTAGCTCATTTTATAGATGAGGAAACAGGTTAAGTGACGCAGCTAGCAAATGTCTGAGGTCAGATTTGAACTCAAGAAGATGAATCTTCCTTACTTCCGGGCCTGTGCCACTAGAGGCCCCACTCCCTTTCACAGAATCATGAAATTTTAGAGTTGGAAAAGGGACCTTGGAGGTCATCTGACCTAGCAGGCTTGTTGTTGTTTTCTTCTACCACACCTACCTTTTTGAAGTTGTTCTCAACTTTTGTGTTATGCTCCCTTCCTTTTTACATTGTAAACTCTTCAACTGGGGAGGACTTTGTCTTCTGTTCTTTTTAAGTTGGCTCTCTCTTCTCCCTCCAAATAGCATCTAGTACTAGGTTCTTCTGTCAAGTAGAGTTTTCTTAGTAACCTAAATCTGAGCACAATAAAGTAAAATATATGTGTATGGAACTCTGATTTGGATGGGTTTTATTTAACCCCACGTCTTCATTAGTCAGTCGATCAAAAAGCATTTATTTAGCACCACTAGCTGTCAAACACTGTGATAGACACTGAGTATACAGGTACAGAAATGAAGCAGTCCTTGCTCTCAAGGAGGGAGAAAATATGGGTGGCCAGAAACAGAAGAACTAAGTTCAGTCCTGCCTGAGGCACTTGGTAATTGTGTGACCTTAGGCAAGTCACTTTACCTCTTGAACCTCTGTTTACTCTTCTGTACAATGGGACTAAAAAGAGCAGGTACCTTACAAGGTTTTTGCGAGGATCAAATAAGTTAACATTTTGCAGATCTTAAATAAATGCCTGGCCATTATTGTTGGCTGTTGTATGTATGCATAACTGTGTAGAGAGTAAATGCGAAATGAACGGAAGGTAGTGTTGGGAGGTAGGGCACTAGCACGGAGGGGATCAGAAAAGGCTCCAGGGAGTCTTGACAAAAATGGAGGATTTTATGAGACAGAGGTGAGAGCGTTCCAGTACCAAGGGTGAGACTGGATATGCGTGTGTGAGGAACAGCAAGAAGGCCATTGTGTCTAGATCGTAGAGAATCTAAGAGGAGTTTATATTTTATCCTCAAGGCAATAGGCAGCCACTGTTGATTATAAGTGTTGGGGAGAGGTGCAATCAGGCTTGGGCTTAGGGAATATCACTGTGGCAGCTGGGTGGAGCATGGAATGGACAGATATAAAGCAGGTGGATCATTAAATCAGTCCAGACAAGGTTACGTGAACCTGAATCAAGATGGTGGTTTTGTGAGTAGTGAGAAGTGGATGGATATGAGATATGAGGTGGAAGCAGAAATGCTCAATGTTGACAGCTGCTTAGATGTAAGGGGTAAGGAATTGGGAGATATTGAGGATAACATCGAGATTCCATATCTTAGAGACAGAAATGGGGAGGAAATGGGTCATCTTTCTCCCCTATCATCTTTCTCTAGTCTGGCAGTCCCAGAATTCAACTAGAGACAACCAGGCACTGGGAAGGCTTGCCCTTGCTGGCGGGGTCTCTACCTCCTGCTTTCTTTCTCCCTAGGCTGCTTGAATGGCCACAGGACTCAGATGAGAGTTGGCAGTCAACAACTCTGTTCCTGCTGATGAGATGCCTTACTGTCTATCCTGCTTTTGTCCCCTAAGGTCCTCTCCCCTGCCTTTATGCCTTCTGTCATCTTACCCATTCATGTAACCTGAAGTCCCTTTGACCTTGTCATTTTTGCCCCACCATTGTACCCTTGAGACTTGAGGGACTTCTTATTTGCTCTGTAGCTGGACTTTCTAGGTTATTTCTTCCTAGAGTGAGTTTTTTGACAGCACTGACTTTCTCCATTTTTCTGTTTGCATTTCTAACACTTCGCTAGGTATAAGTACTTGATAAATGCATTCTTATCCTTTAGGTTAGGGAGAAGGATAGGTGTAAGGGAAAAATAATTAGTTCTGTACTGGACAGTTTGAATCTTATGGGTCATCTGGTTTTAAATATATAAAAGGTAGTTTTTGGTGTGGGACTGGAGTTCAGGAGAGAGATTCAGCTGGATATATAGATCTAGGAGACATGTACATACCCAAATGAGTCTGTGATCTCATAGATTCATGAACTCCTTCTAGTGATTCAGATCCATCCATTGATGCTCAGCCCACCCATGTTTGCCCATCCTCTGCTACTCTCTTCCATGTATTCCCAAAAGTTTTCTGTAGTTTACCCAACATGCTACAAGTCTTTACATAGGAATCATAATTGAACTCATGAGAACTGATACAGTGATTAAATAAGAGAGTATAGAGAGTGAACCAATCAACATTCTTTTATTAAGCACCTACTGTATGCCAGGCTTTTTACCAAGACCTGAGGGTAGAAAAGTAAAAAAGTGAACCATTCTCTGCTCTCAAGGAGCTTGCATTCTCCTAGGGTAAGAAAAATCTCAGGTTAGATAGAGCATTGGGGTAAACTCCCAATTGGAGGGTTGTGGGTTGGGGTATGGATGAAGAGCTAACAAAGGAGACTTAGAAGAAGTTGTCAGATGGGGAAGAGCAGAACACGAGAGGAGTATCAGTGGAAATCTAGTGAAAAGAGACTATCTAGAAGAAGAAGGTGGTCAACAGTGTCATGTTCCACTTTTTATGGTAGCAAAGAACTGGAAACAAAGTATATATGCATTGACTGGGACATGGCTAAACAAGTTGTGGTACATGAATTTAATGGAATATTTACTGTAAGAAATGTATAAATAAGAACTAATAAGAATATCGTAAGAACTAATAAATATGATGAATAGAAAAGCGTAGAAAGACTTAGATGAACTGATAAATGTAACTGAGTGAAGACAGCAGTGTAAATAGAAGAAACAACCACCACAAAACAACTGAAAATGAATTTTGCAGAGTTACAAAGGACAAATATAGCTCCAAAGAAGAGAGATCAGCAGATTCGTCACTCTGACCCTTTGCAGAGGCAGGGTAGGGGAAGGCCAGACCATGGGTATGACAATATTGTTATACTCACGGACCGTGTGTTATCACACACTACTACATATCGTCAGGCTTTTTTGATGTAATGACCAGTCATGCTAACTTTTTTCTCTTTCTCCTTTTCTTTAAAATGAGATGACTTTGGGAGGGGAAAAGGGGGGAGTGCTAGAGATATAGGGGAAAACTTGAGAGGAGAGCTATAAAGTAATTGCTTGAGGGGACGGTAGGATCTGGTGAAGGTTTTTTAAGGACGGGAGATTTGGAAAGTGTGTAGGGAGCAGAGAAGAAACCAAGAAACAGAAACACTGGAGACTAGAGAGGTCTAGGGGGATGATTGTGAGGACAGTCTGCTGGAGGAGAAGGGGTTAAAGGTAGAAGGATTGATCTTGTCAAAGAGAAGAGCTAGCTCGTATTAGAGAGTAAAGGAGCAGAGTGGGGGATTGTATCAGGAGATTTAATGATGAAGACTAGGGGAGAAATAAAGCTCTTGGCAAATGACCTCTATTTTCTCAGTGAGATATGAGGCAAAATTTTCAGCTGAGAGAGTTAGAGAGAGGGGGAGGTAGATGGTGGAAGTAATTCAAAGGTGTGAAGGGGTTGGAGATTTGAGGACAATGCAGAGTTGGACTGTTTTAACCATAAGGTTAAAATTGGGAGGAGAAGAGGGTAAAGAAGGTGTTAGATCATTTATTAAGCACTTACTTTGTGCTAAGCATTATACTAAATGCTGGCTAGAAATAAAGTGAGACACTGACCATAAGGAGCTCTTCATTCAAACTGGGGGGGGGGGGAGGGAAACAGAAAAGAAAGTTTAGCTGCAGGGCAGAAGGAAAAGCCCAGAAATCCTAAGAGTGCAAAAGTGGGGTGCTTGCCAAGGTACAGATGTCCTTAGTTTACACAGGTAATTAAGATGGGAATGAGGGGAAGTTTTCAGGGCTGATAGTAAGGAAAAGAATGGAGTTGTTGGCTTCCATCTCATTCAAGCCCTATGAGCAGTCAAGCAGATTGACAAAGGGGAAAGGTAAGGTAGTAAGGGTACCTTGGTGGTGGTAATGGCTCTTCCCTAATCTTGGATTGGCTCCAAGATAGTCGGAAGCAAGGATAGGAGGAAGAGTATGAAAGGGGCAGGAAGCCAGGGTAGGATGCCCATTGGTGCTCACCTTTGCCACTGCCTTACCTCCTGGTTGGGTTCTGGGACTGTCTAGGCCCTAGACTCTAGGGCTACAGAAAGAGACAGGATAAGGAGGATGAATTATTTTAAGTGAAGGCAGTTCTTCCCATCTCCTGGACATTGTGGACTATGGCAAGATCCCAGGGTATGGCTTTCCCTATGTGTAGCTTGATGGTGAGGAGAAGAGGAACTGGGAAGTTTGGGTATTTTAGGGAGTATTATCATGTATGTTGAAGTCTCCTAGTATGAGAATGAGAGGAAGACTATAAGCCAGGTGATAAACTTCTTAAGAAAGAAGGAGAATGACCTGGGGGCCATTAGACCACAGTCACTATGATCTAGATTGGGTGATAAACTTAGTCTTTTGCGGTGATCAGGATTTATATACAGCCTCACTGACATGACTAATCTGAATCTCTCTGTCAATTGAGGTGAATCTTACAGGCCTGCCAGCTTTGGCTGCCATTTTGGAAGTCACTTTCATGGAGTTGGACTGATACCATAGTATAATAAATGAAATTGAGTTTCTTGTAACCTCCTAGTGAAACAAATATTTTTCTGGCAAACAGTAGCTTTGGTTTCCACTGTTGGGTAAGTTCTCTTTCCTAGTGCTTCTTTTGGAAAGCACATGTCTTCTTTTCCCCAGCCTCCCTAGACAGGAATCCATACAGTGGATTTTTTGCCAAAGTAGTCCCTCTGTCAATGGTCCTGCATGAGGGAGCATAAATCAGTTTCTTAGAACTTCAGCAGCTGGCCAAATCTGGCATATTATAAGCAGCCTATTTTGAGTGTGTTCTTATATAATTAGGAGGAGAAGGGAACCTTGTTTGGCAGGCACAAGGGACCAGTCATAAAGTCTATTCCCAAACCTCGTGTCTTGGAGGAAGGTGGTTGGGTGATTATAACTAGCGCTTGAGATTGTATAATAGGGAAAGCAAAAGTGGCCAGGATTTAGGGTAGCTTTGGAATCAAGAGTATGAATAGGGGGTAGCTAGGTGGCACAGTGAATAGAACACTGGCCATGGAGTCAGGAGGACCTGGGTTCAAATCCAGCCTCAGATATTTAACACTTACTAGTTGTGTGACCTTGAGCAAGTCATTTAATCCCAATTGCCCCTATGAAAAAAAAGTAAGAATAGGAGATGGTCCTAGAGATGCAGAGGGTTTCAAGGAAGAGCAAGACCTTCATAATTTGTTTGAAATGGTGTCAACCTGTTAGGTTAGGTGGGTTTCCATGAAGCTAGCCTTGAGACCATATGTGGCCCTCTAGGTCCTCAAGTACAAATTTTGGATTTAGTCAAAGGGTTGCACTTGAGGACTTAGAGGGCCACATGTAGCCTTGAGGCCGAACGTTCCCCATCCCTGATAGATCGTGAGATTTCTAGAGCTGGTCTGGAGGTCTTTCAGAAATGGTGGATTTTGGTAACATCTGACTGTTGTGGCTGAAGCTACTCTTTGCTTGACAGCACGCAAGTTTCCTTACCATCTAGATAGCATGTTAGATAAAGTATTGGACTTGTAGCCAGGAAGACCTGGGTTGAGTTCTACTTCAAATACTTATTAGCTATGTGAATTTGGATAAATTATTGACCTCTTTCCTCATCTATAAAATGGGAAGAAGAAGAATGGCATTGACCTTGTAGGACTGTCGTAAGGCTCAAATGAGATAATCTGTGTAAAGCACTTAGCAAAGGGCTATAGAAATGTTAGTACTATTGTTATTACCAATCCTTGAATAAAGACCTAAAGACTCTGGCATATATATGTATTAATAGCAATTATAGGACTGGGAAGAGAAGTTCAAAATCAGAGGTATTACAGACAGTTGGGGGTGGGTAGGTAGGAAGCTGCTCAATGTGGAGCTGAAGAACAGGAGCAGAGAGAGTGAGAGAGAGAACGAGCGCACAGTACTGTACATTAAAGAGAACATTGGGTTTTTTTTGGAATATGAATCTTTTTCAGAGTTCTTTACATAAAGTTGAATTTGCATAATGTGAATTTACATAAAGCCAGAACTGTCTGTATTGTAGCTAGGTCCAAGAGGACCTAGGAGGCAGCTAGGTAGCTCAGTGGATAGAACTCTGGGCCTAGAGCCAGGAATACTTAATCTTCCTGAGTTCAAATCTGGCCTCAGACACTAGAGGTGTGACCCTGGGCAGATCACTTAACCCTGTTTGCCTCAGTTTCCTTATCTGTAAATAGAGCTAGAAAAGGAAATGACAAACCGCTTTAATACCTTTGCCAAGAAAATCTCAAAATGGAGTCGTAAAGAGTTGGACACAACTGAAAATGGCTTAACCAAGAGGAAGGCACGTTACATGTTCAAAATCACCTTTCTTTTCAGAGTTTAAGAAAATTTCAATTAAAAAATGTCAGAGAGATCTTTAACACCTTCTCATACAACCCTTCATTTTTACGGAAGAACATACTGAGTCCCAGAAAGGACAAATTACTTGGCCTCAGCCTCTACTTAAGTAATGAGTGAACTTAATCATTTATGGTTGAGTTGTGGCCAGCCACAGCTTACAAAGTTTTTAGTAGAATTAGGAAAATTAAGCTGGAATGTTTCAGAAGATCCCAGAAATTCTTCAAGGGAGATCCCTTGTTTTCTGTTATCTGGAGCACATAAGCAGATAGTGATTTTTGGTAACTACTGGTATTCTGATCCCTGGTGTAGCTGGTTTGAGTGAGCAGTCTGTGCTCCAAACTCCTGGCACTTTTGTCTTCTCCTGGGGTTTAGCTTTGAGGCTTTGTGGAAATAGATTTCTCCATTACTGGCTTCTTCTCTAGGTCCCATGCTTAAAGGCAATTAACAGAGCAGTGTTTGAAACTGTTTGCTGGCCTCAGCCTGGAGTATAGCTGGGAAGCTGTTAAGTCAAATTTTGTAGGGGAATAATGGAATGGGGGCACTTGGAACTGACAACATAGCAAATCCAAAGAGTTGCAGGGGAGGGAGCAGCTGGCCCTGGAGGAAAATCCCCAACTCTTCATCCCACCCTTGGGTATACGTATAGGTTACTTCTCATCATTCTGTGTTGTGATATTTTTTTTGGCGGGGGGGAGGTGGGGAGGTATAAAGGGGAAGGAGGAGATTTTAGAGCTATAAAGGAACTTTAAGGTTATCTAGTCTACCCTCACTGTCCCTGTTTTCCAAGTGAGGTGAAGGGACTTACTTATTCAAAGTCACAGTTAATAAGTAGCACAGCCAGGTGTCCTGCCTCCAAATCCCGTGCTCTTCCCGCTAAGCCACATGGCCGCACCCTGCCCCTGCTATGGTGGCTGAGGCCCAGGACTTTGCCATCGCTGCCTTCCAGAACTGTCATCCTAGAGATAAATTAATCCAGGCAATTGCAAAGCCGGTGAAAAATACAAATAACCAGGACAAGTGTTAAATGGACTCTCTGTTGTTAATGTCCAGGATTGAAATGACCTGTAGCAGTGGCTAGTTTTTGTTCAACTGAAATTTAAGTTTCTTAATCTGTGTTTTGCAAATGGGCCAAGGAACTGTCAGACCCTCTGAAGTGTTGCTGGGCTGGAGAAGTACATTAAAGAGGGAAGGGCAGAAGCAGAAAGCATTTTGTTTTTCCCAAGGGGCCTTCCTGGTCTTGACTCAGTTCCCCGAGAAGGATTCTGCTGCTGCCTGCTGGCCTGCCACGTACAGACTGCTGCAGAGCTCCAGCAGCACGGCAAGGTCCAATTATTCATGCTCTGCAGACAGACTCATGCTTGTGCTTTCCTGATTGGAAACTGAAACTTTCAACTTATGCACGGAGGGACCTTGGGTCATCCTATAAGACCTCTGATTTATCTTTCATTTAATAAATAAAGCTTGAAGGTTTGATAAATGAAACTCAAAAGGACATCAGAAAAACAACTGGAACTAGAAATAGTTACTTATTCCTTCTCTCCCACCCTGAAATCTAGGAACCAGGCTCTGTATTTCTCCCTCTGTTGTCTCATCCCTAAACAGCAGACTAGAATAATGAAATAGTCTGATTCTGTAGCCTTTGAACTAAGTAAGCCTTTGGAGTCTTTCCCTGACGAGGCTTGCCTTAGTACGTATTCTCTTTTTAGCTCAGGCAACCAAAAGTGGTCATTAGCCTGTTAGAGCTTAACTTTTGGAGGTGGTTTTGGGCGTTTACTTGTAGAAAGTGCATACATACATTTTGGTGCATTTTTATATTAAACATACCCATACCTTTCATCTGTCAGATTCATTATTTTAAAAATTTGAATGAAATCCTTTTCACCATTGGAGTGGTACCAATAAATCCCTGCCTTTCAGGGACTTTCCATACCACCACTTCAGCTTACCATTCCAGCTCCCACTTGGGTGTCAAGTTATCCATACTTTTCAGAATCCCAGAGTTGTTTGTTCATACAATATATTTTGGTTTTTGGTGGTGATGTTGCTCCTTCTTATCTCCTTTCTGGTATTTGCGTAATCAGAAGAAGCCTCGGGAAGGCATTGAAATACATCTTCCTGTCCCCAAGCTGTTATGGTTCTACATGCCCATCACATAGCTTAAACAAGATTTTTTATTTGAATTATGCCATCCTCTGTGAATCCCCAAATGCCACTGAGTCAGTTCCTGGAACCGTCAACTACAAAGCGCCAACTCTGTGGTATCGCCCCTTTTATTCCACTAGAATCAATGTCTCAGCTGTCCCAGATGTATGGATGTGGGTGATGTTTATAGAGAACTTGGAGCACTCAACTTATCTTTCCTTTATGTCCCTTCTCTGCTCCCCCACCCCTTTCTTTTCTTTCCCTGCTGTGATCTTGTCTTTTCAGGGGATGTACTCTTCCAGATGGCAGAAGTTCACAGGCAGATTCAGAATCAGTTAGAAGAGATGGTGAGTATCAGGCTTCCAATGGCTGGATTCTCCCTGAGAGGAGGTAGATGGGTCAGATGCCTGTGGGGACGAAGTAGGCAAGTTGGGGCTCAGAAGATGACCTAGCAGTTTGTTGGGCCATAGATGTACTTTGTAAGGTAGCCCAACCATGGGGCTGCTGTCAGAAAGCTGTAGAAATATGACTGAGCATCTTGGTTAAAAAGAAAAAGCTAATTTAGCAGACGGTGGAATCCAAAGAAAATAACATGTAGGATGGAGAGAAAGGCCTGGTGAGAAATGCCATTGTCTGGAGTGAGGGGGAGGTCATTCCTCCTGCATTTTATACATTGGAGGTATTTCTCACAGTTAATCAGTGTCTCAGTGGAGCCGCTGGCACTGTAACGGGGAGAGAAGACTGTCTCCATTTTTATCCATGTGAAATCAAGCCATTTAAACTTGGTTGATAAATGCTGAAACTGTCAACCGTTGCCTTGTCTCCTGCTCACTTGCACGTTTTCCAAGCAGTCTCCTTGGCTCCATATGGGTCTCCATCTGTCTCCCTAAGTTCATCAGCCGATCTTTCCTTATCTATCTAGACAGGAATAAGCTCATCTTTCAAAACTGGATTGGCTGTCTTAAAGAAAATTATTTGGCTTTTTGAGAAAAGGCCTGTGTCCTGGTTGGCTCTGTGATCTGTCTTGTTTTTATTCTCTGGGTTTTATACGGGTAGATGAGCAGGCAGATCACTTTTCCCATCATTAGGCAATATTTGCTTCGACCTGACTCCTAAGGGAATGTTCCAATATATTTTCTTTCTTGTATTTAGCTGAAGTCTTTTCACAATGAACTACTCACACAGCTGGAGCAGAAAGTGGAATTAGATTCCAGGTACCTAAGTGTAAGTAAACTATTTTCTCCTCTTCTCACTCTCTCTCTCTCTCTCTCTCTCTCTCTCTCTCTCTCTCTCTCTCTGTCTCTCGTCAGCTAACAAGGTGTATTTTCTGAGGTTCCATTGACATTCTTTATTTTTAAGTCTTTTCCCCAGTCTGAATGTTTCTTAACTTCCTATGAGCTTCCCATATAGGTAGGTTCCACCTTAACCCTCCCAAAATTCTTGCCTCTTCTAAACCAGGTACCTGTAGTATAATCCTGGCTGTAGTTTTGTGGGTTAAAACACCCAAGACTTAACCTTGTTTTAATTCAAGTGCCCCGCTTCTCCTTCTTACCTTTGGCCCCCTCTTTTTCCTTCTGGTAAAGCCCGTTGAATTACTTGGCTGTTCTTTCAGACCTACGTATTGTTTGCTCTCTTGCGCTTCTATGGTCTCATCTAGCTTTTCTGTGCTCTTTTCCTTGCCCCCCTGCCCCTCTCAAACCAGTTCCTATTACGAGTTGGCTAGTGTAGACCTTCCACTCATCCTCGTTGCAAGGAATTTAATATGAAATATTGGTCACCTTTATTAGTTAGAGGCAGGATCTCCAAAGTCTCCGTGGCAGAGTTCAATGTAGGATGCTGATCTGGGATAGCCAGTGAAATTCAGCAAGCATTTCAGTAAGCACCTACTATGTGCCAGGCACTGGGTGGGGATAGAGAGTTCTCCCAAGAACTTGACAATCTCTCTGGGGTAGAACAGCTTCCATAATGATGAGAAAATATAACACGTGTCTGAAATAAATACAAGATTTTTTTTTTCGGGAAAGGGGGCGTAGAACCTACCAGGGAAGAGAATCAGGAAAGCCCTCTTCTAGGAAAGAAGCCAAACCTTAAAGAGAAGATAAGGTACCAAGAAGCCAGGGTGAGGGGGGGTATCCCTCCTCCCCCCCAACCCATCCAGTAGATGAATTTGGGAGATGAGAGGACTTGAAATCCTCTTGACATCCACATTTATATTGTGATCTCCTCCTCCTCCCTACTTTGCCTTGCAACTCAGCAGACAACTTTTCCTAATGATCTGTAGGGCCCCCTGCATCAGCTGCTGACCACATAGAGGGATGCTGGCTGGGAAGTGCTCCTTATCTGATCTGCAGAGAGCCAATGCTGGACTGCAAAGGGATCGTTGTTGTTTTTGTTTTTGGTTTTTTTTGTCTGTTCTCAGGCTGCGCTGAAGAAATACCAGACAGAGCAAAGGAGCAAAGGGGATGCACTTGACAAGTGTCAGGCTGAGCTGAAGAAACTCCGTAAGAAGAGCCAAGGGAGTAAAAACCCTCAGAAGTACTCGGACAAGGAGCTGCAGGTAGGACCCCGGCCTCCCGCTGGCCTCCCAGGTACCTTGCCAAGGAACTCTGGAGTGGCATTTTGGGAAACGGGGCTTGCAGGGATTATCCTTTTGGCAGAGAACCTGATTCTCAGTGGTTCTTCCTTGGCTGGTGGAATTTTTCCCTCTTTTCAGTAAGCAGATGAAGAGAAGGAAAAGAATGATTAAATTATGTTTTTTTCTTTTTTTTTTTTTTGAACACAGGCAAGAGGGAAGTTGACTGCTTTTGATGTGATTGAGTGGACTGATTTCAGATGCTCAATTAAGTTGATTTTCTGTTGTCATTGAAGAAGCTGGTCTTCCAGGACTGAATCAACTATATTTAATGACCACCTCCCTTCCTCTTGTTTGCCAACCTCCCCCCTCCTCTTGTTTGAGGATACCCTTCCCCACCTCCTAAGTGGCTTTGTGGTTATGCTTTCTGTACACTGAGGCTAAAAAGCCAAATGAAATCTTTCTACCCTATGCATTTTGGATTCAGAACCACAAGGGAGACCACAGACTGTTTTTATAATCAGGTTTTGATTGCACACCCACGGAACTGCAGCCTTTGAGCCCCTAGGCAGGCAAACTGCAGTGCTGTGGACAAGAGCAGCGTTGGCAGCTCCTGCAGTATGATGCAGATGGTGCCGAGGTATATTAGAGGGATACCTTTTGGCATTCCTCCTTTCCTAACATCAAGCTTTTAAAAGTGAACCCCAGATGAGTGTGTTTACTTGTTACATCAGAAAATACAAATCAGTATCCTCAGGGGAAACCTCCCTTCTCTAACTTGAGGGGTGCGGATGGCTGTGATTTTGGTAAGGTAATGAGTGCTCTCTTTGAAGGTTCCTGTGAATCTCTTGAAAGTCATTTGCCTCCCTTAGTGAAGGCTTTCTTTCTACACTGACTGTGAGGAGGCTAGCAGGCTGTGACAAGTATTTCACAGACCTACTTATTGTACTCTGCTCCTGTGCATTAGGCCTAATGAAAGGAAGTGTACCATTGGCACATCAATGCTTCCCTCACCCCTGCCCTGTCACCTAGGGAACCTGTGTACTATCACTCTTGCCACACACGAGTCCTGTATTCCTCTTCCCCACAAGCTGAGAAAGTAAGGATTTGGCGTGTATCCCAAAAGACACGCCCTGTTCCTAGAACATGGTTAGATTTGACATAAAGAGTACAGGTTGTCCAAGATTTATGTCAAAGAGTTCTGATGGAGAGGACTAGGCATAACATTACCTTTGGGTGTTAGCACAGATGAGGATAATAAGTTAGCGAGATTCAGGATTCAGCTCTCCCAATCCACATTCCTATTGGTGGATTAGGTCCCCAGAGCCAGGATACTATGCAATTTCCTGTCTCAGGATCATTGGGATGTCCTTGAGAGCCAATGGTGTTCTTCTAACTCTATCAACTCAAGCCCCCATTCTGATATGTTCCCCACAATGTCAGTCTCCAGCAATTACTGCCCCAGTGTCATTTACCTAGTCCAGTGGTTCTCAACCTTCCCAATGCCTCAACCCTTTAATACAGTTCCTCATGTTGTGGTGACCCCCAACCATAAAATTATTTTTGTTGCTACTTCATAACTGTAATTTTGCTGCTGTTATGAATTGTAATGTAAATGTCTGATATGCAGGAGTATTTAAATTGAACATAACCCACAGGTTGAGAACCGCAGATCTAGTCGATATCTCCTCAGTAACATCATTAAGCAATAAGTTAACATTAATTAGTTTTTAGAAAGGGATATAAGAGATGTATTAAGATCCTAAGTACATAAACATCTCTGTGAACCAGGGTACACTTTCCCCTCCACCACCTTGGTCCTTGGGCACAGTGGGCTCCGTCTTAAAGTGGATATTTCTACCACTGACTTCCTTTGGGTGCATCCTGACTGATGAATGGGTTGCTCCCTTGTTTTTGTGACCCTGTGTCTCAGCCATCAGGTGGAGTCATTGCTGGGCCACCTGAAGGAGACTGCTTCTCAGGGCTGGCTGGTGACTCTTCCAGCCTTTTGTGACCGTACAAGGTTCTATCTATATTGAAGGAAAGAAGGTACAAACAAAAGCTACCTCGTTCTAGCTTGCTTATTACAAGGCTTTGTGCTCATGAGCTGGCCCAGGGGAGGACGGGCACCAGCTTCTGGAGCTCAGAGCCTTGTCCTTGCAGCTCCACGGACAGGGGGGAGGAAAAAGCTTGCTTTGGTCTGGCTGATTCCTTTTTTATACAAATTCATTTCTGGCTTAGTAGCCAGTAAAGAAGGCTTTTCTTTAGGTAGGTAGTGGATAGAGTGGATAGAGTGCCAGACCTGGAGTCGGGAGGACTCAGTACTTCCTGAGTTCAAATCCTGCCTCAGACATTTACTAACTGTGTGACTGTGCTCAGTTTCCTCATCTGTAACATGGGGATAATAACAGGACTTACCTCCCAGGATTGTCATGAGGATCAAATGAGATAATCTTTGTAAAAGTTCTTAGCACAGTGCCTGGCACATAGGAGACACTTTATAAATGGTAGCTATTTTCTTTACTCAGTAAACCAGCAGAAAAGAGTCACAGAATAAATCCACAAATTCTGCCCCCTTCCCTCCTCCTCCCCCACCACAGCTCCCACCCTCACTGCTTGTTATCCAGTACTTCCAGAAGCAAGCTCATTGAGCATGTGCTCTCAGGACTGGGCTCTCAGTGGTCAGTCTTCTCCTCCCATTACTATAGTGGAAACCAACCCCTAGGATTTAACATGTACCCTACTTTCCAAAAGCCTAAAGGGCTTTCATCAGATCAGGAGGCGTGTTTAGTTTCACTGAGTTCTGAGATGAGGCTGAGAGCCAAGAATGGGATAATGGAAAGAGGCCTGAATTCCAGAGTCAGAGGACCTGGGTGTGAATCCTGGAACTGTTACTTGCTTGCTCTGTGACCGGGTGCACTTTGCCTCTTTTCCAAACACTTCTAAACTTTTTAAAATGAGGGGGTTAGGATAATGAACTCTACTATGGCTAGCCAGAGGTCATAGAGGGATGTGGGCTAGAATGTCAGCTGCAGTAGAGAAGAGAGGCTACCTTTAAATCAAAGACCACATTGTCATTATGGTGGAATTCCTCAGGCGGTTGAATTAATTATTAAAGTAGACTTTAAAAGGTGACTCAAAAGGAACTCCATCCACAAGCATTATTATTGGGGTCCACATGTCAATACTGAGGTATCTGAGAAATGTTGATGTGTCTAATAGAATTGTTACAAGTTCCAAAGCAGGTGTTCACATTTTGGGTCTTCAAGTGAGGGAGAGTGGGTAAGGTACGGGAAGGAAGAAGCATGGAGGGCATGGGTTGATCTGAGGCACCTTTAATATCATTAGATGATTCCCATTTACACAGCACTTTAAGGTTTAAGTAGCTCTTTCTTTATGGTAATCCTGGTTAGGTTCATTACATTTAAAGGTAGAAGGCATTTAAAGAAAATCGGATCCAAGCACCTCATTTTATTGGTGAGGAAACTGAGGCCTGAAGAGATTGTGACTCACCTAAAGTCACACAGGTATGTGATAGACCCAAGATTCTAATTTAGGTCCATGCCTGACATGAAGTCCAGGGAAATTTTATATAAAATATTTTCTAATATTTCATATAAAATATTTTATTTTATAATATTTTAAATATCTTATGCAAAATATTTTATTTTTAATATTTCATATAAAATAACAATATTTTAAAATATCTTATAGATGAGGGAACCAAGGCTAAAGAAGTTAAATGATTTGCTGAACTAGTATATGTCAGAGCTAGGATTCAAATCCATTTTCAAAATGTCAATTTCTTTAATAGAAGATTTGGGGAAGGAGGGAGAATTTGGGGAAGGTGTGGCTAGATCACCCGAAAAAGATTTGGCAGTTATAGTGTACTACAAGCTCAACAGGAGTTAATGATATTGTTACTTAGGCAGCCAGAAAAGCTAATTTAATCTTAGGCAGGATTAGGAGAGGCATAGTTGCAGAATGAAGGTGGTGATGATCCCACTGACCATGTCAGAACACCCTTTGTTGTTGTTCAGTCATTTTTAGTGGCAGCTGACTCTTCATGACCTGATTTGAGATTTTCTTGGCAGAGATACTAGAACGGTTTGCCATTTCCTTCTTCAGCTCATTTTACAAGTGAGAAACTAAGGCAAACAGGGTTAAGTGACTTGCTCAGGGTCACTCACCTGGTATCTGAGGACAGAAATGAACTCAGGAAGAGGAGTCCTCTTGACTCCAGGCCTGACACTCTATCTCCTGGGCCACCGAGCTATCTCCAGAACACCCTTAGAGTGTTATATTCCATTCTGGTTACCACATTTTAGGAAAAACATTGATAAACTGGAAAACATTTAAGGGAGGTTAACCCGAATGATGAAAAGTATTAAGATCATGCTATCGTAGGAGGATCAATAGAAGGAACTGGGAGCGTTTAGCCCAGAACAGGGATGGCTTAACCACACTCTTCAGATATTTGAAAAGGTCCTTGTATGGAAGAAGAATTAGACTTGTCCTGCCCCTGTTGCCTCCAGGAGCAAATAGAGAATGGTCTGTTTGATTTTCAGAACCCTTTATAACCAACCCCTTCCCACTTTTCCCCTCTTCTTACTCCAGACTCTCTGATCCATTCTCTTTCCTCTAATGGCACTAGCCTCCCGACTTTTCTACAAACAAGACTCTCCATCTCTCGGCTCCAGGCATTTTCTCTGACCATCCTGCATGCCTGGAATGTACATCCCTGGCTTTCTTTACATGCCAACTGAAATCCTGCCTTTTATAGGAAGCCTCCTCCAACTCATCTGAACTGCAGCGCTTTCCCTCTTTTAATCATTTCCTGTTGATCCTGTATTATCTACTTTCTTTGTGTACATTTGTTTGCACATTGTCTTTGCCGTTAGATTGTGAACTCGAGGGCAGTGACTAGACTGTCTTTTGCCTCCATTTGTATCCCCAGTGCTTAGCACAGGGCCTGGTACAGAGTAGGCACTTAAGAAATATTTATCGATTGATTAATGGGTGAAAGTAGCAGAGAGACTTAGCTCAATGCAAGGAAAAGCTTTTAATAATTAGAGCTATTTAGAAGCAAAAAAGAGCCTAGCTCAGAGGCCTTCAAGCCAAATCTCTTTGAGCACTTGTGAAGTTTGTTGTAGGAAAAATCCTCATATATGTACGGATTGAACAAGATGGTCCTATCCATCTATGATGTTTTGTTTTGTTTTGTTTTGTAAGGGGGAAGGCAGGGCAGTTGGGGTTAAGTGACTTGCCCAAGGTCGCACAGCTAGTAAGTGTGTCAAATGTATGAGGCTGGATTTGAACTCAGGTCCTCCTGACTCCAGGGCCAGCATTCTATTTTTACTGTACCACCTAGCTGACCCTAGTCTATGATATTCTTTCTCATCCTAGTGGTGCACAGCAATACCATGCATAAAATAGAAGTCATTTTTGGTCCAACACAGGGCTTTTTACCCTGTTTTTGTATTATGGAACCCTTTGGCACTCTGGTAAAACCTAAAATGCACAGAAGTACAAAGGAGACCAATTATATTTAAATGTAAATAATTATCAAAATATTTTTTTTAAAACCACATAAGTTCACTCAGGTAAGAACCCCAGATCTGATAGAGCATGTGTTGACCCTTATACCAAAGAGCTCCTTAGAACGACCAGCCCAGCTCTGTAACCCTCTTGAAGCATTAGCTGAAGGGTTTGTGTGCTTATTTTGGATTAATGGGGCAGTTGGTAAAAGTCAGAAGAAGTGGACCAAGCTGGAACAATTTCTTTTCTTTTAAACATTTGCAGCTTAAGAGTACTTTCTCCTGAGTCATCTACACCTCAGGTCAAAGCTTAGTTTCAGGTTGTCTATGTGATATCCTTTACAAAGAATATTTCCATTTTAGTTAAGAACAAATGCTTTCACTTCCCTACCTGGCTTCTCCTCTTGTGCACTTTAACCTAGCTGTAGAGAGAAAAGGATAGAGTTGGGGAGCTCAGTAATCAAGTCTTTGATATATATATATATACCTCACTGAACTGGGAAGGCTATAAGTTAGCTCTCTTATCAGCTGAGTGAATATTTGGGATTAGACCTTCAAACTTTTTATGTTTTTTCCCTAGGAATTTAGAGAATACTATCTTTTTTTGGAAGGGGCCTTGGAGTGGCTTAGGGAAGAGTAGCCAAGCCTGTGGGTTGGTGTCTCTGAATTTCAGTTCCTGGGTTAAAACGAGAAGTTAGAATCATTGCTGTGGGATGGGGGCCCCTAAAATTGCTTTTAGGATTTCATGGTACCAAGAGGCAAGATTTCTCTTCTGTTACCTTGAAGCTCCTCAGAACTTTATTCTGTTCTCTTTAGCCTGGTCACAAATCTGTAATTGACTGGCTTTCATGAAAATGGCTCAGCACAGGCAGCAGGGGCTCATGAGGTCATGTCTTTGTACTCCCCTTTAAAAATAAACTTAAGAAAAGCTGGGACATCTGTTTACTAGGCAATCAGAGCTGGGGGGAAGATGGAGAGTCTCGGCTCTGTCACTTACTAGTCATGCGATCTTAGCTTGTCTGAGCCTCAGTTTCTTCACCTGTAAAATGGGGGTAATACTTGTTCCACTGTCTCTTTGAGATTATTGTGAGAAAAATGCTTTGTAAGCCATAAAGAACAATATCAGTGTGCACAGCTATTAATATTGCTATATATAATGATTCGCCCTCCCAGATCAAACCCAGTATAATTTTCATTGGGACAGCAACCATTTCTAATATTTTAATCTCTACACCATGTCCAGCACAGTGACATATACTGTGACGTCAGTACCCTACACATGGCTGTTTGGTAGATACTTATCTTTGAGGTTTGGGGGGGGGAGGGGAGTTACCCTGAGTTCTGTTCATCCTTATTTCCCCCCTTCCCATTCTTTTCCCCTGCTTTTTAAGGCAGCTAGGTGGTTTATAAGATAAGACTCTGGACCTGGAGTCAGAAAGACCTCAGTTCAAATGTAGCTTCAGACACTTTCTAGCTGGGTGACCCTGGGTAAGTCCCTTAACCCTGTTTGCCTTAATCCACTGGAGAAAGAAATGGCAAACTGAGCCAGTATCTTTGCAAAGAAAACACCGTGGCTAGTACAGTCCACAGGATCATAAGAGTTAGACATGCCTTAAAATTCTTTTTTGACACTGTTTGACAATAGGTCCTGCTGAGTTGAGATGGAAGGGGCTTTGCAGAGCATCTTAGCATAACCCATTTTGCATTTTACAAATAAGAAGATGACTCTTTTGTCCCATCCAAGCTATCTTGCCATATATCCATCCATAAGGTAGGGGCTTGGCCACTGACTCCAAAAGGTTTTGTTTTGGGAAGTTAAGAAGGAACGTTGGATCAGGTCAATAAATGTTGAGGCCGGTTTGGCAGCCTTGGACTAAATCTTCAGATCTTTCATAAGTTGGTAGGAAAATAGCACACTTTAGACTTAGTGGTACCGGGTTGGCTGACTCTGAGAAGTCATTTCACCAACTCAGAATCTATTTCTCTTAGTTTTTTAAACATGCTTTTTAAACCTTCTAGAAAGCTGTTACTCTATATAGAGGTCGGCACCAGCCTCCCAGTCCTTTAGGCTCACGACCCAGGAGTCATCCAAGGCTCCTTACTGTCTCACCCACCCACCCCCAATCTATTGTCAAGGTGGGTTGATTTCACTTTTGTGTTATCTCTCTAATATACTCCCTCCTCTCCTCTGATATCACCACCACTCTGGTGCAGGCCCTTATCACCTCAGGCCTGGACTATTATAATAACTTACTGGTGAACCTGCCTGCCTCAAGTCTCCCTCTGCTCCAACTCATCCTCCATTCAGCCACCAAAGTGATTTTCCTAATGTGCAGTTCTGACCATGTCACCTCCCCTAGTCAGTAGACTCCAGTGGTTCCCTGTCACCTTCAGGATCAAATACAAAAAGCTCAGACTTTCAAAGCCCTTCATGTCTGAGCCCCCTCCTACTGTTCCTGTTTTCTTAGAGCTTACTCCCTAGCACATACTCTGATGTAGTGACACTGACCTCCTGGCTGTTCCATGAACAAGACATTCCACCTCTAAGGTATGTCTTAGAGGGCAGGGCAACTCTCTTTTGCCCTTTTTGTATTCACAGAGCTTAGCATGGCGCCTGGCACATAGTAGACACCTAATGAATATTGACCGATTGAAAACTATGGTGGTTATTGAGAGGTAGGGTGCCAGAGAGGCTTAAAGGCTACAGTAGGATACTGGAGGCTTTTTTTTTTTAGTAAGAAATTGCTGACAGGCCTTGCTCCCTCTCCATCTGTCCTCCCCCTCCACTTTTCTAGGGAAGAAGACCCTTCTAGGCAAGATTACTTGAATAGGTCGTCTTTCTTCTTAATGCAGATTTTTGTCTTGGGGCATAAAGGCATTGGCAGAGATCCTGGTAGTTAAGAGGAAATGGGCATCATTTGAATCACTTTTCTTTCTGCCTCTGTCTCTGTCTCTCTTACTCTAAAGAGGCCGAGAATTTCAGTGTAACCAGTTAAACATTTAGATTTCAGCTTCTACAGAATGTTAATCACCCCTGTTTTACTAGGATATAGTCATGCCAGATGCTGCAAAAAGAAACCCATCTTCTTTTATCTATAATGACAGTGTTTTCAGCAGTGGTCTGAAAAACAGCTTCAGGAATCAGATCCAGAGCTTTTATACCTAAGAGATCTTTATACTTTCCATTCATTCTTCTACTTGTCCACTGAGAAGGGCTGGATTGAGATTTTAGGAACTCATCTTAGTTCACCCTGGCCTCAAGAAGTGAGGAAGGGAGGAGGCAGGGAAGTACCCTATTGTCTTTGGGAAAGCGTAGACTTCCAAAGCCGTGGTTGTTAAAGTACATTAGCTCAGTCAGTGGTGAGGCTAAGAAACAGCAGAACCACAGGAGGAAGATAGGCTGTGCAACTGTCTTTTTGTTGCTGTTTAAAAGGTTCCTGGACCCAAGGAAATAAAAAAGAACCAAGCCATTTGCTGGGATATGGTGCTTAGAAAAGTTGTTGCTCAGTCATTTTTCAGACATGTACCACTCTTTGTGACCCCATTTGGGTTTTCTTGGCAAAGGTACTAGAATGGATTACCATTTCCTTATCCAGTTCATTTTGCAGATGAAGAAACTGAGGCCAACAGGGTTACGGTGCTCAGGACACTTGCCCTAAATTGAGCCTTAAGCCCAGGGCTGATAAAACCCCATCATCTGGCTTCCCTTTCTGAGGCAGCTAGGCAGCACATGGACAGAGTGCTCTGCCAGGATTCATGGACACCTGAATTCAAATCTGGCCTTAGACATTTACGGGCTGTGTGACCATGCTCAAGTTACTTCTTGGCTATCTGCCTCAGTTTCCTCCTATGAAAAATGAGAATAATAATACCACCTACCTTTCAGGGTTGTTGTGAAAATAATATTTATAAAGCACTTTGTAAACTTTTAAGTGCTATGTAAATCTTGTCCTCCTTGTCTCCCGCCTCCTCCTCCATTCCCATCCTTCCTCCATACTCCCTTTGTCCACATTTCTCCCCCTTCCTACAGCCAGTAAAGGGTGAGAACAGGTTGAGGAACCAGGTTTTAGAAGCATTGGAAAGTTTTTACTCCACTTTAGATGTGATTTTATGTTCTCTTTGCCTGTCCATTTCAGTTTTTCTTTTCCTAGATTGGTTAGTGGGCCAGTGGGGAATTTAGGAGATAATGTAGTTAAGTGTTTATAGCAAGCCATAGGGTGGATGGCAAAGGAAGCTCAGCAGGCCTGTATCCATTGGTGCCTACAGCAATTCACGGTGCTGGTTGCTGGTTGCTGGTCTTTCAGCACCTCAGGGATCTTCTTGTCTGGTTAAGAGACTGTTTGAGGCCTGATCTTGACAGATTAGCTGTGTGTGTGTGTCTGTACCTTTATTCCCTCACGTGTCAGAAAGCCCATGTTTACAAGATTATAATTATCAAGTTTCATTGGTTGCAGACGTCTTTCACCAGGGCTTAGGAGCGTTGGTCTTTATGTGTCAAGTATTTCTTATTCTGTGTTCCCAATCTGAGGTTGTTTTCTTAGATGAAATTGTTGTGGTCCCCTGGCTTCCTTTCCTCACCAAGTGTGGGATTCAACACTAGCACTACTGATAATGTAGCACTTTTTTGGTCGACAGAGTCTTTGCCTTAAAATAGCCCTGTGAGTTATTGGATGAATGAATGAATGGTAGACAGAAAAAGTATTATTATACCTGTTTGATTCATGAGGAAGCAGAAAATGAAGAGAGATTAAGTGACCATCTCAGGCTCACCCACCATGCTTCAGGGGGAAGATGGTGGCCTGGATTCAAAGCCTGCCTCAGACATTTACTATCTGTGTGGCCTTGGGCAAGTCACTTCACAGCTCTTTCCCTTGGACCTGTGTCCCAGTGCTGAAAGCACCATCACTTACTTATAGGTAAAAGGAGGTGAGCTTTTTTGTGTAGGATTTGATCTGATTATATCCTACTTCAACAGGGTTGAATTCCTGGGCCCCAGTTTCATTATGTTTACAGTGAAGGTGCAGTGCAGGCAGCCAGGTGGCACATGGGTGGGGTGGCTGGACTGCAGTCAGAAAGACTCCTCTTGATGAGTTCAAATCCTCACTTACCCTTGTTTGCCTCAGTTTCCTCATCTGTAAAATGAACTGGAAAAAGCAATGGCAAACCATTCTAGTATCTGCTAAGAAAACCCCAAATGGGGTCACAAAGAGTTAGACGGGACTGAACAACACCATCACCACAATCAGAGAACTGGATCAGATGGACCCTAAGGGTCTCTCCCAGCTACAGAGCTATGATTCTAAGTGTTAGAGTCAGGTCGTAAACAGATTTCCTCACCACAAAAATCAGTGCTTTTCTCCCCTCCCCTTCCCCTTCTGTGTTTTCTTAATGTGTGCCACAGAATTTTATGCGGCTTCTGGGGACTCCAGTGAGACAGTAAATGATTTCAAGATGAAATGTCCAGAGGAACAAGATGGGGAAGATGGGGGGGCGGGGCAGCTAGTCCTCTGAGCTAATCAGAAATATCAGCTCTGCCTAATGACTCCTCATTGGGAACTTTTCTGTGTCCAGACTTTGTTTAGATACACAATACATTGGTGTTGCCTGTATATCTACCTGTCTTTTTCCTCTCCCTCCCACTCCCCATCTCCCCTCACTGTGCTGTATATAAGTTGGCAAGTTGCTGCTTGAGTTTGAGTGTAGTTTTTATTTTGAGGGTGACATAGCTTTAATACCTTATTAGACTGAAATCAGGTTTCCTTTTTCTCCTTGGGTCACAGAGGTAAAATCAGATTCCCTGACTGCATGTTTTGCCTCCCCTCAATTATTAGCAGGTCAGATAGCCTGCCGTTTTCATGTACTAATCGTAATTGAGGCTTTCTGCTTTTATATTCCCATAAGAAGAATTAATTTTGATTATAGGTCAGGAAATAGTCATTTAGAAGCTATTTTTTTGGTTCTAACTAGGGCAGAAAGTTTTTTTTTCCTCTTTTAAAATATGAAAGTTAAAAAGGAAAAATACTAAGGGTTATAGCTGAAGACTTCAGCCACTTGACTAATTATAATTACTTTGTACCACCCAAAACACAGTAATAGTCGTCTTTTTGTTGGTTTGTTTGTTTTTGATTGCAAGTGTGATTTTTATTAGTGTAGAAAACTCCTGGTGAAGAAACTCCCTCTATCAATGCAAATCAGCACCTTTTCTTTATTTTATATTCTTAGAGAAGTTACTTTGGGCATTGAGGTTAAATAACCAGTATGTGGCAGAGGTGAGACCTGAAACCAGGTCTTCTGATTCCAACGCCAGCTTTTTCATTTTTTTATTTTTTTGCTTTTTGGAGGGGGGAGGGCAGGGCAATTGGGGTCAAGTGACTTGCCCAAGGTCACAAGGCTAGTAAGTGTCAAGTGTCTGAGGTCGGATCTGAATTCAGGCCCTCCATTGGTGCTCTGTTCACTGCTCCGCCTAGCTACACAGGGCCAGCTTTTTCAATGCTATGTCATAATGCCGTTAAAAATAATCAAAGCCCATACTATGGTTGTAGCTTACAAAACACGCATTGTTATGACTATTTAACAGATGAAGAAGCTGAGGCAGAGACTGTAAGTGACTTGCCCAAGTAAGGAATTTGAACCCAAGCCTTCTTCTGACTTTGGAGCTAGTTCATTTTACATTTACACCACAAGCTAAAATATTCTGCTTGGAGTCTTCTCTATAATCCAGAGTGAAGGTCCAGGAGACACATTTGTATTTCTGAAGTGTTCCTAATTGGTTTTCAGGATAGTACATTGTCAGTGACGTTAGGCACCTAGTTGGCCTAACGTCAGGAAGACCTGAATTCAAATATGGCCTCCAACAGTCAGACATTCAGCCATGTGACCCTGGGCAAGTCACTTTACTCTGTTTACCTCAGTTTCCTCAACTGTAAAAAGGACTGGAAAACAAAATGGCAAACCACCTCAGTATCTTTGCCAAGAAAACCATAAATTGGGTCTCAGGAAGAGTTGAACATGACTGAAATGACTGAACAACAATATTTAAACTAACTGGCTTTTGCCAGTATAAAACTATAAGCTTCATGAGGCCAGAGTCTATATCTAACTCATCACTATTGCCTTCAAAACTCCTATTGCTCATGGTAGATGGTTGATGAATGTTTGTTAAATCAAATTCTAATTTGTATTCCTGCTGCCCCTAGCTGTTTGTTATCAGGGAGACATTATCCTTTAGCCCTGGAATCCCACAGTATCACTAGGCACTCAATCAGCAAATATCTATTAAGCATCTGTTATGCTTAGGCTCTCTGTACTTAGCACTGGGGATACAAAAAGAGGCCAAAGACTGGCCTAACCCTCAAGGAGCAGCCTTTGTGATTCAGAATGGGGCAAATTGTCATTCCCCATTCTGTGGGCATAAAGTCCCAATAGCCAGGGGAAGGGCCTTCTCCCAGGTCTGAGTGAGTCAAGCAACAAGACCAGACAAGAATAGAATTTCTGCCTGCTCCCATTTCCCATTCTCACAACTTCATATTGTGATTAAGTATCCTCACTCTCCTACATCCTCTCCCTCCCTGCTGTTACTTTGGCTAGTCTGGTATGGACAATTGGGAGGAAAATGGAGCCTTGGTTGCTAGCTTCAACAGTTTTTGGATTGCCTACCAGCTGCTAGATATTCCACTAGTAAGTTTAGTTCATCTTGTCTTACAAGGAGTGTGAAAAAGATCTTAGGAAATGCTCATCCTTCTGGGACTTGAATCTGAACTAAACCTTTTGGAGGGTGCTAGTTTTTGGTGAAAGGGCTGGTTGATGGCAGAGATACAGAGGATGATGTGAAATGGTATAGGGAAGGCTGAAAAAGTAGAAAGAGGTGAGCTAAGAAATGTAACGGAGTGTTTACAAGACAACAGGTTTGAGGGGTTAGACTAAGAGAAGTAAGAGAATGAGAAGTAGAAATGGGATAGCCCCCACAGCATTGAAGACAATGACAAAAGTCGGTGCTGGTGGTCTCCTAGACTCTGGTTTCTTCCCAAAGTCAATCAAATAATTCTTTGTTTTTTGCTGCATGTGCCCCTCCAGCTTCTATGACTTGTAAGAGGCTTCTGAGATTCCTTTCAGCCCTATAATGAACCTATAAGAACTGAATGGCCCAGGAATATGACTTTTGGGAAATGGGCAAACTTACAGAAGCAAACGAATCAGAAGTGACAGCTGGGCTCAGTGATAGTGGAAATTATCCAGGAATGGAAAATTTTAAAATAGCTCTAGTTATGGTAGCTAAGTGGCCAGCTCTGCCTTCTTTTTCACTATACAATGGTATAAATCAACAAGAGCTGTTTTGTGATTTCAGTCATGTCGAACTCATCATTGATGCGGTTACCCATAAAATGTAGAGGGTTAGGGTCAGGGGCGCTCGAGACCCCAAAATACTAACACGCCAGGTCCTGCCAAATGAATGACTCATCTTCTCTCAGCCAAAGAAAAGTAAAGTTTATTAAAAGTTCACCATATTGGGTAGACTCTTAAGGAACCTAGTTATCTGTAAGGCTTGCAGAACAAGTCTGTGCTAGGTCATTCTATGTTGCTCTCACCCCACATGGAGGGAAGATGGGATCTTATATACAGAAAGGTTGTGGGAGGAATCTAGGGGTGGTCTAGAGGAGGAGTTTGGAGAGGGTCTTCAGGAGGAGTCAGATGAGGTCAGACTCCAGTAATGAGTGAGTAAGGGTGGGAAATTTCTTGGAGACTACCTAGCAGCCAGTTCAAGGGTGGGACAGGAAGAGGATGAGGGTGGGAAATTGCTGGAAGGAAGGAGTGCTAAAGACTTGGGCAGAGCCACAACTTAAGGCCCATGGCCTCAGGCAAATGCCTTATGTGGGAAGATTCAAGGAGAGCTCAAGGGGCTCCTAGAGCCTCTGTACCTCAAAGATTCAAGGAGAGCTCAAGGGGGACCCCATTTGGGGTTTTCTAGGCAAAGATACTGGAGTGATTTACCATTTCCTTCTCCAGTTCATTTGGCAGATGAGGAACTAAGGCAAACAAGGTTAAGTGACTTGCCTAGGGTCACAGAGCTAGGAAGTGTCTGAGGCCAGATTTGAACTCAGAAAGAGTAATCTTCCTGAGTCCAGACCTGTTGCTTTAAGTGTCTACTGTCTGGTGTTTGTGATCTTTCTGTCCTTCAACTATCTTGTGTTTACTTATCTGTTTACCTACTTATCATTTCTCCCCCCACCCCACCCTCCAGGTATGGTCTCTGAGGTCTGGGATTATTTTATAGTCTTTATACCCTTCTTCTAGCACTGTGGCTTGGACAGAGTAGGCGATGTTTGTTGAATTTAATTAGCCTGGGGCATTAAAATGAGATGACTGAAAGCAAAGGGATTTAAGAAGTTGATTGGAGAGGGATATTAAAGTGTGGTCAGAAACTCTAGGATTTTGATTGTTGACTGCTCAAAAGCACTGGCTCCTTGTTACTTGTCTTAGAACTTTCTGACTTTCCCTTTCCCTATCATGCTTGTAATTTTCCAGACTTGGAGAGGTCTATTTAGGGCTGAGGAGATGTCTCAGACTGCTACTAACAAAAATGAGAGGGTGAGAAGAATAGGTCTTTATGGGGAGAATCCTTAAGAAGATGGAGAAGACGGGGGAGGCTTCCTTAACAACTAAACTAAAAATGATTGCTACTTCAGGCCATCCTTGTTTAGGTTTTGTTTTGGGGGTTAGGGGGGGCGTTGGAGGCATAGATTGGAAGGGATTTGGAGGATGGGGGAAGTAGTGAAGAATGGAGGAGAAGAAAAAGGAGGTATCTGTGGTGGATTAGTGTAGCCTGACCTAGTTGGTGGGAAGTATTAGCCTGTCTTTTAGCTTATTATGTTTACAAAATTTCTTATTGATGCTTTAAAAAATCTTTTTTAATTCTTTTTTTTAATCCAGCAGACACATTCCACCAACATAACCCCACCCAACAAAATGCATTCTCCCCAAAGTTAGGCAGAATGATCTAATGGTGTCATTGAGACACTTTCCACTTTTGCCATTTCCTGTTCGTTAAGTGAAAGGCAGGATGTACGCTTTAACTTTAATAATTTAGCATCATTGTTATCAATAGACTTGATTTGGGTTTTGTTGCTATTTAGTTTTGTCTTTGTCTTTGTAAATATTTTCAGTGCAACAAATATTAAATACTGTGTGCTGAGTGAATGAATAAAAGAGTATTTATCAGAGAGCATGCTATGTACCAAGCTCCATGCTAGTCACTAGGGATATAACTACAAAAGCAAAGACAGTCCCTGCCTTCAAGGAGCTTACATTCTAAAGAAGGAAACTGCACACATAAAGGAAGGGTGGTAGGAAAATGTTGAGTGGGGCCATGGGGGAATAGCTTGACACATCTCTTCCAAAGGTTCCAGAAAAGGGAGTTGGAGGGATCAGAGGGAATGAAAGCTTTTCTAAAATAATTTTTACAGAGAGTCAGGCACCAGTCAGGAGAGTAGGTCCCCTGGGGACAAAGTTCCTCCATGTAACATTTAAGGCAATAAAACTTGTTCTCACTGCATTCCAGTCTATGGTCTCTGGTATGGTCTAGGACCTCAGGGGTGGGGAACCTTGGCCTTGAGGTCACATGTGGCCCTCTAGATCTTCAAGTGTGGCTTTTTGACTGAATCCAAACTCCACAGAACAAATTCCCCTTAATAAAAAGATTTGTTCTAAAACTTATACTCAGTCAAAAGACTGCACTCAAGGGCCTAGAAGTCCACATGTGGCCTTAAGGTCACAGGTTCCCTACCCCTGGACCTAGGTGCTAGGGATACAGAAAAAGAAATAGTTCTGACCTCCAGAAGCTACCGTAGGACCAACCACTCTCTATCTTTTGCAGGGCTTTCCACATGATGTCTGATTTCTCTTTTATCTATGACTTTTTCTTTAATATACATGATATACGGTTTTGCTGCTTAGAATTTTTTTTTTACCACAAGTGCTGTTCTAACTTGCTTTGAGGAATATATATAAATAAACATGACATGCTATGGAATACATTTACATACACATGGTACACATGTAGCCCATGCTCTGGAGCATCCATCCTAACTTCTACTTGTAGTGATGAGTCTGACCCCTTACAGCAGCAGTTCTCAACCTGTGGGTTATGTTCAGTTTCTTACAATGAAAATACATCCTGCATATCAGACATTTACATTACGATTCATAACAGTAGCAAAATTACAGTTATGAAGTAGCAACGAAAATAGTTTTATGGTTGGGGGTCACCACAACATGAGGAACTGTATTAAAGGGTTGCGGCATTAGGAAGGTTAAGAACCACTGCCTTACAGGAAAGGCAAGGGGGTGAGTTTTCTTTTGCTTCGTAGTTTGAGCCCCCACCAGTGTGCTTCCATCATTACTTGATATTACTTAGTCAGCCAGACTTAATTAGCTTTTAGAAAGGGGGTATTTACTAAAGTGACATAGTAAGAGTAGTTGGTCCAAAATACCACTTCCCCTCCCCCCAGCATTTGCTAACTCTCCCACAAATATAGTCCAGAGGAAAGTGGGCTCAAGCTTTGACATGTAGCAGAGGGGCTCCTAGAAGTCCTTTTGGTAGATTGTCCAGGAGGTTTCCCCTTAGATACACCCATTTTAGCTTTCTTGCTAGGCTCCTTGTACAGCCTTGAATCTGCCTTCCTCATCTTGTCCTGTTTGTTCTTAGCTCATGGTACAGACCCTGTTGCTGGCTGTTATGTCCTGGGGACTCTGCTGGGACGCTTGTGTCCAAATTGTCCAGAGCCTTCAGAGTTCTCCACAGTCTTCTCAGCCTGAGACTGAAATACTTTCTCCTTTCCTCTCCTCTCCCTGCCTGCTCCTTCTCTCAAGCTATTCCTTCTCAGGAGTTTAGCTGGTACATTCTCTCTTGACTTGATGTATCTCAAATCCCTCAGGCTTAAACTGGTTTGGTATTTTATAGATGACTCACAGGGTCATCTATAAAATCTTCCTCAGTCAATCTACACATACTTCCTATGCAATGTTATTCCAGGGGCTTTTTTTCCACTTAGCCTAAAGCAAGGGTTCTTAAGTTTTTCATGTCACAGACTCTGCTGGCAGTCTGGTGAAACCTCTGGATCCCCTCTCAGAATGGTTTTGAGTACATCAAATAAAATACACAGGATTACAAAGGGAACCAATGACGTTGAGGTACAATTGTCCATATACTAAAACTTCTGTATCAGCAAGCACCCTAGCATACCTAGGGCGGCTACTAGCACAGGTTCTTAGATCTGCTTTTCTAAAGGAAAGCAACTCAAAGTGGGTTAACAATCTTACTTTAATCAATCAAGTACCATTTACCTAGTTCAGGGGGAAAAGTCGGCACCCTGAACTTCAGAGAATACAAACAGAAGTTACAAACAAACAGAAAAACAGATCAGCAGATGGCTTCCAGCGTCTGACCATCACATCAGTTACCT
>CM053584.1:174589925-174635662 GCA_028627135.1 Pseudochirops cupreus | reverse complement strand
TCACAGCCCTCTAGACCCATTGCCCAATCACAAAGCTACAAGGCACGGGCATTCCTGGAAAACAAGCCTGGCGCCACAGGCTCCACGTGATCACATTCAGCCTATTAGGGAACAGAGTATACTTTCAAATATCCAAGGGTCCTCAGAGTCACGTAGTCACTTTAGCAAAGGGCCTAGGGGCAGGGAAGATCTTCAGATTCCCATAACAACTTCCAAGATCCACAGACCTGTTGATGGTCTCTGGATCCCAGGTTCAGAACTTCTGATCTAAAGCTATTTATTGAATGATTCAATAGGAATGTTTTTATCTGGTAAATGTATCAGAGCTTAGCATCTTGACACTACATGAGATGGGGTAATTTGTCCAGTCTTGTTGCAGCGTCTCTCAAATATGCCCCCTTCTCTCCTCTGATTCTGCCACCACCCTGATGCAAGCCCTGATTACCTGAACTACCAGCACTAGCCTGCTGGTTGAGCTCCCTGCCTGAAGTCCATCCTCCCCCACAGCTATCAAATTCATCTTCCTAAAGTTCAGATCTGATTTGATCATGTCACATCACTCTCCCAGCCCCCATTCAACCTACTCCCTATTATACTCCCTATTACCTCTAGAATCAAATATGAAATCCTCAGTTTGGCTCTTAAATCCTTTCATACCATGGGCCCTTCCTACCTTTCCAGCCTTCTTACACCTTATTCCACATGCTCTGTGATCCAGTGACACTGGACTCTTTTGCTGTTCATTGAATGTGATTCTCCCATCTTTCAACTTATTTTCACCATCCATTCCCCATGCCTGGCACTCTCTTCCTCCTCGTCTCTGCCTCTCCTGACTTCTGGGGCTTAAAGGCTCAGCTACTTTCTGCAGGAAGCCTTTCCCAGTCCTTTTTTATCTTAATGTCTTCCCTGAGAGACAACTCTCACTTTATATTGTTTGTATATAGTTGTTTACATGTTCTCTCTCTGTTAGACTGTCAGCTCTTTGAGGGCAGGGACTGGTTTTTGCTGGGAGGGAGAGGACTTTCTTTGTATTCCTAACTTAGCACAGTACCTGGTATTTGATGGGTGCTTAATTAATGCTGCCTGTTCATTCATTCATTTGATAAACATTTATTAAGCACCAGGCATGTGCCGGGCATTGTGCTAATAAGCATTGGGATACAAAAGAAGGCAAAAGACAGTCCCTGACCTCAAGGAGCTTGCAATCTAATGGGAGAGGCAACATGCAAATAAATATATACAAAAGCAAGCTACATAAGGGATAAATAGGAAATAATTAAAGGACAGGAAGCACTGGAATTAAGAGGGGTTAGGGAAAGTTTCCTATGGAAGGTAGAATTTTAGTTGGGCCTTAAAGGAAGCCAAGGAGGTCGGCTGACTTAGCACAATGCTTGGCACATAATAAGTATTTGTTGCCTAACTGACTTGATTTACTCAATCAGCCACCCCCCTTATATATCAGTGTACTGATAAGTAATGCTTCTCTCCCTTGTGAGGCTCTTTGTGTACTGGAAGTTCGTTCTCCCTCCCCTGTGGAATCTTGAGTTTGCATTTCATGTGTAGAATCCCAAGGAGAAAAAAAAAAATCACAAGCACCTCTTTGTACAAAGTCTTTGATTCCCTCTGGTGAGAGTAACCTAAGGCTATAGTTCTGACATTTGCAAGATAATTTAAGAAGACAGAATTCCTTGGAAAGATAGATGTCCACAAAACTTGGCATTTATCCTACAAGTTTTTGTTCTTTTATTCCTAACGTGAACTGAGAAGATTTTCTATTTTTCTAATGAATCCATAGATAAAGTGTGTATCTGGACCCAGACAGTCCCATAGCATATAACATTATAAAACCTTCCTTATCCTCCTTGTCAACCAAATCAGGGAATATTCTACTTTCAGAATCTCACTCCCACGTGCCAATTAGTGTGCTCAAAAATTCCAAAGGAAAAACCTGGATATGGAGATAGCAGATAGCAGTATGTTCCTTACCAGTCATCCTGGAACCTCTGAAAAGGGGGGAGCATCCCCAACAAATATCAGTGAAGGGCCTTTTCTTTTTCCTATGCAAAAAAGAGCAAGCTAGGAAGTCATCTTTGAAGCAGCCCCATACCCTCATCTGAGGAACTACCACCCCATCACCTTACTCCAGATACAGGTTTGTAGGCCTAGGATATCCCATTCCCATCTCCAGCTTGATATAAAGAATATTCTTCAATAAATCTCCTTCAGATGTGTGAGTCATATGTGTGAGTCATATATGTGACTTTCCTTTTCCCTTCCCTGATTCCCACAACCTCACTCATTTGCAGAAGCATTTGCTGCTAAATGAAGGAGTTGAAATGGCAGGAGAAACTCATCAAATCTCCTGACTTTCAAATTCTTTAAACACAAGGAGCCCTCATCCCAGTTAGAGCAGTGAGAGGCCTTTTTTAGAAGCTCACATTCTACAGAGGAATACATATGTATGTGTGTGTGTGTGTGTATTTATATATATGTATATATGTATATGTGTGTATATGTACACACATATACATATATAGACAAAGTATACATAATACATATTCTAATATATATATAAATATTGTGTGTGTATATATATATGTATATATATATATATACGCACACACACACACACACACATAAATAAATGCAAAATAATTTTAGATGGGAGAAAGTGCTAATAGCTGAGTATATCAGGGAAGACCTTATGTTAGTAGGTGACATCTCAGTCATGCTCTGAAGGAATCTAGAGATTCTGTGTGGCATATGTGAGGAGGAAGTAAATTCCACGGGAGACCGTGGAAAACCAGTTGTGGAAAGGCATGGAGACTGGAGATAGATTGTGACATATGGAGAACCATTAGGCTTGTTTAACTGGAACAGAGTGTATTTTTAAAAAAACAAAACATTTCAAAGGTTGGTAAGAGCCAGATAATGGAAGATTTCAAGAATATCTTTGAAAATGCAAAACTGCTAGTGAGTGAGTGGGTGGCACAGTGAATAGAGCACCAGCCCTGAATGCTTGGTAGTTGTGTGACCTTGGGCAAGTCACTCAACCCCAATTGCCCTGCCTTCCCCCCTCCAAAAAGCAAAAAATAAAAATAAATAAAGTGCAGAACTGGGTGATTAGGAGGATGACAGTACCCTCAACAGAAATAGGAAAATTTAGAAGAGAAATGGGTTTGGGCCTGGGGTGGGGGGCACAATGTAAGTTCCATTCAATTAAGTTTGTGATGCCTTTGGAAAACCCAGTTGAAGATGATCAGTTAGTAGTAATGCTAGAGTAGGGTTCAGGGAGAATTCTGCTGCTATGGAATTTGGGGCTATACACAGAGATTTGGGAGTTACATGTTAAGAGGAGATACGGGAACTCAGAATATAGTATAGAAAGAGAAGAGGGACCTTGGACAGCACCTTGGAAGATGTCCACCCTTAACAGGCAGGGGGGAGACGATGATTCCGCAAAGGAATGGTCGTTCTCCCTGTCTAAAGAACCAGGGGAGAGCATGTTACAGAAACCAAGGGAGGAGAAAGTGCTTAGGAGGAAGGACTCTGTTTTCTTTAGTTTGTATCATTTTATACAGATCATCCCAAATTTCTCAGAATTCTTCAGACTCAGTATTCTTTTTATAGCTCACTAATGTTCCATTGTACATATCACAGTTTGTTCGGTCATTCTCTAATGGCTGGACATATAATTTACTTCTAGCTTTTTGCATTTACAAATAGTGCTTCTGTGAATGTTGCAGTACCCATGGGTCGTTTCTGTCATTTACTTCCTTGGGTTATAAACCCAACAGCGGAACTGCTAGGTCAAACTAGAACAATTAACCTGTACCTTTGAATCTAAGCTCTATCTAGCCTTGGAAACTCTTCTCCAAATGTGTCCTTAACCCTCTTTCTTTACCTCCTAACCTTTAATTCTCAATAATACTATTCTCACTCTTTTCTCCCTTAAATACTTTGCTCTAGTCAGGTTAATTTACCATATATACTCATACTTTTGCATTTGGTGTCTCTTTTATTTCTTCTAGTCATTGACTCTCCCATCTTTCAGAAAAAGATTCAGAACTCACCTCTGGGAAGTCTTCTGTGATTGACCCCATCAGATTGCTCACCACTCCGTGTGGTGCCCCCCTCAGCACTTCTGTATTCTTGAGTTTGTGTACACTGTTTGTATTTGTTCTTGCTGATCTATTATTGTTAATATTTTCAGGAGTTCCATGAGCAAAGTTGTGTGCATGCATGTACACACATGCCATTTTACCCATCAGATTACGAACTCCTTAAAGGTTAAGAGTTTTATCTTCTATTTCTATTGCATTCTGTGCCTAGCACTAATTAAAAGGTGTTCTTGACACTAAGCAAGTGTTAGGTGATGGTTTCTGCCACTAACTTGCTGAGGGATTTTGGGCAGGTCCCTGAACCTTTCAATGCCTTAGTTTTCGTAACTGAAGTAAGACTAGCCCTCATTGCAAAAGTTTTTCTTAAAAAAAATCTGATAAGAATGACTTCTCTCCCCGCACTTCCTCCAAAAATGTGTGCGATCCAATAAACATTTATTAAGTCCCTACTATATGCTAGGCATGATGCTAAGCGATGGGAATATGATAGAAAGTTGGGTGATATTGAGAGGAGAAAAATATTAGGAGGTTGTTTTGAAAATGAAACCACTTGTCAAAGTGAGAAGTTCAAGCCTGGGACATAGGTTTGCTGAAGGACCGTTAGTTCAGTTTAGGAGAGCAAAAAATGATTGCAGGTAGACCATCTTCTGATCCATGTAAGAATGGAACCTTGGAAATCACTAATCTGCTCATATTCTTTGACCCAGTTTTACCACTTAGGTATGTGCTTCAGGGAGATCAAGGACAGATTGAAATCAATCAGTCTATATAGATATAGAGAGACAAAGAGATACACATCCACATGGAACATGCGTGTGTGCATGCCATTCTTGCTATATCAAAGAATAGGAAACAAAATAGATACCCATCAACTCTGTATGACTGAACAAATTGTGGTATATGAATGTAATGAAATTCTTTTGCACCATGAAAAGTTATGAATATTATGGATTAGGAAAATATGGAAAGATTTGTATGAACTGAAATAGAGTGAAATGAGCAGAACTAGGAGAACAATTTTATATTGGCTAATAGCTAATACACACACACACACATAATACTTATATGTACCAAGTGCTTTACAATTATTGTCTCATTTGATCCTCTCAACAACCCTGGGAGGTAGGCGCTATTATTATTCCCATTTTACAGATGATGAAACTGAGGCAAACAGAGGTTACATGACTTGACCAGGGTTACTCAGTAAGTGTCTGAGGCTGGATTTGAACTTGGGGCTTCCTGACTGCAGGCCCACCACTCTATCCACTTGTACCTCTCTAAAGAATCAGACATCTATTCTCAGGCATGGCCAATGCATTCAGTTGTTTTTGCTTGACTATACCTAAACTTATTTGTTATAAAACAGGCCCTCTACTCAGACTGGGTAAGGGTGGGTCAATTAGTTGGTAGTAATAAACTTGGAGAAAAACAGGGAAAAAAACACAAGAAAAAAGTACAGAGGAGACATGGATAGAGCAATATTGTCACTACCTTGTTAAGCTTAATTATTATCTTTTAAAAACCCGACTCTTTGACAGAAGTTTGTACTTTCTTATGTAATCTTCTTCCCTGTTTTTCTTGGTATCTTGAAATACTTATGTTTACTGAAGATTAAGTTCACAATAAAAAAGACTTTTTTAAAGGGAGGCTTAGAGGGCACACTGACTCATTGATGTGGAGCCAATCTGGTGATTTCCCAGCCTGGAAAAATGGGCCAGCAGCCTGAGAATTTCAGATTTGAGCATTTGTCATCCTGCAAGTGGTTTGTGACCCCTGCTCATCCACGTGAAGTTGTGAATGTTCTTGTAATTTGGAGGTATCTCATGACTGACCATGTGGGTTGCTGATTTCTTTTCATCAGTAAACATCCAAGTATTTACATCTGGGAGTAAACTTCATTAGCATCATCCAGCTTTGGAGATAATGAACCAAAATTATGGAGCAAGTATTATGTCTATGAGTGTAGTGTGTGTGTGTGTGTGTGTGTGAGTGTGTGTAAGTCTGGTTTGTTTGTGTTTGGTTTTCTTTATTTGGCTAACCTTTGGGAAGAATGGAAAAGTTGAAAACTTTGAGTAGATGTTCAGTACTAGTTTTACCATCTTGGAGGTTTGAGGAATAACTCATAAAAGGATGTGATGGATACTCCCATAGTCCTCCCCTACATAAATGAAGGGACCTTTTGCTATTTAGGGCAGCGAGGTGGTGCAGTGGATAAACCACTGGGCTTAGAAAGACTCATTTTCATGAGTTCAAATCTGGCATCATATAGTTAATAGCTGTGCACTCCTGGGTAAGTCACTCAACGCTGTTTACTACAGTTTCTTCGTATGTAAAATGATCTGGGAAAGGAAATGGCAAATCACTACAGTATTTCTACCAAAAAGACTCCAAATGAGGTTATCAAGTCGGACACAGCAAAAATGACTGAACAATAACTATTCAAATAATGCATCATTGGATTACCAAACATTCACTTCAGTCTTGACTTAACCCTGTTTGCCTCAGTTTCCTCATCCACAAAAAATGATCTTTATATATGCGACCTGTAGGGAGGGCTTTAATTGTGTTTGTTTTGAGTTTGTCTCTACCAATGACTCCATCCATGTAGGATGCTTCTGTCATGTAAAATCCCTCTGTAATTTCTAGTCTTTGTGAAGTTGTCTGGGGCATAAAGAGGTTAAATGGTTTGCCTGTGACTGCATAGCCAATTCATGTATCAGAGGTAGGAAACCCTGATCCTAATTCCAAAACTAGCCCCCTAAAGTGTTAAAGTGAATTTGCATTCCCAGAATTTGGTGTCTTGACCGAGGGGAGGATGTGGACCAGAAGCACGTTGGATGGCAGGAGAAAGGTTACCCACATTAAAAATTTTTTTGTAGCTAATCTACATGTGAAGAATCAACACGGAGAGACTCAGAGCCCCGTTGTGATGTTGGGGCGGTGCAGTTACCCAATGTGGTGGTGGGAAGATATGACATTACAAAGAGGCCACAGACCTTTTTCTTGGGTCTAGCTTGCCTCTGAACCACAACTGATGGTATCGATAGATGGATCCTCGTAGAAGAGCTGTTTCCCAGAGCAGCTTTAGAGTGGGGATGGGGATGGAGGGAGAGGAATAAGAAATAACTCATACTTAAACAGGGGCAACTAGGTGGCACAGTGGCTAGAGCTCTACATATCAGGAAGACCCGAGTTCAGATGCAGCCTCAGACACTTACTAGCTGTATGAACTTGGGCAAAGTCATTTAACCCTGTTTGCCTCAGTTTCCTCACTTGTAAAAATGAGCTGGAGGGTGAAATGGAAAATTGCTCCGGTATCTTTGCCAAGAAACACCAATGGCATCACAGTCAGACATAACAGGAATGACTGAACAGCTTACTTAAATAAAACAGCTCTCCATAACAGGTGCCCTTTGATGTACATAGGATTATACTAATTTTACAAATAAGGAAATCGAGGCTTAGAGGTCACAGGTCAGTCAAGTGCAGGATCTGGGCCTTAGAACAGTGTTCTTTCTGCCGTACTATGCTGCTCTTCAGAGAAGATGCCCAAACAGTTTGACTGGATCAAAAGGAGGCATTCTGATGTTTAATTTACAGTATTTCTTCTCCTAAGAAGGACAGTCCTTATGACCTATTCTTGGGCCACAGAGCTTTACAAAGCCGAAAAGGCGGGGAGGGAGGGTGAGAGGGAGGCGCCAGCAGGGGAGCGAAATCAGACAAATAGTGTGGCTCCCATAGTAACGACTTGCA
Organism: Pseudochirops cupreus; assembly: GCA_028627135.1. NCBI lineage: Eukaryota > Metazoa > Chordata > Mammalia > Diprotodontia > Pseudocheiridae > Pseudochirops > Pseudochirops cupreus. The sequence continues at coordinate 174,627,788 of CM053584.1, read as the reverse complement.
GGCCTCCATTTACTCCTAGGGGAATCATTCTTTGTTATTCTGTTTAGCATAATAAAAAGAGATTGTTAGGTCATCTTTGGTTTATTTTATGGTCTTCAATCAGCTTGCTTTCCACCCCCCTTTCTTCCTTTTTAAAATTCTTTTTCTTGTTTCAGAAGGCAAGTACATCCAGTTTGTGGTCTGAGAAAGGGTTCGTTCTATTTAAAGGGATGTGTAATTAAACAAAGCAAAAACAAAATAACCATAATTTAGTTCTTCAGCAAAGATAATAGTGGAGGCTGATCCCGTTTAACGTGTGCAGTGTGTGAATGTATGGCAGTGGAACTCAAGAGTACATGCTACAGCGTGTTGGTTTGTTGAGAGTTTTGCTAGATGGGCAATGAAGGTCCTCACCCCATCTCAGAACTTCCATGGGCCGCCAGTCCCTACCCCAGCTGCAGTTTGTTGCCTCTTCTTTCTTCCTGACTTGGCATCAGGAAGGTCACAACATATCAGTAGAGACACAACATCCCCTCCTCTACTGAGAGTTCAGTGGAAGTACAGAAGGAAGAGGGGGAAGGGAAAGAGAGAGCAAGGAATCCTCAGGCCTGGGTAATTGGCGCTGGAATCTCCACTAACTTCCTGGGGAACCCCTCCTTCTTGCCAGCTCATACATTCAGGAAACTCTGATTCTCATCCCAAACAGTGCCCTGAGAAAAGGGGGAAAAAAAAGTTTGAGAACCACTAATGTACAGGGTAGTTTAACTCTATTAGCTTCCACCAAATCTGTTTTTAAGCATTTTAAAAGCTCAAAGTGGCATTTAGACAAATCTACAGTCTTTGCAGTAGTGGGCTTGTTTCTTTCCATTAGAGTAAAATTGGTCTCATTTTCTTATGGGAAGAAAGAAGACCAAAGAGAAATACAACATAAGCCACCAGAGACTGCAGAGGGGCCCGGTTGAGATGAGTTTTTCCTTTGATATCTATTACGTGTCTGAGGATTTCTTTCTTGGATTAAAAAAAGTATTTTGGGACAAAACAGCAGGTTCATGCTCACTTGGCTAACTCTGTAATTCTAACTGCCAGTTCCAGAATCCCTGGTATCCATGTCTCTTAAGACATAGCTATGCTAACAAGTTGGAATCCTTTGTGTTTATTAGGTCACCAGGAAATGAGCTAGGAAATACAGATAGTATTCTAGGCAGCATGGTGGGAAAAGTACTTGATTTGGATTTAGAAGGTCTGACTTCAAATCCCGGCCCTGAATTTACTACCTGTACATCCCAATTGAGACTACATACTGGTGTCTTTGGGTAAATCACCTTTCCGGGCCTCAATTTCCTTATAACATGAGGGAGTTGGACCAGATGATTTCTGAGTGGGGCAGCTGTCTGGTGAAGTGGAGTCAGGAAACCTGAGTTCAAATCTGGCCTCAGATACTTATTAGCTCTGTGCCCCAGGCAGATCTTAAGCACTTATCACATATAATTCATAGAATCATAGAATGTTAGAGCTAGATGAGGATGTAAGAGATCGTCTCGTCCGGTGGCATTATTTTACATATAAGGAAAGGTCACTTGCCCAGAGTTTCTTTGCTGCTTAGTGACAGGGTTAGAGACCCAAGTTTCTTGGCTCCCTGACGAGTTCACTTCAGGAATAGAATAGATTCTGCAAACAAGCTTGAGGTGGCGGGCTGGTTGTTTTCGTGATTTATAGTTATCATTGTTGCTGTCCTTTACCTTGACACAAAAGTGTTAAGTTCAGACACTTAGTGATGGATCTCTCCCATCAGCGGATTGAGCCATGCTTATCTGTAAGGGTGTGATACTTCAATTACAAGGTGACAGACACTCAGAGCCTGTTGGAAACATGGCGTCCCCTCCTTCCCCTCCCCATTTCTTTTCATCTTCACATCTACAAGTGGGTATTAGAGGGTTGGCTGGAGGGGAAATGGTGCTGACTCAGGGTGACTCTGCCCTGATTCTTTTTTAGACAGGAAAAAGAAAGAGAATACATGCTTCCTGTTAAAACTAGGGAAGGTATTTCAAAGAGGTGGTATATTCTTCTGAAACAGCAAACACTCGTGACATCAATTCAGACACTTATTAAGTACCTACTGTATGAAAGACACAAGTGAAACAGTCTCTTCCCTTGAGGAATTTGTGTTCTAACATGTGAGCAGATAAGTAAGGCGAAATGAAGTGGGAGGGAATACTAACAATTGGGGAGAGCAGGGAAGGCTTCATGGAGGAGGTGGCCTGTGAGGTGAGCCTTGAAGAAAGACAGTGATTCTGATTGGTAAGGGAGGAAGGAGGAGTGTGTTCAAGGTCAGGCCTATGGCCCCTGTAAATGCATGGAGGGAAAGAGACAGAGGTGAATTTAGGGAACAACTGTTAGACTAGTTTCATTGGAATATGGAATTTGTAAAATGAAGTGGTATGAAATAAGGTTGGAAAGGGGGGGATGGGAGTTGGATTGTGTGCTGAAACCACAAGCCAGGCTAGCAGGCTTGTACTGTATCTTGCAGACAGTGAATAACTAAGTCCACGATCAAAGTGAAGACATGGCAAGACCTCCTGTGTCTTATGAAGGTCATTTTGGAACTCCTGTGGACAATGGAGAAAGGAAAGATTAGAAGCAGGGAGATCAATGAAGAATCTATCACAATAGTCCAGCCAAGAGGTGATAAGGACCTGAACTCCCATGATACACTCTGTGAACAAAGGAGAAGGGGATGGATGGGAGATGATGTGGAGACAAAATTGACAAGACCTGGCAGCCATTTGGGTATGGAAGGGGAGGGACTGTGAAGAGCCTGGGCTGACTCTTAGGTTACAAATCTCTGTGACTGGGAAGATGGTGGTATACACAACAGAATTAGGGAAGTGTGGAGAAAGGATAGCTTTAGGGAAGGAAGATAATGAGTTGTTTTGAACATAATGAATTTGCTATATCTGCTGGGTAAGGGAGATGGTCAGCAAACAGTTGACAATGCCTGGCTGTAGTTCAGGAAAGAAATTAGGACTGGATATAATACAGGTGGCAGCCAGCTCCCCTGGTGTCATCTCCTGCTGGATGAATGGCCCTGCTAGCACTAGAGTTCTGCTTCTTCAGATAGAGTTTAAACAGGAGGGAAAGACCTCCTCAAGAGCCTGTGGCACCCATTGCCTTTTTGGAACCCTGATCCTGGGGAGCTGGTGAGGTTTAACAGGGCTTGATGTGTCATAAGCAGACAGCATTGGGGAGGACCCTTTGCTGGAGCTGGCTGTCACATAACAAGTGAAGGCAACTTATGAAAAAGCATATTCTTTCTGCCTCCTTTCTGCACATCACAACCAGTCAAGTACCTACCCTAGTTTTCTGGTTACTTGTAATTGGTGTTGATAGTGACAGCTGAAGGCCAAGAATCAAACATTCCTTCCCAAATTGCCTTGGCCTTAAAGTGGCAGTGTCATTTCTGAGTGATGCCAGGGAGTGAAATACACAACATAGCCACACCAGTCAAGGTAGACAAAAATTCATGTTTTGTTTTGTTTTTTTTTAAATTCCACATCCCCCATTTTCTTAGTCATTGGTATTCTTTGCAAAGATGAGGAGATTTATACTCTGATTGCTTTTGTCTCCTTAGGGCTTCAGTCTGGGGATGACTAAGTGGAAGTGTTTTTTTGTTAAATGCCTTTTGGTTGGATTTCTCTATAGTGATTGTCACCATAGCACCTAACCCCCAAAGGGTCCAGAGAACTATAGTAGATAGAAGAGCTGTGGGCGTATTATGGTTCAGTGGAGAGTGCCATTTTAAGCCCAGATTTACATATAGGTACTTTTTTAAATGGTCTGTTTCTAGGCCTTCTCAATCCCAGGGAAGTCTTTCATCTATAGGCTGCTGTAATCCCTTTGTTTTTTTTTTTAATGGAAAGGTCACCTACTATGAAAACATAGGGATGTCATAGGCATTAGAGGCATAGATCTGGGAATATAGAATTATGGAATTTAGAGCTAGAAAAGATACCCTTAAGAATCATCTATTCTCACCCCCTGTTGAAGAGGAAAATTAGAAGTAAAATAATTTTTCATGTAAGTAGTAATTAGAAAAACTGATATTATGACCCTTGTATATTATTCCATTATGTCATACTTCTTTCTCTCTCTCTTTCTCTCACTTTCTCTCTCTGTGTCTCTCCCTCCTGCCCCCCCTTCTTTCCTCCACCCCCCTGATATTTTTGAAAGTCTACTTACGGTGCTTTCCTCCACTCCAAGGAGTTAACTGCTGTTTAAATATGTGCAGGGAAGTTTGAGGAATCATATTATTATGCTCAGCAAATATAAGTGAAAGTTATTGATTGAGACTAATTGTGTTGGGAACATCAACAATGCTTATAGGAATTTCTTCCCTTTTCCCCTAACAGCAGCCAAACAGTTAAAAGCTCTTGGGTGAATGGATTTCACTAGAACCCCTAAATCACCTTATAGGCAACAGTGTTTTTTCTGAGCTGATTTTTGCTGTTCTTACCCCAGATCTGAGATGACAACTCATCTTGCCAGGCCCCAGCCTGGCCCTTGGCCTTAAACCTCTGAGCAAGCAGTTTGTAGAGGCGGCCACCTATGAAACCTTTCTTCTCCCTCTTCCTCTTCCCTAAGGAAAAGTAAGAATTCTCACTCTCTGATAAACCTGGAATTGAGAAAGCTCCCTCCCTCCATTCTTCTACCTCCCATCCCTCCCCCCTTCTGCACTAGCCCATGCTGGGTCACCATGACCATCCTCCCAACACAGAGATTTACAGCAACTGGCTTCTTTTTGTGCTCATCTCACAGCTGTCTGTCCAGGGGATTGATTTGAATAAACGGAAACTTTAAAAATAAAATTCCCTTTCCCTCCCTGGGCATTTGGAAGCAGCACAAGCCCAGTTAATGAGGCCATCTCTTTGAGTAAAGTGCATTTTAAACCAGTGATTTTCCCCTTTTCCTGTCTCTCCCTTGGTAAGAAAGAACATTTATGCAAAAGAAATTACAGCCAACCTAAAAACCCAGAACCAGTTTGGGTGGCAGTGGAAAGAACACTAGGTTTGGAGTCTGAGGACCTGGGTTTGAGGCCCAGCTTCACCACCCGTGAGGTCTTAGGCAAGTCCCTTTATCTCTCTGGAACTCAATTTTCTTAGCTGTAAAATGAGGGGATTGGCCTAGATGAACTCTGATGTGCCTTCCGGCTCCAAATTCTAGATTTTATTTCATCCTGAGTTGGTCCTGGACCTGGACCTGGGGAAAGTTCATTTTTATCATAAGGCTTGTTGGCTTGAGGGTGTGGGCATAAGTGAAATTCCAGGGTTGTAGTCAAGTAGATCACTGCTTTCTCCTGTTCTTCTCTTTACTTGGTTCTTCTTGGCCACAGGCCTAGTCACTAAGATGAGTGTTTGGTTTTCTCTTTTATTTGCATCTCTATACTTGGCCCCTAGATGATTTGGTCATGGTGTTCCTTTGGGGACTTGGTCTTCCTGTCCTTTCACATTTGGCCCCTGGCCACTTTCAGAATAGATTGTAGCACCCTCCCAGGTCCTGAAAGATTAGCCTTTGCTGAGCATATCCATGAACAGGAGTTAACACACATCAAGGACAGAAAGAACATGGAGGAATGATCACTTCTGGGCCAGCCCCACCATTTTGCAGATGAAGAAACTGAGTCCCAGAGAAGTGAATTAATTTGCTTTACGTCACATTGGTAGTAGGTGGCTGGGCTGGGATTTGAATTCCCATCTTCTGACTAACCCAACTCAGTAGTTCTCTTCCTACTTAAAATGTGAGTTAAGTCTGTCTTAATACAGAATTCACATCACTGCCTCCTGCAGTTGTGCTAACAAGATTTGTCTGCACATACTCTTCCGTCACCCAGGTGAATGGTGGGAGGATGAGCAGTCCCCATCTCTCTACCCTACTCCTCTTTATGCTCCTTGGAACACTGATATTTGCCTATAACTGGGGTTGGACTTTTTCCATCAGACCTTTCAGGAAGGCACACTGGTAGATAAAATTTCCACAGGTTCTGGCCAGTAGAGGTGTATGGTTCCTCCCTTCTCCCTCCCCCCTGCTCCGCTCTCCTGAATATACCCACTGAGGAACTCTCTGTCCCAAACCTCTATAGTACAAAGGTTAGGAAGACTTTCTTGAAGAAGGTTCTTGCTGCTATGGTAGCAGTTAACAATTTCTTTTTATCAGTGAGGCAACTTTATGGTATGCAGATGGACTCTGCTGGGCTGTTCTCAGATTTGTCCCTCTTTGAATCCTTGTCCCCAGCTGGGGTGTACTTCGGCAGCAACCAGAGTTGTTGTTGTTTCTGGAGGACACCTTCCAGCAGCCTCCTAACATTGATTTGGGTGAATAAGCCCATGCACACTAATGAGTATATACATGACTTTGGGCAAGTCACCTCTTTCTCCAAGTTTCTTCACCTTGCAAAGATAATACTGCCAGGATTACCTCTCTTGCAGGGTTGTACTGTGGAAAGTATGTAGTTCCTAGAATCATGCAGACTCAGAAGATGCCTCAGAGACCACCTGATCCAAACCATGAACCCGTGATCCACAGCATCCCTGACAAGTAGTCATTTTTGCTCAGAGACCTCCAGGGACCAGAGATGTTTTTCTTTATAGGAAGCCCTTTTTTCTTTCTTCAAAACCACTCAGTAAACATGAGCATCTCTGTCACTGGGGGAAATAGTTGATTATAAAGTAGAAATCCTATATATAGTAACACCTAACACTAGCCCCTTAGGTTCTCCAGCCTGCCCACACCTCTGCACACTTTGGGGACCAATAACATCTCTGAGTGTGGATCTGCCCTCTGGGATTAAAAAAAAATACTGTGGTGTCATTTAAGTGAAGAGCAGCTCTTTTTCCCATCAACCCTGCATGTTGGGAAAGAGTGGTCCTGCCATTCATTTCAGCATTAGAGATATAGAGAAACATTTTTAGAAGGCACAGAAGCAGGAGACAGTGGTGAATATTGCATAATAGGAGAGAAAATATTCAAGAGCTGCTTCTAGCTGCTGGGGGAGGAGGCTTTTCGATTTGGATTGAATCTGCCCATTCTGGCTCTACACACAGGGGCTGTAACCCCCACCATGAGGAGAAAGATTGTCTTGTTGGCCCTTGTGTCTCATCCAGTGCCTTGTATTGTAGTAAGCATTTCATAAATGTTGGATCGAAGGTTGGTTGACCAGAGGCCTGACCCCTGGTTTTTGGTTCTTTGTTTTTTAGACAGCCTCAAGTTTTCTTGAATAATGAGTGGTCACAGAAACACCTACACACACACACACACACACACACACACACACACAAATTGAGGACAGTTGAGGTGAGAGAGAGAAGAAAGGACATGATGGACATGAAAGGCTGTAAGTTTAAGGCAGAAAGAATCTTAGGATCTATTTCCCCTCTAGGTCAGACGTTCTTAACATGGGGCCCATGGACCCATGGATAGATTTCAGGGAGTCTATGAATTTATATGGAAAAAGAAATGACATTTCACTAACTGAAATTTGGCATTTACTTCTATTGCGAATGTTGGCAACCAACCATTATTTTGATAAGGAGAAAGGGATCTGTGAGTTTTACTAGATCACCAAAGGTGTCTGTGACACCAGAAAAATTTAAGAACTGGTGAACTGCTTGTGGGCGCCTCGGTACACTGCCTCCCCTCCTCTCCAACGCTAGACTTGGAGTCAAGAAGACCTGGGTTAGAATCTGAGACACTTCCCCCCAGGCAAGTCATTAAACTTTCTAGGCCTAGTCTGTAACATGGGGACAATAATGTCACCTGTCTCCCTGGGCTGTTTCCAGTCTTGAATAAGATAATATTTGTATACATGTAAAGTTTTACACTCCTTAATGCGCGATATAAATATGAAAGAAGTTTCTTATCCCTTTCATTTACCACTTCAGTGTTTTAGGACAGAAGGGAGAGTGTCCCCCTCTACTGCCACCACCCCCTTATCTTGCGCCCTTTGAAATGCCTATGCAGCAGTGGGGCTGAGGAGCTTGAAGGCTTGGGGGTGCCCTACTGGAAAGTGAGTGAAGGGTTTCCCATGTTTCACAGCCCTACTGTCAGGGCAAGACCACCCTCTTAGACAAGAGTGAGTGGCTGCCACTTACAATAATGAGAAATGGCCTTAATTAGCTATTGTTGTCTCATGACTTGTCCTGGGGAAGGCTTAGCTGAATCCTGGTGGTTTTCCTCTTTGGTGGGGGCTTGGGGGGGGGGTAGGAGTATTTATGGATAGATGGGCCAGGGTCTCCTTCTCGCCAGGGCTCCTGGGAGCTATGGTTTCCCGCAGCCTAGAAAGCTGCAGAGGAATGCTCAGGGTGCTTTTTGGCAGGGGGAAACACAAGCCCTCTGCAGTCGGACCTCACCTTGTCCTTTTTCCATTCATGTGGCCCACAGGCAAGGACCATGTTGCAGATTCCATGATCGTGGCTTCTGCCTTCGGCCGGGTTCCAGGGGGAGATGCATCTCTTTGCATTTCCCCAGCCTCCCCCCCCCCCGCCCCTCCTTCCAATTTCACATTCCATGCTTACTTTCTTTGCATCCTTTATTTTGTCTCCTTATCACAGAACTGGAGAGCAGGGCTGGGAGCGTGCAGGTTGAGTCGCTGCAAAATCCGGGTGGGCGGATGAGCGGCGTGGGTGGCGTGGGGGAGGGGAGGCTGAGGGAACAGCTTGTATTGCATTTACCAGCAGTTGTTTTCCACTCGCTCTTCCTCCCCCACCTCCCACCTTGCTCTGAGACTCACTCTCACTCACTCACACACACACACACACACACACACACACACACACACACACACACACACACACACACACACACACACACACACACACACACACGCACACACACACGCAAAAGCCCACAGGCTGAGTCAGTGTGTGGGGGAGGGAGCTGATGAGTCACAGGTGTGGGGGGAGGTGTGTTGGGGGCGTCCCTTCCCCAGTATTCTCACTGTGGTTGCCCCCTGCTGGGATGACATGACTTTTAAAAAGAAGAAAGAGAGATGTAAGCTGCTTGTCTTTGAAAAACATCTCCTGAAAAAAAGGATTTGCTGGACTGGAGTGCGGGCAGATTGGAGGCCTGACTTTAAGATGTGTCAGCATGAACTGCTGGTGTGTAACTGCCCGGGGGCAGGTGCTAGGCTCCTGACCATTCAGAGACCTGGGAGAGGGGGTGGGTGAGTGGGTGGGAAATAAGACAAGAAATGGGCATCTGGAAAAGTCTCCCTGTCTGTGAGCCTGGAAGATGTTTTGGAATTGATACGGAATATCAAATAAAAAAGTTTCGGGGATAGTCAGTCTCCTTCTACCAAAGTTCTTTTCTAATGCCTTATGGTTAGGACTCTCAAAGGCACCTGAGGAGCTGGTACTATTAGGCCTACTGATGGACTACCTATATGTTGTCCAAGAATCAGCCTAGCACAATTGACACAGGTGGTTGAGTGGCCTCAGGGTTTTTTGAACCACATAGACTCTTCTTAAGGTATGGGAACTTTTGTTGTTGCAAGGAACAGAATACCACAGGTCTGTGATGGATCAAAGGTCCACGCCAGCACCTCACCACGTTTACAGAAATCTTTTAGGACACTCCCTGTTTTTTCTACCTAGCCCCATAAAGGAAGCTGGCCAGGGAAGAATGAATTAATGAGTGAATCAGTGACATGTCTTGGCAAAGTTTCCATCTCTGCTTTCCCTCCTGAATGTCCCTTCAAGATAAAGTGCACACATAAGAATGTAGCATTTGGGGTCTATGTTTCCTTGTTTGGGCTGAGGACGATAGGCTCTGGAAGTAGATACATAAACCAAAGCAAGCAAAGAGAAATAGACACACATGGAAGAAAAAGAGGAGTGGTCAGGAAGAAACCAATTTCTTCACAAGCCGCCTCTCGAAATCTCGTCCCTCAGCAGAGGCAAGAGACTTGGTAGGAGACGTGGCCACACGCCTTTGAAGTTAATATTTCTGTCAGTGGGATCTGAGAGACCAGCCTTAAATTGGGAAATGCCAAGTCTACAAATGCTTTTCCTTGCCAGAAGAGGAAGGTGTCCAGAATAAAGACCAACCAATCTCATGTTTTTGGTCAGCTCTTCATCATCTCAAGAGCCTTGGAATCGAAAGATCCAAAAATCTCTGTTTTGGGAAAAAGCACATACACACACACATATAATTCCCACCCCACCCTCTAGAAGAAAGTGCTACAGATTTACCTTCCCAATTATGATTTCTTTAGCTAATGTTCAAGTGGAGAAACTATTGTGATGGAACATATAGCCTCATTACATAGGTTTAGAGACAAGCTCAAGCCTTACCTTTGGCATATGCAGGCTCTAAATAAGTCCTCAACCTCTAAGACTATAAATTAGAAAGGAGGTGCTGATGTGCTTTGGTGGAGGAAATTTTCATACCAGGAGGGCAACAAACTAATGAGAATTACTGCTCTGGAGGATTCTTTGCCATCTCCCTACCAATGTTCAAATGAGTGTGTATTCATTTAGTTTATAGTAAACAACTTTTTTAGAAGTGACCAGCCCTGAAGTCAGGGAGACCTGTGTTCAAGTCCCCTCCTCTGATATATGCCACAAATACCATGTGACCTTGGACAAGCCACAGTGTCCCAAACAAGTCTTTTAAAGTGATAAGTTGCAGAGCAGGTGCCTATCAGTGTTGGTGGAGAGATACTTTTATCCTTGAGGATTCCCATCATCAGTGAAATCACAAGTCTAGTCCTCCCCCCATCCCCTACAAATACCCAAGCCCCCCAACACCTCTACCCCCACCACAGTTCATTGCAGTGTCTTTGAACTTGAACCTTCTGATGGGTTCTGTTTGGTGCAGGCAGCCAGCCTGGGAACAGTCCACATATTGTCTATGAATGACCTCGAGTTAAAGAGCAATGCTCATCAATTGAAGAAGGGCTGAATAAATTGTGGCATAATGTTCTGTGAGAAATGAGCAAGTAGATTTCAAATGATTTCAAAGAGCCATGGAAAGATTTGTATGAACTGATGCATGCAGAGTGAAGTGAGGAGGATCAGAAGTAGAGCAATTTATACTATAACATCCAAAACAACTTTGGAGGCTTTTGTAAACTGACGAAGAATAAAATTAACAACATAATTTTATTTTAATACAACATGGCAAAGACGGACAATTTTGAAAGCTGTCAGAACTGGAATCAATGCATTGACCTTCCATGATTCCAGGGGATGTGCTAAAAGCACATTATCCATCTTCTGAGAGAGAAGTAGTGGATCTAGGGTACAGAATGCTAGATAGAGAGATATACACACAAATATATATGTACATGTATATGTATATATGCACACACATAAATGTGTATATGTGTCTGCATACATATACATACATGCGTATGTGTAGACATACATATGTATGTGTATGTGTCTATGTATACATGTTATACAGTCAATAAGATAATTTGTTCTACTACACATATTTGTTGGAAGGGAATTTGGGTGGGGGGTTAAGGAGAGAAAATCGATTTCCGTTCTTTTTAGCTTATTTTTTGGTAGAGAGGTGAGGGGATGCTGCAGATGTGGTATGTTGTATGCATTTTCAGATAAAGGCACTGTATTGTTAGTTTTGCTTAACTTGTTACAGTAGTACTCTCACGGAATTGGAAATAGTATGTAGATATAATGTAAAATCAAAATAAATCTATAAAATATAATAAAAATTAATAATAAAAAATTTAAAAACCCTTTTATTAGTAGGCTACTGTCACCTAATGGTAGAACTTCTGCATATTGGATTGATCTTATGAATAAAGAAAAGAATAGGGCAGGATGGGGAAGGTTGGAAGGTGGTTAAACACTGTTATATTGTGTAACCACATGTTCCAAGTGGTGTTACAATTAGCGCGGTGTATATGTGTATATATGACTTTCCTGGTAAGAAAAGTCATGTTATAAAATGAGGATTTTAAAAAATTATTAACAAGATTTTCTGAAGATTAAAGATATCTTTTGGGAAGCAAAAAAAAAAAAAGTAAATGTTCTAGAACAGTATAACATAATATAGTTATCAAGAGCACCCTGAATCCGTGGCCTCAGAATACATCTCTATTTATGGCCTCTGCTTTGTAAGAATAGTACATACTGTTTATACCTGAGAGTCTGCAGAGAACCAAATGTGAACATATGTTCCTTAGTCACCAGCTCATCAATTTCTCTTTTTCTTTCCCTAGTACATAGATGCGATCAGTAACAAGCAGGGTGAATTGGAGAACTATGTGTCGGATGGCTATAAGACAGCCCTCACTGAAGAACGGAGAAGGTTTTGCTTCTTGGTGGAAAAGCAATGTGCTGTGGCCAAAAACTCAGTCTCCTACCATTCCAAGGTAAGGCTGCTAACCCAGGCCAGGCTAGGAAGAAGAGTTGTGGCCGAGGCTTGGTGAGGTGGTGCGTGTTGGGTGGGACAGCCCTAGCAAGTGTACGTACCATTCAAAATTAGTCCACGGCAATTTCAGAGGAAACTGAGAAGACAGTCCTCTATGAACCGATTCAAAGAGAAGGTTGTAGAACTAAGAGAGCAAATGTGTATGACAGTAATGTCATGGAGGAAAAAAGAGCTTAGAATTCTGTTCAGTGCGCTTATAAAACACAAATCCAAGAGAATCCAGATGAACCCGCCACTCCTCTCCTGACACAGGCGTGGTGAACTCAAAAAGCAGAGACAGGTCTCTTTCCTAATACAGCTATTGTGGGAATGTTTCTTTTGTTTTCGCCAGACCAATGCAGCTATGGATTAAGAGCTTTAAAAAAAAATCTATTCAGTGGAGGGGGAGGGTGGCAGTAGGAGAGACAAATTAATAAAAAAATAAAAAGGATTTAGGGGAGGATCTTTAAAAAAAAATTTATTTCAAACGAGAACTGAAGCACCACTTTCCCAAGAGGGATTTCTCAGAATCCATGCAAGCTTCTCCCAGCGTTTTGTATCAAGCGGCACATGGTGGTAACCTAAGAGGACTTTCAAACCTTGTGTTTATAATTATCTTTCCACTTTTGCCCACAGCGGGGACTGTGGCTCTGGTGGCTCTGTACCTGAGGTTATCCGGGGAAGGAGTCCCTTTTCAACCATACTTCCATAAGCCCTGCAGGTTTTTTTTTTGTTTTTTTGTTTTTGACGGGGGAAGGTGGGGCAGTTGGGGTTAAGTGACTTGCCCAAGGTCACACAGCTAGTAAGTGTTAAGTGTCTGAGGTCAGATTTGAACTCGGGTCCTCCTGACACCAGGGCCGGCGCTCTATTCCCTGTACTATCTAGCTGCCCCCACTTGCAGGTTTCTTTAAAGAGGAAGGGGAAGTTTATGGCCAGACAGGTTCTTTTCACAGGAGAAGAAAATGAGATGCCAGCACATGCAGACTTCACAAAGATGCCTGGCTACTTGTTACATAGATTCTGGTACTCACTGCCTGTCCCTTAAATAGAGCAACAGCCTGGTAGAATCACACATGGTCCCAGTGTGGATGCAAAAAGTGCCAACTCTTTGTATGCAGACACAATTGTAGTCTTCATCAGCTATTAATTAAAGAAAAATGTGGCCCTCAGAAAGGAGGTCTTAGATTTATATCTGGAAGGGGTCTTAGAGGCCATCCAGTCCCAAACCCTCATTTTATAGGTGATCTGCCCAAAGTCATATCAGTAAGTGAGAAAGGTGAGATCCCCTTCTTTCAGCTCCACTCTGCTACATTGATTTTTCGATGGAAGAGTGCCTGTATTAGAGTCACTGTTCTTGCTCCTGGGGATAAGGCCCTGTCAAAGAGTCCGTTATTGTCCCCTCTATCCAGAGCAGCTTCCCCCCTGCACTGGGGGGGGGGGGGGGGGGGCGCGGCGGCGGTTACCTGCCCACTAGAGGGCGCTGTCTGCTCTCGGGAGCCAGCCTATACCTGAGCCAGTCTGAGAAATCCTATTTGCCTTTTGTAAATTAATTGCTTCAACACTCAGCACAAAAGCACTTTAAAAGTGTTCCAGTCTGCTAATAACACCCAAATGGCGTGGAGGAGGAGAGGGTTGGGGAGAAAGAAACAACAGGGGCAAATGCCTCTTTGTCTTGTTTGCAGGAAATGATTAAAAAAAAAATCACTAGCATCTTTGTCTCCTCCAAAGCACTTTGAGTCATGTGACACAAAAGTTTGCCTGGGGACTCAGGCCTCTGTTCCAGCTTCTTGTTGGGGTGGGGGTGGGGGGGCTGAAGAGGAGGAAGGAAGAAGGGGGGAGAAAAAAGTATGAAATATTAAAGTGCTGTTCCAGCCTCCCACTTGTACATTTTCTCCTGCCTACAGCTTTCTTTGCAAGACGAAATGTTCTGGAAGAGAGGAGAGGGGTGGATTGTTAGGCCCTTCATTCTTAGCGATCAGGGTGGAGAGGCAGGCATCTGCTCCCCTCTAGCGGTAGCTGGCTGCTGTGGCTCTGTCACAGGACCTGTGAGAGAGAAGCTTAGAGCCTCTGGCCTGGCGAATGTGTGACCAGAAGCCTGACTGCCAAGCCTTGCTGGTGAGAGGTCTAGAGCTAAGCCTCTTAAAAAGGGCAAGAGATGTAGTTATCAGCAAGAGAGAAGCAAGCTGGTTTGAAGGATGCTCAGAGCTATCCCCCATGCCTAGAGGGAATGCCCCCTCTCTTTCCTTTTAGCCCTTAGAATTCTTAACTTCTCTAAAGGCTCAGTGCCCAGGTGCCACCCCCTTCCCATCTGGTAGTGCTCTCAGTCTGTCCTCAAATTATCCTGGATTTACTTAATCTATGTACATAGATTAGACTCCCTCCCCTCCCCACCCCCCAGGAGAACGGTAGCTCTTTGAAGGTAGGGTCTGTTTTCATGTCTTCTCAGCACCTAACACAATGCCTTCACTAACCAAGTAGGCACTTAATAATAATGCCTGTTGAATTTAATTGGATGGATTTTTATGGATCATCTGGGAACTTGCTCTCTCCTCACCCTCCACCCCTCACACACAGAGGCCCCAGGAATCTAAAGACGCCATGCCTGCTGGTTTGCTTAGAGTTTCTATTACTTTGGGCTCTAAGTGACATTTAATATATGCCTGCCAAACAGGAACAAGGGAATAACAGATGAGCCCCGATGAGTCAGACTGATTCTTGAACAATCTATGCTGAGTCAATCCCTAGCATATGGTACATGTAACTTACACAAGAGAGAGTGTGGGGGGTAAGGGGAGACGACTGATCCTTAAAATAAAAAAATAAATAATCCTCAGCTTGGTAACTGAAGTATTTTTTTCTTCTCTGGATACGTGTGGTATCTACTGGTGGTGATGAGGGGAGAGCATTCATTCATTTAGTCATTCATTCAGCAGCCTGGGATTTCTGGGAGAGGGATTGGACTTGTGATTCCATTGGCATAAGGAAATCTCTGGGAAGTAAATTCTCGGTACCAATTCAGGTTGGCACCTTCTTGGCAACACTGAGAGGTCATAAAACTGACATGTGTCAAGGGAAGGACTTGAACTGGCTCTGGATTTGAGAGAAGTTCTCTATGTATTATTACCATTTATTTAAGGACTTATCCATTTATTTAAGGACTTGTAATCCTTTTTTTTTTTGGAGGCAGTCAGGATTAAGTGACTTGCTCAGGGTCACACAGCTAGTGAATTTCTGAGACCTGATTTGAACTCAGGTCCTTCTGACTCCAGGGCTGGTGCTCTATCCACTGTGCCATCCAGCTGCTCCTAGGACTTATAATTTATGGAGACCCCTGCATCAAGCATTGGATAACTAGCCAGTGCAGTATTTTGTATTTGGTAGGGAAACATGGCCTTTATTTTTATGGAGCTCACAGTCTAGGTACTACCTCTGATTGTCCGGGGCCCAAAGCTCCTTCTATTGGGAAATTCAGATGGTTATTATCTTTGCCAATGGTTTTCAGAGTGCCCACAGTGTCAGTACTCTAAGATATGGTGTCCTAAGCATGCAGAGAAACCAAAGCTTGTCCAGAAATGAATTTGAACTTTCCTGCTAGGAAACTGGATAGATTTCAGAAGGTAAGGGTGGGTCAAGGGGCGCAGCCACTGAGTAGCAGGTTGCTAAGCACTTACTTCCTTCAGGACAGATAGAAGAAAGCAGCTTAGCAAAGCTAGAGAGAGTTAAGTGTTGGGCTGTGACTCACAGATGTGATCTGGGACAGGCATACTTGGGGGTTGGCCTCTTAGCTCCCCGTGCCAAGATTCAAAACTTGCTCAGATTCCATTTAGCGCAGGGGCAAAGCCAAGGTAGGAAAGTCCACGTGTTGTGTTCTTCCCAGCACTGCAGCTTACATGGAAACTCTCCATTCCCTCAAGTACAGGCCGTGTTGATGACTGTCTCAATCACTGACATGTCTTTCAGTGTTCCCTGTCCTGGCTGTCCCACCACTGACTTAGAAAAGAGGTGGCTAGAAGAACATAATGAATTCAGGCAAATAGATTCATGTGTGACCTGTTCCCCACAATTTCCTTTGATATATCCAAAGACTTTGATTTTGTCCAAAAAGCCAAGCTAAGGGGGCAGCTTCTATCTTTGCTAGCATGGTCCTTGGCCCCAGAAGGCAAAGCATGTTGGCTTGTCTTATCTAAATTGTCTATTTCCTCCAGTATCTAACAAATAGTGGTTGTTATTGCTGTGACATCTGGGCTGGTGAGTGCAGGTAGTCAGCCTGCCTTGTGGACAAGATCATTCATATCCCTAGCCCAATGCATTCTGCTGCCCTCTGGGTCTGAAGCTCGTTCTTTTTGATGGATTGGGCTACTCTGTGGGGAATCTCCATTCTGTAAGCAGCCTGTGTCCACTGGCATTCTATTTACTAGCTTGTACACATCCCTACCTCTTCCAATGCCCCACATTCTGGAGACAGAGTATTAGGAGACCTTTGTGAGCTGGGCTGTGAACATTAGTCCCCTAGCAACCTCATAGCCTGTGGCAGGTTCACTTTCTCTACTGCTAACTTTTGGTCAAATCCGCCACTTCTGACTGTTTAGCTTTCCCCCCCTTTGTTGCCATGCTCAGGGGGAGAGCCTGTTGTGGTACATCAGAGACAGAGAGGCCAGATTACTGGCATCACTACGGGTTCTCAGGCCTGGATCTGGACAGCAGCAATAATGTAGGATTCAGTTGGCATGGGCAGGGCACCACTGCCTCAGCTACAGCCTTGGACTCAAACCCCACCTCTATCTAGATCTGGCCCTTAGGAGGGCTAGCAATGGGTTGGTAGGGGATTATGCATTTCTCTCCTGCCCCAAATGATCTTGTCTGTTGTTTTTTTTTCTTTCTTTCCTTTTTTCTTACAAACTTAAGTCCCTGCTTCCTATGTATTTTCAGGCATTTAGACCTATTTCTACTTTATATTTGTCATCTCCTCTCCCTCATTTGGGTGCCTTAGATGACTGTGTCTGTACTACTGATATAAGCCAGTACTAGGGTCTATTCCTCTGTTCTCTGACACTGAGCTAATGAGTTTAAGGTGAAATGTCAGCTCCCTGAAGGCAAAAACTATTTCCTTTTTGTCTCTTCATTCCCAATGCCCAACATAATAATTAAGTAGGCACTTAATAACCTGCCCCCCACCCTCACCCCCGTGTCATGTGGCGCAGTCTCTGAGAGCCTGCTACATTCTGGGACTAAGAATATGAGTCCATTGTTCTGCTTTCCCTTCTAAAAAAGACCTTCCTGGTTGAACTTGCCAGTTTGGTCTACTCTGGTCTCTTCTGGGCAGAGAGATTATGTTAAGGAAGTTGTGTGTCTGTCTGACTCTGGATATAGTAGCAGCCAGTGACCAAGACGCGACTGTATCTGGTTCCTTCCTTCTCTGGCTAAGGCCCGCTGTCTCCTGAAGAACATGGTTATGGTGATCATTGGTTTTTGTGGGAGCTTGGGAGTTTGGTAGGGTATGTATTGTTTGCAGGTGGGCTCCGCTGTAGTTGGGCACTGACCTAAGCCTCTCTTGTTCTCTCCGGTTTTAGGGAAAGGACATGCTGACTCAGAAACTTCCATTGTGGCAGCAATCCTGCGCAGACCCCAATAAAATCCCAGATCGAGCCATCCAACTAATGCAGCAGATGGCGGCCAGCAGCAATGGCACAGTCATGCCCAGCTCCCTGTCTGCCTCCAAGTCCAACTTAGTCATCTCAGATCCCATTCCTGGTGCCAAACCACTTCCAGTGCCCCCAGAGCTGGCCCCATTTGTGGGGGTAAGTCTACCCTTCTCTGCGTATGACTGAAATGATTAACAGGCTTGATGACACCCCTTCACATTTGTGGGGAATCTTCCCTTTTTAAAATGTTTCTGAGTAGATTCTGTCCTTGGAGCAAGTATTATTGCTTCCATTTTACGCAAAGAAAAGGACTGCCCAGGGAGGTTACGAGTTGCTTAGAGCAAATAGTAAACCTGTGGTGGAGACAGGACCAGGGTCCGGGTCTCCTGCCTCCTAGCCCAGCGTCCGTGATTGGATGCTTCCTCTGCCAAAAGGAGTGTTTCAGGGTTTGAAGGGAAAAGCACACGATCTCATGATATTCAGGCCCATGGAAGATTTGAAGTGTGGTGTTGAGGAGACAGATTTTTAAAATGTTTTTCGGTCTTCTTGGAGGCCCACATCATAAACCAAGAAACCTTTCAAGTGTGGCTCTTTCTCTCCACAGCGTATGTCAGCCCAGGAGAATGTGCCTGTAATGAATGGGGTCTCAGGTCCAGACAGTGAAGACTACAACCACTGGTCTGACAGGAAGCCAACTCAGCCCAAATCCCTGTCTCCTCCTCAGACTCAGAACAAGATGAGCGACTCCTATTCGAACACACTTCCTGTGCGCAAGAGTGTTGCACCGAAAAACAGCTACGCAACCAGTAAGGGGCCTCCTGCTGCTGTAGGAGTGGTGACTAAGCTCTGCATCCACAGGAACTTAGCCCGTCACTTGGGGCCTGTCCGTCTCCACCCCACCAGGGGGACCGCGTGCTCCCTTGTGCCAGAAATGTCCACGTCTTTCAGTGGAGGACTGGGCAGAATCTGGTTAGGGTATAGGCCACCATAAGCATCCACTTTAAAGTGCACGTAATATAGCTTCGGCATAAAGGGAATGGGCTGGAGAGGATGGGGGAAAGAAGAATTCATTTATTGTTATTGAGACTTTGACAGAATGTCTTTTGTGAGACTTGAGAGCAAATCGACGTTGCTGATGAGAGATGTACTTGATGGTATTACAGTAGCTCCCTAGTGTGCTGCCTTTAGAATAACAACCTCTAGTGGGCAGGAGCTCTCTTCTAAATTCTAACCAGGTGAGGAAGGCCGCATGGGCATTAAAATTGCCATCGTGTGTAAAGCACTTTCCAAACCTTACGTGTATTCTAGGAGAGCTAACTAGTCAATAGCTGATAAATATTTCTTAAGCACTTACTGTGTGCCAGGCTCATAGGGCAGCTAGGTGGCACAATGGCTAGAACACAGGGCTTATTTTCCTGAGTTCAAACCTGGCCCCAGACCCTTATTAGCTGTGTAACCCTGGGCAAGTCGCTTCACCCTGTTTGCCTCAGTTTCCTCATCTGTAAAATAAACTGGAGAAGGAAATGGCAGATCACTCCAGTATCTTTGCTGAGAATGCCCCCAAAGGGGTCACAAAGAGTCAGACCCAGCTGAAACGACTGAAGGACAAAATGTGCCAGGTGCTGTGCTGAGTACTGGGGATACAAATAGGAAAAAAAGAAAGGCGGTTCCTGTCCCCAGGGAGCTTGCAGTCTAATAGGGGAAGACAGGAAGTGGGAAAACCACAGGGGTGGAGGTGGAAGCACCCAACTCAGGGCACGGTGGGAAAGTCAGAACCATCCCAGAGGAGTGCAGCCAAGCAGACAGTGAGAAATGAGCAGTAAGTCTGTTTCTTGTACATAATCACTCCATCTCCACCATGATCCACTGACCTAAACTGGGCACAGATGACAATTTTCTGAGCAATACCAATGATAATAGTAGGTAGCATTTATATATCATTTTATATATAGATAGTAATGAAAAATAATAGCAATCATAAAAATTCGCTTCTATATATTGTGATTTGAGGTGTGCAAAGCACTTTATATTTATAGATGGACAAGTCAGCTGCCCAAGATCATACAAATATTAAGTGGCAGAGCTGAGCCTGGAGCCCCCAGATCTTTTGATCCCCAGCCCAGGGTTCCACATGCTTTATACTTCACTACATTATTCCTTAAGCCTGTTGTAATTAGATCAGAAATTGCTCAAATAGAGGATGCCAATTAAATGCCCATCCAGCGCTGCATTCCTCAGGGATTTTTATAAATCCTCAGAGGATAGCTTGGCCCCAAGCTGGTTGTGGTCTTTCTCTGTTTCTGCTCTCTCATCATCCCGGTGTATGGTTCCGAGGGAGGGGCTCTGACCTCTTGATCTCTGTTATTTTGGCCAGCCGAGAACAAAACTCTTCCTCGCTCTAGCTCCATGGCAGCCGGTCTGGAGCGAAATGGCCGAATGAGAGTGCAAGCCATCTTCTCCCATGCTGCTGGTGACAACAGTACCCTTCTGAGCTTCAAAGAGGGAGATCTTATCACCCTGCTGGTCCCCGAGGCCCGAGACGGCTGGCACTATGGAGAGAGTGAGAAAACTAAAATGTGAGAGCTCCTGGGCCTTTGCCCCTGCTGTCTCGCCTTCTTCTTGTCTCTTGATTTGACCGATGGGAAGTGCCCCACCTGGATGCTTGGCAGATCTCTCTATGTGCTGAAAACTGGGCAGAATTTGAGTTGTAGGAGATTGGGGAGCCCTGGCATCCCAATTTGGGGGCCCTCAATCACCCTACCACTTTTGAGTAATCTGAAACTATTGCATAATGCTCTAGCCAACTTACCCATTCTTCAGTTTCTCCAGTTGCCACTATTGTCCCCCACCTCACTTCTTTCCTGGAGTATCTTTTCTAGTCCAAGATGGGAGAGAGACAGAATGAGTCCTATTCTCATCTCCAAAATTGGCTTCCTAAATTCCAAATTTGCAACCCACCCTAAGCCAGGACAGGATGGCTTTGAGCAAAAGAGCACAGGCAAGGGACAACTGCAGATTGACTACTGTGTGACCCACAAGCTACAACTAGCTTGTTTCTGCCCTTTGGCTGGAGATTCATCCCGTGATCTTGGCTACCTTAGAGCCAAGTTTAGGGGATGTTTTTTAAGAGCTGAGGGGTCTCTGGGAGATAACCTGGTTCCTGCCCTGGTCCTTGGGCCTCTTTATACCCTGCCCTTTCTGTGGTTAGTTCTGGGAATAATTTGGGATTACTCATATGCTCACTGCCAAGGCTTCCCAGGATCTAGGTGATTTCCGTGGCCCTGAAAATGTCCCTTTCCCTCCTTTGGGCATGGAGCTGTCCCTATAGGTGACCTGCTTCCAGAAATGAAAGATCTGCAGATGGCCCTGGCATGGCAGTTCCTGTGGCAGAGCCCATCATCCTCAGTGATGGGATTGTGGCCAGCTGACCCACAAGTGTACAGCCCCAGACCCTCCTCATTCTGCCAACCACAGAGGCCGCACTGCCTCCAGCCCTGCTTTTCTCAGCAAGGCCTCAGCTGGCCATTTCGTGGGCACTGTAACTTGGAGTGGCTTTGGCAAGAGCACGGACAGATTTGAATACTTCCTATGTGTTAAACCTACCTGCGAGAAGGGATGGGTGGGGGTAAAATGAAAGAAAACAAAAAGATGGGATGGAAACAGAAAGTCCCCATTTTGTATATTGAGGGAGATGTGGGCACTGAAAATTGCTCTGACTGATGGTGGCAGAGCTAAAGTGTTTGAATTTCCAAGTTCCTTATCGACTTCAAAACCCCTGTATATTTTGGTGGAAGACGAGTAAGTGGAAAGGGTGTCCCTGGGAGTGCAGTTTTCCCACCTAGTGTATGAATATTGTTTGAGGTGAGGACGCCAGAGAGCCCTCTTCATTTTTGTGTGGTTCTCTTCTAGGAGAGGCTGGTTTCCTTTCTCCTATACCCGGGTCTTGGACAGTGAAGTCAGTGACAGATTGCACATGAGGTAAGCCACAACCCTTGGGCCTGGAATGGGTTTGGAGGCAACTCAGCATTTGTGCTGTGGTCAAGATGAATGAATTGTCCTTCAGCACAGTCTGTCCCGGGATGAAAAATAGGACCTAGAACCTAGTGTTCAGCTGAGAAGCATAGGAGGCAGCTAGGCGACACAACGGATGAACACTGGGCCTGAAGTCAGGAAGCCCTGAGTTCAAATCCAGCCTCAGAACCTTCCCAGCTCTCCGACCCTGTGTAGGTCACTCAATCTCTGTTTGCCTGAGGATGATAATAGCACCTACTTCCTAGGATTGTCACGAGGCCCAAATGAGACAGACGATCACTGTAAAGTGCTTGGCATTGTGCCTGCCATATAAATGTTAGCTAGTGATATTATTGCTGTTGTTTTTATTATTGTCTTAGGTGTAGAGCTAGAAGGGTTCTTAGATATCATCACATCCAGCTGCCTCATTTATAGATGAGGATGCGGAGATCCAGATAGGTGAAGGGCCAGCCTCGGCTGAATCTGAGCACAAGCCCTCTGGCAGTCAGGCGACCCTGGTGCCTCCTCACTTGAAGAAGAAGCCATTGCTTGTGACTGAGATTAGCAAAGGGGGAGTATGCATTGGACTCCATAGCTGTGTCACGTGGGATCGGCAGAAATGACCAAATGCTTGAATTTTGCTTGTCATTGTTTCTGGCTTCCACTTCTGGTCCCTACTAGCTATCTCTCCTTCCTGGGACTCCTCCACTCCCACACCCACCTCAGCAGTTAGGGTCCCAGGAGGCCTTGGAAACTCATCTCCCAGACCCAGAGAGAAAGTAGGACCAGACCTTGTGCTGCCAACTCTGTCCCCATATCCTCAGAGCCATGGGCACTCAGAGACAGCTGGCTGGGGAACCAGGACACGGGGCAGCTGGCTTCTGAGCCTCCGTTCCAGGCCTTTCTGGGAAGGAGCAGGCAGACAGCATGTGGATCAGAGAAGAAGACACTATGGGGGCAAAAGGAAATAGAAAGGGTGAAGAGGAAAAAGGCAAGGGAGAGATTCTTGGGGATGGGGAGCAGGCTGAACTCTGCCTTCTCTTCCTGATTGCTCTGGGCTCTGTCCACCCCCAGGTTGCACACTCTGACCTTCTGATGGGAGAGGAGCAGAGCAGCTGTTCCATTGGTCCGTTGTAGGGGTCCCCACATGGTAATACATATACAGGCAGGTTGTGGATCTAACTTTATAGGTCTTAAGGGGGAAGGAAAAGAAGATGAGAAGGAATAGGCATCTGTTGTATGCCTGGCACCGTGTGAAGCATTTTGCAAACATTACCTCATTTGATCGCCACCACTCACAACCCTTCTGGGGAGGTGCTATTATCATCCCCATTTTAGCACTGAGGAAAGTGAGCTGGACATAGTTGAAGTGACTTACCCAGGGTCACACAGCTAGTAAAGTATCTGAGGCTGGATTTGAACTCAGGTCTTCCTTCCTCCAGGCCCGATGCTCCATCCACTTTGCCACCAGCTGCTGAAGATTACTCTGGGTGCTGAGAAGTCAATGGTAGGGGATGGGATTCCACATTGAAATCTTGGGGTGCTTTAGCAAAGTTGTGCTATTAAAGGGGAGTGTCCTGACAACTTTTAAGATAAAGGCTGGCTATAAAAAGGAAAATTAGAAAAGCAAAGGCATTTTTTTCCTTAAAAAAAAAAATCAGAGAAACATTCTTTGTTTCTTCTGAGCCCTCCCTCTGAGATCAGCTTCTAGTCTTGGCTCAGAGACAGCCTGGTCACAGATTCCAAGGTATCTCCGTGTTTAGGGTTTGTCTATAGAAATCAGAATGTCCCAGAAGGGAATTTGACAAAATGTTTGAAATTTAGGCAACTGAATCAGCAACTTAATTTGGGCTTCAACCATAACGTAGGATCAACTTTTTTTTTTGCTATCTTTTGTCTTTCTATAACCTTCATTTCCAAGAACCTCCCTCTCCCTCTCCAGTAAGTCATCTCTTGTAATCATGATTTTTAAAAGAACTTTTTAAAAAATGTGAGAGGAAGAAAAGCATTTTAGCAAAACCAATGAACACATTAATCGTGTCTGACGGCACATGCAGTATTCCATACCAATAGTCCCCACCTCACTGGAGAGGGATGAAATGCACATTTTTTCCTGCTTTTCTTTGAGGTGAGGGCCAACTTTTTACAAAATAACAGGATGGGGGGGGCAGCTAGGTGGATAGAGCACTGGCCTTGGAGTCAAAAGGACCGGAGTTCAAATTTGGCCTCAGATACTTACAAGCTGTGTGACCCTGGATAAATCACTTGATTGTCTGGTGCTGATGTGAGGTGGTTGTGGCCGCCTGAAGTCATCCTGCCTGCTGGAGGTGGCAGGAGGGGTGCAGAGGGTTTGATGACCTAAACTTCAAGGCAAACTGTTCACTTGCTACACCTTCCCTTGTTTCCTACAGCCTGCAACAAGGAAAGAGCAGCAGTACAGGGAACCTCCTAGACAAAGAGGATCTGGCCATCCCACCCCCAGATTATGGTGTGTCCTCTTCAAGGGCCTTCCCCGCCCAGACGGCCAGCACCTTCAAGCAGAGACCCTACAGCGTGGCTGTGCCTGCCTTCTCTCAGGTGAGAGCGTCCTCCTGCCAAGACAGAGGGCTTCTGCAGGACCTGAGGAACAGGCGAGGGAGCCTGAACATGCTGGAGCCACACCCTGACTCTGGCTTGTCTGGGTTGAAGACTAAAGCGTGGAGAGCTGAGCCATGAAGGTCCTTTGGTGGGGTAGGACCTAGCCAATAGATAATTGGCTTCAGAACCTCCCCTTCATTTTCTTGGTGGGGGGTGTTGATGCATGAGCAAGGTTGGTTTTCACTGGGCTCCTTAGTATGGGGAATGATCTGTGGGGAAAAAAACAAAAACAAAACAAAAAGCCAAACCTTCATTCTCTGGACTAACGCCTTATGATCCCTCAAACTGTTTCCTCCCCTAAAATATCACTAGCTGGAAACAGGATCACCTTACTTCAGCTTTATACTATGTACAAGCTCCTTGGTTAAATGAACTTTGACACAAAAAATCTACACCCCCCCCCCCCGCCGCAATGCTGTATACATCCCCAAACACAGAAGAGGTTTGTCCTTGGTGTGTTATGGGGGGTAGAGGAGGGCTTTCTTGGGGGGATCTATTTAAGATCTTTGAGATTTTTCTCCAAAAATTCATTGCAGGATTTCCTTACAACTTACAGCTGGCCATTTAAAGACAGTGCCAGTGGCCTCTGCCAACCACTTCTCACTCACTGCCAGCCTTATGCTAAGGCAACAGCCATGAGTCCTGGAAGATGCTCATTGCGACGATCATGCCCCAGCTAGTGGAGCCTTTGGGCTTAGTGTTCTCTTGTTGTAGGCAAAGGTATGATTTAAAATGATTGTGGGAGAGAAGAGCCCTTTTCCAAGGCTTAGGTGGCCTGGAGGAGCCATTTGGAACCTAACTGGATAGCCAAGTAAACACCAAATTAACAATGGAACCTTCTGGGCCACTCTCATTATTAGAAACAGTCTTCATGGTGGGTGGGGCCCTCTAGCTTCCGGCTCAGCTCCTTCAAATAGGGCCTAGAGTTTGGTTTTTCTGTTTGTTTGTTTGTTTTGAAACCTGCAGAAAAAGTATTGCCAGCTTGGACATACTTTATGCGACTCCTTTAGCTTGGCACCATCGACCCATGAGGGTAGAAGGGATTATGGTCCATTTCTTCACTCTCTCCTCTTTCTCCCCACCCCCCTGGGGACTAATGTATGTCAACTGTCCTAAGAAGCATGATTTCAATTTTGGAAATGGATAATTAGCCCACTGACAAGTATATTGACTGTCTACTAAACGACCAGCTAGGCACAGGGAAGAGAGGGAATGCTAAAACATAAAAGCACCGGACCTGTAGGAGTTCACTCTCTAGCTGGGGAGAACTAGAAACACATGAAACAACTGTCTTTTTACATTGCCTACATTTCCCAAATGTTTCTCTTCTCCCCTCCCCCATCCACCCACCAAAGAGCCATCCCATATACAGTGAGAACAACAGGGGGGAAGCTAGTTCATTCATAGTAACCAACATACGGGGGGAAATCTGAGCCAGTGTGCAGGATTCCGCGGCCACAGTCCCCTGGACTATGGGAGTTGTCTGCTTGTATCTTTCCTTTGGGGCCAAGCTTGACCTGTTTCGTTGTTTTCATTGGCTTTCATTGCCATTGCCATGGTCATTGTTTTCATAGTTTTACTTAACTTTGCATGGGTCCATATGGCTTCCCATTCCCACAGTGCCAGACACTGTGCTTTACAAATATCATCTCACTTGATACTACTTTCTCAGAGAAAGGAGAGTTCATTGGTTACAATGGAATTTGAGAGGAGGGGTCAGAAAGTCAGAGGGCTTGTGTTTGAATCCTGACTCTGCCATGTTCACTGCCTTTATGGTTTTGGACAAGTCCCCTAACTTCTCAGCTTCCTCATTTGCATAATGACGAGTCTCCACCATATGACCTCTAAAGTCTCTTTGACCTTGAAATCTATGGTTCTGTGATGCTCCTCTTAGCCCCATCATGTGAAGGGATTTCAACCTCTGCATGAGAGATAGTTATAGCTCATATAGATGGAAGGTAAGGGTAGGGGGCGCATTCGATATTGGGACAATTCTGAAACAAACTTGAGAAACAGTAGGTCTCAGTGAGAGAATGGGGAGAAAGAAGTCAATTTTTTTCCATACATTTTCTTCCCCTGTTGTACTTTGCTATAGAATCAACACAAACACTTTAGATCAACAACAACAGTAATGAAATTAGCTTTAGGACTAACAGTGTTAACAGAAGAAGTGCTCGTGAGTTTTCAATTTTTTTCCTCTCTTCCACTCCCTGTCTGTTCACGCAAGTCAGTTACCTGCATTGCAGTTTATCCTTGGACTCTGGGAGCTGTCCCTGGTGGTTCAGAGACATCAGTCCTACTTCCTGCAGTGAGGGAATTCTCCATAAGGAGTGGGGCTTTGGGCCCACAACAGCTGGGCAACTTGTGCATGGACTGTTGTTATCCAAGACGTTGACTCTGTCTTGGTCATCCTGTTATAATGAAAGGGGAGCCAGGGTGCAGACAATACATGAATCATTTCTGTTTGACTTTTGGATCATAGTCAGGGACATTTGTCTGCTTCAGTGCTTTCCCTTTTCTTTACCCTTGTGCCCGACACCTATAGTCTTCTTCTGGCATGGACCTATACGAGGGCATAGCCATGTGAGCAGGAGGCATATTTGCTTTCTGGCTCCCTCATCTAAACTCCATCTCTTATTGACATACCTTCCTCTTTCTCTCTTCTCTTCTCCACTATATTGTTATCTTTTTCTGCTGCCACTCTAGAAGAGACTGAGCTAGGCAGGGGTAAAGCATGCCCCACTGTAGCCTGTGGGGATGTTGATTGATTAGGAAGTTGATTGGGTGTTGATTGTTGTATCAGGCAGTTGTGGACCTCTTTCTCTAGGGGTGAGATGTCAGGCAAACAAGACTGCTGACCACTAATGCCTTTGGTTTATGGTTCTGGGGCCAGACGGAAGGAGCAAAAAAAAAAAAGCTGCAAATGGGCATTTTTAATGTTCTGAAGCCAGCTGCTTTGTCTTACCTTTCTACTCTTGGGGCACTTCCACAGGCTCCTGTCCTGTGGACAAACATTCATCTTTATAGCTAGTCTTGCTATTTGGGGGGGTTTTTTAAAGGGACACCCACAATATCTGGTTAGTCTCTTCCTATGCTTTGCATTTCTACCTGTGTCTTGAGTTTCTGTAGTTTCTGAGTGCCATTAGAATTGAAGGATCCACACATCTGTGTTACATTTGCCCCATTTGGCAATGTAGTCTTAGGCCCAGTAGAAACTCCTGTAGTTGCTCCTGTGGCCAAGACCCCATGCGAGAAGTGCCAGCAAAATCTGAAACAGATCCAGATGACTTCCCTGCATGCTTCCCACCAATAGTCACCTGGTCATTAGCACTGAAATTTGGGTGTTTCTAGACAACCTATTAACAATTACAGCCAAATTAGGAGATTCAAGAGAATGAAATCAACCTCAACCCAGCCCCTTGGAAACCAGTCTTAGGGAAGTGCATCGGAGTATATACCGGGTAGTCTGCAAGATTAAAGGATAGGTTGGGTTTTCTTGGACAGAAAATGGATGTGAAATTAGAGCTTCCCTACTGGTACTGAGATATGGTAAATGTTCCCCCCTGAACTCACCCTGCCTGCTGGGGGAGTATATGACCTGAACCTTGATGCAAACTGTAACTTGAAAGTAGATTGTGGCCTTCACACCCCCACCACGTGGTCTGGTATATACCCCAATGCACCTCCCCTGAGACTGGCTTCCAAGGAGCTGGATTCAGGTTGAATTCACTCTAGACTCTTAATTTGGCTTCCTGACCCATAGTCTGTCAGTTAACCCTTTATAGAAGCCACTTCATGTAGGAAGAGGAGATAAAGCTTGGGGACCCCTGCCTGGACCTCCTCAGCCAAGCCCAGTCAAACAACACCAATTCTGAAATCAGTCTTTGAATTTTGTTATGAAAATTAGGGCTTATTCCTTCTGAAGTTCAGAGGGATAGGGAGCTTTGCTAGCCTCATCCTCTATAATTTATGGCTTGTGGTGTGAGGTTATAGCTTTTCCCAAGAGAGTTTGCATTGTTCCAGGGATAGTATCAAGGGTACCTTCAGATGCCTGAAGTGAAGGCTCTCTATTCTTTTGTACATCCTTGGCTCTATGTCTCACGTGCATCTCACCATATGAAAGCATTCAGCTTGAACAGACAATTATACGTTCCAGTTAAATTTACTATAAAACAGTAAAGCCACGACTCTGGTGATTGGCAGCTCCTTAGTATATAGTTCAGAGTTACTGCTGTGAGATTATACAGCTGCTAAGTGCCCAACAGAGAGGTTAGGAACTCCTACCCCAGCCTTTAGGAGCATCCCAGAGGGAGGCGGAAAACCCTTGGCATGGTGAAGGCCTAAAAAGGATTTGTTCTGTGAAGTTTGGATTCGGTCAAAGGGCCGCCAAACTTGAGGACCTAGAGGGCCACATGTGACCTCAAAGACATAGGTTCCCCATCCCCGCCTAAGGGAATATACTGAATCTTTTTTCCCAATGCCTGAAAAAAAGTTAGTTTGGTCCACCTTAGCTTAGGAGGGTGCCTTGATCCTCTTCTGCCTCCTCAATTGGTACATATGTCCTTTAGTGCCCCTTCATCTCTACCTAGGTCTCAGCACAACAAATGTTTTCTCACACATTCTACCTTGTCTTCTTATGGGATAGATTACCTTTCTACATCCACCTAAGAATTAAATAAACCCCCATCAATAAAGAGTAAAAGGCAAGTGCAGAGAACCCATCCCATATTCTTTTCCAGGAGAATCCTAGAACCCAGCCCTCTCTTCCTCTACCTCCAATAAGCTGAAACTGGCCCATTCTCAGGGTTGGCCATGCTAACGTGTAACTCTCCAACACCTTGCCACTGACCTGTCAATTATTCATTTGCTTCCCCAGGGCCTAGATGACTATGGTTCCCGATCCGTGAGCAGGTAAGAGGGCTTTCTCTTTCTTTGTTTTCTACCTTACCTTGGGATTAACGGGCCACTTTTAGGCTCAGGAAGATGTGGAGTTCATTGGCCAGGGAACTGGGGTGGGTTGTTCTCAAAGGCAGAGCATCTGTAGCTTGTAAAGACCACCCCCATAGGCATGCCTGGATGGTAACATGGAAAGAAGTGGGAGAGAGATCTGGTGGGTAGGGTCGATGGGCTGATATGAGGGATCTGGGCCTACAAATACATTTATGAAGAAATCATGTTCAGGCTATTAATCACTGATCTCTAGGGATCCTTTCCTCTGTCAGTGCCTTCATTGACTCATTTTCAGAGCCCTTTCTTGGGAGTCTGTTTTTCAAGGTTAGATGGCTTGCCTCCAAGCTGCCTGGACAAATCCCTGAGCTATTTGAGTGATAAGTAGGAGTTCCCCTAAACCTGTTGCTCACTCCTTTACTCAAATTAAGAAAGCATACATTACCCCATTTGGATTTCCCTACAGTTGTCCTGGTGATGATGGGATAGGGTGGAGGATTTCATCCCCATAATTACCTTTCTTTGATTATGGCATCCAAAGGGGTCACAAGTTGACCCTTCACGGAAATTTGAGATCACTACAGTAGACTACCAGAGTTTTTTCCTGGGTCAACATTTTAACAGGTTGAGCTGGGCATCCAGCAGAGAGTGTTAGGGTCCCACACCCATCTCATTAATTGTCAGATACTTTAACCCTTGTCCTTTCACCTTAGTATGGCACCCTAGTCCCTTGTCCCCACCCTCCTGAGGTGAGCCAAGAAAAGAGATCTCGATTTCATGTCATGAATCTTAGAAGTGGAAGGTTCCAACCCCTGTGCGAAGTAGGAATAATCTCTACACATGAGGCAGGCCTGATTCGATAGCATTGGTACTTCCTGTGACTTCTGGGCAAGCTTGGCTCACCTAGCAGACAGAGAACCCTGCAGAAAGGTGCAGGGCATTTTCCCAGCTCCAAACTGGGGACCCATGGCCTGAAATAGGTGGTCAACCTAAAAAGGCAGAGAATAGAATCCACCTGAGGTGAAGTATCAATAGCTTGTGCTGCTACCTTCTCCCATTCTTCCACCCTGGGAGTAGGAGTACCTAAAGAAACTAAGTAAGAGTCCATTGGGGTCTGCCAGGGAGGGATGCCCCCTGGAGCTTCAGAAAAGAGATATTGCATGGGAAGGGTGGGGTAGACCTGTGTGCCTGGGGTGCAGGGATGGGGAGGAGCAGGGTCTGTGGTCCTTTGGATACACCGTGAAGTGTTCGGTCTGGCAGTTCTCCTGTACTTTTCTGTTTCACAGTGGCAGTGGGACTCTGGTCTCAACAGTGTGAGGACCCCTTGACTAGAAATGGCACCTGCTGCTTTGAAGAGATTTTCTGCTTCTCTTTCCCCTCCCCTCCCCTTCCCTGCCTTGATTTCTCTGATTTATTTGGTCTCTCCCTTTTTCTTTTCCCCCTTCTTCAACTCACTGGTTTGTTCTCGGGTAGACTTTTTTTTTCCCCCTTTTGGTTGGTGATATTTTAAACTCTGAGATCGTCAAGGATCCATGGTGCTGCTTCATCTCTGTTTCTTTCTTCTTCGTTCCCTAACCTGCCTCCAACTCTGGTCCAAAGCCTTTCAGAGTACAAACTGCCCAACTGGGGGCTGCTCCCTTGGGGAGCAGCAACTTGGATGCAGTGTCTACAACCTTTCTGCTGCCTCCTTCTCCCCGCATACTTTTGGATGTTGATAATGCACTATCCCTTTTCTAAAGCTCTTTCCTGAGCCATGTTTAGAGTCTGAAGGCAAAAACAAAAAAATGAAAAAAAACCCAAAAACCAACTGCTCAGAAGATAAAGGACTCCCTCCATTGCACCCCAAAATGCAAACACACTCATAGACACCACAAAACAAAACACATCCAAACCCAATATGCATGGACTGTGGTGTATGCACTGTTACTTTTTTTTTCAATATGACTTTCACTGGGTTTACAGCCCAGTTTCTTTATTAGGAAAGGGAAGTCAGACTAAAGACTCTAGAGAGACTAAGGTCTTTCTCTTTGAAGGCAGACTTGAAATGCAACCCCCATCCCTCAACCTATCCCCTTACTCTTTTGCCCGTGGGTGGCATATAGAAAAGTGGATTGTCAGGCTTTGGCCCATTAGGAAACCTGGCTGGCTCTCTGTGAAGGAGAGTTGGGACATCATGCCCATCTGCTTAGGACCCAGCCCAAGGGGCCAATCAAAAGCGTCTTTCTCAATGAAGTTGTTTTATAAGTGTACATAGAATATATATGTATATATACATATCTTTTTTGTAGCAGGGTATTGTTACCTCACTTTAGCGCACCTGGGTAGGGGCTGGGGAAGGAATATGCACCTGACTAAAGAGAATTCCAAAGACCTTGATCGATTGATCGATCTATCTATCTTACCTATAGTGATAGATAGATAAAGATTATAGGTATAGATATATATATTTTTTTCCTCCTTCCTTTTGGAATTATTCCTTAAACCAGCTTTGCAGATAGTCCCTACCATGTGCCAGCCCTCCTTCTTTATAGGGGTGTGGTAACACAAATGATATTAAATGTTTGGACCTCATTTCTCTGGGCAAGTGGCTGTTTGCAAGGCTGCTTTAAAAACCCGGGCCCCAGGCTGTCCCTTCATAGGGAGGGGTGGGGTAAGCAGGCAGTCTCCTGTTGCATTCTTTCCTAAACGCTGTCCATCTTTTTGTATGTCTTGGTCACTTTAGAAACAAACACATGGGACTCAATGGCTACTGGTATTGTTTCTTCACCCACTGAATTCTGTCTGGGAAGTGAGTGAAGGGCCAACAGCCCCACTTTACCCTTTCCGTGTTGGTGAAAGCCTTCATTGTGAAGCCGTAGACACTTCCTTTTCCGGTGTGATTTTAAAACCTCCTACCTACCTGTTGACTAGGATGTTGTTGGCAATACATATGATATGTAGAGAGAGAAAGCCAGAGAGGGGTTCTTGTTCTGTGTTAAAAGGGGCGGGGGGAGGGGGAAGGCCGAACACGCACCTGTGTACTAAGAACCCTCCGTGTGGGGTGATGGTGTTGTTAAAAGACCTTAAATCCAGGGGATTTTATGCTCAGTGGATTGAATGTATACACAAAATAGCAAAACTTGTATGAAGATTGTAAAGTACTGAAAAATCTTTTTTTTTCCTTTTTCCTTTTCCTTTTTCCTTTTTTTTTATCTGAAGAGAAACGTGCCCTGTACTGGAGTAAATTGTTTGAATAAAAGTTTTATTTATTGCATTGAGTCGGGCTTCAGTGACTTTTTTGAGTTTTCCTGTTTTGTCAGTGACCAGACGTGGGCACTGGGCATGTAACAGAAGAGATTGCTGCGTATCTAGAAATACCTGCACAGAACACCTCCAGGGCTGCCTTGAGGCATGGAGGTGTGACCCTGGCTTCTCAGAGGCTAGTCCATAAATGTACACTAT
The DNA here is from genome assembly GCA_028627135.1 of Pseudochirops cupreus. NCBI lineage: Eukaryota > Metazoa > Chordata > Mammalia > Diprotodontia > Pseudocheiridae > Pseudochirops > Pseudochirops cupreus. Next base: position 174,594,705 of record CM053584.1, on the reverse strand, counting down.
CTGACAGCACCTAAGCAAGCTGCAAAGGCCTCAGTGATGGACGATGCACGTTTATTGACCATGGAGCACCATCCTCGCCATCGGCAGAATGGTGGCACGCCACCGAGTTGGCTACACCATGATAAATTTTTTTGGCTGCATAAACTCTTGGAGAGAGTGCCTCCTTCATAGAGGCCATGCGTGTAGACATGTACAGCAGTATGATATATAGAGAGCTGTTTTTCCTCTTTTCCCACAGTGGATCAGTATTTCCAGTTCACTGGCGTTATTTCTCTTCTCTGACTAACTCATTGGAGTTAATGTTGTGAGAGAGGGAATGGTTACTGACCTGATGGCCTGGCAGAATAACTTGGTATTTTTTTTTAAGAAAGCATTCTTTTCCCCTCCCTAGGCAAGCAAGAAAGGGGCTAGCTGATGTGAATGTAAGCCTGGGATAGAGTGCATGTTTACGAGGGTTGGGGTTGGGGTATAGGAGACCAAACCCAGGGTTCCCATCACTTTAATTCTTCAGTTTGAATGGAATTGGAGCACTTGCCTTCTGGGGAGCATGGATCTAGTAAGGGGCATTTGATGTTTTGCTTGCTAGGCTGCTCTCTCTTCCAGTTGTAGGGCACACATGCTCCATGAACTTACAAGTAAACCATTAGTACTGCCTGAGCCGTTGACCTAAAGCAGCAGTTCTCAACCTGTGGGTCGCAACCCCTTGGGGGTCGAACGACCCTTTCATAGGGGTCGCCTAAGACCATCAGAAAACACATATTTCCAATGGTCTTAGGAACTGAGACACTGCTCCTTTATCCATCTCCAGGCGGGTCCACCCACATGCAGATTTGCCCACATACAAGTATTAAAGGGTCGCAGCATTAGGAAGGTTGAGAACCACTGACCTAAAGGAAGGGAATGTTTGATTTGCTATTTCTTTCCTCTAACCAACTTCCCCCAGGTAGGCTTAGGCACCCTTGGTCTTCTTTTCTTTGTATATGCCATTTTTCCCCCTCCGACGGGTAAGACATGTGTTTTTCATTTTTTTCTCAGCAGAAGCAGTGTGCAAACAAAATTCTTGGTGCCAAAGTGCCAACAGCTCCATTGAGCTCCTTGTTTGTCCTCAGATTAACAAAATGCCCTTTTGCTTACCCAGGGTGTACAGGCTCTACCTCTCATGCCAACTGAATTTTGTTTTTATTGCAGCGCTGATGTTGAAGTGGCCAGGTTTTGAACTGCCCCCCCCTGACTAGAGTTAGTAAGTTGCTCCAAGTTTTCATGTGCCAAACAATCCTCACTCACTCCCCAGTGGCTCTGGACAGACTCCTCAGATGTTGGCCTGCTTGAGTGTCTACCAGGATGGGTGAGAGTGGGGTGGGAGTTGTGGGGGTGGAGGCAGAAGCACTGCTGACCCCACCTGAGCACAGAGTCTGGTCTGTTCTCATCTCTGAAGCTTAGTAGCCAATGCCTGAGAGTCTGTTGAGAGCCGTGGTTTCTTCACTTGGCTCTAGTCCTTTGCTTTTACCTAAATCCATTGGGAAAAGGTTGATTCCCTCCTTGGGCCCTGAAAATGGATTTTTTTCCTCCCTTTCCTTCCCTTCACTTTCCTCTCGTGTCCATTCAGTCTAGAAGCTTCTGGTTTCTCTGTTGCCAGTCAGCCACACGTGTAGCTGCACGCCCATGCCCAGAATGACCCTGGTTGGCCTCAGCATCCTCCTATGTGCATCACTCCTGGGGTGTGGGGTCTGACTAGCTCTTTGGGATTTTCTCTCCGGCTGCTGCCAGTGCTACGCTTCTGCCACCAATCAAGAACGAGTCATTTACCAGTGATCAGGCTTTCTTCAGAAATGCTATCATTAGTTCTCATCCAAAGCAGTTTGACCTGCTTGAGGATTTCCTTTGGTGTGTCTTCGCTCCTTGTATCAATGAGGTGTACAGCGTTTAGCTTTTTCTCAAGTGCCTTTTTCATCTGCACAGTCTGGCCTGAGCCCTGGCCCCTCTGAAGTAGGTGAGTATTGTCTTGAGCAAGCAGGCCTGGGGACGGAGATGATGCTCCCTCAGCCAATGGGCAGGGAGGGGTGTGGTGTCCTGAGCCCTGAGCTGGAGTTTCCCACTCCATCTTGCCCTGAGCCTCAAGAGTGGCAGCATTTTGTGGTCTGTTTTCAAAGAGTTGCCATCTGACTGGACCTGCTACCCAGGGAGCCAGAAGATGAGTGTCTTATCACGGCCCTCACCCCGGCAATACACACACTCCCTCTCCAAGTTTAATCCATCGAGTGAACCTGGAGCAAAACGTTCATTTGGTTGCTTTGGCTGAGAGCCTGCCTTTGTGTAGGATGTGAAGTTGGTACCTAGTTGGTGGTGTGGATGAGTTTTTGTTATTTTTGTGTCTGTCGGAGCTCAGGGTCATGCTGTGAGAGTCACCAACCGTCTGGCAGCTTTGGCTCAGTTGAGGGGATGCTATGCCAGGGGCCCTAGGAGGCCAACTCCTCTGCCCTCTGCTCCTCTCTCAACTCAGCTGCTGTGATTCTGTCCTTGCTTGTCTGTGGTCATCTACCCTTCTCCCCACCCCACCATCTTCCTGCTCTACCAGCTGGGTTTCAACATGTTTTGTCTAATCTACCTGCCTCTGTTTTCAGAATAGTTCCCTGTCCTAAAATTACAGAATGAAAATTAAATTTCCCAAGCTGGTTGTCTAGCTTAGAGAGCTGCTGCTTCCATACCAACCCTTATTTCAGGGAGAGATCCCTGCCAGTCCAAGCAATAGATGGCTTCCCCTTGAAACAGGTCATTAAATAGAGGGGCAGTGAGGGAATGACCTCATTGCTATAAATAGCTCCTCTAATAATAGTGGCTTATATGGATATAGAACTTTATAGTTATAAAGCACCAAATTAGATTTCATTTGATCATCCCAAATGGCCTTTTGAGATACCCAGGGTGGGTATGAATCCCATTTTGCAGATGAAAAAACTGAAGACCAGAAAATCTGAGTAATGAAAAGCTTGATTAAGCCAGGATCAAAACAAGTCTCCTGACTTGCAAATCTGTCCCATGCTCTGGGACCTGACAAAGGCAAGGTCGCACTCACATCTGCACCTTCCCTCTTCCCCTACCACTGCCATCCCCGACCTGGGTCCCCTTGAAACAAATATGAGTGATTTCATTTCCCTCAAATTCTCCCACAGCAAGCATAGCAGCCAGGTTTGAACAGGAGCATCTCCTCTCTTCCTAAGATCTAACTTCTAAGCCCCAAGCTTGGACACTTTGAGCCATATGGCAGGATTGTTTTCTAACCACCAGCCTGGCTTACAGATACCTCTCTCCCTTACCTTCCCTTTCTGTTTTTGTCTCTGTTTCTGACTCTCCCCCTACCACCTCATTCAAGTTGGATTGCCCCAAGTACTTTTCCCCCCTTCCCCTTTCACAGAGTAAGTCATGTATTAGGGGATTCCATCAAAGTTCTGCCCTCCAAGGTACTCCCCACCCTGCCTGGGCTGGACCAGGCCCCATCACTACTTCCAAGGCCTGGTCACCAGCCAGCAGGGCCACAAAAGAGGTTCAAAAGGAAGACATTGAGAACAGCTCTAGGCCATAGTTGTGTCTGGAGCTTTCTCTGCCTTAGACCCTACTAGGAAACAGTATAACTGCATTCAAGTGCCGGACTATCCTTGACCCATTCCCTGGGAGTTTTCTGCTGGGAGAGGTATAGAAAGGCAGTCCGGAAGAGGCCTGGACCCTTAGGGAGCTGCCGACCAGGATGCTGTCTTTCCTGTCAAGGACAGCAGAGTTCAGTGCCATCTACTCTAGATTCTGTGTGTCAATATAGAAGGCTCGTCAGAATCAAAGACAGTCCCTAAACTCTGTTCACATTTTCCCTTTCTGAGGAATTGGTGCAAGCTTATGTTTTCAGTGAATGTGTCCTCTTGGTTTGCACCCCAACCCTGACCACCACACTCCTTAGGTAAGGCCCTCCCTGGGAAGCAGGGCAACTCCAATCCAAGATCTAACACATCAAGAATCCTCTCTAAAGAGGCCACTCCACAAGAGATAACTAAGTATTGATTAATCCAAGCCCTGATTTTGCTGATTTCCTGCCATTACAGTTAACCTCCACCCAGAGAGAACACTGAATTGGGTATAGTATTGGAGAGTTATTTTGGAAACTGCTAAGTGTTTTGTTTTGCACTCTTTTTTTTGTAATTTTCTAGTGTTTTTTATAAATTTAAGGTCACCCTTAGGTTTTCAAATGTAAAAATGTTATTTAAAAAAACTTGGTTTGATCATTGAATATGTTTTACATTATTAATTTTTTATGAAGGAGGTTGGACCCATAACTTCATTTGTGTGGCAGAACTCTTAGTGTGGAAACTGCCTGTAGCTTATTACCTTATAGCAGATTACCTGCAGCGTTGAGAGCTTCCATGATTTGCCCATGACAGACTGGTATGTGTCAGAGGTAGGGCTCAAACCCACATTTTCTTGACTCCAAGGCTGGCCCGCTATCCTATACATATACGCATGTATAGGTGTGTGTGTAAATACATGTATATATTGGTTTACTATATACACGTGTGTGTGTGTGTGTGTGTGTGTGTGTGTATATATATACATATATATGTATATATATATATATATATACACAATTTTACCAACTAGAGAGCTATCCATATAAACATACGTTTATACATATCAGTATGCAATATATATAAACATACACACAGCATATAAGTACATTATGTGTGAATGCAAATGCATGTATATATTGGTTTTCCAGTCATATATATGCAAATGATTT
>CM053584.1:174579000-174589425 GCA_028627135.1 Pseudochirops cupreus | reverse complement strand
ATGTATGTATTGGTTTACCAATTATATATATGTGTGTTAGACAAATAATTTTACCAAATTTAGCAACCAAAGCTATAAATATATACATATGTTTGTACATATAAAAATTTTATGCATATACACATGTAATATACATAATCATGTATATACATACATGTCTAGCACTTTTATAGCACTTTTAAGGTTTGCAACCACTTGGCAAGTTTCTCTTTATTCTCACAACAACCTTATCAAATGCTCTTATCCCTGCTTTACAGATGAGGAAACTGAGTCAAGCAGAGATTTAAGTGACTTGTCCCAGATCACATAAGTGTCTGAAGCCAAGTTTGAATTCAGGTCTTCCTAACTCCAGGTCCAATGTTCTATCTTCTTCACCACCTAGTTGACCCTCTATTCTTGTCATGCTGCATCTTACACAAATTCAGCTAATCACAAGTTTATCAACTAAATGTAATTTTATTTTTTTTCATTGTTATCAACAGGACCAACCAGCTGTGGTGCTTTTAAAAACCTGTTCATTATTTTGTTTTGTTTTGTTTTGCAGTTGGAACAATAGCTTCCACCACTCAGGCCCTCTTGATACAGAGCATTGAGCCTGGTTGTCAGGAAGAACTGAGTTCAAATTTGCTTCAGACACATACTAGCTGTGTGACCTTGGGCAAGTCACAACTTCAGTTTTCTCAATTGTAAATGGAGATCATCGTAGCAACTACTTCCCAGAGTTGTTATTAGGATCAAATGAGATAGTTGTAGAAGCTCTTAGCACAGTGTCTGGTATGAATATGGACTTAAGTGCCTCTCAAATAAAATCTGAGGACCAGTCTCTCTGAGTCTGAAGAGGCTTATTTATCATCACAGTCCAGGCAATAGGGGCTAATTTTCTTTTTAATCAGAGCCACTACTCAAAGAAGACTGCATACTGAAGTGAAGAGACAAATAATGGAAATCACCTGGGGGTGAAAAGAATCCTTGCCCTGGTGAAATCATGATTCTCACCCTGTATGAGAAGACAAAAATCGGAGGGCAGAAGAAACCATAATATTTAGAGTGTTTTGTTGTCAGATAGGAAGCCTGCATTCAAAAAGCATGATGTGAGGGAGACATGAGGTGAGAAAGAAAACCCTAAAACTCACTGAAGACAACTTTTGTCAGGTGAATTGTTACAGAACCAGCTTCTTTTTTTGAAGACAGTCTTTGCTTTTGATGTCTCATCTTTATTGGGCTGATGAAAACCAAAGATTTGTCTACACCAGGGGCTCTTAACTTGCAGTCCATGGAACCCCAAGGGATGCACAGATAGATTTCAGAGGTTCTGTGAATTTCTCTTTTCACTCTTTCAATGTAATTATTCTCTTTTGTGATCCTATGTATTTTGTTTTTATGCATTTAAAAACATTCTGAGGAGGGAGTTGGTAGGTTTTACCAAACCACCAAAGGCATCCACAGTACAAAACAGGTTAAGAATCTCTGGTCTAGATTGAGAGTCTTCTCTCTGTCGTATTCATTTATCTCTTTCATATTCCCATTTAGGCCAATTTCCTCTTTTGTGAGACAATCACTTTCTAAGCAAAGCTCAGTTTCCAACTTTTGACAGTCTTGCTGTATCTGGGCCATTTGATGACTGTCAAGACAGAAGCCTGCTGCCAGATTTAGTAGCAATTAATAACTTGAAGAAACACTTTACAATCATAAGAAGTTCTGTAGTTGAACCAAGAAGACTTTCCCATCAGCTACCATATTATATCCCTTTTCCTTTTCCTCCTCTTCTCCCTAGTCTTTTTTTTTTAGTAAGGATCCCATCCAGTTTGACCATAGAGTCTCAACACCTTTGTTTTAGTCATTTAATTCATTTTCCTGAAGTAAACATCTCCAGCATGCATATTCTAACTTATCATCCTCCTTTCACTGATTCCTGATGAGTGTCCAATCTCACAGTGTCACTATGGAGCAAGCATAGAACTTGGAACATGGAGCCTTTTGCAGGAATGAGGCTGTGTCTCCATCGTGGCCTCCCATCTGTACAAATGTTTATTCCAAGTACTTGTGTGCAAAACCCCATGTCAGGCACTTTCAACTGAGTTAGTTTTTCTTTTTCTTTTTTTGAGGGGGGAAGGCAAGGCAATTGGGGTTAAGTGACTTGCCCAAGGTCACACAGCTAGTAAGTGTATCAACTGTCTGAGGCTGGATTTGAACTCAGGTCCTCCTGACTCCAGGGCTGGTGCTCTATTCACTGCGCCACCTGGCTGCCCCTTGAGTTAGTTTTTAAAAGAGTTAACCTGTTTGAAGCACTGTGTAATTGTTAGCTATTAACATTACCTAACTATTAGTCACCAGGCCAAATATATTACTACTTTCTTTTGATTGTTTTTAAAAATTAACGAGCATTTATTTTATCTCCCATTTTGGGGGGAGGGGGAGGAGAAGGACGAGGGAGACCGAGAAGCAGAGACAGAGAGAGAAGAAAAACCCTTGTAGTAAATAGGCATAGTTAAGGAAAGTAAAGAGGCAGCTAGGTGGCTCAGTGGATAGAGCACAAGCCCTGGAGTCAGGAAGACCTGAGTTCAAATCCAGCCTCAGACCCTTACTAGCTGTGTGACTCTGGGCAAGTCACTTAACCTCTGTTTGCCTTAACTCACTGAAGAAGGAAATGGCAAACCACGCCAGTATCTTTGCCAAGAAAACCCCATGGACAGTATTAGCATGGTATGGTGTACAGGGTCACAAAGAGTTGAATACAACAACGGAGCAACAACAAAGCAAAGTAAATTCACTCATTTGCCTGGTGCATTGGATAGAGTTTTAGACTTGGAAGACCTGAGTTCAAATTCAGACTCAAGACACTTACTAGACACTGAGCAAGTCACTCTCAGACTTGCCTTACCAGTAAACTGGGGATAATAATGCCCAACTTCATTCAGGAGGCTCTAATGAGAGAAAATATGTTCAGCCCTTTGCAGATCTCAAAAGCTCAATATAAAGCTGGCTATTATGTCCCATTCTGCAGTTGGAGTCCTTCCCTTCTGTGTTGGGGGGGTAGGAAAAGGGGCTGTAGCATGCTTCATCTTCTGTCAGCCCATGCCATGCTCTGTCATTGCATCGATCAACATGCAGCTTTCATAAGTAACTGCAAGATGCCTCATGCTTCCTAAAAGGAAAGGAAGATTTCCCCACTCAGATTCAGAGTCTGAAAATGGTGTGTTCAAATATGACTCCATTGAATTAATAGCTTCCTACCGGTCTGCATTTCCAACTGGTGGCCATTTCATTGCTCCAGAAGAGAGTATACTCACGCGTGCGTGCACACACACACACACACACACACACACACACACACACACACTTTTTTTTTTTGCCAGAGTTCACACCTAGTCCACAGAAGAAACTAGTGGGGGAGGCTTTGGGCTGGGTTTGATTTGGTTTTTCCCTTCACAATAATGTGGTTACTTAAGGACGGGTGGTGTTCCTTACACACATTGTGAGAATTGTTCTCTCGGGCTAGATTTTTTTTACTAAAGGAGGGGACAAGAAGAAACATGATTGTATAAATACATTTACCACTAGCTGGTGTATAAACTCTAGGACACACACTCAGTCACTGGGAACAATCGGCTCTCCTGCCCAGCAGGGCTTGGCCTCACTTTTAAGGCCAGGCAACTGATTTTGCCACAAAATATTGTGAAGGAGTTTTAAAAGGAAGAAATTCAGTTTTAATTATCCTGAATGATGACAGATTTTCCTTTCAGTGACTAAGTAATAGTAACTCGCATTCACATACAGCACTTTAAGGTTAGTAAAGCAACTTTGCAAATAGTACCCCGTTTGATGGTCACAACAGCCCCGGGAGGGGGGTGTTCAGGTGCTTTTCAGTCATGCCCATCTCTTCATGACCTTATTGGAGGTTTTCTTGGCAAAGATGCTAGAAATGGTTTGTTATTTCCTTCTCCAGCTCATTTGACAGATGAGAAAAATTGAGGCAAACGCAGTAAAGTGACTTGTTCAAGGTCACACAGCTAGTAAGTATCTGAGGCCAACTATGAACCCATGAAGATCAGTCTTCCTGACTTCAGGCCTAATCCACTTCATACCCTACTTACCCAATTATCCCCATTTTATGGAGATAGAAACTGAGGCAATTAAAGGTTAAATGACTTGCCCAAGGTCACACAGCTAGTTAAGTGTCTGAAGCCAAATTCAAATGTGTCTTCTTGACCCCAGACCCAATTCTTATAGATCCTGGTTTCCCAGGACAAGGAAGGAACAGATGCCAACTTCTGCCAACAACTCCAGAACCTTTCTACTTGCCCTTACTCCTCTGTCCATAGGCTTTTGAGCAAATGGAGCCAAGAAACCCATTGTTTTCTCATCTCTGCAAGAATAACTGGATGCTTCTGGTAGCATCTCGTCCACCTCCAATCTCTTGAGACCTAATTAGAAATACAAGCACGCAGTCACTCACCTCTCCTTCAAAAGAAGCCTGCAAGCAAAGAGGGCAGGGCAGCCTTCTGGAAATGGTGATGTATTTTCCCTTGGAGGCTCTGCATGTCCTCAGGGCATATGTAAAAACTATTTGGATTCAGTGATATAGACAGTTATACCATCACACTGTTTTCTAAAATATTTTTTTGAGTGAAGCAAGAGCTATGCAGGTCTGTATGCATCTCTTACCTTTTTAAAAAATAATTCTTAAGAAAAAGATTTATATAATCCCAAACCTTTTATTTTAATAAGGAAAACAATCTTGTCTTTCCTCTCAAATTCTTCCAGTTCTTCCCTCCTGGGCTTTCCCAGTTGAGCTATGGTTCTTGCCTGCCTTGCTTGCTCTTGGCTTGGGTTAGTATGATCCGCCTTTTCCTTCCTGTCCCCTGGCCAGACCCCTCGCGATGAGTTTATACTTCGGCTCTCTCCAGCACTAAAAGGTAATATGCCAGTCAGGAGGCTTGGGGAACAGCTTCCTCTGGCTTTACCTGGGAGTCTACCTCCACTGTCTGTGCCTTAAGCTGACCTATTGTTATGTCATGTCTGTGGTGTCACTTCCCAAGGTCACCTTATGGTCAACCTGCCTTGTCCCCTTCACTTGCTTTGTGGGAGCTCATCTTTTAAATCTGGCATCTCTAGACCCCAACTGGAGGATGGTACAAAAAGAGAGAGTCTTCATCTGTTTCCCTGTCACTCGCAGCATTCTGTCCTTGTCTGGTTCCATCATGCCTGCTTGTGTCTTGTCCCTTTGACTTTGGTCCACAGGTTGGGCTAGTGGGTAGATCAGAATGTCAAATGGGAGGGAAGCAAGAGATCAGTCCCAAGGACTCTTGCTTCTCCCTGGAATGGCTGCTGAAAGCTATGGGGCTACTGCTTTTGGCCCTTCATCTTTCTCCAAATCTCTCCTGAAAGGAAGAACCAAACTCACTAAAAATCTGGGTTGTCAACCTGACAATTGGCCATCATTGCGATTCCGGTCCCTGCTGGAGCCTAAGATGTGGCTGCACAATATACGTATGTGTGTGCCTACATGTGTCGGCAACAGTACAAAGGGCCAGTACTTGGGTGTACCTCATGCTTGCCTTGGGGCTTTATGGAGTGTTAGGGACACTTGTCCATCTGTGTGTGTATTACATAATGTATCACTAGACAGCATTATTGTCTGCATCTGTGTGTGTATGTGATGTAGAGAGATGTTCCTGTTGTGTTGTAAACTCCTCAAAAAAAGGAGCTCATCTGCTTTAATTGGGATGCTAATTGATTGGGACTTTTCTCACTAAACTCTTCCATTTGGGCCATATTTTGGGCTGTGCTTTTGAAGGTCACTAAAGACCCCTCCCCTGAAGGCACCTGTTCTTTCTTAACCTTGCTCTCATGCAGCAAATTTGTGCTTTGGTTATGGAAAACAGCTGGTGAGACACTTCCATGAACACCCTAGGTGAAAAGAGTTGAGGAAGGGGTGGTTTCCAAATTCTCCCACCCTTCCTGCCCTCTCTAGTGGATGGAGTGGCTGAATATGCTTTGCTATCTATTAGGTGCCCTCCAACAACTGGGGAGTAGTTCTCCTTGGTCCCTTCTGTTGAAAAGCAGCAGCCAGAAAAGATTGAATTCTATAGAGGAAAAGATTCTGATCCAGCATGTCTGAAAGACAGTTTTGAAATCTTAAATGTAAGAGCTCTTGTGTTTGGCCCAGTGGAGAAAATCCCACCCATTACAGGAAAAGTGCCAAAAATGGACTTTTGTACCCCACCACTCATCCTTAATTTGCAAGTCAATTTTTTAAAAAGTTTGTTGGAAATGATATAACATCAGTCAGCCTTGCAGACAGATAATTCTTAAACTCACAGGTCCACAGATATACTTAGCCCACCCAAAGATCTCAAATTACTAATCAATAAATGGGGCGATAAGGAATTTTTAAATGGCATATCCAAGCCCTGAGCTTGAATCCTTCCTTGCCCCATCTTGCCGCCTGTCTGCAAGGCTTGGTTAGGCCCAAGGCTGGGTGGAATAGGACCAGATGTACTTGGAAATGAAGCCAACAAAGCCCATTACCCCCCTAAGCTTCACTCCTTCCTCAGGAGGGATGCTGGGAGTACTGTTCATTAAAGACTTGCTTTTTCTCTTCTCTCCACAGAAATCCCTTTGCTAATGTTCAGCTAAAGCCAACGGTGACAAATGACAGGTCTGCCCCTCTCCTCAGCTGATAGCGGTCTTCTCCAGCTGGTGTCGCCATTTTAGACCCATACACACAGTCTATTTTGTAATCATTTGCATGTTTTCCTAAGTGTCCTTTGTTTTGGGGGTGGGAAGGGAGTGTTTTTCCTCCAAGCCTTTTCCCTAGGCTCCATCCATCCTAGCCTTCTGCCTTACCTGGGCAGGCTCCCAGGCATTCAGGGGGAGGGAGGAGGATGGAATGATAAGAGGTTTCCTTTGAAATCACCTTGTCTGAAGACTGAGCGAACTGGGACAAGTTTTCCCCAGAGTTAAAGAACCAATGTGATTGTGACCTAGGTGGGCTACTGTAAGTCAGAAAAACTGCTTTTTGGGTTTTCCCTCATGGGTCACTTAGTACTTCAGGAGTGGGCCAAAATAAATCATTTCTCCCTGCCCCCTCCACCCCCTATTATCAATTTTAGAAGTTTCCTCAAAGGAATCAGGGCCTCTTCTGTGGCCCATCTCCTTCCTTATCCCTCAGCATCTCCCTGACCCCGTCTTTGGACAAGAGAGAGTAAGATGTGATATAAATTGGGTTATGCTGGTATTGCAGGATGGCGGAAGGTGGATGGCACATGCAGCTGTGATTCTAGCCCTAGCCTCATGTATATTTTATAGACTCGTTACCTGCTCCAAGTGCCAAACTCCACCAAAGCTGCTCTTAATGACCTGCATTATAGCAATGCACTTGCTCACGGTGTTACCTGCCTGCTAGAGTTAGCACTCATGCTGGGGCCCATTCTTCTTAATTTGACTCAAGAGGGAAGGATTTTTTAAAATCCCCACTATATTTGGTAGGTAGGCAGGCAGTGGGACTCTAAGAGGTAACAGGGAGAAGGCAAATCCCCAACAGGAATCTATTCTGGGTTTAGGAGGAAGGTGATAGAGGCTGGGTTGGGGCTGGTTCCTTGCCCTAGCCTAGGGAGAGCTGACTCCAGCTTCTCCATAGCAGAAGAGGGAGCAGGTCTCTGGAACCTTTGCCCTCTCTCACAGTAGCCCTTAGCTCTAGCCAGAAGGATTAGCATGGCAGTCCCCTCACCCCTAAACTACCCAAGTCAGCTGATTGTCCTTACCCAGTGAGTTTGGTCACTGATTCTTTAGCATTATTTGGGCTCAGCTACTACAATGCATTCTTGTGGTCTGTTATAGTTTTGATTTTAGTATGAGGGGAGAGCTTTGAGCCACCTCAAGAACCTGTAGTCTCCCCTTAAATATAAAGGAACAGCTCTTTGTTATCTATAATCTTTTACGCCCCCCTCATCTTTCTCCCCTCTTCCTCAGCAGTACAAGGCCCCCAGCAAGGCTGACCAAAGGTGAGCTGTAAATAGAGAAACTGAATATGGAAGGAGGGAGGATTATTTGAAGGGAGTGGACAGGCTTAAGGCCAGTGGCCTGGGGGCATCCCCACTGCTTGTAGGACTCAGGCAGTTGGGACCTGAGTATTTTATGCATCTGCCTGTGGGTGCCGCAGGCTTCAAGCTTGCTTTCACCGGCAGTAAGCTGTTACCTCCACCCTCCACTCTGAGTGTGAGCTCTTCTCCCTAAGCTTCTGGCCCAATGGGAAACCCTTGGGTGCCAGGAAAGTTAACATGGGAGCTATAGTGTTTGCTATAGCCATTACAGGTCCTGTTGCTGAAAAACTTCTTGTTTGGAAAAATAATTTATAAGCAATTAAAAAAGCTAAGCAAAGTGTGTGGCCTATTTCCTTGCTGACTTGTAGGTAATAGCAGAGGGTCTCCCTGGCTGGAGGCCCCTTTCTGTTCATTTTCTGAGGAAAGAGAGAAAAATTGGTTTCTAATCCTGATTTGGGTTCCGTTAAATCTTCACACCTCCCTCCCAATGTTCCATTACTCCCCTGCCCTGGGCCACCCCTCCTCTGTTCCATATGGAACTGGATCATGGATGAAAAAGTTCTCTTTGCCTTCCAGAATTCAATAAACATTTATTAAGGTGCAGTTGGGCATCTAGGTGACACAGTGGGTAGAGTACCAGGCCTGACTTCAGGAAGACTAATCTTACTGAGTTCAAATATGGCCTCAGAACTCATTAACTGTGTGGCCCTGGGCAAGATGCTGTTTGCCTCAGGTTCTTCACCTGTAAAATGAGCTGGAAAATGGCAAACCACTCCAATATCTTTGCCAAGAAAATCCCAAATGGGGTCACAAAGAGTTGGACATGCCTGAAATGACTGAGCATCATTACATTTGAGCCACCTCAAGAACCTGTAGTCTCTAGTCTCCCCATAAATATATATATAGTAATCTTTTACTCCCCCCTCATCTTTCTCCCCTCTTCCTCAGCAGTATAAGGCCTCCAGCATGGCTGACGAAGGGTGACCTGGAAATAGAGAAACTGAATATGGAGGGGAGGGATCATGGTACAAGGCATCATGCTTGGTGATGGTGATGAAAAAGATCAAAACCCCTGTCCTTGTAGAAGCTTTCATTTACACAGGGATGAGGCATAAATGTACACATACAGATATAATAAAGTGATTTTAAAAGTGCTGTATCTGTGAGAGGAGAGCAGACAAGTCATGGGTATGGGGGTTTTAGTAAGAATCAAGGTTGATTCCAAGGCTGTGAATCAAGGTAAATGGGAAGATGCTGTCAAAAGAAATTTTCTGAAAGGTGAGTTTGGGGGAGAGAGATGATGAGTTCCATTTTGGTCATGTTAAATCAACAATACACACAGGTGTTGCTGTCATCTAGGAGGCAGCTGATAAGTGTGGGAGGATCACTGAGGATAGTGAAGAGGGATCCAGACAGAGTTATGGAAGACACTCCAAAGTTTAATGGGTTCGGAGATAGCTAGCAGCAAACACAAGAGTAGTCTTTAGACAGACAAGAGTTACGCCAAGAGACCAGTGTCAGGGACAAAGGTGGCAGACAGCATCCAGGAGAAAAAAAATTGTCAAGAGCTTCCATAGCCGATTAAAAGGCACCGAGAAACGTCCCAGGTTCTACACGTTTTTGTTGTTCTCGTTCATTATTGGTCTTCCCTATTCCAACGTTGTTTAAGGCTAAGTTTTGCTGCCTGTTTCCCACAATGTTTCCCATCTAAGAGGAGGACCCAGTTCAGATCTGCTTGTAGACACTTACCTATCTGTGTGATCCCGGGCAAGTTACAAGTTCTGCTTCAGTTTCTTCATCCATAAAATAGGACAATAATAGCACCTGTCTCCCAGGTTGTGGTGAGGATTAGATAAGGTCTTTATAAAACTCTTGCCAGGCTTTATATAAATGCCAGCCATTACTATGCACGTGCTCTATTAGAGCTTATTTTTCCTTGCCCCCCACCCAGGGTGGCTGCAATCAGGGCTAACATGGTTCTCCCTTACCCCCAGCCTCATCCCCCAGGCTTCACTGCTGGCTTTATTTCCTGGGGGTTTGGGCAGGGGGGGTCAAAGGGAGGCACCAAGAGATCCTCTGCTATGGTTGCTTGCCCCCACCCCTCTCCCATCCACCATCTGAGAAGTGGCCACCTTGATGGGCAGGAGCTGTCTGACCACAGAGAGCCTGGTTTAAGATATTTTAAAAACTTTATTATCAGACCAACAATATTTTACACACATGCTGGGGAGCTGTATGGAAATCAGCACTGGTAAAAAATACAGCAATTATGACCCGTATTGATAAAATATACAATAATAATAATAGCCTTTATCTTAATAAAAATATCCAAGACAGCTTGAGCCTCATGCAGCCTTTAAGTAGTATTTGGGGGGGGGGG
>CM053584.1:174522635-174578900 GCA_028627135.1 Pseudochirops cupreus | reverse complement strand
ACAAGGACCATTTCCCCTGGGCTTGCCTGGGTAGCCCAAGGAGAGGGAGCGCCGAGCCCCTTCCTGCCCAGATACACAACCAGCTCCCACCTGGTCCATAGCTTACCTCTTGGTTTAAAAGGAAACCAGACTTCTCCCTGAAACTCCAACTTCTGCAGTACAGAACTTGGTCAGTCAGACTGCGATTTGGGCTTCCTGCCCAGCTCCTACCATCCCTACCTTCCCTCCCCACACAGAGCAAGAAAAAACAAATAGGACTACCAGAGGCATAGACAGATGCTCTGGAAGCCAAATTATCAAGTTCCCCTCACCACCCATTTTACAAATGGGAGAAACAGGCCAGTGAAGGTACCCTACCCCTGTTTGGCATAAATTGGGGGGGAGGGATTAGAGTAACAGGAACCAAGAGGGAAGCCCCTGGCTCCCAGAAGGGAAACACGCAACTGGATGTGCTGATAACCTTGTGGGAAGTGGGGGTTAGGGGTGCAAAGGGGTTCAGCCCTTAAGCATGAGTGCATGAGCAAGGCCCCTGTGGGAGAGAAGGCTGTTTGCAGCTTTCCCTGAGTCCTCTGGTCCCAGCTCCTTGGGTTATCAAGGAGGTTCCAACTTTCAGAGGACTGCCTTGTGAAAGATTATATTTGTCCTGCTCAGCTCTTCAAGGTGGAACTAGGACTAAGGGTAGAAGGGGGCAAAGAAGCTCGATCCAAGGAAAAACTAAACAAAACTGTCCAAAAGTGGAATGGGGCACCTCCTCACTGGAGAGCTCCAACCCTACCACTTTGTACCAGGGATTCTCAGTCAGGTATGGGTTGGACTCTAACTCTTACCTCTTTGTTCACTCGCCATCCTGAACTGCTCCTGGAAGCAGCTTTCTAGGCCACAAGATCCAAAGTCTTGGGAGTTACTCCATTCTTAGACTGAAGGTAAGAAGAGTCATTCTGTACTCACCATACCCCAGTGGGAGTTCAGGTGCTTGCTAAATGAGGCCAAGGTGAGGGAAGTTTGCATTGTGTCCACCCCGCCTCCCCTCCTCCACACCCCCTCCCCCCCACTTCTTAGCTAGAGCCTGTATCTCAAGCATTGGCTAGCTTGCCTCATAGACAGGAGTCACAACCGGGACTGGATACGAGAATGGCTTTGATTGCAAATGGATCAGAACTGCCCCCCCATCCCATTTAAGGGCAAAGTGAGTCAGTCAGAAGGCCTGGCAGTCACTGACTCGCTTAATTCTGGGTCCCTTTTTCCTCATTTTTCCTAACTACTTTTAACCAGTTCTAAGTAAGGACTCAATGAAATAGATGTATGAGTGATTTGAAAAAAATTAACCCCAACCTGTCATATTTCATAATGAATCAATGAGCAAGGTTCTAATGGCAGTGGGAGAATTAGGGTTGTCGTTGAGCTTCCTCCTCCAAGGAATGCACCTTTTTGCTTAATGGGACGTAGGTGGAAGGCAAGGCCCTGTTGGGATGTAGCATTTTATTTTTTAAATATCTGTTGCATTTATCAAAGACTTGACAAAAAGGGGACACCACCAGGAAGGGTATGAAGGGGAGGCTTCAGACCTAAGTAGCGTAGAGGAGCACTTACAAGGCAATTGGACTGTCCCAGAAGACCTAGGGCTAACAAAAGCTTTTCTGACCTGGAGAGAAGAGTGGCAGTGGCCAGAGCCCCTGAAAATTGCTTCACAGCTTGGCAATTACGCTTGGCATGGGGCACTTGCCCCTCCTTCGAGGAGGCTGTTATTCTATCCACTTCTGATCCCCTACTTTGTCTAGAGCATCCGGGACAAAGGGACTCCTGTATCTTCCCACAGTCCCAGAAGAATCTGGCTGAGCCTATTACTCTCTCCCCTGACCCACCTCCACCAGCTCCCAGCTGCTTCCTACCCACTTTCATCAAGACTTGAAGTGGTTGTTTTTAGAGCTGGGGCAGAGGGACCACCACCCTTGGGGATGCAAGGGACAGACCATTTACAGGCAATTTTTTTTTTTTGCCAATTTCTTTCCCTCCCCACTGGTGCCTTGTTCATTGGTGGCTCAAGGGATGGTGTGGGCGAGTGGCAGAGTTAATCAGGGTGTTCCCTATTTTCCAGCAATCTGAGGGTGGTCTAGAAAGCTTCTGGTCACCAAGGGCCCCCTTCCCTACCGAGGTTCCTCCTCCCAATCTGTACCAGAAGTCCCATATTTTTTCATTCTCAGGTGCCACCCTGACCTCCACCCACAGTTTTGGTCTTCCTGCCCCTTATCCTCACTATTTTCCTCTCTTTAAAACCAGACCATTTCACTTCCTGCCCTGAGAGCTGGAACCTAGAGCCCATTCCAAGTCTGCCTTCAGTCAGTAACTTTGTTAGGGTCCTGAGCAGTAACACTAGGGAAACCTTCAGAGACTGGGATAGTTTAACCAAAAGAAAGGGTAGCTGAGAGGTCATGTCTGCACTTCAGGTCACTCCCAGGAAAGGAGAGGCAGGAGGATCCAGCCTTCTTGGTGGAAGAGGAGATATGGTCCTACTAAAGGCATACCTGGGCTGTCTCTCTAACACAGAGGGAACCCAGGACCTAGTCTGATTGGCCTCTTAATTCCTAATCATCTGTCAGAGAAGACATACTTTCTGTTGCCTGATTTTCCCTGCAGTCATTAAAACCACAGTTAGGCTCTGCCTCTTCTTGGATTTCCCTTCAGGTCTGTCCCATTCCCTCCCTCCATCTCTCTCCCAGTGCCGCTGGGACTTTGAGAGACAGCAAGAGGGAACACTGAGTCAGTCAGCAATGTCCCAAGACCTAGAACCTGGTATGTTTGGGGGCTAGGAAGGGCCCAGTTTCAGAAACCCCTGAAGGATTTGGGGGTTCAACATCTCTTACCTTTCTAGGAACAGATGCCAACTGGGCTGGACTTTCAAGCTATGACATATTTGAATCACACCAGAACACACACATATACACACACACACACATCATGAAAAAACAATCAACAGTCTCCACCCCCAGGCAGGGGACTCTGAACCACACTTCCCCCCCACCCCACCCCAGTAGGTAAGGCTGTCATTGCCCAGAGACACACACAAAGCACACCGGTTTACCTAGATACACACACACACACAAATGCTAGGACATGTGGGCCCCCCACAGACAGATACATACTCCCCCCCCAATTCCCCCATGATGCTCTTGCACAATATGAACACACACATACACACACGTATCATTCACCTGCCCTTCTCCCCACTCTCATCTCCCAAGGCTGTGACCCTAGTACAGGGGTTGGTCTATTGGCCCCAAAGGAGAACACACTCTCTTGGCTTAAAGGCTTTTTTTCTTAGCTTAATTTCTTTTTAAATAAAGAAAAAAAAAGTCATTGCACCAGCATTCTAAGCCTCAAACAAATAATTAAAATAAGGAAAACCAAAAATAAGGTTCCTTTCCCCCCACCCCCACCCCCCACCCCTTCAATAAACTCTTTACATCTCTTTGGCAACAATAACTTAAAATTATCACGGTCCCATTCTCTCTGCATTAGCCATTACAAAAATATTCCCACAGAGCCCCATTTGCCATTCACCCAGCCTCCCCCCAGCCTGTCACCTGGCCCCTGAGCAGAGGAAATAGGGACCCCAACACTGAACAAGGAAGTAGACAGTTGGGTGGGAGGGGTCCCCTACTTGCTCTCCTTGGTAGTTCAGGGCAATTATGGCCCAGTAAGCTCTCCCATTTACTGCCTGTGTGCCCTGTAGAGAGGGCATCCCAAATTCTCCCCCTCAGTTCTTGCTCCCCACAAGTAACTTCCAGAATAGGGCCTGTGGCAGAGGGCCCTAGAAGTCCCATATTTCACACTGATGAATGAGGCTGTGCCATTATCGACATCCACCCATCCCCATTGCCCCAAAGCACCAAGGCCCTAGGGTGAGGAAACCTTGTTTTCTCGAGGGAAAGACCCATTAGTTTTCCTCCTCCCCAGCTCTAACCAGACAGTGATAGCTGCTTGGGAAATAATGCCCAGACTCCTGCTTGGGAAGGGTCAAAGGGACAAAAACAAAACAAGAGAATAAAAAAGAACAGTAGGGAAGAGACATGGGAGTCCCTCCCATTGCCCCATCGTCCAGTAGAGCCAGCTCCTGGCAGAAGCTAGGCAAGAGGGTAGGACAGGGAGGGTCAGGCTAGGAGCCAGCTCAGGAAACCAGCCATCTGTCTGAGTTGTAGAGACAAGACATGTCCCAGGGGGAAGTCGAGGGAGACAGTATTACTGAATGATACTAGTGTGGAGATTTAGAAATCCAGTGTATGTACAGCAGGGTCTAAGAGAGCAAGGGCAAAGAGGAAGGCCCTGGGAGGGGCTGGCACAGGCTCCCACCCCCACTACAGCTCTAGTAAGCAGGGGAGCACGAGGCACTGGGACAGTAGGAAGGGGTAAGCCCCGAGAAGTCACAGACCACAGGGAGGAGCGAGCAGTACTGGGGTTGTAGTCACCCCCTTTGAGAGGGGAGGCTAAGAAGGGGGAGCAGGATTCTGCAAGTCTACCCTTTAACGCTATCATTTATATATGTATATTTATACACAAACCCACATGCCTTCAAGCACATATGTCCACAGAGACCATCATCCATGGCTGCACCTGTACCGGACAAAGGGGCAGAAGGCAGGGGTGGGAGGGGTGTCTCTGTGAGCTAGCAGCAAACCAAATGCCTCTGATAAAATCTGTCTAAAAAAATAGAGCCGAGTTCTTGACAACCCCCACCCCTCCCCCCCATCTCTTCCGCTGCTTCGTGTCTGGCCGGAGAGGGCCATCTCTTGTAGCCCTGGTCCACAGAGCCATGCCGGCACTATAGATTCTCAAGTGCCTTCCAGGCCCAAGTTATTCTCTGTCACCGTCTTCACTGCTTCCTGAAACAGGAGGAAGAGGATGGTTATTCTGGCCACAGCCTGCCTGTTTCCCTAAGTAAAGCGTGTGCTGTGTCTCGGGTATCTTGTTTCCTCTCCAGCATCTCACACACCATCCCAGAGAACACAGGAAGTGATTGCTGCCCCCCTCCTCACCCCACCTCTCTGGCGACACCAGCCTTGCTGCTCACTGGCCGTCTCTCACCCCTGGAATGTTCTCTATCCTCACCTCTGCCTCTTGCCTTCTATAGGAAGCCTTTCCCAGTCCCTCTTCGTTCTGATGCCTCCCGCTGTTGCTCGCTTCCCATCTAGATTGCATACGGTTTGTATTATAATATGTGTATGTTGTCCCTCCCGTTTGACTAGGAACCGTCTCTTTGTATCCCCAGTGCTTTGGACAGTGTCTGGCCCATAGTATGCTCCTAATAAATCAGTTTATTGACCGACTACCTGACAGGCAGTTAGTAAATAATAATACTCTATACCCTCTCCTGCCCTTCCTTCGGCATCTGGCTGGAGGCTTCTTGATTAATCCCACCTGAGGGGGGTTCTTTCCTTAGGCCATAACCTCCCCAGGTCCTGCTCAGAGGGCCACAACATTTTGAGCTACAGTCACTCATCGTAACCCCTTCCAGAGATGATGAAACTGGAGCCTGGAGACAAGTGACCTTCCCAAAGTCAAACGGACAGCTAGGAGGGCTGGGATTCAAACCCGATTTGGGCACGGCTAATAAAGATTGGCACTGAAAGGCTAACAGGCAAAGGTGATCTAGTCCAACTCTCCATTTTGCAGATGAGGAAACTGAGGTCCAGAGAGGGGTCACACAGTTAGTGGGGTCCCCTGACTCTCACCCATATTCTAGCTTTGTGTACTGATCTCAGGGCATGTCCACTTTGGTCCAGGAACCCTCAGCCCTTGTCTCAAAGGACAGCTCTTCTTCCCTCAGATATTAGGTCACCCATGGGCTTCCTTGAAAGAGACATGAGGGGTGGCTAAGGGGCGCAGTGAATAGAGCAGTGGCCCTGGAGTCAGGAGGACCTGAGTTCAAATCCAGCCTCAGACACGTAACACTTACTAGCCATGTGACCTTGGGCAAGTCACTTAACCCCAATTGCCCTGCCTTCCCCCCTCCAAAAAGCAAAAAAAGAAAAAGAAAGAGACATGGCCAGGGTGGGAGCAGAGGGGAAGAGACCACTCTTTATGAGGTTAAGGAGATTAGGTTCCAACAGCTTGAGGGGAACGGAAAGGAGAAGCCATCTCTGGGTCCTCAGAGGAGAGAGGGAGGATTCAGACCCCTGGATTCCTGCTCAGGCACTGGATGTTTGGCACAATGCCTCCAGAGCTTAGCACTGGCACACAGTAGGTGCTTAATGAATGTTTACTGACTTTTGACCCTGCTCCTGAAGCAGTCTCAAGCTGCTTCTCCATCCCTGGATCTTTTTCTAAGCTGGCTCTTTGAGCTGGAGGCCAGTCAGAACCATACTCAGCCCCATGCTGTTATAAAATCTGAGGGTCGTGAGAGGACCCATAGGGGCCATCTAGGACAGCATTCTCTCCATAGCAGTGCACGCCCTTAGCTTAGCTTACATACGTCCAAAGATGGGGAGCTCTCCCTGCCAGATAAGGCATTGTGGGTCCACTGTAACTCTTAAGGTTCTTTCTTCTACTCTGAACCAGTCTACCTTTCTGTCACCCTCTTTCCCCCCTACCTTGGTCTCAGTTTTGTAGTTAGGTACAAATGCAGACTAAATCAATCTCCCCCTCCCATGTCACAGGAAGATGCTGCATGAATTCAAGGCCATTTGCCCTCCTGGGGGGTCCTCCTTCAGACTTCGCCAGATACAAGTAGCTACATACAGGACACAGTCCATACCTTAAAGGCACATATGGAAATATGCAATCTCAAGTCAAGGCAGATCAGAAAGTACAAAGAAGGCTGGGTTGGAATGAGGAAGACTCACCACCCCAAAGGGCGAGAGTGGGTTCAAGTCTTGCATCTGACCTTTAGTAGCTAGATGATCTGGCACAAGTCATACATCTGAGCCTCAGTTTCTTCCTCAGCAAAATCAGAAGACTAACACTTGCATCATATGGCTTTGTTGTGATGCAAGTACTTTGGAACTCTTCAATCTCCATAGAAATGAGGACAGCACCTCCTGACAGAATGGGGGTGGGCTTAGGGTACAGACTGAGGCAAATTTGGTGGCAGGGAGAAATGCGGTCAAAGGGGGAAATTGTTTGCTTGACCATAAATATTTGTTACAGTGGCTTTGTTTGGTTTTTCCTTTTTTTCAACTGGGAAGGTGGGAAAATGGGAAGGAGAGAAAATAGATTTTCGGTAATTGAAATAAATTTTTTTAAATGAGGATATTGGGACAGCTAGGTGGCACTGGCCCTGGAGTCAAGAGAACAGTAGTTCAAACCCAGCCTCACTAACTAGCTATGTGACTCTGGGCAAGTCACTTAACTCCAACTGCCTAAAAAACAAACAAACAAATGGGAGATAACATGATGCAGTGGAAAGAAGCCTTGGGCTTGGAGCTGAAAGGCCTGAGTTCAAATCCCAGTTCTTCCACTTACCACCTGGATGCCCCGGGTTAAACCTTTAATTTCCTGGGACCTCTTTATTGTCCTTATCTCTAAAATAAGATGACTGGTTTAGACGACTCCTAAGGTCCCTCCCAGCTCTATGGTAACCCTCCTAAGCCCCTTGCCCTGTGGTTTTGACCCATCCCAGTCCCATCCTTGGTAGTAAGCTTTCCCTGTTCTCTTCTCTGCGCCACCTTCACCCCCCGGCCCTGGTTCCTCACCTCCTACAGACTCAATGTCTGAGTCAGAGACATGCGTAATGGAGAATCGGGAGACTGGGCTAGGAGACACAGTGAAGCGGGAGAACTGGACGGGCAGCACCTGCTTCGGTGGGGCTGCCAGGCTGGGCAGCATGGAGGCCGGCACTCCAGGCTCCGGTGAAGACACAAAAGATGACTTGGCTGGCATTAGTGGGAAGTCATCATCCCACTCGAACCCACCACCTGCAAAGAGGGCCCTGTCACTCACCCTTTCCCCCCCAATACCCAGGTCTCCCTAGTGAATGCCCTGGTCAGGGGGAGGGAGGGAAGAAAGAGCAAAGAAAGGGCAAAGAGGCCTGCTGTGGAGGAGGCCCAGGAGGCTCACCTCTCTCTCTTGCTCTCCCCTGACCTCTGCAATGCCCTGAGAAGCTACTCAAGGCAATCTCGTCAACCCTTAGACCTGAAGTCTGAGTCTTCTTTCTCTCTGATGGACTCATGTGGCTCCTCCGAAAAAGGGAGGCCACAATTTTTTTTAAAAATGACACTCAGAAGCAGGGACAGTTGGAATCAGGGGCTTGTAGTACAGGTGCTGTCATGGGCTGGGGCAACTGGAACCTAAAGGACCCTAAAGGGGAGCAAAGATAGTCAGAAAGGGTTACTTGGGAACAGTAAGGGAAAGATGAAATCACCATCCCAAAGGGTAAGAGTGGGTAGAGCTGCCTGGCTGCTAAAAGAGGGTCACACAACCTTAAAATAGGTGGAGGACTACTTTGGGAACATAAGGTTTCCTGTGGAAGATGGGGAAAATCTACCAAGCATCCCCCTCCCCCTTCCCAGGCCAGCCCAGCCCATCCCACCAGCCTCACTCTCTTCAGAGACAGTCCTGTCAGAGAAATTGTCTGCTGCACCAAGTTGATCAGATGGGCTCAGGGCACTGGGGCTGCTTTGCAGGAAGGAGGAAGCCGAGTCCTTCAGCTCAGGGAAGTGCTGCTCCCCGAGTTCTCTTGTGGGACTTTCCTGGGTGTTAGTAAAGAACAGAAGTGAGTATGTATGAGGTGCTCACCTTGCACTTCCCATCAGGGCAACTACTTCTTCTATCCCACCCAACCTCCTGAGGGTCTGGAAAGGAGGGAGAAGTGGACAGTTACCCAGAAACCTCAAGGGGGAAATAGTTGGGAAATTCCCAACTCTGGCAAGTAAGAGGCATCCCACTGTACTCTCTCCAGCCCATGATCTGGATCTCTGGCATTGGGTTGAAGGTATGGAAGACCTTTTACTCCCTGTCACCCAGAGGTGTCAGAGACAAACCCACCCTAGCTATACCCTCTGCCCCTGTTTCTATACCAACCCAACATCTCCATAGCAAGGACACAGAGTCACCTGTCCCTTGCCCTCCCAGAAGTCCTAATGGCCACTCCCTCAGCCACGGGGCTTACCTGATCGAAGAGGTAGACGGTAACATCATCAAAAAAGGAAACAGCCTTTTTCTTTCGCTCCAAGTCCTCACAAAAGGACTGGGACATGAGGCTGGGCATCTTGAGGAGGCTGCGCAGGTTGCGGGCGCTGTGGCTCTCGGCCACCACGATGGGCACTGTGGCTGGTTCCTCCTCACTATCCTCGCTCTGCTCCTGGATGTTGTAGCAGCATAGCTCTTCATCGGATTCATCGCTCTCCTCCGAGTCCTCCTCCTCCTCCTCTTCTGCCAGCCGGTTCTCCTTGGGTGCCGGGAGGTCCGACAGGTCCAGGCGTAGAGGGGTTGGACGTGGAGCCAGCTTCTCCCCCGGCTTTACTTTGGGGCCCAGGGGGATCTCACAGGCCATGGCTTCCTTCCATTCTTGTACCTCTGCCCCAGGAACCAGGTCCCAAGTTCCCTTTTCCACTGAGGTGGGTAACAGGCCTGGGGCCTCCTGGGGTTTGTGACAGCCTTCCCCAACCCCACTGTCCTCTGGACTTGTTAGAACAGGAGTCAGAAAGAATAATTTGGATGGAGCAAGAGTGGGAGTGGGGGCAGCAGGGGCAGAAGTCAACCCTTCTGCTGGGTTCTTGGGGCTCTCCTGGTCTTGTTCTTTGATGGCTGGGCTAACTGTCATCTCTGGAGGGGGCTCCCCAGAAGGGGAATGAAGACCCTGAGCACCTGCTTCCTCTGTTGTTGGTTTTTCCTGATTGTTGGGAGAGAGCCCTTGGGGCTCAGGGCCCACCGGGCTGGATTCCCCTTCCCCACCCTCACTGTCTTCATCCTCCTCCCTACCCTGAGCAGGCCGCTCTGTCTCTGTGTCATAGTCAGAGAAGTAGGCTGAGTCTCGGTAGGGGTTTTTCTCATTCAGACCATGAAGCTCAGCACTGATAGAGGAAGAAAGCCGCATCTCTAAGCCAGGGCTCTCGTCCTCCTTTCCTAGTGGCCCAAAGTCCTCAGGGTCCCGAGGCTCATGGGGCTCTTTTAGCACAAACTCAGGTGACTCGTAATTCTCTGTATCATAGCCACTATCTAGGGCCCGGGGCTGCCCAGTGGCAGAGTAGGACACTGTCGGGCTGTATATCTCCCCACCATCACTGGCTGTGGATGGGATATCCAGCGACTCCAGGGAATCTGGTGTTCCCACCTGCTTCTGCAGAGACCGGAATGCAGGGGTTGTGTCAGGCTTCTCGATAAGGAAGTCATTGGAAAAGTCTGTGAAGACACCGGAGGTGGCCTCCGTCGTGTCCTCATCCTCGCTACCTGGCCCTTCTAGCTCAGGGAAGCTACCACTGCTGTCCAGTGTCTGGTCTGGCTCATTGCTGTTACTCTGGCTACTATCCCATGGCACAGGGGAATCTGGCTTATGAATAAGGTCAAGATTGCCTCCTGCCCTGGAGAGAAGCGGGGCTCTGCCTTGGGGAGGAGAGGGTAAGGGAGACTGGGTTGGAGAACTGGGAGGGGCCATGGCTTCCTCTGGGCCTTTCTGATCAGTCCCATGATCTATAGATTCCCTTCTCTCTGCAGCTTCTGTATCTAACATCTGTGAGGGAGAGATGGCAACCGGGGCTGGGTCCTCCTCCACCTGGCAGTGTTCAGCAAAGCTTGGTGGGCTCCTCAGCTTCTGCCCAGGTAAAGCTATCTCCAACCCCTGACCCTCAGGAAGGGGCAGGTCTGGTAGGCAGTCTGGGGCAGGCGACTCACACAGATCAGGTCCTGCACCTGGGCTCTCTCCTGATCCCAAGTAGGAGTCTACAAAGTGAGCAGCCCAGGAATCAGGGGCACAGCTGCTAACGATGTTGTTATTGGCAGAAGTGTTTGAGGTCCAGTGTCTTTGCTGGGCAGCCAAGCTTGCCTCCTCAGCACCCTCATGTTGGGAGCTGCTGCAGGGCAGACTCTCGGGTTCACCCAGTTCTATCGTTACTGATTCAAGAGGGCTGCCCGGTGCCTCCTGTTTCACTGATTCTCCCACCACTGCCTCCTGGGCCTCACTGGGCGATTCCTGGGTTGCAGAATTACCTGAGGGGGACACTCCCAGTGGGTCCTCAAAAAAGGCTTGGCAGAAGCCTGGAAGGCCCCAGTCTTTGCTGGCGCCATCCCTGCATTCCCCCAACAAACTGTCTTCAGTTCGTGAGTCCCCTGCAGGGGAAGGCTGGTAACAGAGTGAGTCTTTACTACAGCTCATATGAGAGTAGTAGTCAGGGTGATCCCAGGACCCTTCCCCACTGGGTCCTTGCCCCAGGAGGGGCTCCATAGTCAGTGACACAGTAGGGCTGCTGTCTGAGTCATAGGTACCCCCTACAGGTTCTTCTTTGTCATGCCAAGGGGTGGCTGCCTCAGGAGATGCTTGCTGGCACTCGGGGCTAGAGGAGCACATGGTGAAGTCTAGATCACAATCAGCTGGCTCTTCGATGCGGATATAGTACTCACTACTTACAGAAGGGCTGTGAGCACTGAGAATGGGCACCACCCCAGGTGGTGGACACTCATAGCAGGAAGGTGAAACCCCCAGACTCAGGTGGCTGGTGGAAGAGCTACTTGGGTAGTAGAGGTCCTGGTAGTGAGCAGCATGGCGGGGGCTGAGCGTCCCTGAAGGAGTCTGGAAGGCCTCAGCCCGGCTGGGTTCCCACTTGTACTCAAAGTTGAGCCCATGGCTAGTCTCCATCACTGTCAAGATGTCATCCCCATCCGAATGGAAGCCATCACCTGAGAACTGCTCCAGCAGCGGGAAGCTGGAGGACAGCTCAGCCACACTCCCCAGGTGGCTGGCTCCGCCAGTCCCGCTGGGCTTCAGGGATTTCCATCGTTTCTCAAAGTCCTCCTCAGCCTCCGTGGTCCCCTTGGCACACAGGTAGGACAGCAGCAAGTGCACCTCCTCTGCTGTGGGCCGCTGCTCTGGCTGGAGCCAGCAGAACTGCATAACTTCATACCTGTCAATCCCAGGAGAGAGATGGGGTGCTTAGGTCTATCCCGGTCATAGCTCACTCCAGCCTCTCCCACCTCCCAAACCTCCTCACTTCCACACAGGGCAGCAGGAAGCCACTGTGGCCCCTGCTTCCAAATTCACCATGTGGAATAACCTCTCCTTGACTGCCCAATTTGAGCATTGCACTACTCAGCCCTCAGCCCTCCTAGGCAGCCCAGGCTCTTTTTCTATTGTATGCATCATATATCTAGAGCATGCATGTGTATGTGGAACTCTGTGCAACTCAGCAACTCTGTGCTGGGATTACATCTTCCAAATCCTTGTATTCCACCCCCTTCACCAAGCTCTTAGCATCAGACACTAAACATGATGCACTTCAAACAAAGAATCATGGAGACATAGGATGTCAGAACTGGAGGGTATCTTAAAACTCATCTGGCATAGAGATCATAGGGGCAACTGAGCTAGAGCCCAAAGGGACCTCAGATGCCATCTAGTCCTCACATTTTACAAATAAGGAACTGAGGGCCAGGGAGGTAAAGCAACTTGCCCAAGGTCTAGAGGACTAAGCCAGGTGCTGGACTTGACAGCCCTGCTGGAAATGCCCTAAAGCTTCTCTTCTCTTCCTCCGAGTGAAGTCTCCTAGGGCATCCAGTCCTGAGGGAAGCTGGAAGTCAGGGCTGAGTCACCAATGGCTCAGGCAGTGGTACATGGGAAATCCCAGCAGAAAGCCCTCAGAGGCCCACTTCTGGAGGGTGCTGGGGAGCGGGAGGAGGAGGAAAAGAAAGCTGGGTGTGTCTCCTCACCAGCGGTCAGAGAGCGACAGCTTCAGCTGGGGCTTGGGTAACTTGAGCTGCTGCTCTTTGATAGCGTAGGTAAGCACCTGGCGGTCAGAGTAGTGATGGTAGGGTTGGGCACCCAACTCAAATAGCTCCCAGATTGTCACACCCAGCGACCTGCAGGGGGAAGGAGGCAGGCAGTGAGGCCACAAACCACTCAGGGCATAGGCAAGAAAAACAAAAAAGCAATTAGCAAGCTCTGAACTATAGTTCTCTTTCTACTTTTACTGAAAAGGCTAAGTGATTTCTTGATTTGAGTAAAAAATTCTGCCATAATTAGGGCTATGGAAGCAAAAAGTCTTAAAAAAAATAATGCCTAACATTTATTGCTTTAGGATCTGCAAAGCACTTCACAAACATCATCTCATTTGATCCTCACATTAATCCTAGAAGGTATTATTATTCCCATTTTAAAGATGAAGAAAGTGAGGCAGACAAAGCTAATGCCTTGCCCAGAGTCTCACATCATCATCACTAACATACATTTATATAGCATTTATTAGTTCTAGGCAAGAACCAGGCTAAGTGCTTCAGAGTTATTATTTCATTTGATCCTCACAACAAGCCCAGGGACCAGGTATTATTCCCTCCATTTTACAGATGGGAAACTGAGGCAAACATGTTCAGTGACTTACCCAGGGTCACATGTTTGGTATTGGAGGTGGGACTGGAGTTCAGGTCTTCCTGACTCCAAGGCCCACCCCCACTACCTATGGCATCATTTCAGAGAACCCCACCTAAGTAATCATTTCAAGCCATAGAAGGTTCCAATGGGAAGGGATGTAGGGGCATCCAGGACAAAATGGTCTGTCTCTAAGATGTTTCCCTCCTGACCAAAGTCCTACAATCTCATGAAGTTATGGGAACTTGGGGGCCCCCGAGGAAATGCCTTATCCTAGGTCACACAACCACTTGAGAACAGAGCCAGAACAAAAGAACCCTCAGGCTTCTGGGTCCTTTCACCTATGCAGTCAAGGTATTAGCTGTAATTTTTAAGAAGCAAATCATTATGCTTGAAGGGTCATGGAGTAACAGAAGCTTAGGGTTAGAATGGATTTGAGAGATCATTTAGCCTGGCTGTACCCACTGCAGAAATATCCTCTCTAGTGTCCCCCGTAGATGGGCATCCAATCTCTGCTTGAACTCCTTGGTCACACATTTGGGTCTGTGACCACCCATGGGGTGGCCCTCCTCATGATTCATGCTGACTGCTCCATTGCTAGAGAGATCTAAGGGTTTCTAAGTTTTCTTCTTATGTTACGGTCAAACCTCCCTTCTTATATAAAGTTCTTTCATTACTCCTCATTCTATTATCATGGAGCAAAACAGAACATGCCTGGTCCCTCTTTCCCAAAATAGCCCTTCAATTATTCAATTCAACATTTGTTAAACATGTACTCTACACATAGCATTTTGCTCAGCACTGGGAACACAAGATGAAGAATGACAGTCCTTTTAAACTACCTCAGGGAGCTTACACTCTTTAACAGGGAAGATACAACAGACACCCAAATAAGTATGATAAAAAGTAGAATGTGATAGGTAGGTGGCACAGTGGACAGAGTGCCAGGCCTGAAGTCAGGTTTTTAAAATCTGGCCTCAGAAACTTACTAGCTGTGTGATCCTGGGCAAGTCACTTAACCCTGCTTGCCTACTGATTGACAATAGTCCTGAACAATACTGAAGGCTCAATGAGTGGAGTGTCACAGGACGTAAGCATTACTGTGAGGACAGAACCAACAGGACCTGGCAAATCGCTAAATGTGAGGGGCCAGGGGAAGGGAAAAGTCAGAGATGATAAATGATTCAGAGGAGACCAGGGTTTTTTGGTAGGAGAAATGTTGACTCTTATTATTTTTGGATATGTTCAGTTTGAGTTGCTGGCCATCTAGTTGCTGGTGCAATGGATAGAACACTAAGCTTGGAGCCTGGGAGACTTGAGTTCAAATCCGGTCTCAGACACTTATTAGCTGTATGACCCTAGGTGGGTCACTTAACCTCTGTCTGCCTCAGCTTCCTCAACTGCAACATGGGGGTAATAACAGGACCTAGCTTCCACTGTAGTTGTGAGGATAAAATAAGATAATACTTGTAAAGGACTTTCTAAGTCTCAAAATGCTATATAAATGCTAGCTTTCACAATGATGAATGTTGATGATGAAGACTAAGATGATGAAGGCTATGTATGTCCACCTGGGTTTGTCTAGATGTGGTTTTCATAGGGGCATGAATAAATGCATCTATATTCTCCTCTCCACACTCTCTTCCAAGAGAGACATCTATTCTTTCCAGGAGAAAAAGCAGGAAATTGGTACCAGAGATTGGCCACTTTGCTCTCCTCAGAGGGAAGGGGGCACTAAGGTAGAATTATCTATTCATTCTCCTCTCAAATATTGCTAGTCTAGGGGAAATGCCTTTTTTAGGCTCAAGCTAAGTAACTGATTGCTATCCCTTATTGGGAAGGAGCACTGCAAGCTACACGTCCAAGGCCTGGCTCCCTTCTCACCAAATGCAGGTTCCATAAAGAACACACGTAGCAAATAAACTCACTGATCTAAGTAGATAGCAAAGCAGATTTGGACCATGTGGTTGCTTGCCTCTTCACTATCCTGGTCTTCGCTCCGCTGGACACACTTCAGGCTGTCCTTTTTCCTCTCCAAATGTGGTGTCCTAATTTGAATATACTACTAATACTAACATGGTACCCCAATATTAATACGTTGTTGACAGAACTACACATCGATCCAACCATTCTGGAAAGTAATTTGAATTGAACAATAATAACGCCAGTTAACATTTACACGGCGCTTACTGTGGGCCAGGCGCAGTGTGATTATCTCGTCTGGGACATCTTGGAGGTAGGTGCTAGTATCATCCCCATTTTACAAATGAGGAACTGAAGCAAACAGAGGTAAAGCAACTTGCCCAAGGATACACCATTAGGGAGTGTCTGAGGCCGGTTTTGAACTCAGATCCAGCGGGACCAATACTTCTGGTGATTTGGATTCCAAGCTTCTATTAACATTTCCTAAATTTGTATGAGTTGCTTTTTTTTTTCCAAAGCAACATTATAATATTATTGCTTCACATTAAGCTTGTGACCAACAAATATGCCCAGAACTTCTTGCACACAGGCTTGGAGCCAATGTCACATCTCTTCCATACTGTATTTGCGCAAGTGACTTTTTTAACGTAAGCAATTACTTTATACTTTTCCTCAATAAATGTCCTCTTGTTGGCTTTGAGCCAGCACTTCAGCCTAGGGAGATAATATCAGTGATGATAATAGTTTTGAATCCTGATTCTGCCATCTCTCATATTAGCTGGTCTCCCTTCTTTATGTCATCTCTATGCTCAATAAGCATTTTTCAAAGCCTTCATTAATAATTCGTAAAGTTCTACACAGAGAAGAGATGAAAGCAGAGTCCTGTGGCACTTCACCAGACAGCCTTCTAGGCTGACAAATGTTCTAAAACAGTAATTCTGAAAGGGTGGTCTGGCGACTGCTCAATGAACCCAGGACAGGGGGGCAGGGGGGCATGAAATCAAAACTACTGTGATAAAAACACTAACATGTTTTTACTTCTAATTTAACTGAACACTATTTTAATAAAAATACTAAGATGTTTCCACTTTGAATATGGTAAGTATCAACATATATAATCTCCATACTCCGAAGGTCTCAGGGGAAGGATTCAATAATATTTAGGAGTGGAAAGGACTCCCAAGACACAAAAGTTTGGGAAACACCAATCTAAAATGGCAACACACTCACCCAGCAGTCAATGCCTACAGAGCGCTCCCCGCCCCCAGCTCCCCCTGCAATCAGGCCTCCTCCATCACCCACAGCTTCCTCCTCAGTCCCGACCTCAAGCCTCCCCCCCTCCTGTCCATCCCCCACACCGCTGCAAAAGTCATTTCCCTTAGGCGTAGATGTGACCATGTGACTCCCATACTCAATCAAGTCCAGGGGCTTGAGGATAAAATGTAAACTCTTATGTTTAACTTTTTTCCCCCTTGTATTAGCCACATTCTGGAAACAAACAAGAAAAATCATTGTGTTTAGTTTGGGAAGTCCTTCACCACCACCTGACCCCAAACTCTCTTTCCAGACTTAAGGGTCCTTACTCCCCTGGGGCATTCTTGGCTTCAGTCACTTTGCCCTTCTCTCCATCCCACTCCATCCCGCGTCTCCTCCATTCCGGGTCTCTAAACCTTCTCCCTCCTCACCTCCGACTCTCTTCTGTTAGGCTGGGCATGAAGCTGTGTGTGATCACCGCCCCCTCCCAAGCCACCCAGCGCCTGGATTTATTCACTTTACATGTGTTCTGTATGTATTTACATGCTTGCTGGTGTTCCTTGCAAAGAGTGATTGTTTCATTCTTTAATAAATACGTGTTCCTCGATTGATGTTATCTCATTTTGTGGGTACAGCTCTAATCAATTACATTCAACTGTTCGTTTTGCTCTCATTTCATCAGCTTATTCTATTGATGCCAAGTAGACTTGAGGCAATGATTCACTAAAATCCAGCTACGTTATATTTACAATATATTACATTATGGTTTCCCTGAGCTGCCGCCTAGAAACCCCATCTAAAAAAAAAAAAGACAATGAGGTGAGCAAGGCATGACTACTTCTTAGCAAACCCATGCTGGTTCATAGTGATCACTGTGTTCGTTTCTGAACGTTTTTAAAAGATGTCTAACAATTAGCCTTGAAAATATAGATGAAAACAGAATACTTTATGAATATGCTTACTAGCTATCCAGTCTTTGGTCAAAATATGCATATAACCTATATTAACTGCAAATGGTATCACATATTTGCATGAATATATACTATGTACATAGACTGCCCCTCACCCCCAACACCCACCCACACACCCACACCCACACACACACCCACACACCCCCCCACCCACACACACACACACACACACACACACACACACACACACGGAAAAGAACACAAAGTGTATCATGGAATCTAGGGGGAAGTAGTGATAGTGGCAGGTAGCATCTCCTTTCCAACCTCTTTAAACACAAGGTACTTGCACAGTTCAATCCCAGAGTGCAGAAATGTGTATCAGTGGGGTTTTGAGGGGAAAGGAAAATCCCAAATCCAGGCTGTCAAGGGTCAGTCCTGTCCTTTTTCTTCCCTAAAGCTGAATGGGAAAAGGGGACATTTGGCTGGAGAGAACCTTTGATACCATCTTGTTTAACCTCCTTGCTTTACAGTGGAGGCAAACAAAGCCAGAGGTGTCAAAGTGACAAGGTCACGCAGGTGGTCCAGGTCTCTGGACTCCTGGTTTAGTGCTATGGTTGGGGGGAAGGAGGTCAGCTCCCATTGCCACCATGTACTCCCTCCCCTCTCTCCACCCCCACCTCACCAGACATTGCTGGCCTTGGTCTGGTCCACGACGAGGAGGTTGCTGTGCACCTCGTCAATGAGTTCAGGGGCGATCCAGCGCAGCGGCACCCACAGCTGGTCGGCCGTCACGAAATAGTCATCCTGCCAAGCATGCACGGTCAGCACGAGGAGAGAATGTCAAACTCCATGTGGAAGCAACAGAACCCTCCTCCCCTTCACATGCCCCGTGACCCAGCCCCCCTTGGGGAGGGGGAAGAACCCCACCAGACCCACTGCACTGAACGGTCTATGGGAGTCATTGTAAACAGTGTTAAAAACTGAGCATGGCGGAGGGGGGCAGGGGACACCCTGGGGTCTCCCCAAACCCACATGGACTTACTTTGTACTTGCAGTGAGACAGACCGTAGTCTCCGATCTTCACAGTCAGGTCTGCAGTAAGTAAGCAGTTCCTCAAAGCTAGGTCACTAGATAAGGGAAATTTGGGGAGAGGGAAGGACAGCGTCAGACAGGAATCAGGAAAGGAGGACTCGAAAGGTGGACTCAGATCTGGGCTGAAGAAGCTGGGGGAGCGTAGGAGACCCAAGGGTGTTTCCCAAACAACCAGACCTGCCTTTGGTCACCCAATAAGGAAGAGAAAGGCACTAATTGCTTGTTGGCTGAACCTCCATGTACATGAGATGCTGGGAGCTTTGGCAGCAGCACCCGCAAGCTGTACTCAAGAGAAATTCCACCAGTGGGAGTTTCCCCAGGCTGTCCTCACACACAAAGGGACTTTATGTGTAAGCTGCTAGGTTGTAGAGCGGTCAGAGTGCTGAATTTCGAGTCAGGAGACTTGAATTCAAATCCTGCCTCAGACGTATACTAGCTGTGTGAATCTGGGCAAGGCCCTCTCATCCTCAATTTCTTCATCTGTAAAATGGAGATAAAACCACTTTCTGCATAGGGTTGTTGTGAGGATCAGATGAAATAGCACATGTGCTTTGTAAACCGTAAAGCATCATATAAACGCTAACTAAAGTGCTATTTTTATCACCATCATTGTCATTATTATTATTTTTGTTCAGAACAAAAGATGGAGAAAGCAGAATGAGGAGAGGAGAAGGAAGAGGAGGAGCAGGAGCAAACGCCAAATGAGATGTGCAGCATCCATCGATTGCCATCATTCAGGCTCTGTGGCCTCTCAGCCACAGCACTGTTCATGTACTCAGACAAAATGGAAACGAAGGAAGGAAAGCAGGAAGGTAGGAGGGAAGGAGGGAAGGAAGGGAGGAAAGGAGGGAGGGAAAGGAGGGAAGGGAGGAAGGGAAGGGAAGGACGGAGGGAGGGAGGGAAGGAAGGGAAGAAGGAAGGGAAGAAGGAAGGGAGGAAGAAAAAAAGAAAGAAAGAAAGAAAGAAAAGAAAGAAAGAAAGAAAGAGAAGTGAACTTAAAATTTGTTCAGTTTACTCTCCTATGAAATGGACCCATGGGAGAGGAGGCTGAGATTATTCAGGAGAAGTGGACTCCCCCTGCTGCCCTTGGCCAAAACCAGTTTGTGTGCAAAGGAATGTCTATGGTGGTCTGGGTCAGAGGCTCTGAGCTTTTCGCTGACAAAACTGAGTGACTTGTTATTCTCATTTATACATTTAAATGCAAAATAATACAACATTGATTGTCCCCATGGCTGATCATGTGGTGGGCCTCTAGCTTAGTTCTCCCTCCCCTACTCCCATCCCTAGCCTGCCCGTGGCCAGGCTATGGCTCCTGAAAGCTGCCTGGTATCCTGGAAGGCCTTTCCCCTTGGTTGGTGCAGGAGTCCCAGTCCCAGCAATGGGACCCACTTTCTCCCTTGTCCTGGTCACAAACACCTCTGCCTCATACATATAACTCCCTCCCCTCCTCCTTATCTCTGACAGAATCCCAAATTTGCTGAGTAGCCAGCAATATAAAGAAAAGAAACCAAGACAGTGGTGGGAGATGGGGGGAAGAGGGGGAGAGAAAGCAGCAAGATGAGAACCTTCCAAAAGAAGAATAATTCCTGTTTACACTGTATTTTCTCTTTCTAGAGCACATATCTCATTTATATCCCCAGCCCCCAACAACTTCCCTGGGAGAACAGAGATAATTAACTCTATTTTGCAGATGGGCAAAATGAGATCTGAAGAGGTTAAGCCCTCACAAAATGAGTCAAAGACAGAACTGGGAACAACATTCAGGCTCTTTCCAGCACACCACCTCACCTACAGACAGAAGTGGGATAGAGAAGCAATCCCCTAGGAAACAAAGGCAGGGACCTAGCTCTGGGGCAGCCCCATCAGTATTTTGTTGGGTTTTTTTCAGACTGCCCTGAAAATATATATAAGATGGATCCACATCAGAAAGTGAGGAGGGGGAGAGGGAGAAGGAGGAGGAAGAGGAAGAAAAGGAGGGGGAGAAAGGGGAGAAAGAAGAGGAAGAGAAGGAGCAAATGCCAAATGAGATGTGCAGCATCCATTGATTTCCATTATTCAGGCTTTGTGGCCTGCTCAGCTGTACCTGGTCTCTGCCTGCCTTTCAGTCATGGCACTGTTCATTTACTCAGGCAAAATGGAAAAGAAGGAAGGAAAGCAGGAAGGTGGAAGGGAAGGAGGGAAGGAGAGAAGGAAGGAAGGAAGGGAAGGAGGGAGGGAAGAAGGGAGGGAGGAAGAAAGAAAGAGAAGTGAACTTAAAATTTGTTCAGTTTACTCTCCTATGAAATGGACCCATGGGAGAGGAGGCTGAGATTACTCAGGAGAAGTGGACTCCCCGTGCTGCCCTTGGCCAAAACCAGTTTGTGTGCAAAGGAATGTCTGTGGTGGTCTGGGTCTGAGGCTCTGAACTTTTCACTGACAAAACTAGAGCACCCCGAAGAAGATGTGTGGCTCAAGGGTAAGGGTCCAGGGCTGATGGCTGGGTTGGGAGAGTAGAGGGGTGCAGAGCCGGCCTCCCAACGGGGACGTTCCAAGGCCGCCACACTCCAAGCAAGCTACAAAGTTCCGGGCAGCAGCATGTCCTGGGTGTGGGGGGCAGGATCCAAGAGTGGGACTCTTCTTCCTGCTCCCAGGACAGGCTTCGGGGACAGGGGGCAGTGCAGGTCAGGAAGAAGCTGGCAGCCACCCTCTTCAACAAAATCACTGATGCTGGAGTCTCTGTGTGCCGCTCACTCAGCATCAGGATATTGTTGGGGAGGAAGGCCAAGGTGACCAGTGGTGCTTGGGGGACAGGCTGCCCCCATGGCCGCTCGTGCATCCTGGAAGAATCAGAATCAGAGAATCCTCGAGCTGGCAGGGCAGGGTGGTAGGCAGGGGCATGGCATCATGGAAGAGAGCACTGGATTTGGAGTCAGAAGGCCTGGGTTCAAATCCTGGCTCTGTTACTTACTACCTGTGTGGCTCTGGGTAAATCACTACCCCCCTCTGCACCTGTTTCCTCATCTATAAAATGGGGATACCCTTCCATTCTAAATGCTAACCTTAAGGATTTCAAAGGATTCTCAGCCTTGAGGTAAAACCCCTCCTAAGCCAGTCCAGCTACATGGGACTCAATCCTGCTTTTAAAGGCCTACAGAACCTAGATCCACACAACTTCCCACCAGAGCCAAGGGCGCATAGGTTTTGCTGTCAGGCATTTCCTTCCTCTGTCTAATCTAAATCCTTCATTCACCACCTTGTTCCTTCTCCAGTCTGTCCTGGAGACAAAGAACAGTACACCTCACTGCAATGGTTCCCAGAAGCTCCCTCAGCAAGCAGAAGACAAATCCCAGAAGAGGTGAGCTAACCTGACACAGAAGACCTAATCTCTAGGAAGGGGAAGCCTATGCTTGCCAAAGAACCTCGAACCCAGGCCACCAAGTACAACCTAGTGAAATCCAGGGCAAATTTTCCCCAAATCCACAGGGCAGGGAAGAAAGAACATGTTGGAAAGGAATGGAAGGCAGAGAAAGGCAGGCATTGCAGGTGGGGAGAAGAATGGCAAGGGGTAGTTCCTGGCTCCCCAATCTCTTTTCTAGTTAGACAGTAGAGATTCAAATCTCCCCAGTTTAGGAGAGGAGAAGAGGCGGCCTCACCAGCCACTATCTCAGGATATAACTCTGATGCTCCTGCCTCCCCACCTCCGCTCCTCCTGCTGCCACCAGCCCTATCAATGTGAGTCCTCCACCTAAAGCCATGGAAAGGTACCAGTTTCCAGCTTACCTGTGCACATAGTTGTTCTTGTGTAGGTGTAGGACTCCACATGCCAACTCGCAAGCCATCCGCTGCAAAGTCAGGGGATCTGGGACCATGGATTCTGCCACCCGGCAGCTACGCAGATAGCCCTTGAGGTCTCCCTGCCAAAGAACAACCCCAGAATTATATTCCCAGTTCCCTGGAGTAGGCATGCAGGGATGGGGAGAGCCAAGGCCAGCATGGGTGAGCACAGAGCTCCCTACTGTCCATCTGATGAGCTATCTTTTGGGCCAGGATAACATTAGAATATTGTTATCTAAGGGCTAAAAGGGTAATGAGAAATGCCCTTCTGGTTCCTCTAAGACAGACAAAGTCTGTATCCTGGGAGAGTTTAAGGAGAAAGCAGTTAGGAGAAAAAGTTACTTCTAAAAAAGAGAAACCTCAGAACAAAACCTTCAGTGATACAGGCGGGGAGAGGGCCTAGCCTAAACCAAGAGTAAGAGCTGCGGATGAGAAGAGGAAAAAACAAAACAAAGCAACTCCTTGGGTTGGAGCAGCGGTTCTCAACCTGTGGGTTGCAACCCCTTTGGGGATTGAATGGGGTCACCTAAGACCATCAGAAAACACCTATTTCCAATGGTCTTAGGAACCGAGACACCGCTCCTCTATCCGTCTCCCAGCGGGTCTGCCCACATGCAGATATGCCCACATACGAGTATTAAAGGGTCACAGCATTAGGAAGGTTGAGAACCACTGGGTTGGAGGAAGGATCTTGGCCAGGAAAGGAACTCAAGTTGGGTGGATACCATCAAGGAAACAGGCAGCTATGTGGCGTCATGGTTAGAGCCCTGGACTTGTTATCAGGAAGAACAGAGTTCAAAATCCCACCTCAGACACTGGTTGCGTGACCCTGGGCAAGTCACTTAACCTTGCCTGGACTCAGTTTCCCCATGTGTAAAAGGCAGATAATAACAGCCCCCACTTCGCAGTGTAACCGTGAGGTCCAAATGCGATATTTATCGAGCTCTATATAAATGCCTGCAGCAATAATGACCATTGTTGTCTTTGGGGGGATCACGACAGAAGACTAAACTAAGTGGGAAACAGGCTGGCTGGGCATCTGCTTTGAGACGTCTCAGACTAAGAAACTGCAGTGAGACAGTTTCAAGTTTCAGACTAATCTACTGGTGTCTGAATCTATTACGCTCCGTGTTCCCGTGACACAGAAGGTTTGAGTATTCCAGAATCATACCATCTCTGCACCGGAAGGGACCCAAGGCCAGCCAGACCCGGGATCCAAGAGTGTGAAGCAAGGGGACGGCTCTCCTTGTGTGGCTCAACAACCTGCTCCGAAGGTCACAGCAACACAAAGACCCAGAACCAGCAGAGTCCTCGGAGACCACCTCCTCAAACCTTCTTATTTTACAGATGACGAAACCGGGGCCCAGGGAAGTTAGGTGACTGCTCCCAAGGCTGCGCGGGTAATAACTGTCAGCAAGATTCTGACTCTGAGGGTCTGGGAATGTGCTGAGTAACACCAGCATTTGGGGGATGAATGAGTAAGTGCTGACGACGACACTCATTTAGATACCGTATTCGTTAAAATTAGATAGAGCCAGCATATTTGTAAAAATTTGTAAAAATCAGCTTCTGTGAGTGACTTAGCCATTCTCAGCAATACGATGATCCAAGACAATTCCAAAGGACTCATGATGAAAAATGCTGGCCACCTCCAGAGAAAAAACAGATGGAGTCTGAATGCAGAGTGAAACGTACCTTTTCAAAAAATATTTTCTTTATTTTTCTTGTTTGGTTGGGTTTGTTTTGGGGGGGTCAGGTTCTGTATTTTCTTAGCTAATATGGTAATGGGGCAGCTAGGTGGCCCAGTGGATACAGCGCCAGGCCTGGAGTCAGGAAGACTCGATTTCCAGAGTTCAAATCCAGTCTCAGATACTTACTAGCTGTGTGTCTCTGAACAAGTCACTTAACCCTGTTTGTCTCATCTGTAAAATGAGTTTCCTCATCTGTAAAATGAGCTGCAGAAGGAAACAGCAAACCACTCTAGTATCTTTGCCAAGAAAACCTCAAATGGGGTTCTGAAGAGTTGGATACAACTGAAAAGACTAAACAACAACAAAAATATGGAAATATGTTTTGCATGACTGCACATGTATAATCTATATCTAATCACCGACTATCCCTAGGAAAGGGGACAGGAGGGAGGGATTTTGGAACTCAAAATTAAAAAAAAAAGTTAAAAAATTGTTTTTCCATGTAATTTCCATGTAAATTAATTCTCTAGGATTCTTCAGGTATACTAGAATATCATCTGTAAAGAGTGATAGTTTTGCTTCCTCATTACCTGTTCTAATTCCTTCCATTTCTTTTTCTTTTCTTATTACTATGGCTAACATTTCTTGAATAATAGTGGTGATAATGGGCAACCCTTCCTTCAACCCTGATCTTATTTGGAAGGCTTCTAGTTTATCCCCATTAAGATAATGCTTGCTGATGGTTTTAGATAGATACTACTTAACATTTTAAGAAAAACTCCATTTATTCCTACGGTCTCCAGTGTTTTTAATAGGAATGGGTAATGTTTTACATGTAATTTGAAAAAATACATTAAAAATTTTACAACAAAAAAATCAATTTCTTTAGCTGGCAATTAACATAGGTAATCTCTACTAATAATGGTTAATACTAATCATGGATAATAAATCCATGAACCTGAGGTAAAGGAGTTTTTGTTGCACCACACTAGTCTGAGAGAGCCTGTAGTACAGCAGAGATGATTCACTCTTAGGATGGGAAGGAGCAGAAACCCTTTCTAGTTATAACTATGCAGAAAATGGACAGGTCTTTGTCCAACTCCTAAACCTCATTTGTGCCACAGAGTTTCATATATGATTTTACTGATTTCCTAAGAGTTTAAGAAAAAAAAATCCAACAAAAATTATTTTTAAATTGTAGTAGAAAGGAACAGCAGTGTGCATATAAACAGTATTTAATCCAAAAACCAGGATCCTCCCTTTCCTCTCTCCTTTTTCCTCTCCCTGCCACTACCCTTGGTCCAGGTCTTTATCAGTTCTTGCTTAAGACTATGGTCATAGTTTTCTACCTCTTTTCCCTGCCTCTAATCTCTGGACACTTCAATTCCTTCTGCGCAATGGTCTACTTATTTTTCTAAAACACCACTTTTTTGTGAATACAGAATTCTGCTCACAATTGGTTAAACTCCCAAGTCTAACATTTAAGGCCTTTCACAATTTGGCACCTTCTTGTTTCTCTGACCTTATTTCCTTTAACTCTTATTCATACTTTTCACTTTGGTCCAGATGATGTACCAAGTATATCATGCACACTTTTGGCCATTCCATTACCCTCTGCCTGGAATACTTTTCCCCTTCTTTCTCTTGGTATCATAATTCAAGGGCTTGTTGCTCTTGTTCAATCATTTCAGTCCTGTCTAACTCTTTGTGACCCCATTTGGGGTTTTCTTAGCAAAAATAATGGAGTGGTTTGCTATTTCCTTCTCCAGCTCTTTCTACAGATGATGAGGAAACTGAGGCAAACAGGTTTAAGGACTTGCCTGGGGTCATACTGCTAGCATGTGCCTGAGGCCACGTTTTAACTCAGAAAGATGAGACTTCCAGACTGCCTGGCACTCCATCCACCAGGACACCTACCTGTCTAGATCAAGAGCTGTATAATAATAATAAAAGCTAATGCTTTAAGGTTTGCAAATTATCTTATTTGATTATCATCACAATCCTTGGGTGTGCTATTAAAACCCCCATGGAGGCAGAAAGGTTAAGTGACTTGCCTAAGGTCACTCAGTAGGAATGTGAGGGTGGATTTGAGCTTAGGTTTTATCTATTGTGACACTTAGCTGCCTCAGGATTAAGTATTTTCTATGGATACTTTACAAAGTAGACAATGTGCATGCAGATAAGTAAGACCCAACCCTGTACTGAAGTTAAACTAGAAGAGATCTAATCAGCTATTCAATGCTCAGAAATACAAATTTAATCTGGAGACAGAACTATCTCATCAATTTTGGTGCCTACTTTACTGGCATAAATAGTTGGGCTGAATCTAGTTGAGTCATTGGTAATGGTAAAATGTTTGCTTCTGATTAACAAAGCTGTGATACAACAAAATAGTAGGGAGAGGGGAGGGCCCACATGGCTGAAAATCACTAAAACATGGCTTGGAGTACTTTAAGAGGGATAGGGATCCACAAGCCACCCCCACCCCCACCCCCACCCCCACCCCAACCAAACCACAGATGTTTTGTTAGAGGGCCAAGAAAATTCTCTAGAAATAACAGAAGAGCTCCCAGGAACCTGTGGGGAAGCCCCATCACTCACTGCGAGGCCAGATCAATTACAGCCGAGGTTGAAGGGATTAGGCTGTGAC
The DNA here is from genome assembly GCA_028627135.1 of Pseudochirops cupreus. NCBI lineage: Eukaryota > Metazoa > Chordata > Mammalia > Diprotodontia > Pseudocheiridae > Pseudochirops > Pseudochirops cupreus. The sequence goes on along the minus strand of CM053584.1, from coordinate 174,552,062 downwards.
TGGTGCCACCCCAAGCTTTCCCAGTGGATCTGCTTCCACAGAGCAGGGATGCAAGACACTTCTGAGAATGTCTGGTTAGGTGTGAGGCCTCTCAGGACTTAAATCACTTTAGTTGGTCTTACAGATCCAAATCCACGTAAACAGAATTCTCTGGACCTTTTGGAGTTATAATAAATGAAATATCTGCTCCAAGAAAGTCCCAGGACAGATTGGTTGATCCAGACATCAACTGACTTGGTCTTATCTGGTGGCTCCTGATCTTGCTCCAAACCAAGGACCAAAGCCAAAGAGAGGGTTTTACCCCAAGAAAAAGAGTAAGGGTTCTTAACCTGAGGTCTGTGAACTAGTCTTTTTGATAATAACATTTGAAAGGCATCAGTTCCCTTTGTAATCCAATGTGTTTTATTTTATGCTTTTAAAAAAATATTGTAGGGGCAGCTAGGTGGCACAGTGAATAGAGCAGCGACCCTGGAGTCAGGAGGATCTGAGTTCAAATTTGACCTCAGGCAATTGACAGTTACTAGCTGTATGACCTTGGGCAAGTCACTTAACCCCAAGTGCCCTGCCTCCCCCCTCAAAAAAAAAGTTCTGTGAAACAGTCCACAGGCATTACCAGACTGCCAAGAGGTCCATGAAAAAAGGCAAAGAGCCCCTGACCCAGGGAGAAAGGCAGAGCAGGCAGCCCCTGACTCACCAGTGGACAGAACTCCATCACCAGCAGGTATGGTGTCACCTCTGCACATTGGGCCAGACACTGAAGAAGGTTACTGTGCTGAAGAGCCCTGTGGGGAAAGGATGAGATCCACTGGGCAACAGGTGGGGAAAGGGTGCCCCAGACCTAGGGCTCTAGTGACTAGTGATCAGATTGCCAAGTTCCCCACATGCAACCTTGAGGAAAAAGCATTCCCCATCCCAACTCTGGCCCAGCCTGGGATTACTCTCTTTGTCCACCAGATGTCGCTGATACCTGCTTTGATATCACTACTAACCTCTTTCTCTTCTAGGATCAAATCCAGCTATGATGCCGGCTCTGGTCCCCACCATCTCCCCCTCTGCACAGCCCACAACACCCTCCTTGTTGTGAATAGTTGGGTGTGGCCGCCTTCACCTACCGATATGGTTGGGCCTCCTCCAGGAACTGCATCTGGTCCTGGACACTGGCGCTCACCTTCAGCTCCTTTACCACCACCTGAGTGCTGCTGATGCCCGAATTGACCTCACCCAGGAATACCTGCATGGGCAGGAAACAAGGTCGTCACCCACCCACACCCCCCTCCCACCCCTTGACTGACAGGTCCCCGTAACACAGGACTGGTCACAAAGGAGGGGCTCGGCTGCTGGGCAAAGGGTAGCACCAGCCCAGGGAGTCCACTGTCCTGCTCCTTTCTTAAGACTAACTTGTATTGGAAGCCGACCTGTGGTTAATGCCCCTGGCTGGCTGGGAGCTACCAGGGTCCTGGCTGTAAGAAGTGATAGTGCAGTCCAGGTTTAGAGACTTCTTTTACATGGCCTCCCTAGTGGAGCAGCAACCTGTTCAACTGACCCAGACCTCCGGGGAAGGTCCTCTTTCTACCTCCTGTCCTACCTGAAACCATCACATCTACCAAGCCTTTGCTTTGCCCTGGGTCCTCTCCACCCCCAGACTCAAGGGAGAACTGCAATGCATTTCACAATGGGCCTGGGGGTGGGGACTCTCCTATCAACCTCTCCCTAAAGGATGGGTAGCTCACCTTCCCAAACTACTTCTCTGCATTCCCCTCTCAACCCTAGGGTGGGAGGTGGGTGGGTGAGACAGATTTTAATGGAGGTCTATGGGGCAAAGAGGAGTAGAGGAAGGCAAGAAAAGGGAGTCAAATGGCAGAGCTGAGAGCCAGGGGCGCATAGTGCTGAGACTCCTTAGCGAAGTCCAGCGCCTGCATCCCTCAGAATTACCTCCTTCATCAGCTGTAGTCCCAGGCCCAGGCCAGGTTCTTGGGCCTTGGCAAGATGGGGCCACCTACCTGTCCCCCAGAGAAGGGTAAAAGGCACAGACAGCAGGGTATTAAGGATCCCACTGTAAGGGACAGCTCTAATTCAGGGGGCCCCAAGCTGGGTGTCCCCAGGGTCAGAATTCAAACCTGGGGGTAGCACAGAGGCCCTAGTGTGTGGACATGCAGGGAACTGGGCCCTACCGCTTACTGACTCACTGCAGCACCTCAGGGTAAGATTCTCCCACCCTTTCCTCCTTCTTTACCTCCAAATCAAGAGGGAAGGTACTGGGCCACTGAAGAAATAGACTGAAAATGTTTTGAGATTCTTTGACAAAGCATGCTATGGTGTCCTTAAGGAATTATCTAACCCCCATCCTAAGTCAAACGCCTGCATCTCTACCATTAAGGTTATGACATCTTCCCTCTAGGAAACATTGGGTCCTGAGGGCCATGGTTGGGGCTGGGGGTAGAGTAAAAGAAAGACAGAGAAAGCCATGAGCCAAAAGAACTCACCTTCCCAAACCAGCCATGGCCAATCTCCTTCAGGTACAGGAGGCTGTAGCGTCCCAGGTCTGTAGACTTGAGCAGCTGAACTGTAATAGAGTAGGCTAGGTTCAGTGGTTCCCCTCTCACCCTCCCAATTTTTCTTCAACCAGCACCACCCAGTTTTGGTCACTCGACCTCAGTTCAGGGGTCCCATTGTGGGTGGGCCCAAGAAGAATGATACCAAAACCCTTGTATCTTCAGGAAGACCCCAAGAAAGCCAGGAAGGCCTGGGAGTCACCCAGGAAAGAGTCCACTAGAAGGCTCCCAGTGTGACCACGGGACTTGCCAGGGATCATTAAGGATCACTGAGCATCTCCCACTGCTCAGGGACAGCAATAGCTTCTAAAGGAAAAAAGCTAGCTGCCTGGGAGGTGGAGCATCAAGGGAGCTATTCTGGGTATCCCATCATGGCATCTGTAGGGTGAGTAGCCTGGATCGGTAAGAGGGTAAGAGCCCAGCAAGTGAATGCAGAAGATGGCTAGGTCCAGAGCCCACTAAGTGGGCAGCATCAGGCAGACAGTGCTGTTTGGGCAAGTTGCTGATGATGCTGCCCACCCACCCCCTCCAGCCCCAGTGTAGGAGAACAGAGGGCGGGAAAGATGGAGAACACTTTGACATTCCTCCAACCCAATCACTGCAGTGACATTCCAGCCCCACCAAAGGCCTATTGTTGGGGACTGCTTGGCACAGCCCTACACGGGACACACTGGCCCCATTCTCCCCTGCGCTCCCTCCCACCCCAAACCAGGGCTGGGTGAGGTCAGTGGCGGCCGCACCCGGCACAATCCTTAGGGAAGGGGCCAGTTGCTGGACCCTGGTATCTGCCCTGACTCCCTCTAGTTCTTTCTGGCATGCTCTGAATTCTGTTCCCACACACATCACCCTTGTTTACTGGAGGGGAGGGGGGTGAGTATTGGAGATTTCAGGCAAATACTCCAGTCTCTTCTTGGGGCCCCTTAGCCTAAGAGGAAGGAGGGTAGGATGGACAGCACTTATCTGCCTTTCAGGAATCAGACCCCTGGGCACTCAAGAGACATTTTCCTAAGCCCTCCACCCCAGTTAGACCCCAAGAACCTAGGTCCCAAAAATGAAAAGAGAGTTGAGGATAGAATCCCTGATGTTTGAACAAAGATAATGAGAGAAGTTCATGGAGTTTTATTATCTTGGGGCGCTCTCTATGATATGCTGAAGAAAAGCCTGGCACTAGAAATCTGGACAGCTACTCAAGCATAGGCTCTTGGAGAAATCACTTTGCCTCAGTGACTTCCTCTATAAAACAAAGGGAGGGAATTAGATGATTTCTAAGGTCCTTTTCCTGTGCTGACATTCTTTGACTCTGAGAGAAATATATTATTTCTTCACTTGCCATTTAATGGGGAGATGAGGTCCTGTTGCTTCTTCCTATGGGCTCCAGACTTTGGAAACTATTCACAGAAGCCTCTTTTAAATCTGGGAGGTATCCCAGGGCTTTGTGGTATGGGAGAAAGGAGCAGGGGTGAGAGGGAAAGAAGAGTGCAACTATAAATTAAAATTAAAATTAAAATCCCAACTTCTCATCCTCCCAGGGCATCCCTGAGTACCACCCTCTCCCACCTGTTCCTGACTCTGGTGTAAGAACTGGCCTGAACAGGCCTCCAGGGCTCTGGGAGAAGTTTCCTGTGGCAGGAGAAACAGAGCAAGAGAGTTCTATCCCTCCGCTCCAGATATATGGTTCAAATTTCTATTTGGGAAGCTTGGGAGTGCCAATGTGGACTCCTCTGAAGGCAAGCAGGCATAAGGGCCCTCTTCTTTTTGGTCAAGCCCTTTGAGACTCTCCAAGGCTTTGATTGTTGGGAATTACCCAGGCTGCTTTGAGAGTGTTTTCTCAACTTGAATCAGGCTCTCCCAGCATTTGAAGCCAGGCAAGTTTAATGTGGTCACCTTTTCTTTTTTTTCTCATTTCTGACCACCAAGTGAGGACAGCCCTTAAAGGATGTAACTATCTAGTCTTCATACTCTCAAATATGGCCTGCTTATCACAAACAACATAGTCCTAGAATGAGAACAAAACTAAAATGATTCTTACTGCTCTGGGGCAGTCTGGTACAGCGGAAACAGTATAAAGACTTGGGTTCACACTCCAGTTCTGTCCATATGAGATTATGCAAGACATAATCTCTGGGCCTGTTTCCTTGTCTTCATAATGAGGGGAATTACTCAGGGACCTATAAATACTCTTCCAACTCTCAATCAATAATCTACAGCAGGAAGTAGGAAGAAAAATGAGTCTTTAAACCTGCCCCTTGTCTACCTTGCCCTTTCAGGCCAACCAAGTCTCTATCAGGAGGAATTCCTCCTAAATGGCCTGTCAGCCCTCGAATTTCTACAACTGCTAAAAGATTTTCAAGAAATTCTGGAACCAAGTTGGGGTGGAAAGGCAGCAGGTCCCGTGTATACTTATCACTAAAGCTCATTCTTGTATTTAATCTGACAGAGAGAATAACACACTTGGAGAACCTTTTAAAAGGGGAAAGGGGAGGACTCTTCCCTGGAGATGAGGGCAAATAAAGTAAAGAGTAAAGTGAAGAGCAGTAGGCCTGGGACTCATTGACCTTAGGGTGAGATCAACCATGATCACATTCCCTCCTCCCTCCTTAGATTTCCCACCTGTCAAGGGTAAGGAGTGACGAATGGAACTGGGTGATCGGGAATCACCTTGGACTGGAGCAACTAGGTGGCTTGGTAGATAGAGCACTGTACTCAAGGGTCAGGAAAACTTGAGTTTTAATCCTGCCCTAGCCATTTAGCTTTGTGACCCTGGGAGTCACTTAATTAAGCGCTCTCTGTCTCAGTTTCCCCATCTGAAAACAACAATCCTTCCCTCTCAGAATTATTGTGAGGATCAAATGAGTTAGCACATATAAAGTACTTTACAAACCTCAAAACTCTATATAAATGCTAGGTATTACTATTACTCTATCATTATTGATATATGAGGCATCCTGGCTTAGGGGATAGAGCACTGCAGTCAAGGAGGCCTGAGGTCAAAGCCCTTGGAAATCACACATGGGACTTGGGGAGAAGTGACTGAATTTCTTGCTTCAGTTCCCACATCTGTAAAATGAAGGGGCTGAACCCCTTCCAACTCTAGGTCCGCTATCTCATCTCTCCCTGCCTGCTCAGGACTGCTCTCCAGACTGCAGATGTTAGACTTAAAAAGTACTGGCAGACCATGGATTCACCATCTTGCCTTCTTTCAGTGATGGACCCCAGGGCTCCTTAGGATGGGAGATGGCTTTCCTATGGGCAAGCATTTGGCTTTAGATATTTTATTTTTCATTTTCCTGGAAACTCTAAGTAGGCAAAGGGAGGGGCAGAGTGATGGAGTGAAGGAAGGGGCATTACAACTGAAATTTGTAGAAGTTCCCACTCTGTGCCAGAGAGATAACCTGGACCCAGGCCTAAGTTGGGGGAGGGTGGGCAAGGATTAGGGGAGTCTGTCACCCTTATCCTTGTTTTTACCTTGGGGAAGGGACTGAGGAGGGCACACACACTGTGGCCTAGGTCAGGCATTCTTAACCTTTTGGCCATCTGGTGAAATCTATGGACCCCTTCTCAGAATAATTTTTTTAATGCATAATTGAAGGAAGTGCCCAAGTTCAGTTAAAGACTGGCGGAAATAATAATGAAAAAAATATTTTCCCATTCCAGTTCAGAGTCTAAATTTAGGAAGGACAGGTGGGAGATGAGCTTACATTATCTGCTCCTGCCCACAGCCTCTTTATCTCTCTGACAACAGCTGCCTGACACAGAGCCCCTCAGAACCCCTAACAGGCAGTTCAGTTTTGAGATCAGAGTGTGCTCCTTGGAAGGTAGAAGATGACTTAGGAAAACCTGCCTATCTCTCTTTTTCATCCCTACAGTCTGCCCCTGTATCACACTTGACATACATCATGCAACCCTCAGACAACCTTAGTCACGGGGTGGGGGCTGTTCTAACTATGAAACCCCTATCCCACCTCTATTCTGGGGAGTTAATTGGAGTCTTACAGTCCTACCCCTAATTCAGGGAAGGTAGTAAATTAGATCAACCTCCTACAGGTGGTCAGAGGTCTTGGGACCATGCTCAAGGGTGGTGATGGAGAATTCATAGAACTAGGGGAGGCAACTTGAAATGATATAACTCTTCAGTACCTAAGGAAAGGGAAACTGAGTGAGAAGAAGGGTCAGTACAGTGCCTGCAAGAACTCTCAGTATTCAGTAGGTGGGATATAGATAGCACCTGGAGAATAAGGATCCTGGTCAGGGCAAGTCTTAGTCCTGGAAGTATTATCCAGCCCCAACCCTGGCCTCTTTCCCACTGTGGTGGAAGAATCCAGCCTTCTGACAGAAGAAACAGTGAAAAAGTACCTTGTTCTCCCACCCACACCTACCCCCCCCCCACCTCACTCCACAAATTACAAAGCACCACTGGGAACAAGCCCCCAGCCCCCTTTCCGGCCCACCCACTTCTCTTAGGCTGAAAGGACAGATTCATGGGTCCCACACCCCATGAGGCTCACAGAACACAAGAAAAGCGCCTGTGTGTGTAGACGAGCTGCCCTGTCAGGGCACAATGGCCAAATGAGGCTGTGTGGTTGGCCTGGGCTCATGTCCGCAATCATTGGGTGGGGTAAGAGTTTGGAAAGAGACGAACAAATAAGCTAGGAATGGTTCTGCCTTCTTTCCAGCAGTCCAAGGGACTTGCAGAATCTCCAGGGCCTCTTGGGCTGCCCGGTTCAGGGGTCACAGGATGGCACAGAGTTGGAGTGAGTGCCACTCAATAGCAATGGACCAATGTTTTGCTTCTCCCCCCTCCCTCGCCCAGCATCCTAAAGGGGCCTTCCTAGTAGGACAAGGTCATATAAAATAAAATATGGCTTAGACTTTAACCCCAAACTTTCTTTCCTTCTGTCCCCTTAACAGTTGTCCCTTCTGGGCAGGTAAAGGTTTCTTCCTTCTTCTCTGAGATAACCTCTGGCTCTGGGCCAAAGGAGAAAAAGAGTGGGAGAGCCAACTCTCCCCTGAAAGATGTGTACCTACACATCAGCTCCAGACACATGGAAGGCACCAGGATAAGGCTGGTATATCTTCTGAGTCTTGGTTACACATAGATCTTTCTTAGTTGGCCACCTGGTTGGCATGGGGGAAACTGGCTGGCACTGGGAAGGGGTCTTTTTCAGTTCTAACTAGAATATGCCAATGGAGATTAGGGCTGGCAGAGATGACACAGAAAGGTCTATCATCTACCCATCTCCCCCAAACCTTAAATGCTCCCCTGGGGTGCAGGGGGGCCAGGGAAATGGGTCTGTGCAGAAGGACCTGGAGGCCCTCTCTCCTAACCTCTCACACTCCACAACTGTGAAAGACTGTGGTCCTGTGCCAGAAAAGATGAAGCCGGCAATGCCCAGGATCTCAGTGCCCATTCTCCCTCTCTTGAAAGGACAGCCCCAGAGAAGGGAAGAGCTTTTACATACCGGCACAGCATAAGGACAAAACCACTGAATCTGGAATGAGAGGACCTGGCTTGGAATCCCAGCCCTATTATTCACTCCATGTGTGACCTTGGCAAAATCACTTATTTGGTTGTCTCTCCCACTAGAAACGTTTTCTCTTTGGGAACAGTGAGTGTTGGCAAGGATGCTTTTGTTTGTTGGTTTTCTGATACATAGGAAATGCTTAATAAATGCTTGTTGATGGACTGAAAGACTGACTCTCTGGGTCCCAGCTTCCTCACTTGTATAATGAGGGGTTAGACTAGATCAGGGGTGGGGAACCTGTGGCCTCGTGGCCACACGTAGTCCTTGGGTGGGGCCTTCTAATGAGTCCAAGTTTTACAGAACAAATCCTTTTATTAAGGGGATTTGTTCTGTGAGGTTTGGATTCTGTCAAAGGGCTGCACTTGAGGACCTAGAGGGCCACATGTAGCCTTGAGGCCGCAGGTTCCCCACCCCTGGACTAGATGATCTCTAAGGTTCCCTCTAACCCCAAGTCTCGTAGCTCTTATCGACTGATCACTTGGCCCTTGTAGTGACCATTCTGGAGTCTTAAAGACACAGGGACCCTTAGTATATAATCTTCCTTAGAAACAATAGGGATTCCAGGAGCCAAAGGGACAAGAGGCAGCTGCTCTGGGGGTTCCCCTAGGATAGGCCAGGTTTTGAAGCCCAGCCTCAAAGTATTATAGTCAAGGAAAAGGGATCCAGGATAGGCAGACCTCTCACCCTGAGATCCTACTGTCTAAGGTCATTTGTTCCTACTCTAGGACCCTTAGGAGCTTACCCTCTGAGAGTTAGGAGTGAGGGCACTTAAGCTAATGTCAGCTGTCAAGTTTGTACATCCTCTTAGAAACAGGTATCATGCTGGCCAGGGACAGTGTTCCAGAGGAGTAGAGTGCAACACCCATATCGAGAGACTCTGCCACTGCCCAGGAGGGCCCAAGGACCACCCCAAGTTTTCTTAGTGCAATCTGACCCTTAGTCCTAGGATTCTACCATGATATAGAATTCCCTAAGAAATTGAAAGGCCATCAACAGATCTGGTCATACTTATAGGAAGGCAGCCAAGCAAAGCAGGCTTTATGATAAAGGGTCGGAGCTGATCAAGGGGTTCCCATGCAAGTCTCCAACAACACCTCAGCCTACCTGTACCATATTTTTTCTCAATTCAGTATGGTCCAGAGGACAGTCTCTAATCTTTTCCAAGACTCAGGGTAAGAATGTGGGGGTAGGATAGATGAAGAGGTGGGGAAATAGGTGGTCCTTGAAGTATCTAGGAAATGGAGGGTCCCAGTTTCAGGGCTGACCCTGGGTTCTTAATATGAGACTAACCTGATCTCCCAGGCTGCTTGGCCATGGGGAGCGAGACCTCAGTGAGGGGTAGTATGTACACCTCGGGGCCATTCTGCGTGGCCGGAGACCCCTGCACGGAGAACTCGGTGGTGTAGTCGTCACCCTCGGCATTCTCAAACTCCTGGTGGGGGGGAAGCGGAGACGGAGACCTCCCGTGAGCCGTGGATCCTGATCCAGGGTTCCCTGGGGGCTCCTGCAATGGGTCAGTCAGATGGATGGAGGGATGGACAGACAGGCAGTGAGTTAAAAAAAAAAAGTGGTGGGGGTGGCCCCACTGCTCTGAAAGGTGCCCTCCACGGTCCTGACCCCTGACTACATACAGAAAGTTCTACCATCTTCCCTCCCCTCCACCCACTGGCAGGCTGATCCCTCCCTGTTTGCCTCTTTGGGCTATGTCTTCCCAGTCCCAGTTCTTCCTCTTTGCCTTTGTTCTGCCTCTGTTGTCAGGGTCAAAGAGGTCAGGATCACCCCTCCCTAGCAGAAAGGCAAATTAAGCTTCTTCTAGACTTTTTCTACAGTCTCTCCTCTCCCCATCCACCATCACCCCATTCACACACACACTTCTCACTCTCTCCTTCTCCTTTCCCTCCCTGTCCCATTATTTTTTCCCTCCAAGCCACAGGCACTAGACACTCTCCCAAATCCTCACAGGTCCCAGGCCTCAGGCTGAATGCTGTGGGAAGCAGAGGACGGCTAGGAGACGGGCTCAACAGATCACTACATCACACTCTGCCCACACGCGGTGCATACCTCTGCCTCAGAGACACCAGCTCTAAACACACTAGAGAAGCCTCTACCTATAGCAGGGGGTCTTAACTTTTTTGGGATCATGGACCCCTTTGGCAGTCTGGTAAAGCCTATGGGCCCTTTCTCAGAATAATGGTTTTAAACATACAAAATACACAAGATTATAAAGACAACCTATTATATTGAAACACAATTATCAAGGCTGTTTTTTAAAGAATTGCTCAGACCCCAGGTTAACAACATCTGTTTTAAAGGAACAAAGAGAAAATATTACTCAACACAGTAGCATGGAGTATAGCCAGGAGTGTCCCATGGGTGGCAGGGGACTCCACCTCCTACATTAATCCATTCTCCTGAATCAGGAGGAATTCCTGGGTGTCTCTGTCCTGTCTGTCCTGTGGCCCCAAGCTACCGTGGTGGATAGGTTGGGCTGGGGAGGAGGGAAATGCTTCTAGCTAGAGGCAGCAGAGCTCTGCAGGCAGACAGGTTGAGTCAGACTGCCCTGGCAGAGCACTCTGCTTTTCAGGGAGAGCCCCATAGCTTGGGCAGGGGGAGAGGGAGAGCAGTGGGCATGGTTGGGAGGAGAGATAAGGCTGGTTATATTGACCCAAGTGCCTTTTAACAAAGAACCTGTGACTGTGTAGAGAGAGAGAGAAATCCTGTGTTAGGCCCTGGCCAGGAAGCTTTAGGTTAAATCTGACAGAACTCAGGGTGTTAAGCATCGTGGAGATTAGATTTGTCACTCTCCTCCTAACCCCTCTCGGCAGCTGGGTAGCACACAGATAGAATACTGGGCCTGGAGTCAGGAACACTCATTTTCTTGAGTTCACATCTGGCTCAGACACTTACTCGTGTAGCTGTGTGACCCTAAGTAAGTCACTTAGCCCTGTTTGCCTCAGTTTCCTCATCTATAAAAATAAGCTGAAGTTAGTGGCAAGGACCATCCCAGTATCTTTGCCAAAGAAAACCCCAAAAGGGGGTCACAAAGAATTGGACGTGACTGAAAACAGCTAAACAACCTCTGTAGGAACTTTCGTCTTGAGCCTCCAGAGAAATCCTCAACATGTCAGCTAAAGGAGGGGCTCTTAGACTTTTCTGTGCCACGGACACCTTCAGTAGTCTGGTAAAGCCCATGAGCCCTTCTTAGAATGATATTTTTAAATAAATAAAATAAAATACATACAGTTACAGAGCAGATTAATTATATTGAAATGCAGGTGTATTTTTCCCACCAAAGTTTACAGAGCCCATGAAATCTATCCATGGACCTCGACCTCCTACAGGGGGGTCTTGGGACCTTGGGTTAAGAAACTTTGGTAGAAGTTCAAGATTCAAACATAGATCTCTCTCTCTCTCTCTCTCTCTCTCTCTCTCTCAACCTCCTGTCTCTCTCTGTCTCTGTCTCTCCCTGACTCTTTAGCCATTGGGATTCAAACAAGAATAATTTTACTTTTCTTCCTCCCAAACCAGACTACTCCCTTCCAACTGAGTTCCAGTCTGGGCTGCACTCCTAGTGTTCAAAGAGATACCATTTTCTCCACAAGGAAGAGATAAAGAAATGGAAGGAAGGAAGTTCATTCAACTTCTCTGAGACTGTTTCCTCATCTGTAAAATGGAAATCCGAACACCTGTAGTACCATCTACCTCACTGGGTTAGTGTACTGCCCAAAGAACAGCAGGTCACCAGCTCACTCCCTACCTGAAGGATGGCCCTTCAACTAGCCTGGAAGGACAGAGGCCAAGCATCACCAGCCAGGCAGTTTACTTTTGAATTCAATCTAATCTTACACGCTGTAATTCCCCATAAAGAAAACAAGAGGTTGTCTTCCTTACCTGCCTTCCATTACACGTGTAACAGCCTCTATGTGACTGAACTAGCATGCAAATCAGGCACACCAACACCTCTAAGTTCCTAGAGTCTGTAGGACTGTGTTCCTGTGCCTGCACCAACCACCTGGATGGCTCCCCTTCCCAGGATTCCTGCTCCCTTACTCCTCTCCCAATAGGGTTGTGGAATGAATCAAATAAATCTTTGCATGCACTTGAACCAGGAAGGGGATGGGGTGGGATGAGATGGGAGGGGAAGGGAGGGAAGAGAGGGGGGAGGGGGGAGCAGGGCTATCTCCCTCTTTACACTTAATTCCTTGGAGGTCACAGTGGCCCAATATGAAATGTGAACTATCTCCACTGAGAGGCACCAGAAACCTAGGTCAATCCTACTCAACCTTTGGAGTTCTCAGGTTAATGGAGGAGAGAGAGAAAGTTCCTTTAGTTCCAGTTATAAAATCTTTAGCAAATCAATTTGTTCCTTCATATTCATTCACTCCTCACCTCCTCTCCCCTACCCTTAACTCTCCCTAAGGACAGAGAGAGCATATCTTAGTTCCACAAGGAAGTCTTATTGCAAACTAGACTTACCCCCACCCTAGGCTCCCCAGCCCCATGCCACCTACCCCAGCCATCTGCCAGATGAAGATTAGACCTTTACCCTTGGGCTGGGACAGCCAAGTCAGCAACTTTTCTCTACCCCACCCATTTACAGGGAGTTCCTTGGTCTTCTATAAAAGCTTGAGGTTGGGCAATCCAAAGCAAAAGGAATAATACCAACTGAACTGCGGCTGCTGCCACACCTCCTCTTAAGGAGAGTGTCTGATAGACAGCAGGGCCTAGAAACCATCAACACAGACAGCAGATTCTCCTCTCCATTCCTAGCACTCAAGTTCTACCAACAGGGGCAGAGAACATTCAAGAGTACTTTTTTTTAAAAAAAATTGAATTGTTATCATTAACTTTTATTTTTGCATCACCCAAATTCCCCCGCCACCCCTTCTCTCCTGCCTCCCCACAGAGGATCATCTCTTATACCAAAGGATTTTCAAAAGCACTTTCAATACATTTCAAAACCCAACCTCCTTCCCCGAGTAATCCTACCTTACACTGAGTTACACCCTCAGTCTATCCCTTTTCCATCCCAGAGAGCTCTTATAACCACTTCCCAAGGAAACAGGAATTCCAACTTGTGCTGTGGAAGGAGTCAGTGCTCTGAAGCCACCCTGGAGGTGAAATGGACAGGGGTGGGGGGAGTGTTTCCTGACAAACCTAGTTACCTAGCAGTGCTGCAGAGCCAAATCTTGAGTCCTACGGGCTATACCAGTGATCAGATCGGACAGTATGATCATTGCTCCCTCTTCCTAGGGATGGTTCCAGCACTGATGTGCTGCCCACCCATGGCCCTAAAGAAGTGAATGATTGGGAGAAGCTCAAGGAGCCAAGCTGCCTTGGGGGGAACCCAGTGGTATCTGGGAGGGATCCTCCCTAGAAAGCAGCCACACCCCAAAGCCAGTTCTCCATCTGGCATTTTCTGAGATAAGCATCTTAAACAGGGAGATGAAGGGGAGAGGGCTGGTAGGAGAAGGGTAGGGGAAGCCTCAGTGTGTGGAACTCTGTTCTCCTGGGGTGTTTAGGAAAAAGCTAGGACAGGACTGTATTGCATGACCCAGTTGAGCCACCCTCCCTCCACACACACACACTCCTTGGTTGACTCCCCACTCATTGTCTACTTCTTTCCCCTCTATACCAGTTGGCTTTGCAAACCCATTGCCAGGCATCTCCACAAAAATCCCGAAGATTGTGGGAGGATCACTTTCTCCAGCACATTCTGTGTCCGTGAGGTCAGAGACTCCCACCCTTTGAGAGTGGCCTAGGGCCAGAGCATTTCATCTTGCTGCAATACCCAGCATTACTGAATTGCTCTGGCAAGATGTGCCCGCTCTGTGCCAAAGCAGAGTCCTTTGGTGAGGAGTGAGGTGGGTGAAGAAAGGGTAGGAGGGGGTCAGGAGGACCTGGGAAAGAGAACAGAGGGGAAGAGGAAGTAATGGGAGGGCAGCTAGGGGTAAGTTAGTCTTGTCAGACCATGGCTGATAGTCTCATAATGGCTATGGGACCATGGGAAAATCACTTCACCTCTCTGTGGTATCCAAGCAGAGCAGCCAGAAGCAGTTTAGTCCATTCAGACCAGTGGAGGCCCAAGTCCCACAATGGCTGTGTCACTTTAGGAAGTCCCTTCACCTTTGAGTCAGTCTACCATCTTCCATCTCTAAGGAATCCCTTCACCTCCACCTAAGTAAGGATAATGATTCCTGCCCTCTCTACCTTGAAAGACTGAGAGGATTCTTCATGAAATAACCACATGGAGGAGCCCTCTGAAAGGAAAAATGCCATAGAAATGCGAGGTATTCCCAATTCTTATAATAATTAATATTAGTACTGTGGATTCTGTTTACTTTTCCCTTTGGGAAATGGTGATTTGATCCTGTTAACTCAGTGAATGAGGCTAACTCAATTCAAAAGAAACCATCAGAATCAGAGGTACTTCTGAATCTGGAATTTCAGTTTTGATTCTGACTTTCAGAATCTAAAGGTTTAGCTAAAGGAGACCTGGGCGTGTGTTAGTGATGCCCTGTCTGGGCATTTTCTCTGGCTTACCCCATGCCTGAAATGCTCTCCCTCCTACCTTCCAACTACTTCCTTTAAGCTCCAACTACAATTCCACCTTCCTATAGGAAGCCTTCCCTCTTAATTCCAGTGCCTTTCCTCTTTTAATTTTTTTCTATTTATTCTCTATATAACTTGCTTTGTCTATATTTCTATTGTACATTTCCAATTTGTCTCCTTCGTTAGATTGTAAGCTCCTTTAGAGCAGGGGCTATCTTTTGCTTCTTTTTGTAACCCAGCACTTCGAACAGCACCTGGCACAGAAAAGGCAAATGTTTACTGAATTGAATTGTTAACAGCTCCAAGGACTTTCTGTTCTGTTTCTCAGACTGTTAAACCTCCTAGGATTTAACAACAATAATTCCTCACATTTGCAAAGTGACTTAGTGTTGACAAAATGCCTTCATATCCATTACCTCCCAACAAACCTAAGAATTAGATAGTGCAGATAATATGATTCCCATTTAAAGGTGAGGAAACGGATCCTTACAGAAGTCACCTGCCCGAAGCCATATGGCTAAAAAATAATGATCTGGTCTAAAGCAATTCCAAAGGACTTATGGAGGGACATGCCATCCACATCCAGAGAGAGGACTATGGAGTTGGAATGCAGAGTGAAGCATACTTTTTGCTCTTTTTTGTTCTGTTTTTTCTTTCTCATGGTTTCTCACATTTGTTATACTTCTTTACAACATGACTAATGTGAAAATATGTTTAATAGGAATGTATATGTAGAGCCTATATCAGATTGCAGGACATCTTGGGGAGGGAGAGGGAAGGAAGGGGGCAAAAGTTTGAAACTTAATGGAAGTAAATTTTGAAAACTAAAAATAAATAAATTTTTAAAAAGTAAAATAAATTATGATCTGGGATTAGAACCCAGTCTCCTGATACCATGATCAAGGTTTTTCTCTGTATACAATGCTGTGATTTATTAGAGAGGAACTAGGCACTATAAATGAAAAGCGGTTTTGATGTCTGACATAATCTACAGGGCTCAAGCAGCCAAGCAATCCCTCCAACAAGTAGACCATAAACTTATCACAGTATGGGACACTGCCTCTATTAATTTAGCAAAGAGATCAATGCAGAAAACTAAGACAACTCTAAAACTCCATGAAAAATAGTTTTTATGTACAATATTCCCACCCTAGGAGTTGTAGATCCAAAGGAGTGATTCCATGGAGAGGTAATTCATTGGAGCTGTGCTATTACTGTGGTTATCACTGTCAATATCACTAAAAGCATCATTGGCACAGAATTCTCCACCAGCTTCAATAGAAAATCAATATGGGCACGAAGATGGGAATAGGAGGAGAGTTTTGGAAAATTAAGACTACTGGCACCCGAGCAGTGTCAGATGTTCCTGGGAAGATGCTCGGTAGTGGGACCAGCAAGGGCTGGGCACTATTAGGACGTGATGTCCATCTCCTCTCAAGGACACTGTGTATGTGTGGGGGAGGTTATCTGTGAATCTTTTTTTGTTGCCTTTGACAGGCCAAGATGGGCACTTTGATTTAAAGATGGGTATCTTTGAACTCAAGGTCAGTTTGACCACAGGCTTTTATGTGAACATTCTTGGCAATGGCGATGGATCCCATCACACCATTCAAGCTCTCACCCACCTCTACCAGAGTAGGTTAGCTGGCAGAGGCAAGGGCTGGCTTTGTAGTCATTGACAGAACTTCCTGGGCCTGCTCTGACCACATCCTGGGTCAGAAGAGTCTGGCCAGTTCTCTTCAAAGAGGTTTTTGGTGAATTTGCCAATAACAGACCTCTGTCACAAAATGCGGCCAGTGGATAGCACACCCACAAAGCAAAACAAAAACAAAACCTATCACCAGAGTGAGGGAAAGGCAAAGAGGGCCAGGATGCCTGAGCTTACTCCAAGGCTTTGTACTGGGTCACTGGGGCTATGTTCCTAGGCATGAGGCTCAAGACATTACCCACTGACTGGCATTCACTCTCATCACCCTCCTGACACTAACAGGTAACCAGTCTCACCAAATCACATTGTCCTCTCTGGGCTTCTTGCAGAAGGAAGAGGATACAGAGCTGGGGAGAAGGGCAGGCCCAGCCCTGGAAGGCCTCCAAATCAATGTGAGCAGTATCTCTGGCAGGCAATGGGACCTGGTTTAGGCTCCTCTCTCTCTAAAAAATTCTCTCCCTTCCATGGATGAAGTCCAGTCCATGCCTTACCTTGAACCCAATGTTTCCCTTCTTACAGCACAGGCAAGCCAGCATGAGGAAGATGAAGGTAAAAAGTCCAGAGAAAGAAACAGCCACCACAGCAAGAGACGAGGACCAGGACAGCTCACTAAGTGGGGCTCCGTCTACAGAGAAAGATCAAAGACAGGGAGAGAGGAGGTTACCACAGAGAGGCCCAGACAGAAGCTGGAAAACCTCTAGGCCCATTCCCAAGAGACCAATTCAATTCGACTTCAGTCAATAAACATTCATTAATCATTTACTATGTGTGAGATACTGCTCAATATTTTTGTGTATATCAATCAAAAATATGAAAAGCAACCCCAAATCCTGTCCTCAGGGAGCTCACACTCTATCTGGAGGATGTGTCGCATCTACTGCTAAGTGTGACGTAAGTTACAGTGAATTATTGCGGTGTGTGAATTACTTGGGACGAGCAATCATTTGTATACGGTTTCACTTTGTGACGATGGTCAGGTAAGCATGTTTCTACTGATGCTAGGCTGACTCTGAACTTCTGACCCTTCTGACCCTTCTGACCTGACATTATTCTAAGGAAATGTACAAAAATTGTGGCTCTTCAAGAGCACACTTTGATGACTTCTAAAGTTACCGCAGCAGTTGCTGGTGTGGAGGTCAAAAGTTAAGTGCAATAAAAACCAAAAACATAACACCTCAAGTTGAAAAACAATAGCCCAATTAGTCCTCGGAAAAGAGGCAAAGGCCTCCCGAGGGAGGGAGCCGGCAGCCGGAGGAGCGGCTAGCGATTTCTCTGGAGTGCAGCGCGGACATCTTCGAGGTGGAAAATGACCGGAAGAGCGTGGCTGCTGTTTTAAGTTGCTAACCACCGCCACAGGACAGGACAATTCGAAGACCAGAGTACTGACTCTTGGGGAAAAAAGGATAATCTGACTAATGATTTTTCACATTTTAATTCAAGGATATTTACAAAACCTTTGTTGGAAAGTCTGTAAGTCTGTAACACCTGGGCATTCTCATCAGGCTGTAAGCATCCAGACCCAAAAAGTGTTTGGGGGAATTTTTAAACTTCCAGGGGACCTGGAAGTCATGTCCCTATTGAGGCAATGATGAACTTTGATAAATATATCGATAGACTGAGAAGCAGAATCATTCTGAAACTACAGAGGTGCTCAACTGGAGACGGAGTACTGCCGCACAACTTTGCATAATGCCACATGTCCACAAAAAATTAAGAAAGCTACCCAAAAGACAGAGATAACTATGCTTAAAGGACCTGGGAACTTATTTATTTAAATCCTGGTTGGGGGGAAAAATCCATCTATGAGCTATGACTAAATTTGAAAAAATGGACTGTTTATATAAAGTGTACTTAATCTCCAATGTGGTTTCATGATGAGTAATTAGGGTAATAAGTCAAAATAGGTGATAGGTCAAAATTTTGTGAAGTTAATAATAAATCATGTAAAACAAGTGATTGCAAAAAAAAGAGGATATATTGCACATTAAAAAGGGGTGTTTTTAAATATAAAAAGTTATAAGATTCCTTGTGTACTTCAACAAACTTATTTTACTTTGTCCCAGTTAATTTCCAGAGCTCTGTAGAGTATAATAAGGTCAAAGAAGAGATCTAAATACTGGGAATAAGAAAATTGGAGGAGGAAAGGTTGTAACAAAAGCAACAACAATAATAATGTTCAGCATTTGTATCGCTCAGCGGTTCTCAACCTGTGGCTTATGTTCAGTTTGTAACAATGAAAATACACCCTGCATATCAGATATTTACAGTACGATTCATAACAGTAGCAAAATTACAGTTATGAAGTAGCAACGAAAATAATTTTATGGTTGGGGGTCACCACAACATGAGGAACTGTATTAAAGGGTTGCAGTATTAGGAAGGTTGAGAACTACTGGTCTAGCTCTTTAAGGTTTTGCAAAGTGCTTTACAAATGTTATCACCTTACACCATTTGATCCTCACAATAACCCTGGGAGTTACCCCATTTTACAGAGATTAAGTGACTTGCCTATGTTCATATAGCTAGTGTCTCAGGTCACATTTGAATTCAGGTCTTCCTCACTCCAGGTACAGTGTTAAAGTGGAATAAGCAATGGAGTGAGGTTAGGAAAGGCTTTATTCAGAAGGTGGCACCTGTGGAATGCCTTGGAAGGAAGAGAAGGATTTTAACTTGTGGAGAGGTGGAAGGAATATGTTTGGGTCATGAGGGAGGTGATGCATGCATGCACTGAGCCAGAAGAGTTCAGGGCAAGATCTGCTCATAGCCTGATTTGGTTGGAATTCAGTTTGTGAAGTGGAATCATGGGAGACGAGGCTATAGGTAGATAGTGAAGGGTCTTAAATAGCAGACTGACCAAGGAGTTTGTATTTTATCTAACAGGTACCAAGTAGGCTCAGAAAGTTTTTGATCAGGGGAGTGGCAAGAATCAGATCTGAGCAACAGGAAGATTAAATAGGAGTGGCAGACTGAATAGGGAGAGAAGGGAGGAGGACCAGGTAGGAGGCCATGAAAGCCTGAATTACAGTGGCCACAGTTTGAGTAGAAGGGAAGAGAAAGGCTTGTCTATCATCCATACTGTGGATGCAGAATTAATAGGACTAGATGACTGACTGAATTTTGGGATAAGACACAGGGAAGAATCAAAGATGACTCTAAAAATTTTATCATGGGCGACAGAGAAGATTTTTTTTTCGTAGAGGAATCCAATCTTTATTCTCTGTAAAGTGCTTAAAACACAAAGAACAAGCTCTTCAGAAACAAGAATCGCAACAAGGAAGACAAACAGTGAAGCAAAAGAATGTCTCCTGAGGCCTCTAACTAGGGCCAGGGGCAAAAAGACAGCATGTACAACTTGGGGTGGCTTGGTGGTAGCCCGGCAAGGCTGGGTCCTTTTCACTTGGCTCTGCCCCTGGCCCTCCTGGATGTCTGCTGGCTCTGGGGGAAGGGAAAGGATCAGGGCTCTGAGTGACTCAGATGGGGCTTTCAAGAGAGGCTGAGGGAGGGGGGATGGCACTTCTTTCTACCTCCAGGGACTCATCCCTACATCAAGACAGTCCCCCAAAATCACACACACACACACACACACACACACACACACACACACACACACACGTTTCTCCTCTCTCCAATGACCCGGCCCTCCAAAGGCAGACCCAAGACCTTCTGAGAGGCCTTCCCCACCCACCTCAGCCTGCCACACCAAAAAGGGCCCCAGGCTATCACCCATTAAAGTTGCCCTTTGCCCTCATGCACCTGTCTGGAGGATAAGATGAAAGGTGGGAGGAGGGCTGAGGTCAGACCCCAGGGGCTGCCAGGCCAGAGGAGGCCAGGGGGGGAACATGGGATGCAGGACAAATACTTCCTTTTTAAAGTGCAACAAAGCCCAGTTAACTAAGGCAAGAATAGCAGCTTGGCTGGCTGGCAAGGGGTGGGGGGCAGTTGAGAACTTTCCTCCCCCGAGCGCAGCATCCCAGTGCCTCCAATGACACAATCTGGCCAGGAGAGGAGGTACCTTTGGCCACTTGGGAGGACAATGACAACAGAAATAAAGAAGATGAGTAGCGGTTCTAGGAGCGTGGGTCACTGCAGCTTCCTCCCTCTCTATCCAGTAAGAGTACAGGTTAACTCCACAAACTACCTATCAATCCTCTGGGGAGAATCCCACCCTTCTGTGCAGCCTGTGTACTGAAGGTGTGCAATCTCAGGGGAGACCAAGGATCACAGTCCCAGAGTCTTATTCAGGCTATCCTTCCTTGCACAAACCTTCTGGAGTCTTGGCAATAGATAAAACCAACAAGAAGAGAATTGGGAGAGACAGAGTGACTGCATCACGAGAGGGGTATGCCAGCACACCGTGGTCCAAAAGTCCCCATGGCTCAAGGTTGTTCCATTCTCTCTCATCCTTGTCCTCAAAAGAAGCCGCAGAGCCCCTCAAACCCCTCAGTGTAGTACTTGGTACCTGATAACCAGAGAACCATAGTCCTAGAATGGTAGAGCTAGGAGGGAACTTTATTTTGTTACAGAATCAATGAATTTCACGGATGGAAGGGGCTTCCTTGCATGACTAGTACATCCCTCTAAAAGAATTTCCAAAATAACAGACCTGACAAGTGATCTTCCAGTCTTTGCTTGAAGACCTCTTCCAGCTAGGAGGAAGCCTCTACCTCCTAAGACAGACCATTCCACTCTGCAACAGTTCTAATTATTGGGAAATTTTTCCTTCCATTAAGCCAAAGTTTATCACTTTGCAACTTCTACCCATTACCCCTAGTTCTGTCCGCTGGGGCCAGAAAGAACAAGTCCGATCCCATTTGCTTATGTAATGGCCCTTGGGGTACTTGAAGACAATGATGCCATCCCCAACACAAACTTTTCTTCTCCAGACCAACCAACCCCAGTTCCTTCAACGGTCCTATGGCCAGGCCTCAGAGACCTTGAACATTTAGGTACCCCTCCTGTGGGTGCTCTCACCACGGAAGAGATTATTAGGAAAACCACCTACTTATTCTGAGTGCAGTCCAAGAACATCTAACCCCTTCATGTTGCAGATGAAAAACTGAGGCTTTCAGAGAAAAGAAATTAATTGCCTGTGCCAGATGGGGAATTAGTGGCAAAACTGGAACTAAAGCCTAGGCTTCTGAACTCCTGATTCAGGGCTCTTTCTACCCTACCATAGTTTATGTAGGAGGGAAAGATCAAGAACTCCCAGAAATGCTGCTCACCCCTCTAAGAGACACTTCTTCCCCAAGGAGACACATTCCTGGTACCTCAGTACAAGATGTAATTGATGAGTATGGAATCTGATCACGGAGACCTCCTGATGGGCAGCAGGAAGTCAGGACCAAACAATGGAATCTACCTGCCTCCAGAACAGGGAGAAGAGAAACAGAGAACAGAGGAGAGCTGGAATATAAACTGTGCTTGCTGTGTATTGGGGAGCCTGCAGTACCAGGACCGGCCACTGGGCAACGCTGCTACTACACAGAAATGCCAACTGGGAACAGCTACAGGGGAAGAGGCCTTGAATTCCTGTCTCTGGCATAACATCCCTTTCCCTTCTCCACCCTCCAACATCTACCCAGCCTGCCCGGCCTGTTATCTTTGGGGACGCTTGGTCTAGAACAGTCTTTAGCTGGAAGGCTTAATTCCGCCCTCCAACACAGACCCAGGTATCTGCATATCTGATCCAACATCCTTTCCTACACGTAAGCCAGATAGCTTCGAGAGAGGCCTCCAAGCCAGCTTGAGTACAGGACCATGGATGCTGCTTTTGAAAGTGGAAGGCAGATACAGAGACAGGTCAGTGACTAACAAAAACCCCATAGACAGGCATGAGAGTCTAACTTATATTTACAAGTGGAAAAGCTCCAAAGCCCTTGTATAATCTCTAGACAGACAAAACTCAGGCAGCTTTTAGAGTAACTTGTATATAGTTAGGGAGATGCACATGCCCATTAATTTCACAAGTTAACATCACCTTGATAAAAACTATGGCACTGGGGCAGCTAGGTGGTGCAGTGAATAGAGCACTGAGCCTGGATTCAGGAGGACCTGAGTTCAAATGTGACCTCAGACACTTAACACTTACTAGCTGTGTGACCTTGGGCAAGTCATTTAATCCCAATTGCTTCACTTCTCCTCCACAAAAACAAAACAAAACAAATTATGGCAAACCAGGCTTATTCCTTAATAGAAAATGACATATTTCACATTTTAAAAATCATTTTCCCATGCTCTTCTGGGCAACATCTAATTATTCTCTCCAGCCCTCTGGGAAAAGCTTTCTAATATATGATTACAGGTGGACCCAGGGAGTGTGCAAACACATGCACGAATACACACACACACACACACACACACACACACACACACACACACACACACACACACACATTTATCTTTCCCTGAAAGCTCCCAACCGCCCATACTGAGAAGTAGCAAAAGTGGCCACTTACTTCCCTGCTATCACCATGGTGATGCATCTCCCTGTCTCCCCTCTCCAGATGGTTACCCGACTCAGACAGACAAGAATTTCTCAACCCTTCTTCACTGCCCAATTCCCATCTGAGTTCCCTTTGGGATGACTTCACTTTCTTGAAAAAGTTGACTACCCTGAGGTCCCATCTCCCTGTCTTGCTTCCTTCCTTCCTTCCTTCCTTCCACACTATCCACAGCTTCAAATGCTATCCCTATCCAAACCCTCCTGAAGGAGAAAATAAAGAAAGAAAAATAAGACCTTTGTAACAAATTCTGCATAGTCAAGCAAAACAAATCCCTGAATTAGCTGGGCTTGAAAATTTATGTCTCATTCTGCAGTCTGAGTCCATCATCCCTCTGTCAGGGGGAGGGCAACACTCTTCATCACTTGTATTCTCTAGCCACAGCTATTCAAGACAGGGAAAAGAAACTTCCAGCCACCATAGTCTTTGGTAAAGTCAAACAGTTCAACATGAGAAGTAGATATGGTTTCTTCAGTAGAAATGACAATAAAAAAGATGCACTACATCTATTCTACTTCTGCACCCTAAGTGTAGCTGAAAGCTCCTCTGTGCGTTGTTTCCTATGTGATAATGTGAACTCCTGGGAACCTCAGAGACTATCTCAGATTTCCTTGTATCCTCAGTAAGCAGCAAAATGTTTCAGACATAGTTAAGTGCTTAATAGAGATTTTTTAATTTATTCATTCACCTTCTTCTTAGTGGTACAGGTCTAAACTCCGTTCTGATTATGGGAATGAACCTAGATGCTACTACATCCCCAAAGCCAAACACAAACTCAAACCCACCTGGAAAGAAGGGGGAGGGAGGGACCAAATATTTACTATATGCTAGGCATTGTGCTAAGCACTTCACAAAGATTTTCTTAGTTGATCCTTAAAATAATCTGGTGTGATAGGTGCTATTGGGCTCCTCATTTTACAGCTAAGTAAATGGAGGCAGACAGTGGTTCAGTGACTTGCCCAGGGCCACAGAGCTAGTGTCTGAGGCTGGATTTGAACGTAGGTCTTCTTTAATCCCAAGCCCAGCACTCTATCTACCATACCAGTTCTAACTGAATGAAGATCTGAGAGTGATGATATACTAAGTCCAGAGGTCAGATACCAGGGTTTCCTTATTAGCCTTATGGTATTCTCCACTGGAGTTAATGATGAGACACCACTGCTTCCCCCTGATGAGCAAAAGGATATGAAGAGTTTAATGATGGAATGAGGGGTGACAAAGTTCCTAATTGCATTCCAAAATGACTGGATCAATTCATAGCTCCACTACATTAGTATGCCTGTTTTCCCACAGCCCCTCTAACAAATGCCATTTTCCTCTTTTTTTTCCAACTTTTCCAATCTGATGAGTGTAAGGTAGAACCTCAGAGTTGTTTCAATTTGCATTTTTTTACTAGTGATGGATTTTATATGCTTGTTGATAACTTTGTTTTCCTTTGAAAATTGCTTGCTCTTATTCTTTGACCATTTCATTTAACCACTGGGGAATGGCTCTTGTTCTTATATATCTAAATCAGTTCTTTATTTATCTTACATATAAAACCTTTCTCAGAGAAGCTTTCTGCAAAGATTTTTTTCCCCTAGCTCTTTCCCTTTTAATTTTAACTGCATTGGTTTTGTTTGTGCAGAAACTTTAAATATTTTTACATAATGAAAATGGTCCAATTATCTCCTATAATCTACTTTGACCCAGGTTTGGTGATAGTCGCAAAAAGTTATTTTCTTCCTTGCTCCTCTAATTTGTTCATGATGGAAATTCTGCTTCATGCCTGTCCTCTCCCTTTCTGTCCTTGAGAGGCGGATGCTGATTACTGGTCCCAAAGGGTCTCTCTGAGTCACATAACATGTTAAGAAATGAACAGCACCCTAACTGCCCACTCTGGAGAGGAATTATTCCATCAGCTCAATGTCTGAGGGAGATGGTGAAGGAAGAACAGAGCATGAATTCTAGTGAACAAATACAACAAGACAATTTAAGCAACTGGGGGAAAAAACAAGAATGTACCCAGGAGGGACTGCCTATGGAATTTAGGTGGGCAGAATGCAGTTACTGGAGGTGGAATTTGGCTCAGAAGTCAGACATAATTAGGGCACATGCTGTCCTTCCCTTTGGAAAGGTCTATTTGAACGCACTGAGCAAACCCTAGCCAAGGAGAGTCATGGTTCTCTCTTTGGCCTTGGCAAGCACACTTCTGGGAAAAAAAGTAGTGAATGCTTGGGGTGATGTGGCAGATATCCCAGATCTCAAAGCATCTCAATGAAGCTCAGGTTCTTTCTACACACCCATTAAGGATGTGGAAGGTAGACAGATTTGGGATCTGTGAGTTGGTAGGGAGAGGAAAGAAGCAAGATAGTGGAAATTATCTTAACTCACATTAAAAACCTACCTCAAGTCTAGGAATTAGAAGCTAGCCCTTCACCAGGAATCCAGCTGACTACTAGTATCTAGCATTCAGGCAAAAACAAATGGACAAAAAGACTCAATCTCCTCAGAAAATATAGAGCATACTTATTCTAAACAAAGATCTGCTCTATTTAGCTTCAAGACTGGAATTCCTTTCTAATGAGCATTTAAAAATCTCATCTGAACAGGGACACATCATCTAGATTTGTCTCTGGAAAATGTCAGAGCTGGAAGGATCCTTGGGGATCATCTCATCACTCCATTTTATACAAGATGGAAGTAAGGCTCACAGAGGAGAAAGTGGCAGAGCTAGTTGGTGGCAAAGCTGAGACAAGAACCCTGGTCTCCTGGCTCCCACTCCAGGATTCATTCCACTGTACTACATCCTCTCTAGTCATGAGCCAGGAGATGGACTCTAGACTCCTCATTTCTATTTCCAGCTTTCTTGGATGCCTCACCAGTCAATTCTAAGCACGTGTATACCATACAGCACTTTCACACAAGACAATAACCATTCTGATGTTCTGTCAGTTGCACATGTACTTATAGCTGTTTATTTCTGGTGTAACTGGGATGACTGGGTGTTTGATTCTCCCCAGGTACACAAAGAATGCTCAGGAATTGTGAATATGGACAAGAGTACCAAAAGCACTGAAATTAATTGGATGGAGACAGTAAATATTTAACTGGAGGAGTGGGTGATAATGCATTAAACACATGCTCTGGTCCCTGCTAGTGGACTGCATATGCTGGTCCTTTACAGGCAGCCCTTGATTGGTCCTAATACTTCCCTGGGACCACCAACTGTGTCAAAGAAGACTGATGACTGAAATAGGAAAAGCTGCCTATTGTGTGGGTTATAAGGAGCTAGGGAGACAGCTTCCAGATTCTTTGGAGGAGTCCTCATTCGATTATGGATTGAGACTCTGGCAGCCTCTCCTTTGAGGTTCCAGCAAGGGGAAGGGAGGGGATTTCTCTCCTCTTCCTCCCCATTCTAGATCACCTTCCACCCCTGCCCCAGGTACAAATGGCAACCCATGTGCATGGCAGCAAGAATACATACTTATGGGGCCGCTAGGTGGCGCAGTGAATAGAGCACTGGCCCTGGAGTCAGAAGGACCAAAGTTCAAATCCGACCTCAGGCACTTAACACAAAACTAGCCGTGTGACCTTGGGCAAGTCACTTAACCCCAATTGCCCTACCTTTCCCCCTCCCAAAAAAAGCAAAAAAAAAAAAAAAGAATACATACTTAACCAGAAGAACATGAGACTAGACCTCATGTCTCTGGCTTTTGTTTTATGTTTCTTTAACAATCCTGAGAAACAGATGTTTCCAAGTCTATTGGTGACATTGTGAGGTAGAGAGGTCTGGAGTTTATAAATCAGGTGTTGACTGTCCAGCAGGAGATGATTTCCACAAAAGCTTATTGGAGGAAAAGATGACCACTGGCAGGAAGACGTTGGACTGAAGAAGCGCAAGTCATATCCTGACTTATCAGGAGATCTGAATAATAAAGATCCAAGGTCAATGAGCAATATCTATTGAGTAGATCTACAAAGCTGTCTCTATCTCCCAGAAGAGCTAGTACTATAGATAATGGGTATTGTTTCATGTTTTAAATATTTGTTAATGTGCACCTATGAACCTTTTGTATTATAAGCATTTCTTTTATGGTATAGGAAATAAATAGTTGATATCCACCTAGCATCTTTTTTTTTTTTGCTTTTTGGAGGGGGGAAGGCAGGGAAATTGGGGCTAAGTGACTTGCCCAAGGTCACACAGCTAGTAAGTGTTAAGTGTCTGAGGCCAGATTTGAACTCAGGTACCTCCTGACTCCAGGAACTGTGCTCTATTCACTGTGCCACCTAGCTGCCCTCTAGCATTTTTTCTAAAGGGAAACTGAGGGCATTTGGTTTGAGCTAACTCTTTTTTTCCCTCTCTTATCTCAAAATCCCTTGACATCATTTCCCACTGTCCTCTTTTCCTGCTGTCTAACAGTGACGTGGCCCTTCTTCCTAAAGCCAATGCTTCCAAAAGTTACCATAAGTGATCCTCCTCTCCTTTGTGACAGAAAACAACTTTAACCATCCCCACCCTCTCTTAATCTTCCACCTCTTCCTATCAACTGGTTCTTTCCCTACTGCCTTCAAACAAGTCCATGTCTTTGGCACCCTTTAAAAAAAACCTGCACTAGACCTTACTATCCCCCCAAGCTATTAGTCTATATTTCTCTTCTCTTTCTCATCCAAATTCTTATAAAACTCCTAGTCTTTCTTCATTATCTCCTTCATTCCTCAATCATCTGCAATCTGGCATCCAACCTCATCAGCCGATTTTAATTCCTCTCTCCAAGGTTATCAATGATCTCTTTTTTTCAAGGACTTTCTTTTTTTCCCAATTACATGTAAAAAAAATTTTTTTTAACATCTGCTTTTTAAAATGTTGAGTTCCATATTCTTTCTCTCCCTCTCCCTCCTCCCCCTCCATTGAGAAGGCAAGCAATTTGATATAGGTTATACATGTGCAATTATGCAAAACACATTTCCATATTAATCATGTTGTGAAAGAAAACACAGACCAAAAAAACAAGAAAAAATAAGTTTAAAAAAGTATGCATTGATCTGCATTTGCATTCCATCATTTCTTTCTCTGGAGGTGAAATTTCTCAATATGAGTCCTTTGGAATTGTCTTAGATACCATTAATCTCTTAATTGTGAAATATGATGGTCTTTTCTAAGTTTTAAGCCTTCTTGACCTTTCTGCTGCACTGTTGACCACCCTCGTAAGTCCTGGATTTTCTCTTTTCTATAGTTTTTTATATCATTGTTCTCTCCTGGTTTTTCTTCCTACCCATCTAATTGATCCTCATATATATCATGCCCTCTAACCCGGAGTCTTCCCCCAAAATTCTGTCCTAGGCCCTTCTTTCTCTCCATTCTCTTTCCTGGTGAATTTCATCAGCTTCTATGGATTAAGTTAATGAGCTCTATACCAATAACTTATAGATCTATATGCCCAGCCCTAGTCTCTCCCCTGAGCTTCAGTCCCATATCTCCTATAGCCTACTGGACATTCCCCAGAGACATCCCAAACTCAATATGTCCAAAGCAAAACTCATCATCTTTTCCTCAAAACCCCACTCTTCTGCTTCCAAACTTCTCTGTTTCTGTTGAAGGCACCAACATTTTCTGGTCTCCTAGGTTCATAATCTTGGCATTATCCTGGATTCCTCACTCTTCCTCATCCAACAAATCCAACCAGATGCCAAATCTTATTGTTTCTGCCTCCACAGTATGTCTCAGATCTGATCACTTTTCTTGACTCACACAATCAGTGCTTTAGATCCAGACCCTAACACCTCTAATTTAGGGTGTTACAATGGGCAGCTAGATGGTACAGTGGATAAAGCAGTGAGCTCAAGAATTAGGAAGACTCATTTTTATGAGTTCAAAGCCAGCCTCAGACACTTCTTAGCTGTGTGACTCTGGGCAAGTCACTTAACCCTGTTTGCTTTAGTTTCTTACTCTGTTAAAAAAGGAGAAGGAAATGGCAAACCACTCTAGCTTCTTTGCCAAGAAAACCCCAGATGGAGTCATGGAGTCAGACGCAGCTAAAATGACTGAATAACAACAACAATGGCCTCTCAGATAAACCTCCCTGCCTCAGGTCCCATCCCATCCCACACACTGTTGCTAAGTGATTTTCCTTGTAGAGATATAAACTCCTCCATTTGGCTTTTAAATCCTTTCAATAACCTGCCCTCAACTTATCTCTCCATATTCATTCACTGTTCATTACAAGAAATAAAGATAGCCCATAACAATTTAATAAAATTAATTGCTTCGGGGTAAGTCACGACAAAATAATAAAAATGACAATGCCACCTAAATTAACTTACTTATCTAGTACTGTGCTAATCAAACTACCAAAGGAATATATTATAAAACCAGAAAAAATAATAAAATTCATATAGAAGAAGAAAGTCAACAATCTCAAGAGTAATAATGAAAAAAAAAGGGGGTAAGGAAGAGGCTCTCTCAGTACCAGATCTCAGCGGTAAGGAAGAGGCTCTCTCAGTACCAGATCTCAGCGGTAAAGAAGAGGCTCTCTCAGTACCAGATCTCAGCGGTAAGGAAGAGGATCTCTCAGTACCAGATCTCAGCAGTAAGGAAGAGGCTCTCTCAGTAC
>CM053584.1:174454609-174522135 GCA_028627135.1 Pseudochirops cupreus | reverse complement strand
AAAAAGAAAAAGAGCTTACTATGTGCCAAGCAAGAAAGATGCAAACAGAAAATCAGACGGTTTCTTGCTCTCAAGCAGCTCACATTCTAAGGGATTTTTAAAAATGTTGTTCAGCCATTTCTGTTATGTCCCAACTCTTTGTGACCCTATTTGGGGTTTTCTTGGCAAAGACACTGGAGTGGTTTGCGAAGGGGATTATGTACACTATGTAACGATGAAGTGATTGCTTTAATCAACCCCATCTCACTTAAAGTAATTGATAAGATGATCAATCATTCTCACTCACACTTAGATGAAGTGTGGAAAAGTCCTTCAAACTATCTGAATAGGGTTCAGAGAGGCTGAAGGAACTTGGTCACCCTCAGAAGGTGTCCATATATTACCAAGCTAGTCAGAACTATGTTAATTCAAGAGGATGGAGCAAGGGAGGCATTCCAATATACTCCTGAGGAGCAAAGATAGTTCTGAGCTGTGACTGAGAAAGGCAATTTCAAGTTAGGGTCATCAGACCTATTGGCATCTAGGAGTGGAAGTTCTCAGCTAAAGCAAGTCTGGAGAGAACAATGGCCCTTCCTCCAGCTTCCCCTGACTTTGACTGTCTATCTATTGTTTACTTACCCAAACATTTCCAGTAAACTAAATTTTGCCTTAACCACAAAGAGACCAGGGGTTAACTAGAGATAAATGTAAAGTTAGGCAGAAAGCCCAACCTCTGTTAGGAATTTCCCTAACTGGAGGCTCAGATTATGACTGAACTCATAACTTTTTTGTCAAAAAGAAACTTCCTAAAGTCAAAAAGAGAAGGGAACCACATACACCTTAAGCTTCTAGGACCTGTAGACTTAAAATGAGCTAATTTTCATAAGAAGGTATTGTAAAATAAGAGAGTTCAGCTGCAGGATGGACGGAAAGATCCAGAAATGTACAACAGAGGAGCCAATGGCAAAGCCCAGAGGACATTAGAGTACCTCAGCACATCAGATGGCAGTGCCCCAGGGCCTGGAGGGCCAAGTAGAAAGGTAAATGATAATGCCTCAAGAAACTCCATCCTACTAGAAGGACTGCAGTTAGAGACAACCTCTTCATCCAAGTGATGTGGACAGCCATTTGTGCTAAGGGAGTGGCACCTAGAGGGTCAGTGTCAAGCCAGTAGAGAGGATGGGGACGGGGACCCTGGTATGGCAGGTTAGGGGAGACGAGCACCTCACAATATTTGTTTAGCCAGGCCCTTCGACATGTGAATAGGCTCTGAAAGGCAGGGATAGGGTTGGGAGAAGAAGGGTCTAAAAGGAAGAAGGAAGGCCCATCTTCTGCCCCACGGGCTATGGGCATCTTCGGAAGAAAGGAAGAGGTGATGGAGGGAGGTAAAAACCTAAGAGGACCATTTGGGATCTTGTCTACCTGCCAGACAACAACCTCAGACTTGATGGCCAAGGCATGCTTGTTGGGGAAAGGGACCACGGCGGAAGTGGCTGGTCTGATGCTGGGAGCTTGCCCTGTGGTTTCGAGCCTCATTCAGCTACATCGGCTTCGCCCTGATGATTTTTATGTGGTGCTGCCACTCTAATCCCAGCTTCCTCTTTCCCTTTCTCCCTCCCTTCTCCCCTTCAGTCTGCACATGCTGCCTTCTTGGCAGCTCACA
This sequence comes from Pseudochirops cupreus, assembly GCA_028627135.1. Lineage (NCBI taxonomy): Eukaryota > Metazoa > Chordata > Mammalia > Diprotodontia > Pseudocheiridae > Pseudochirops > Pseudochirops cupreus. Next base: position 174,520,493 of record CM053584.1, on the reverse strand, counting down.
CGCCACCTTCTCCATCAAGCCTCTCCTAACCCGTCTGCTGCCAGCTGCCAATACCTTCCCTCCCCACTTAATTACCTTGCATTTATTTTATAGCCTGTATATACTTATTTTTCATATACTTAGAGAGGTGCATGTTGTCTCTCCCATAGAAGATAAGCCCCTCAAAAGCAAGAATTGTTTCATTTTTTTTGTCTTTGTACTTTGCATTTGCCAGTGCCCAGCACAGTTCCTGGTATGTAGTAGGTGCTTAATGAATGCTCATTGATTGACTGATAGCTATTTTTATATGAATCACATCCTCCTGTCTTTAAGCTCCATATAGTAGGGACTGTATCTATTTTGGCCATTCAACCCCCCACTCAACAAACTCCAGTGGCTCCTTATCACTTGCAGAACCAAATATATACATAAGTCCTGCCTCACAAACTGGCCCAAACCTATCTTTCTGGCTCTTTTATGCATTACTCTGCATTCACAGATATGTATGCAGCTGGGTTGCTCAGTGGATAGTGTTGGACTTGGAGTCAGAAATACTTGAGTTAGAATCCTGCTTTACCAACTAGCTATGTGACCTTGGGTAAGTCACTTAACCTCTATCACATCACCTCCATTTCCTCATCTGTAAAATAGGGATAATAATAGCACCTAGCTTCCAGGGTTGTTGTAAGGAATATGTACCTTGCAAATGTTAAAGTACTATCATTTCTACCCACTACTGGGTCTAGCCAAACCATCCTCCTTCCTTTTCCTCATACATGATACTCCATCTATCTTCACACTTTCATGTTGGCTCTCTTCCATTCCTAGAATGAATTCACTCTTTGCCTCTGACTCTCAAAATCCCACTGCCTATCATGGCACCTTGCAATCTATTGATTCTAAATTTTATACCTCCTCTAGATTTCAAGACAGTGTTTGGTATGCACTAGTGACTTACTAATTATTTAATGAACTGACTTAAAGGATAAGAGGCTGATCACGATTGCCTGAACAAAACTCCTCCCTTCCATGTCAACCTTCTGACTAGAAAGAAGCTTTGGAAGTTTTTCCTTCCCTCCTCCTAAATCAATCCAAATGACAGATTTGATTCATCTTCTTGTTGAGTCATTTTCAGTCGCATCTGACTCTCTATAACCCCATGTGGGGTTTTCTTGGCAAAGATTCTGGACTGATTTTTCACTTCCTTCTCCAGCTCATTTTACAGATGAGGAAACTAAGGCAAACCGGATGAAGTGACTTGCCCAGGGACACACAGCTAGTAAGTGTCTGAGACCAGATTTTAACTCAGGAAGAGGAGTCTTCTTGACTCCAGGCCTGGCACTCTATGCATTATAGTGCCACCTAAGTACCCTTTGATTCATCTTAGCTCCAGTCTATAAAATATATTGGAGCAAGAGCAGCAGCAGCCATAACAGACACATAAACAATTAATTACCATACTGAGTGACATGTCAGAATTGACTCAGTAGTGGACTTGGATTCAGGAAGACCCGAGTTCAAAACCTGCCTCTGACACTTAACCTGTGATGTAATGTGAACATGTTACTTAATCTGTGACCACAGGTAATAATACAATTAACCTTTCTAAAACTCATTTACCTTATCTACAAAATGGAGAGAATAAAAACTATCCTACCTACCTTGATGAGGATTTGTGAGGCTCAAATTATATTCTCATATGTAAAGAGCTTTGCCAAATTTAAATGGCCGTACAATTTGATGAGTCAAGGTCAAAGATTAGAGCTGGGAGAAACCATAGAGGAAATCTAGACTGACCACTTCATTTAACAGATGAGGAAACTGGGCCCAAAGAAGTCAAACAGCCACAGTTACACAGGTAGAAGTAGGAAAGGCAGGGGTTGAATCCAGGTCCTCTCATCCCAAAGCAGTATTCTTTCCACTGGCCTCCGTTGCCTCTCATACATCACCTGTTACCATCATTATTGCTATCCACTCGTTATTAACAGAGCCCAGTACTAGATGCTACGGGAGACAGGAGCAAGAAGACTAGACAGGAATCTAAGCCTGAATGGCGCTCTCCCTTACTTGGCGCGAGGAGCAGGAATGCTCTCTGGTGGAAGGAAGCATTCAGCAAGCTCAGAGAGCACTGAATGACAAAGGACTAGGGAGGGATGTTCCATGTACTCCATGCCAGGACATCTGGATTTGGGAGTTTCCTGGGGGAGAGGAGGAATCTGAGGCCCATCTGTGAGGTGGTTTTGTGAACCCCAGCCTCAGTGTCAGGGCAGCTCAGAAGGGCCAGGAAGGAGAAGCCCCCTCATTCATTCTCACCCACTCGCCACCCAAAATGGAGTCCCACAGCTGAGTCATTATTATTCCTCACCATGGTCTCTGGGAACAAACAGTGTAATTATGAAGGGGGAGGAAGTCTCCGCAGCCCTGGGAACTCATCAGAAGGGGTTTGTTCGGGGTGGGAGTGGAGGTGAGGGGGGGGGGACATAGTCCTGAAGGAACCTGACCGACCGCACCAAGAGACCCTCCCACAAGAGCAGGAGGAGCCAACAGGCCATCTTGGGGCAGCTGGGTCTTCTAAATCCTACCACCTGTTCCCTTCACAAAGAGCTGAGTCTACAATTGCTCTGCCCTCTCAGCGAGACAACCTACAGAACGACATTGGCCTTTGTAGCTTTGTAATTTTCAAAGGGCTACAACTGTCACCTACTATCTCATTTTATCTCCACAACTAAAATGAAAAGAGTAGGCATGAAGGCACCATAGACAGGTGCAATGCCCCGGAGGGGGGACCTCTGAGGCCTGGCCCCAGCTCCACCACTTATTAGCCACATAAATGTGAACCAGGCACTCTCTGAGTCTCAGTTTCCTCATTCAGAAAGTGGGCACAGCAGTATTTGTACAACTGACCTCATGGCATTACTGTGAAGAGAGTCCATTATAAACCACGAAGTATCATCTATATGTAAGATATTACTATTATATGTGGGACAACTGAGTGGTGCAGTGCCAGGCCTGGCGTTAGGAAGACTCGTCTTCGTGAGTTCAAATTTGGCCTCAGACATTTGCTGTGTGACCCTGGGCAAATCACTTAACCCTGTTTGCCTCAGTTTCCTCATCTGTAAAATGAACTGCAGAAGGAAATGGCAAACCATTCCAGTATCTTTGCCAAGAAAATCCCAAAAGGGGTCATGAAAAATTGGAAACAACTAAAGAATTATTATACTTATTCTATGATGATAAAACTAAGGAACAGAAAAATTGAGTGACTCATCCAAGGTCACACAGATAGTTAGCAACAGAGCCAGGAACTGAACCCAGGTCACCTGACTCCATGAAAAGCTATTTCATTTTAAAAACTTATTTTTCCCCCACTTAACAAAAATCTATTTTTTTCCCTCCTACAACCCTCCTCAAAAGAAAAACAAAGCCCTTTTCACAATTATACACGGTCAAGGAAAATGAATTCTCACATTGGCCATGTCCAAAAATATATTTCTTGTTCTGCACACCAAGTACATACCTCTAGGTCAGGAGGTGGGTAGTATATTTTCCTCACTACTCTTCTAGAATCATAGCTGGTCAACAATCAGAATGAAAATATCTATTTCCACCACATAAGCTAGTATGATTACAGACTGTTCAAGAACATGGCAAGTTCATTCTTAGTCCTCTTTATACTTTCCATTTAGAAAAGTCCTCAAAGGAAGAACAAAACTCCATTCCAGGTGATTCCTTTGATTGACGGCAAAATCAGGCCTCCATCTTGGCATTTATAGGCCACAAAAACAGAGTATTACCAAGACACGATGGTAACACATCAGGATTTGGAGCCCGAGGATGCAGGTTCAAACCCAAGCTTTGCCTCCTACTCTCTGTTGTATGCTCATGGAAGTCACTTAACATTTCTTTAAAATGTTGGACTAGATGAACTCTAAGAGTCATTCCACGGATATCAGTAATGACAGTGACCAACATTTAAATCCACAAACAGTTGCACTCACACAATCTAATCTAACCCTCAGAACAGCTCTATAAAGTAGCTACCGCTGAAATTCTTACCCTTTGGTAATCTAGAGACCTTCAACACCATTTTTTGGCTAAGAAAAGCTAATGAGTCAGTCAACATGCACTTATTTTCTCTCCTTCCCAGAGGGCAGGTAGACCCCAGAGCTCTAGGGGTAACTCTAAAGGGCTAAGGTTTCTAAATCTATTGCTCATGAGCCCCCATCTATTGGGAAATCTTAAACTGTTATGGATGTTTTGACGCCATTCTTAGCCCATCTTTGCAAGAACAAAAATAAACTCACCTATCCAGACAACCTAGGGTCAGTAGAAAAACCCACATCCAATTTAGAGTCAGAAGACCTGGGTTTGAGCCCTGGCTCTGCCATTTATAAAGTGAGTCATCCTGAGCAGATCACTTCTGCTCTCTGGGTACTCACTTTTTCCATTATTAAATGAATGGACCTGCTGTACTCTTCCTTCCCCTGGAGCTGATGGCAGGAAGTAAGTGGACAGCTGGGACTCAGATCCATACTAAGAAGGGATAAAATGAGGTCCAGAGATGTGGAAAAAACAGGGATTTTCATTCAAGGGTGGCAGCTGGGTGCAGTGGATGGGAAATAAAGTACATAGGAGAAGAGAGCTATAGATGCATAAAAGGAATGGAAGTCTATTGATCTCCAGTCCCAAAAAGATCAGACAAGGATAGGAGGGAATTTGACTGCTGGAACACAAACAAAAAATTAATTTAATCCAAATTTTATTGATATATTTCATTTTTATATCACCTCCCTTTCCCCTACCCAGTAAGCTAACCCAGGTAACAAAGATTTTTTTTCTCAAATGCCCTTTAATTTTTACAGGAATAAGACAAAATGATATATATTATATTAGGATCTGACAATATTTTTATAGGTAAGATAAAAAACAAGTAGTTTGATTACATAAGTACTGATGTATTAACAGCATATTTTGGATTTCAGATAATTATACAAAAATGCACATAATTCAAATACTTGTAATTCAGAAAACCTTACTCCCCATGAAAATATAAAAACAAAGATTTTAAAAAACATTTTTAAAAAGCAGTTGAGCAAAACCAACCAAAACATCAGCTGCCTCTGGCAAAAAAATGCAATCATTCCATATCCAGACTTCTCCCATTTTACAAGGAAAGGAGTGACTGCCTTTTATCAACTCTTCCCTTAATAGACATTTAGTAAAACTGGAAACAACACACAGCACATTTTCCTGTCCCAAAGTCTTGGTGCAGCAATTATGTGGCAAGGACACCTGGCCAAAAATAAATAAATAAATGAAGGAAGGAAGGAATGCTAACTCCTTTTGTATGCTTATACATGTCTGCAGCCAGCCAGAGGCAAAGATGCCCCGGTGGAGGAATGGGGTCATGAGCAAAAGATTGAGAAACCCAAGCCCTTTAGAGTTACCCCTAAAACCCTGGGGGCTAGCTTCCTTCTGGGAGGGAGAGAAAATAAATGCTTGCTGGATAAATTTTTTTTTAATTTTAAGTAAATGCACTGAATCTCTCTCTCTCTCTCTCTCTCTCTCTCTCTATCTCTCTCTCTCTCTCTCTCTCTCTGTGTTTCTTATTTCTTTGGCCTCACAAAAAAATGGAAGAGCTGAGGAAACTGAGGCCCCACAAGGTTCAAGGATCCACTAATTGCCTCTTGAAAGAGATCCTAAAAGGAAAACTCTTAGGAATATTGTAGTCAAATTCCAGAGTTCCCAGGTCAAGAAGAAAATATTGCAAGAGGTCAGAAAGAAACAATTTGAGTATTGTGGAAATACAAGGATAACACAAGACTCAGCAGCTTCCACATTAAGGGATCAAATATGATATTCTGGAGGTCAGAGGAGCTAGGATTAAAACCAAGAATCACCTACCCAGAAAAACTGAGTATAATACTTCAAGGGAAAAAAAAATGGATATTCAATGCAATAAAGAACTTTCAAGCATTCTTGCTGAAAAGACCAGAGTTGAATAGAAAATCTGACTTTCAAATACAAGACTCAAGAGAAGCGTGAAAAAGTAAACAGGAAAGAGAAATCATGAAGGACTTATTAAAGTTGAACTGTTTACATTTCTACATGAAAAGATGATATTTGTAACTCATGAGGCCTTTCTCAGTATTAGGGTAGTTGGAAGAAATAGATAAATAGGTAGATAGATCAATTAATCAATCAATAGACAGATAGATAGATAGACAGACAGACAGACAGACAGACAGACAGTTAGACATTTGCTATTCAGGAGAGGAAGGGGCTGCCCTGGTATGTACTAGATTTCCTCTCACTTGAAGTCTTGATGAAAGGGCTAGTGGACCACTTTTTAAATATGTATGACATATATTTATGCATATACCTGATGTGTGTGTGTAAATGTGAATATATGTTATATTTATGAATGAAAGAGAGGGAAGAGACTGTTGCGAAAGGCACAAAAAAGGTCTTTTTTCATTCTGTGGGATATTTGACACCTAGCTCTTCCTTAGTGTCACTGTTACCATGGAAAAATCGCCTCACCTCTGAGCCCAATTTCATTCATAGGTCAAAAGACAGTAAAATTCATGGCACCTACATCATAGGGTTCTTGTACAACATTGGAGATAATTCTGTAAATTGATTTGAAACCCTGAAAGCTCTTTATAACTTGTTTTACTGTTATGATTTTGATTACCAGCACTATTGCTATTACCTATATTATCTATCAGAAATCCCTTTGAGGTCTTTTACTCAGAGGATACTATGGACTTCAGTTTGCTCATCAATAAATAAAAAAATTTGAAAAAAAAAAGATAGATTGACAGAGGCACAGGGTGAGTTGAACATGAAGGGCTGATATCTAAAAATAAAGGAGTTAGAGAGGAATATATTGAGAGAAAGAGAAAGGGAGATAGAATGGGGTAAATTATCTCACATAAAAGAGGCAATAAAAATGTTTCACAGTAGAGGGGAAGAGGGGAGAGGGAATGAGTGAACCTTATTCTCATCAGATTTGGCTTAAGGAGAGAGTAATATACACACTCACTTGGGTATCTTTCCCTACAGTAGCAGTTCTCAACCTGTGGGTAGAGACCCCTTTGGGGTTTAACGACCCTTTCACAGGGTCCGTATTTCCTATGGTTTTAGGAATCTCCTCTCTCCATCTCCAGGCGGTCCACCCACATACAGACACACCCACATACAAGGTTGAGAACCACTGTTCTACAGGAAAGTAAAGGGGGAAGGAGATAAGGGGTGGGGGATGACAGAAAGGAGGGCAGATTGGGGGAGGGGTAGTCAGAAGTCACTTTTGAAAAGAGACAGGGTCAAAGGAGAAAACAGAATAAGTGGGGGGTGGGATAGGATGGAGGGAAATATAGTTAGTCTTTTACAACATGACTATTATAGAAGTGTTTTGCATAACTACACATGTATAATCTATATTGAATTGCTTGCCTTCTCAATGAGGGTGGGTGGGGAGGGAAGAAGAGAGACAATTTGTAGCTCAAAGTTTTAAAATCAAATATTAAAATTGTTTTTATATGCAACTGGGAAATAAGATAAACAAGCAATGGGGTAGAGAAATCTATCTTGCCCTGTAAGAAAATAATGAGGAAGGGAATAGGAGGGGAGGCATGATAGAAGCGGTAATCAGAATACATGCCATCTTGGGGTGGGAGGTAGGGGCGAGATGGGGAGAAAATTTGGAACTCAAAATCTTTTGGAAATGAATGTTGAAAACTAAAAATAAATAAATAAATTTTAAAAAATAAAAAAATACTTCTACCTAGACTTGAATTAGTAAAAGAAGGCAGAGGACTCCACCCTGCTAGGGAATTCTTATCACTAGAGCTAATCCTCAAAGACCTGACCTGCTGAGCTCCCGATTCTTACCTCACTTGACATTTGAGATCTGATCATTCCTCACCAACTCAACTGACCTCTTAGCCCTCAGATCTTTAGCATTCTCTTGACCATGATAAATCACAGATCCTCCTGGTTCCTCTTCTTTATTCCTCTGGTGTATTGGTTAGACAGGATGACCCCAGAGTTCCTTTCCAAGAATCAGGTTCTGGGATTCCTGGCTCCCTGACTTTCATTCTCTATCACACCCTGACTACTACTCAGATCTTTTTTGGGACCCACGCAATTAAAAGCTGACATTTACATAGTGCTTTAAGGTTTGAAAGCACATTATAAATATAATCTCATTTGATTCTCACCATAACCCTGGGAGGCAAGTGCCATTATTATCTCCATTTTACAGATAAGGAAACTGAGGCACGGAAAGGGTAGTGACTTGCCCAGGATCACTGAGACAGAATTTGAACTCAGGTCTTCTTGACTCCAAGTCCAACATTCTATCCACTACACTACCAGTCTTGTTATCACCTACTCCCTCCCAACATAACACCAATATGACCAAGCAAGAGAGCTGTTCCAGAATGAGGAGCTGCTTTCTGTCATTTTTCAGTCATGAATTATTTGTGACCCCATTTGAGTTTTCTTGGCAAATATACTAAAATGGTTTGTCATTTTCTTCTCCAGCTCATTTTGAAGCTGAAGAAACTGAGGCAAATAGTGTTAAGTGACTTGCCCAGGGTCACACAGCTAGAGGCCAAATTTGAACTCAGGTCTTCCTGACTCCAGGCCTGTCACTCCATCCACTGTGCCATCTAGATGACAACTGAGTGTCCTGATGTCTGTGGACCAGTCTTGGGTTAGTTCTATTGAGGCTCATCTCGGTCAACAGAGCCAATGCCACCCAAGATCACACATTTGAGTAATCATTAGCCTTCAATGATCTCCTGGCATCCCAATATATCTGTTATCAAAGCATCAGTGACTTCTCACTGATCCTTCCAGACCAGCAGAGCCCCTGTCACTCAAGGACAAGGAATCACAGTTCTCCATAATCATCAGCTGGAAGTCACACCTTCACATTCCAGCCATCTGGAGAGGAGCGTGGTAGGAAGGAGCTTGGGCTACCTAGGGACTAAGTTCCAGGATGAAGGCTCCAAAACCAGGAGTTCTAATCCCAGTTCTACCACAGACAAGCTTTAAGAACTTGGTCAAACCTCCTCTCTGACGTCTCTGAATAGTAAAGAAATGCAGCAACCAGGCCAGGAAGATCTAAGACATTGGAAATTAAATGCACTGCACACAGCAGTAGGTGCTTCCTTCTCTGTTTTCTTTGCTAGGTCATCTTCCATATAACCTCATCTATATACAGTGAGGCCCTGTCCTGAGCCTTACCACCTTTCCTTTTTTCCTTTACTTTCTCTCAGCAACCTCATCAGCTCCCATGGGTTCAATTATCGTTTTTGGTTTTTTTTTTTGGTCTTTTTGGAGGGGGAAAGGCAGGGCAATTGGGGTTAAGTGACTTGCCCAAGGTCACACAGCTAGTAAGTGTTAAGTGTCAGGTCACATTTGAGCTCAGGTCCTCCTGACTCAAGGTTGGTGCTCTATTGATTATCATTTCTATTCAGTTGACTTCCAGATCTATATATCCAGTCCTGATCTCTCCCCTGAGCTGAAGTCCTGCCTGCATCAACAACTGCCCATTAGATGTTTCAAACTAGGTTCCAAATTGAACATATCCAAAAGAGAACTCATTATCTTTTCCCCAAAAACCACTCCAGCTTCTCTCAAGGACGACAATAACTTTCCTGTCATCCAGGTTCAGAACCTCACCCTCAACTCTTCATTCTCTCTCACTCTCCATAGCCAAACAGTTGCCAAAGCTTATCGATTCTACCTCTACAGAATCTCTTGTATCCATCTCCTTCTCTCTATTCTTAGATCATTCCTCATCTGCCCAGTTCACCTTGCTTCAAGCCCTTCCCATTTACAATCTATGTGACAACATAGCTGCCAGAGTGATGTGCCTAAGCACAGATATGACTGTCACTTCCCTGCTCAAGAAGCTTCAATGGCTCACTTTTGCTTCTTGGATAAAATTCCAATTCCTTATTTTGCCCCTTGGGCAGCTAAGTGGCACCACAGTGCATAGAGTCCTGGGCCCAGAGTCAAGAATTCCTGAGTTCAAATCTAGCCTCAGATACTTACTAGCTGTATGACCCTGGGCAAGTCACTTAACCCTGTTTGCCTCAGTTTCCTTATCTATAAAATGAGCTGGAGAAGGAAATGGCAAAACATTGTAATATCTTTGCCACGAAAACCCCAAATGGGGTCACAAAAAGTCAAATACGAATGAAGCAATGGAACAACAATCTGTCACCTAACGTCCTTCACAATCAGGTCCCTTCCTACATTTTCAGGCTTATTACAAATTATTCTTCCTATACATTTTACCTTCCAACCAAATTGGTCCATGTGCTGCTCCATATACACACCACTCCATCCATGCCTTTGCCTAGGCTGTGCCCTATCCTTGCAATGAAATGCATTTCCTTCTTCATCTCTGCCTCTTACTATTTCCTGTACCCTTAAAAGATAAACTCAAATGCCCACTACATGAGGCCATCCCTGATCCCTCCCAGATGGTAGCTGTACCTATATTTTATTTTTACTTAAGTGTGCACATGCTATTGTCTTAATACGAAATAGACTCCTTGAGGGAAGTGACCATATCAATTCTGTCCTTTTCTCCCCCTCCAGCACCAACTACACTGCCTGGAATATAGGAGGCATGTAATTCCAAACATCACCCAAGTGTCAATCTCTGCCAAGGAGAGGTCTACAATAAGTCTAAAGCCTTCTGACTGGATTGCTTCAATTTATTCCATGAACAACAGAAGAACTACATTTGGGGAAAAAAAGAGGCTTTCTTTGTCTCTTGACCTTGAACTGAACAACCATGAAATCTGAGTATGAACTCTAGGAACTACTGTCCTGGACAGCATTGTTTTCTCCCTTCCACAGAACAGAGACCATACCATTCTGGCTGGGGCAGGGAGGGAGGGGGAGTGGAAGGGAAGAGCCAGTTTTTAGGTCGTTCTATACTGGTACAGTGGTGCTGGAGGCAGCAGCATCCGCTGGAGAAAACAAAGCTGCAGCACAAGACAAAGGTTGCAGAAATGAGGGAGCAACTCTGTGTGAATGGCTGGAATGGACTCAGTGTGCCAGCAGTGGCCACTCCTTGGCAATCAACCAACACAAGAGCAGTCAAGATTTAACCTTCTCCAGCTCCCCTCAGCAGCAGGTGCTTTGTCTATGGTTTTCCTTATTTCTTTGATGTGTTTCTATTTTCTAGTTTTATTTCATATAAAATTATAATCAGTCATAACTTTGTGGTGATACACATCTGTATGTTAATTGTGTGCAAGATGCCAGGGACTAGCAAATGTACATCAAATGTACACAGAACAAGACCAGATCAGAGGACTGGACCTCAGTTCAGAACACTAGGATTTTTCGAGCTGGGGGATGACCTGATTGTGACAGATTTTCGTGGTTTTGATTTTTATTAATAATTTTATAAGCTCCTAAATAGAACATAGAGATGGATCCACAAAAAGCAAGATCATTTTACTTCTAAGCTAATGGGGTCAAGGATGAACTACTCAGGTGAATAGAGTTCAGGTCTCCCAGCAAGGTGCATTGTAAAAGAGGGACTAAGGAAAGGGCATGTCTCCTAGAGCCATCTAGGTGGAGGAAAGGTGTGGTCTGGAAAGGATTTACCTGTGCCACTTAATTAGTGGGAGGGGAGAAATTCAGAAGGGTAAATATCTCTTATTTGGGGTTTTACTTTTCACCTTAAGCCTACATGCAAACAGACAGCCATACCTGCTGGTTTCATGTGCTAAATAAATGCTTGTCAATTAAGTAATGTCACTAGCTCCCAAAGTGCATCTCAACTAACAGAACGAATCTGTCACTGACTCCGGAGCTCCTGCTGACCTCCTCTACAGTGAATCAAGGGCTCTAGTCTGTGAGGCATCAGATGATAGTCACAGACATATGTGATGAAGGCTGGAAGGCTGGAAACAGCATCAAAGATGTTTGGGACAGGGGTTTCTGGGTCTATTGCCATTCCAAGGCTCCCACCTCATCCCTGGGAATGTCTAACAAGAATATTTGATCCCCTGAGAACTCCATGTGATCAAGTTTGGAGAAAAAGCAGAGACAGAAGTACATATTGCTCCCCATATCAGGGAGGGGCAGTGTGGCACCATGGAGAAAAAGCTGACCTTATCACTGGGAATACCTGAGTTAAAATCTTGCTGCTGATATAACCTGGTGGTGTGACCTCAGGCAAGTTATTCAAACTCTCAGTACTCCAAGCAACTCTCCACAACAATAAATGAAAACACTTGCTGTTCTATAATCTACATTGCTCAAGGGATTTTCCTGCACAAGATCTCCCCTCACCGAGGAAGCACTGGCTTGGTAGCTTGGGAATGGGAAGTTAGAGAGAGGAGTCCCTTCCTTTAAGGAATTTATAATCTTGCAGGATGCAGGGCATTATAAACACGGCAGTGAACCAAGAGGCAGAGGAACTGGGTTAGAATCCCAGTTTGGTTAATTACTACTTGGTGAACATAGGCAAACTGCTTAACCTCTTAAGCTTCAGTTTTCTCATCCGTAAAATGGGACCATTATGCTAGATTATTTTAATGTCCCCTCTCAGCTCTAAATCAAATGATTCCATATCCTAAACTGCCTTCAAGACACTTTTACTTGGATACTTCTCTGTCAGCTTAACATGTTAATCATGCCCTCCTGCATGTCAAACTAAACACATCTCTCCCAGAGTCCCTTAAGCCATCAATGAATCCATCATCCTCCCAGTCACTCAACTTCAAAAAATAAGCTCTCTTTGACCTACTCAGTCAACCAGGATATTCCTGGGCTGCTGAGCCTGGAGTGCTCGGTATGCTTCTGCTCAGACATGACTACAGGGTACAAGAGAAAATGCTGATGTGAGGACATGTGCTTGCATGAGCAGAGGAATTAGTGGGGGAGCTTTAGAGTGCAGAATTACTTTTTCTTCTTTAAGAGGACATGGATAGCTCCAGACATGCTCTTCAGGACTGACTCAGAGAGATAGAGAGATATAGATATGTAGAGATATAAATATGTACACACACATATGTATATATGTGCATGTATATATACATACACAAGCATATATATGTGTGTATATAGATAGAGAGATAGATAGACAGACAGACAGATACATAGAGAGATACATAGATAGATGTGTGGGAGAGGGAAGACTTTGGAAAATTTGGAAACAAGATGTAGTGGAAGTCACCTCTTCAACATGTCCTTGACTTCCAGCTTACTGCCTAGAGACTTTAGGAATTTCTTCTTGAGTGATATCTGAGCCTCTCTTGTTTTGAGTAGAAATATAATAATAATAATGCTCCTCACAGTCAAATTAATTCACTCTCTTTATTTTCTAGTATGTGTGTTCTAATTTGTACAGCCTCTCCAATTGCTATATTCTGTTTGCTTGGATAAATGAGTTTACAAGGTTTTCACTATTTGTCTTTTGTGTCACCAGTGGGAAGGAGTCAAGCTGGTGAGAGTAAGCTAAGGACGAGCAAACAAGAAGCAGCTTTTGTCATGAACCACTAGAAATATTTACTAAGATAGAATTCTCATTCAGTAACTCTCTAGGACACTAGGGGAGTCACCTGTCTCCAAGCGCTCTGGGCTTGCCTGCCCTTTCATCTCCAGAGATATTGCTGGCCCTCCTCTTCTCCTCAGTGGTGGTTCAACCCTAAAATCCTATTTATCCAAGCACCTTCACATGTCTACACATTTAGAGAAGCCATATGAACATACACAGCTTACTTGGGCACACATACACACATTATAAATTCTGCCAATTTTGTCTTTTAAACATGAACTAATGAAGCCTGAATGCAGATCAAAGATATTTTTCCTTTCTTTCTTTGGTCTGTGTCTTCTTTTACAGCATGACTTACATGGAAATGTGTTTTGTACCATTACACATGTATAACTTATGTCAAGTTGCTTGCCTTTTCAATTGGGCGGAGGAGGAGAAGGAGAAAGGAAGAGGATTTGGAACTCAAAATTTGAAAAAATAAAGTTAAAATTGTTTTTACATGTAATTGGGTAAAAAATAAAATATTCAATTCAAAGTCTTTCCTGTCTAGTCCTTCTCTTCATTCTCATCACTACTCTAGCCCCTAGTTGCCTCACCTAAAACTACAGTCTTGTAACTGATCTCCCTCTTCTGATCTTTGCACATCTCCAATCCATTTGCCAAATTTGATCTTCTTTAGACACAAGTTTCATCATGTGATTACCTGCTTGGAAAAAAAAAACAAACTTCTAATGATGGCCCACTTTCTATAGGATTAAATTCAAACTCTTTAACTGCTTTTTTAAAAAATAAAATGTTCTTTTTCATTAGATACTTAATACGAACATTTCAATATACAAAGAACAGGAAAAGAAGTTGTATGTGAACTGTTTTGTACAATTTGTTTTTTTAAGCATTTATAAAATTTAACATGACAGTAATAACACTACCTGTCCTGTCTATGCTCCCTTTTGAACTTCCTTTCTGCTCTTTTTTTGGTGTGTTTTTCAATATTTCACTGACATTCAGTTTGGGTTTTTTTGGGCCCTAAACAATTCTGGACCATCCCAACTATACAATCTCATTTGACCACTTTCTAATAATTCCCTCCATTCTAGTCAGTCTGGTCTCTTCAATGTGAACTGAAAGAAGGAAGAAATTGGTATGGGCAAAAGTAATCCAAAAAGACTTCATGGAAGAGGTATGCCTTGAGCTAAAGTATGGCTAAGATCTGAAGAGGAGAAGAACATCTGGGTTGGGAGGAATAGCCTGAGCAAAGGCACAAACACGGACCAAACACATTTAGAGGACAGTGAAGAGAATGACCCACCTAGTGTGTAAGAAAATTACATTTCAGAGAAATAGGGAATAATATTGGTTGGTTAGAGTAAGATCATTTTAGGGAAGGTTTTGAATGTTAAGCAGAGATGTTTAATGATGTAGGTAATAGGGAGTCATTATAGTTACAGGGCAGGAGAGTGACAAGATGTAAGCAATATTTAAGGAAGAGCAGTCTAGTGGTGTGTAGTATGGATCAGACAAAAAGTGAAAATAGGAAGACCAAGTAAGAAGTTTTTGAAGCAACCAACCTCAGCATTATCCTCAATTCCTCACCTGCATCAACCACTGACTGATAAAACAATTAGGCTTAAGTGGATAAGAGCCAAAACTAGGATGGTGGTTCCCTAGAAACAGAATAAAACGGGGGTAAAAAGCTAGGGAGAGATGTGAAAGAGAGAAGAATCAAAGATGACTTTATCCATCATTTCCTCAGACAGACCCTATCTACAACCATGCAAATGCACAACCCTCCTAGGACTAACCTCCTTTGGGGTTCTCAAAGCCCACGGCCAACACAAATTTTCACTCTTCTCCAGGAAAGAGTCAAGTGCAATTATTCCAATTTTACAGGTAGGAAAACTGATGGACCCTGTTTTATAACTAGCTAACGGGAAAGATAGGAGCAGAAGGCAGGAATCCTTTATAAAGTCCTCTGATACTTTTCTTTTCCATATGCCAAGTAGGACTGAAACTCTCGGGAATCCAGGCAGAAATCAATAAATTGATGAAAAGGATAATTTGCGCTTTAACAACAGGGAACTCCAAGCAATAAAGAACAAAATCGAATCTGGTTAATTGTAGGATTTAGCAGCCTACTAAACCTCCCCACACCTTCAAGATATCTTTGAGGGAGAATCAGAACATAATAAAAATAATACATAAATATACATAATAAATACATAAAAACATATAATAAAACATAATAAAAATAACAGTGATGTGCCAGGCACTATGCCAAGCACTTTACAATTATCATCTCATTTCATCCTCACAACAACCCTTACTATCTCCCTTTTTACAGTTGAAGAAACTATAACAAACAGAGGTTAAGTGATTTGCCCAAGGACAAATGGCTATTCAGTGTGTAAAGCTGAATTTGAACTTGGGTCTTCCTCACTCCAGGCCAGCACTCTATCTACTCTATACCACCGAGCTGCTTCATTATGATCAGAAGTTAGCAGAAAACTTCCGCCCTAGGGAGCCAGGCAATTTTCTCCTTCTCACACCCACTCTGATAATGTTGAAATTTCAAGGAAATAAAATATGGCTCTCCTTGAAAAAAAAATATTTTTTCTTTAAATGATGTCCTTTTGGGGTAGCTAGGTGGCACTGTGTGGACAGACAACTGGCCCTGGAGTCAAGAGCACCTGAGTTCAAATCCAACCTCAGACATTTATTGGCAAGTCACTTAACCCTGATTGCCTCTAAATGAATGAATAAATGGATAATCGACAAACAAACAAATAAATGATGTCCTTATATCATCTTGGAATCTGATTCCTGCTCCTTCATCCTGGGGACAACAAAAACCAAAAGAGACCTCAGAGTAGAATCATGTGATATCAGAGCTCTAGGAGCCCATGGAGATGATTTAGTCCAATCTCATTTTAAAATGAAGGTGAAGTCCACAACAGAGGTCACTCTTGCCTAAGCTGAACAACAAGCTGAAGGAGAGCCCGGACCAGAATTCTAGTCTCTAGTGAAAAAAACAAAACCACACACTCAATCCTAGGAAATTTCTGCTAAGAAGGGAGCCCAACTGACAATAGCACAAAGACCTTGCAGATGAACTGGACTCTTTTATCATTATAGTAAAATCTTAACAGGAATAGGAAACTGTGAAGCCAGGATGGCACTGGAGAGCCTGACCTTGGAAGACTGATTTCCAGTGTAACAACCCTGCTCAGTGGTACTCGGGGCAGTTTCCTGAAGAGCAGCTCTGTGACTCTATGTGCCACATATGTAAAGGGAGAAGTGATGCCTGATTGCCTGAGAGAACTCTGAACACATGATGCTTCCTGCTTGTAGAGATAATCTGGAGAGAGGAGCAAAGAAGAGGAGTTAAAGAGGGATGGGGCAAGAGATAAGGCAGAGTTACCCCTTCCACATCATGACTTTCCCCATTGTGATTTCAATATATCGCAGGTCAGCATAAGAAATTAAATGAGAACTTGGGGGGAGTTTTGTGGAAGCCACAAACAATTCACAAAGGCCAGCAGATGACACAGAAAACATTTAGAAACTCAAAAATGCATAAATATATGTATAATATTGTATAATATCAAGGAAAAAGAAAAACCGTGAAGCCAGAAGGCTTCTCTGGTACAAAGGGAGGGTCAAAAAGTTTCACATGGATTTTCCAGATTGCAGGGGTGCCAGGCCTCTAACCCCCATGATGTGGAAGGGATAACTGTATTAACCTTTGAACAGCTAAAAGGAAACCACTAAGCTTCAGGCATGTGGGGAAAGCTAGTTCCAATGTTTCCCTTGATTTCTAGTACCTGCACCCCCAGAAACTGCTAGGAGCAGACCTCTCCACCAAGATCATTCTCTCCTTGGTGGAGCTGAGATTTTGTTTCATTTCCCGGACCAAAGAGTTACTATTATATATTTTGCACTGATCTGCATGACTTCTCCAATTTGTTTTACTACTTGCTTGGATAAATGTTTGCTTACTAACAGTGATGGTCTTTAGTGTAATAAGTATTTGGGAAGGAAAGAAAAGTTAAGAATAAAGACCAGAGAGTAATATAATTAAACTTCCATTTACCTCTAGATACACAGGAGCCCAAAAGAGAACTAGAGAGGGAAAACCCAAGCAGGAATTACATAGGCTGTCCATTCCTGAGTCCCTGGCCCTGGCCCTGGTGCTGGCCTTGGCCCCAGCCCCAACCTTGTATCTATTAAAGGGAGTTACTTAAGCCTCTGCCACATGGCCTGCATAGGGCTTCATTACACCAAAAAGTAGCTTGATCTAATCCCATCCTCCACTATGCATAGTGGAGCTTTTAAACTCCTTTTAAACTCTGCACCTATACTCACCACGAGAATGTAAATGGTTTGTCTTAAGGCAAGGGGAAAAATTTTGGTAATCCAGGAAAGCCTTCCAACACAAACACCCAAGAGACCAAAATTTAACAATCTCAGACTCATCAGATTAGGGGTTCTTAACCTGGGGTCTAGGAACCAGGGATAGATTTCAGGGGATTCCTGAAGTTGGATGGGAAAAAAGCTGCATCTTTATTTTCATTAACCTTTGGTTTTCTTTGTAATCCTGTGTATTTTACTTTATGCACTGGAAAATATTCTGAGAAGGAGTCCATAGACTTTAATAGATGATCAAAGTGGCCCATGACCCCCCCCCCCAAAAAAAAAAGTTAACCCTGCATCTGAGGAATGAGTTACTGGTCTCTTGCAAGCTATGGTCATTTTCTAAGAAAGATCCAGGAGAAAAGAAGACCCCATTAGAGTTCAGTGCTGGGCAGTGTAGAGGGCTATTCTTGCTCAGGGGGTAGGAATCAGTTGGATATAATCAACTGCTAACTCCCATTAAAAAGGATTTTATGAACCACCAGCCCCTCCAGTGCATATGATCACATCTGTGCCTGGTTTCCTACTTAATGTATCCTCTAGGATCAAACCTTTATATTGTGTACCAAGAGGGCAGGAATGACAAGGACATGTGCAGGGAAGAGGAGAGACTAATATTCAGAGTCTAAGAAGGAAGCCACCAGACAGACACAAAAGAAGTGGAGGGGAAGGAGAGACAAGAATAATGCTTGTTCCATGCCTACTCCATTTCGGTTTCCTCATTTTTCTAAGAAACAGGATTATCTATACTTTTCCCTTCACCTACACTGCTGACACTAGAAGCAGTCATGATCTTCCTAGGAGAAGTGTTTGAGGTGTCCGTCTTGGGGGAGGGGGGCGGGGATGAGTTTCTTGTGGTGAGTAGCAATCTGCAGCAGCATGAGGATGCCCAAATCAACACCGGTGCCCACTGGAGAACAAGAGCAGTGTCCCAGGGCAAGAGACTAGAATGTTCATGGAGTCATTTAACCAACACTATCAAATGCCACCACAGACTCAGATAAAGGAATTCTGATAAAAAGGGACGATTATCCTAACTAGCAAGCAGCTGTTTTCCACCAATCACTCTGCCCACCCTCCTCTCCACATTTCCTATGGTTTCTGGGTGCAGGTGGCCTTGAAAGACTTTCATCGTATTCCTGCCTTCCATGGCGGGGCACAGAAGAACAACTTACCTGCACCCTTACATGCACTCTAGTCTGGAGTCACATCCCACCTAGCCTCTGATCCTTCTCTGTCTCCTGGTACTTCTAAGGTATCTCCAACCCAGGAATCAATCAGTACTGTTGCCTGGGAGAGGCTCAGAGCCAAAAAGATCAGTGTTAGCTCGTAAAAAAAAGTGCTTGTCATCAAAGTGACAAAGAACTGATTGATGAAAGATGTGAGTCTCCCAGCACCAGAAAGCCTTATTCCCATCCCTCATGTACACACCCCCCCTCATTCCCCACCTCCACCCCCCTTTTACAATTCTTCCCCCTCTCCAACAGGAAACATTCCAAGATGAGAGAATTCCTGCTGGCTACCCCACCTGGCTTTATACAATCCATGCATTATCTACTCTACAGTGAGTGCTGATGGGTGACCTTTTGCTAAATATCAGCAGGAAATAGTGGAACAGCCACTTTGGGGGCTGAGAAGACTGCAGGTGTTTAGCCACTCAGGTCTGTGAAGTCTGGATTCAAAAATGAACCCCTCCCCCAACCAAACCCTAGAATGAGTCTTGTGCACTGAGACTTGTCTCCTTTTTTTTGTTTGTTTCTTTGGTACAGGTTTGTTTTTTTTTAAACACATTTATATTTTAAATAAAACTTATTTCAAGTGGGGAGGAAGGGTAGAGTAGGAGAGATTGGTTGTGGGGAAGAAGGACAGATGGGCATGTGGTTGTCTCTATTTTAGATAATTGTCACAGCTTCCAAGATAAATGTTCACAGAAAGTGGGAAACAGGAGGAGGGGGGCAGAATTTGATCAGAAATCATTCTGACCTTCCTTTTGTTGGGCCAAAATAAATACTACTAAGAAAAATTATCTTTGTCTTTTTAAGATAACCTATGAGCAACTTTCTATTTCTACTTTGTCACTGTCTCCCTCTACCATTCCAAAAGATTCTAAATTTGAACAGATTTGACCCCGATTGGGTGGGGAGGGGGACCTAACAGTGAAAAGTCCACCGGATTTGGTGTCTGAAGATCTCAGTGTGAATTTTGGATTAATATACTTAACATCTAGGCGATCCCTGCCAAGCTACTTCCCTGTAATCTGGCTCTGGTGCAGACTCTGCAGACTGCTTTTCCTATTTTTCTCTTTTCCCAACTCAGAAGTTCCCTCAGGGCAAGGGTTATCTTTCTAGTTGCTTGTATTTCTATTCCCACCTGCTTATCAAGGGGCCTGGCACAAAGAAAGGGTTTAATAAGTGATTTACCTAATCTAATTTAACCTCCTCCTGGGCCTCAATTTCCTCAGGTGTAAAATGAAGGGGTTGGCCCAGATGATCTCTAAGGTACCTTCCAACTATAATCCAATAGATCCTAATAGATATTAATCTTAGCCTAGTCAGATCAAGAAGCAATATACTAAACCTTCATGAATCCCAGGGTTTGGTCTTCCCTGGACAGTAGGGTTCTTGGGGTCCTGTAGTTTAATTTAAAATATT
Organism: Pseudochirops cupreus; assembly: GCA_028627135.1. NCBI lineage: Eukaryota > Metazoa > Chordata > Mammalia > Diprotodontia > Pseudocheiridae > Pseudochirops > Pseudochirops cupreus. The sequence continues at coordinate 174,499,910 of CM053584.1, read as the reverse complement.
CATGAGAAGAGCATTGGCAATGAGTAGGGTGGAATGACCCAGTAGCAGAGGCTGCTGTTTTCTACTGCACTGTTGGAAATAGACAGCTGAAGTCCGAAATAGGCCTAAAATGGGGAAAGCCTTCGTGTACTAGACACACCAACACCAACGGCAATTTCCATAACACCTTTCACTAAGAGACAAAAGCACTTCACCATCTCAACGTGTTTCCTCTCCTTCGTCTGTCAAAAGCAAGGACAAGATAATGACCTTACCCAGATTCATGGAATGTCAGAACCCAAAGGACCTCAGAGATCAAGTCCAGAAGTTCTTAACCTAGAATCCATGAATTTTTTAAAAATATATTGGTAACTATTATATATATAATTATATATTTTATATAATCCTATCTGGGAAGAGATCTGTCACCTTCATCCAATTGCCAAAAAGGTCCATAACAACAAGAACAACAACAAAAAAGATTAAGACCTTCTGACCTTTGAGCATGGATGGAAAATCTGAGGTTTGGGTAGTCACTTAATTGGGACTCAAACTCCAGACTCCTGACTTCCAACCCACTGCTTCATTTGGCCATACTTCCAACCCGAAACCCATATATCCACAGAGAGGATACCAAACACCTGCCTGTGGTCACACAGAAAGTCTGTGTGGAGGCAAGGAAAAGAAAAAAAGCCAGTCCCCCTTACTATATCCGGAATCCTTCTTTCTAGACACATTGCTTTGTAATAATGTGACATCCTTTGTAACTGATCATGATGCATAAAAGGGAAGTGAACTCAGAAATATTTTTTCAGTAGTGATGATGGATGCTCACTGCACCATTCACACTCTCATTACTCAATAACCCCTTCAGGAAAAATGGTAAACAATTTCAGGACAGTTGGTCAGCATTATGTAGTCTGAGGGATTGAACAAAATTAGCATTTTATAAACACTCTAGACAAACAACTTCTACTCATGGTCAGGAGAAGAGCCTTGGATTCTTTTAAAAATTGATCCTGTTTAAAAAGGACATTGAGAATGTTCTGAGAAGGGCAACCAGGATGGTAAAGAGCCTTGCGTCCCTGTTGTGTGACAAAGGGGATGCCTGGGATAGAGAAGACTCAGGGTGGGGCAGAGAAATGATAGTTAGTGCCTTCAAGTACTTCAGACCTCCACAGAAGAGAAACTGGCTTAATCACAGAAATAAAGGCCTTCCAAGGTCATCTGAAGCCCATGAAAGGAACTTGTGCGTGGATTGTCCAGGTTCTTCAACTCACAACCCTAGGGCTATAAAGGGCAGGTATCCATCCTTGTGCCCGGAAAATGTTGGAGTGGTCCTATCCCAGAAAATCTCATATGAGTCAAACCTTAGGAGCTACTGTAGCAAACCAGAGAGAGTAAACATGATGCACCTGTGACTTTCAATAAAGATGGAGACATCAAAGGTCACAATTGAGCCCAGCTCCCCCAAGAAACAAAGACAGATCTGGTTCTGGGCTTCCCCCGCCCTCTCTGTTTCTTCATTTCTCTAACAAGAAGGTCTATCTATACCTGTGCCCTCGCCACTTATAGAGACTGGAGAATGACCAATGGCAAAGATTTTTTTTTAAAAGGTCACAGATGCAGTGATGATTGATAAAAGCCAAAAGGGAACCCCAATGAATTCCCCCCTCTAGTCCAGGACTGTACAAACATATAAACAAGATGCCTGTAAGAGCTCTAGTTGAGACCATGCCAGCAAGTCCTGAAGCCAGCTAGATGTCTGGTAAACAGGCCTCAAGATCCAGGGGCTCTTGGCCTTGATCTTTTGGATGATTGGCATAGGACACAAGAAATGGGTAGAGGCACCTGGGCAAAGCAGGAGTGCCTCAGGGATCTCTAAAGCCAGCTCTATTTCCATTCTATTGGAACCACAGCAGATGACAAAGTTTTTGACAAAGAGAGAGAAACGGGACTGAGCAGCCCAGATAGTCTGTGGTGAGGAACCTTCCTGGAGATCCGAATTTGTGATGACCTCCAATATTCCATGAACAAACTGGTGAATCAAGTAGACAGAAACAACATAGAGGAAACCTGAAATCAGTACAATCTCTGATATTTGATTGGATCTTGTCAGGGCCATGGCAAGGGGGAAAAAAAGTCAATTTCCAGTTGTTGATTAAGCAAGAAGACGGAGCAGAGGCTAACTCATGTGTTCGGCCACCAGGACACAGAGACAGAAGACAAGAATTAAGTCAGAAGATAGGGCCTGTTTCCAGTTCGAGGCCTAGAATTTAGGATTTTAGAAGAGGGCTAGGTGGAGACCAGGAAGGGCAACTCCAACCACTACTGCAGTAGGGTTACAGCAGAGACAGTCAGACTGCACAGGGGCCACAAAATCCAACAGGAAAAAGCAGAAAAAGAAATTCCATTCAAAAATAACTAGAGAACACATAAGATACCTGGGAGTCTACATTCAAGACACACGTAGGACTTGTATGAATATAACTCTAAGGAAGACAAATAATTAGAGAGACGTTATCTGATGATGGGTAAGCCATGCTAATATAACAAAAAATGACAGGACTAAATTAATCTACAGATTGAGTGCTGTACCAATCAAACTACCAAAGGGTTCCTTTATAAAACTAAACAAAACAATATCTAAATTTATCTGGAAGAACGGAAGGTGAAAATAATAAGAAAAGAGGAATATCAGGTTTCAGATTATACTACAAAGTCATAATCATCAAAACCATTCATAATTCATTGCAAAACAGAAAAGCTGATCAATAGAACAGGTTAGGTAAGCTTAGAAGCAATCAAACACGGTAGTTTAGTATTTGACAAACACCCTAGAAGTTGGGGTCAGGACTCACTTTCCCACAAACACCACTGGAAAAACTGAAAAGTAGTCATAAACTAAGTTTGAGACTGATATCTCATGCAACATTCCATAATAAGATCTAAACTGATGAATGACCTAAATATAAAAGGTCATAACAAATTAAAGAAGGTAAGAAGATACATTTCACAACTGTGAATACAAGGATATTTCCTGACCAAAGAAGTAAGAAAAATTATGCTAAAAGATAAAATGAGCAATTTTGATTAAATAAAATGGAAAAGTTTTTGCACAAACAAGGTAGAATTAGAAAGGAAACAGGTCACTAGGAAGAATCTTTGGGTTTGTTGGTTTTTTTTTGCTTTTTGGAGTGGGGAAGGAAGGGCAGTTGGAGTTAAGTGACTTGCCCAAGGTCACATAGCTAGTGAGTGTTAAGTGTCTGAGGCCGCATTTGAACTCAGGTCCTCCGGACTCCAGGATCAGTTCTGTATTCACTGTGCCATCTAGCCACCCCAGTAAAGAGTCTTTGAAGAAAATTTATAATAACATCCAAGATACATAAGGAACTGATTCAAATATAAGAACTATTGCCTAATAAATAAGTAGTCAAAAATATGAAGAGTTTTCAAAAAAAAGAAGCATAAGCTATTGATAACCATATGAAAAAAATGTTCCAAATCACTAATAGTAAAAAAGAAAAAAAGTAAATTGAAGCAATTCTGAGGTTCCACTTCACACCTACCAGATTGGGAAAGATGATCAAAAAAAAGGAAATGGTGAATTGTTGAAGGGTCAGTAAGAGAAGAGGCATGTTAATACAATATTGGTTGATTTGGAAATTGATCCAATAATGCTAGAAAGCAATCTAGAGCCATGCCCCCAAAATTACCCACTATGTATATACCCAAAGATGCCAAAGACAGAAGGAATGGACTCATATGTCCAAAAATAACTTGAGCATCACTTTTTGTTGTAGCAAAGAACTTGAAACCAAGGGGATGCCTATCACCTGAGGAAGGCCTGAACAATATTCCATACATGTGAGTATTGAGCCAAAAGAAATGACAAATAGCATGGATTTGGAGAAACCTGGAAAGACTTTTATAAACTGATTCAGAGTGAAATGAGAACCAGAAGAACAATTATATAAGAACTATAATAGGGGCAGCTAGGTGGTGCAGTGAATAGAGCACTGGCCCTGGAGTCAGGACGACCTGAGTTCAAATCTAGCCTCAGACATTTGATACACTTACTAGCTGTGTGATCTTGGGCAAGTCACTTAACCCCAATTGCCTTGCCTTCGCCCCTCCAAAAATAAAAAAGAACTATAATAGTGTAAAAGAAAACAACTTTGAAATAATAATAGCTCTCTGATCAATGTGGTGATTAATCATGATGTCAGAAGACAGATGAAGTGTGTTTCCCATCTCTCAGCAGACAGGTGATGGATAAGAGGTGCAGGATGAGGCATGTTTCCAGACATGGACATTGTGTGGATTTTTTTCCCTTGAGTATCTTATTTGTTAGAAGTGAGGGAGTCTAGGAAGAGGGAAAGGAACTGTTGGTATGTAGTGATACTGATGGAAGGAAGGAAGGGAGGGAGGGAGGGAGAGAGAGAGAAGGAGGAAGGAAGGAAGCATGGATTAAGCATCTACTATATGCTAGGCATTGTGCTAAGTATTTTATAAATATCTCATTTATCCTCCCATTGTTATACTCATTTCACAGTTGAAGAAACTGAGGTAGACAGAGGTTAGGTGACTTGCCCATTGTCACATGGTTAGTAAATGTCTGAGGTCAGATCTGACTCATGTCTTCCTGACTCTAGGCCTAGAGCTCTAATCCACTGTGCCAAGCTCCCTGGTTTCTGCTGTCTTGCTAAGAAGAGTCCTTAAATGTCCCTATGAGAAATGGAACCATAAAACTTTAGAGCTAAACTGGCCTTTAGGGACCATTTAGTCTAACCCTCTCATTTTACAAGGGAGGAAACGGAGGCTCACGGAGATGGCTACACTTCTCTAAACTCCTCCAGTCAGTGAGTGGCAGAGCCAGGAAGAGAACCCGGATCTCCCGGCCCTTGGTCCAGTATTCTTCCAACTTGACACCATTCATCCTTTTTCTGCTTATGCACAAGGACCACACACCAGCATGGGGGGGGGGGGGAGAAGAACCACACACATCCCCTTTATAGGCAAGAAAATTTCTGTGCTCTTCAAATGATTTCATTTTCACACCGTCATGTAACTTTCCCAAGTTAGGGCAAGCGTACATGTTGAAAGTGACCATCTGTGTGTGAAGGCAGCCTGTTTGCAACCACTGTTCAAAAAATAAGAACCCGCGGCGCGAGCTCCAGGAATGTAAGGACTTAGAAGGCTGAACTTTGACTCCCTGCTTTGCTGAAGTTCTTCCTTCTTACAGGCAGAAAGGTAGCCACGTACATGACATGCTGGATCTGGAGTCAAGAAGACCTAAGGTCAAATCTGGCCTTAGGCAGTTACCAGCTGTGTGACCCTGAGCAAGTCATTTAACCTGTCTGCCTCAGTTTCCTAAAATAGCAGCACCCACTTCCCAAGTCAGAATAAGGATCAAACAAGATTAATATTTGTAAAGTGTTCAGCACAGTGACTAGCATGTAATAGGCACCATATAAATGCCTATTCCATTTACCCCCAAAGGCTGAAGTCTATCTTGTTCTTGCTCTCTCTTCTCCATTTAAAGGTAGGTGGCACAGTGGACAGGGCACTGTGCCTGGAATTAGGAAGACTTCTCTTCCTGAGTTCAAATCTGGTTTCAGACACTCACTAGCTGTGTGACTCTGGGCAAGTCACTTAACCCGGTTTGACTCAGTTTCCTCATCTGTAAAATAAGCTGGAGAAAGAAAGGGCAAACCACTCCAGGATCTTTGCCGAGGAAATCCCAAATTGGGGTCACTGAAAGTCAGACATGTTTGAAGCAATACTTTAAATATTTTGGACCTTCCCAATGACCCAGCTCTGGGGATGATATATATGATGATGATTTTCAGTCTAATCCCACCCTCCATGATGATGATGATGGTGGTGATGGTGATGGTGATGAGGATGGTGATGATGGTGATGAGGATGGTGATGGTGATGGTGATGAGGATGGTGATGGTGGTGATGATAATGGTGATGGTGATGGCCTCATCTCAGAACACTAAAGTTGATTTTCACTTTTCACATGTAAATGGTCAGCACTCTACATCCACCCTCCTGACCCAAATGTGATACCAGTTATTCTAATACAGGCCTATCAACCAACAGAGTGGGAAAGAATTGAACAGAGTGAACAAGTCATAGAATCTGAGAGCTGGGTCTAAAACCTGAATATGAATTGAGTGTTCCTTCTATTATATGACTCTACTTTTATTCTTGAGTCAAGAGAGATTCTAGCCTCCTGGATATTTAGTGCCAACTCTCTAGGCTGACTCACTGGCTCATACAAAAGTATGTCAAGTTATCTCCCTGTGCCTTGGTTTCCATGGGATCATCAACCGGAAAGCCAAAATGAGACCACATCTATGGAATGAGGCCAGATCTGTACAAACACTCAATGCTCTAAAAGATATTATAAGCAGCTATTCCTGCATGGGGTAGAGACAACCAACAATCCTGCCTCCCTCCTTGAGCTCCCTGGTTCCTGCTCAGTGGCTACATAAACCACTAAGGAGAGTTACAAAACAGGTAGTGAGGCTCATTGGGGCAATCCTGAAACTGTGCCTCAAATGCAAGGGAGGGCATAGGATAGCACAGAGTAAGTGGCCTGCCTCTTCATCAATCTCAAAGGTATGGGTAGCCAGAGATTTTCCTTTGCTTCTGAACTTTAGCCTGGAAATAAGAATGAGGATGGGTTCTCCTCAGCTGCTTGGGCAGTAAATCAATATGCCAACCAGATGTATGACTTAGAAACCACCAGATACACACACACACACACACACACACACACACACACACACACACACACACACACACACGAGAGTTGTATCAAGCACTCTATTACTCCAGGCCTACCTGTCCAGAGAAGAATTCTGTGGAGTTTTAAAAGAAGACCAATTCCCAGCCATCTCCTAAGTCTGCTGGTCTCCCTGAATAGTCTGTTTTCTAAGACGCCAATGAAACAGAAATCTCACAGGCCTTCTTGGAACATAGAACTGGGACACTCCTCCACAAAGGGACAGAACTTACACTTCTAAATATAGCTTTCTCATCTTGCTCTCCACTTATTTTTCCTTTACCCCAACCTAGTCACCCCTTGAAACTATCCTCCCACTCATTTCAAGAATGCTCTTCCATAGAGGTGGATGAATATAATCACACTTGGCAGTGTTATGTGTTAGCAAGGTGGTCCCTTTATAAAATACAAACAACCCTTCTATGATGGAATTGGTCATGTCCAGAGTGACATAAAAAGAAAGAGTCATTAGCTGTGCATGAGTCTAGAAATTGGACCCAACTCCTAAGAGGCAACTGCTCTGGACACCTTGCTTTTAGTGAAGCTACTCCACCAGTAGGAAACTCACTCATCCAGCAGGGAACAGAGGCAGGAGTTCTACCACAGAGAAGCAGCCACTCAAAGCAGTAGTCAAGCATCCTCAAGGAGTAGGACTTCTGGCAGCAGAAAAGAGAGCTGGCCCTGGCAGTTGAGAATCAAGTTAAGGAGAGGTGTAGACCTGGGACCCAAGGAGAGATGCTGTGCCCAAAGAGAAACTTTGTGAGGACTCTGCATGAAAAGAAAGGTTTATCAAGCCCTACAGTGGTAGAATTGTGAGTTTCCTTAGCCATATATTATATATGCAATATGTGTGTATAAATGTGTATATATCAATATTTATTAAGCACCTATTATGTGCTAAGCTAAGCACTGTGCTAAGAGCTGAGGACATGAAAAGAGGCAAAAGACGGTCCTTGTCCTCAAAGAATTTACAATCTAATGGTGGAGAAATCTGCAAACAAATAAATGCAAAGTGAGCAATATACAGGATAAATAGGAAATAATTAACAGGGGGAAGGGACTGGAATTAAGAGGTGTTGAGGAAGCTTCCTGTAGAAGGTAGGATTTTAGTTGGGACTTAAAGGAAGCCATGGAGGTGAGTAGTTGCGGTAAGGGAGGAAGGCATTCCAGGCACAAAGGACAGCAGAGAACATGCTCAGAACTGAGAGACCAAGTCTTTCCTTTGCAAGACATACAGGAGATCAATGTCATGGGATCAAAGAGTATGGGTTGGCATGTAAGGTGTAAGAAGACTAGAAAGGTGAGAGGGGACTAGCTTACTAAGGGCTTTGAATGCCAAACACAGGATTTTGTATTTGCTCCTGGAAGCAATAGGAAGTTACTGGAGTATACTAAGTATGGATGTGCATGTGATAGGACTGGACCTGCACTTCAGTGAATGGAAGGAGGATGGCTTGGAGTGGAGAGAGACATAAAGCAGGCAAACCCACCAATGGGCTATTGCAATAATAAAAGCATGAGGTGATAAGGGCCTCTGGTAGAGTGGTGGCAGTAGGAGTCAGAGGAGATGAGGAGACATATTTGAGAGATCTTGTAAAGGTGAAATTGGCAGGCTTTGGCAACAGCTTGGATATGGTGAGTGGGAGAGAATGAGTAATACAGGATAACTCCTAAGTTATGAGTTTGGGGGACTGGAAGAATGGTGTTGCTCTATATAGTAATAAGAAAGGTACTTGGGGGAACAGAGTAGAGGAAAAGATACTGAGTTCTTTAGATATATTAAATTTAATATGTCCAAAAGACACGTGGAGAGGCTAGATTGGAGAGACTAGGGCAGGAAAGACAGATTTGGGAATCATCAGCATAAAGATGGTAATTAAAGTAAAGCTGATGAGATCACCAAGTGAAGTAGACCAGAGGGACAAGAGAAGAGGGCCCAGGACAGAACTCTGAGGGGCAGCTAAGGTTAGAGGTTATGATCTGCAAGACTCAGCAAATCAGACAGAGAAGGAGCAGTCAGATAGTTAGGAGGAAAACTAGGAGAGAGTAGTGTCCTGCAAACCTAGAGAGGAGAGAGTTATCAAGGAGAAGAGTGATCAACAATATCACAGGCTGCAGAGAGGTCAAGGAGAATGAGGACTGAAAAATGGCCACTGGATCTGACAGCTAAGAGATTATTAGTAACCTTGGAGAGAGCAGTTTCAGTACAATGAAAAGGAGAGAAGTCAGATTATAAAGGGTTAAGAAGAGAGTGAATGGAGAGAAAGTGGAGATACCTATTGCAGATGACCTTTTCAAGTTTAACTACATAGGGCAGAAGATTAAATAGATAAGATAGATAGATAGAAATATCCCTCTTTCCATGGGCACTATGTATATTTGTGGAATAGTGCCCCAGGTTTAGGGTGTTTAGGGGGCATAGCCCATAGAATGCTGGGTCTAGAGTCAGGAAGACTCATCTTCATGAGTTTAAATCTGGCCTCAGGCACTTAATAACTGTGTGACCCTGATCAAGTCACTTAACCCTATTTTCTCAGTTTCCTCATCTGTAAAATGAGCTGGAGAAGGAAATGGCAAACTATTCCAGTATCTTTGCCAAGAAAACCCTAAATGGAATCACGAAGAGTTGGACAGGACTAAAACAAATGAACAACATGCCTCCAGGTTTGTGTGGGAGAATATTTTGTAGCTATTATCCTTACTATATCTACTATCTTATTAAAAAAAAAACAACACACTGGTAGGGGCTCATGAGGTATATATAGTCTTAGAAAAGCTGAATGTAAGTGCAAGTTGGGAGAGTACTCCCAGAAAGGGTACTTTCTTAATTTACAAAAAGAACTTATTTTCTACTTCTGTCACTGCAATTCACCTGACCACAATGATTACTCCTGAAATGTACCAGTAAAATATTCAAGTTTCCTGATAGGGCTAGAGAAACAACTCAGATTCTTCCCCCTCTCCCCCACAAAAAAAACTGTATCTCAGAACCTCTTCCTGACCTACTTCCTTCCTAGAAAATATCAGAAGATTTTTCTGACAGCTGAGGATATGACTGGTTCCAGGTCTAGCTGGCAAATAGCATTACTACCTCCCAAGGAAACTACATGAGACAATGCCCATGCCCAAGGAAAAGCTATTGAGCTAATGTGACAAGAAAAATCTGTTACTTGCAGAGACTAAGGAAAGAAAATAAAATACATACTAACCAGTAGGTCAAAAACCTCTATACTTGGTTTTAAGAGAGGATGGGCTACAGGAGAGGAATAGAATTAGGCCTAGTTAGCACTTAGAATGTTAGTTTTGGAACCAGAGGAAATGAGTTCAAATCCCACCTTTTCCACCTTAACCCTAATTATTCTTCAGGCCTAGTTTCAAAATCTTTAAAATAAAGGGGTTGAATAAGATTATCTCTGATGTCCTTTTCAGTTTTAGTTCTATGATCAAACAGGTCAAGAAATTCTTGATCCTAGTGATTCAGAGCTGGGAAGACGGGTAAGGGCTAAAGGCAACAGAATGAAAAGAAGAAAGACTTTACCTTACCAAAAAAAAAAAAAAAAGGATTTTGGTGTTTTGAGAACAAAGCCAACTAGCTGATGAATTATTTCAGTATAATCAGTCAATTAGTCAATGTTTATTAAGCATCTATTATGTGCCAGGCACTCTCCTAGGTGCTAGAGATACAAACAGAAAAATGAAACAGTCCCCCTTGTCCTAGAGCTTACAAGATAGGCACTTGAGCTGAAGCTTGAAGGAAGAGGTGAAGGTGAGGGAGGAGGGAATTCCAGGCATAGGAGAAAGCTTGTGGAAAGGTACAAGGGTAAGAATTCATCGTTCAGGGAACAGTAAGTAGTCCAGTATGACTGGAACGTAGTGCATGAAGGATAGCGATGTACAATAAGTCTGGAAAGGTAGGCTAGAGCCCAATTATAAACACTGACATTTAAATGCCAAACAGAGGAGTTTATATTTTATCCTAGAGGCAATAGGGTTTCTTTTGCATGGAAGTGACGTGGGTAGATTTGAGCTTTAGTAACAGCAATTTGGTGGCTGTGAAGAGATTGGGGGCAGGTAGGCCAATTAAGAGGCAACTGTACAGGGAAGGCAAGACCTAATAAGAACCTAAATTCTCGGTGTTGGTTCTGTGAATAGAAAGAAGGGAACAGAGGTGAGAGATGATGTGATCATAGAATTCTCCAGGACTGACATGCCTAGATCCCTTTTTACCATTTATCTTAAGACAACTTTCCCTACCCCTCACCCTCCTGGTCACCTTCGTCCCTCATAAAATGTGGTGCCCCATATTGTACAAGCACCACCCCCCCCCAAAAAAAATCTCCTACATATAACTGAACATTCACAAATATGGAGTATCCAGAGTACTCGACTTTTGTTCCCACTGCTGCCATTTGGGGTTTCTCTTTCCTCCTACCTCCATGCCAAGCCATTGCCTGGTATCATCATTCAGACATGACCCTGCAGTGGCTACTTCTCACCTTAGCCCAGAACCAGCAAGGAATATGGTCAGCAGGGGGCAACACTGTTTTATGATCTGCAGTGAATCAGAGAAGGACAGAAGCCCTACTCAGAGATGATAAGCAATGGGCAGCAAAAACAGAACCCAGTTGCTGGGACCCTCAGAAGGTGAGAAATGCAGGTTTATACCAGAAAGTGGGAAGCCCGAGTTCCACCTTCTCAGTCTCACCCCACAAAGCTTCTCATTACCCTTCACTCATTTTCACTCACCACCTCTTCGTCTTCTGTCCACTCTACTCCAGGGTCCCACCAAAGCCTTGGACTTAGGGAATCCATGTTTTTCTGAGTCTGAATGTGTGGATAGTAAATCAATGGATCCCAACGCAAGATGAATTTGGGGGAAAAGGGTATTCTTTTGTTTTTTTCTTTAAATACTCAGCCCCAGCCCTGCTGCCTTGCACAGAGTAGGCACTTAATCTAACTGAATTTACTGAATCCCAATTTGAAACTCTGGAAGAATTTCCTTAAAGACAGAATGCTATGTATGTGTTAGCTGGGCTTCTAGCCCCAGCCCCCAAGAGCAAATTTAACCCATACTTCAGCTTAACTCTGGTACCAGAGTTCTAACCTAAGTTTAGATCCTAGAAACAGGCAACCACAGAGTACAGGAATGAGAAGGAGGAAGAAGTGAGTTCCTTCCATTTTTCTCAGTGTAAGGCCAGCCCTGGGCAAATTTCCTAGCCAGATAAAAATGTCTCTTTTGCATCTTTTGTCCCCTATTCTGCACCCCTCTCCTGCCTGCCAATACTTGTCTTTTTTCCTTGCTCTTCCATGCCCTATTGCCACACTGACACTCTAAGGCAGGAAGTTAAAATTTTTTAAAGCTTTTTTTGTGTTATGGACCCCCTTGAAAGTCTGGTCAAGCCTATGAACCCCTTCTCAAAATAATATATTTAAATACATTGATAACAATAGCTTGCGTTGACATAGTACATGAGGGTTTGCAGAACGCTTTACAAATACTCTAATTTTGTCCTGGAAACAACATTGGGAAACAGGTGCTATTAATATCATTTCCATTTTACAAATGAAGGACCTGAGGCAGACAGAGATTAAGTGACTTGCCCAGGGTCACACAGCTAGTGTCTGAGTTAGGATTTGAATTCATGTCTCCCTGACTCCAGGCCCAGCACTCTTATCTACTGTACCACCTGGCAGCCAGTGCAATAAAGTCAAATATATAGGATTATAAAGAAAACCAAAGGCCACTAAAAATAAAGATTTTTTTTCAGTGCAAATTCACACACCTCTTGAAATCTATTTATGGACCCCTTGATCTAGGTTAAGAGCTTTAATCGTAGTAATTCTACTCTGGGCACTGTATTTCCTGGGAAGGGCAATTGTGAAAAGGAGGGGGGTAAGAATATTCTTGGACAGGAGAACCAATACACTGGTGGGTTATTTCTACTTTTCACAGTTTTGCCTCTTCCTTTACTTCTGGACCTACAAGCCTCAAAGTTTCATGAGTAGGGAAGGATGATGGGGCATCTATTGGTAAAACAAAACAAAAAAAAACCCAGTAAATTCCATAAACTGGGCATTTTTAAGTCAAGGGCTGTCTAAAGTCCATGAATTATTTTCTCCTGAAGTCCTCCTATCCTAGAACTCAATTCACCCTCAGCTGACTTTCTCCTTTAATTAGAGGGCTGGAGAGCAGAGCACTCAAACTTGTCCCAAAAGCTCTTCCGTCCAGCAGGCTTACAACCTTCCAAGTAATTCCATTTTTCATCAGTAGCTCTGCTTGGCTGTGACTCCATGCAATCCCATACCATACCATGCCACCAAGTTGGGTACTCCTGGTGGCTACCCCCGCCTTGAAAAATGTGTTGTCTGTAAGGTCCTTGAGGACAAGTACTGTCTTTTTCTTACTTGTATTTCCAGTACCTAGCATAGCAGGTGCTTAAGAAATGCTGACTGAATTGAACTGATCCAGCACTTTGAAGGATCACAGATTTAGAGCTAGAAGGAAACTAAAAGGCCATCAAATGCAACTCCCAACTTTTTACATATGGGGAAACTGTGGTCCAGAGAGGCCAAGTGGCTTGTTCGATGAGAGTGCAAATGTGTTATTCAGGTAATAACTAACATCCTTGGACTCTAAAGCCTTCCCATCGTACTGTAGTACCTTATTAGCTGGGACAAATTATCTAATCCTTCTGTCCTCAATTTTCTCTTCTCTTAAATGGGAATAATACTATTAGCACCATCTATTTTCTTTTCTTTTCTTTTTTCTTTTTGCTTTTTATTTTGGAGGGGGAAGGCAAGGCAATTGGGGTTAAGTGACTTGCTCAAGATCACATGGCCAGTACGTGTTCAGTTTCTGAGGCCACATTTGAACTCAGGTCCTCCTGACTCCAGGGTCCATGCTCTATTCACTGTGCCACCTAGCCGCCCCAAGCACTGTCTATTTTCAATTCAATTTATCAACTCTTTAGAGTAAGACTATGTGCCAGATGCTGAAAATTCAAGAGACAAAACAGCTTCTGTCCCTAAGATCCCCAATATACTTTTCTTCCAACCCCAAGACCACAGGGAGATGTCTTATACCATTATATAAATATTGAGCTTCCTCTGCATTTAGAATCTCTAGCAATGGGATAAATCCTATCTTTTTATTTACTTTAATTTATTAAATATAGTTCTCTAAAGTTTGAGAAACACGTCTAGTTGTCCCCTTCCCTTGCTATCATGAACTCCAAGAAGGTGTGTGTTCCCATTTCTCCTCTCATGTCTGCATCACCAACTACTTCTTTCTTGACGGTCAGAGCTAAGACCATCTTCCTCTTTACTTTCTCTTCCTGCTAAGAGATGAAACTACTACATGTCCTGCTTTTGGCAGAATGGGACTTCCAACGGACATCAGAATAGCTCCCATCACCAAGATACTTTACCTCTGTGTTAGTTTCAGGAGTTGGCATGGGGTAATAGAGAACAGAAGTGGGCAGCCACTGCAGTCTGTTTGAAGAGAGGAACATGGGTTTGCCCAAAGTGTTGTTTTAGATTTAGTCTGGTGGCAGCATATAGGATGTTTGAGGTAGCAGAAACTAAAGCCAGAGAGGTCAGTTAGCCGAGTACCACAATAATCCAGGTGAAAACAGTCATAATGAAAACCTGAACTAAAGTGATAGTAGTTGGAATATTGAGAAAGGAATGAATCAGAGACATTCCAAAGGGAAAAAGAAACCAATCCACCTTAGTGCAGCTTAAATGTGGGGAATGAAGGAGTGGAATGAGTCAGAGATGCCTGCAACCAACTTACTTACTCAAAATCTATATACTATAACTCTTATCGTAGTCTGAAAAAACCTTGGGACCTTTTCTCAAAAGAATGTTCTTAAATGCCTAAAACAAAATACACAGGATTAAAAAGAAAACATTGAAATAATTATCAAAAAATATATACTTTGGGGGCGGCTAGGTGGCGCAGTGAATAGAGCACTGGCCCTGGAGTCAGGGGGAGCTGAGTTCAAATCCGACCTCAGACACTTAACACTTACTAGCAGTGTGACCTGGGACAAGTCACTTAACCCCAACTGCCCTAGCTTCCCCCCTGCAATATATATGCTATATGCTATATGACATATATATATATGTGTGTGTGTATGTATACACACACACACTTTTTAAAACAAGTTCACAGACCCCAAATTAAGAATTCCTGGTCTAAGGAGAGCTGAGATAATTTGAGGGATTTGTCATTTCTCTCCTCATTCTTGGAAGGATTCCTTGATACTCCAGTTTTGGCCTTTCTAATATATCCTTATGTTTGGCAAAAACTGACCCTTTCCTAGGAAAAGTAGTTCTCTACCATTCACCAATGCCACTGAGTTCAATTCAGTCCAACAAGGATTATTACTTTGTTGACATTTGTTTGAGTTGATGTGCCCCTGTGCCCAGAGGGACCATCAAGTCCTGAGACTAGAGAGGAAGAAGCTAAGTCCCCATAAATACGGCACTAAGTACACAAATGACCATACAAGGAAACCACAAGGTCCTCCCACTTCCTACCTGGCTAAGCAGTAACAAGGTGATCCCTACCCATAGCCATAAACCAGGGGTGTAGGGCAGGCTCTGGGCCTCAACACTAGACTCCTGAGCTAACTTCTCAATTCTTTGCCACTTACCCCCACCTTCAAAACACTTTCTGAAATGGAGTAAGAGGGAAAGGTATGCAAAGTCAACATAGATATCAGGAGAATCCCAGGACAATCTCTTCATCAAACCATCTCCCTCCTTTCCTCAAAGTCATTGAAAGTCAGTTTCCTTGGAAACCTTCCCATACTGATTCAACCTGGCTCCATTCACTGTAGCAACATCTCAGTTTTGGGCCAGAGGGAGAGGCTAGAGCCTCAGATACTGGGGTGGAGAGTATGAAAGAACAATTAGCAAATGCAGTGATATTAAGACTGTTTCCCATATGTGCATAGCCTGTGAATTCTTAACACTTGTGATTTCATACTACACCAGGTTCTACAGGATACCTAAGAGCCAATTTGCTTAATGGTGATGGCAAACATATCATATCACCATGAGTACTACTGAGCAAATCCATTAATTCTACTCTGTTTTTGAGATTTTTTTAAATTAAGGCCCTTTAATTTGATCAGAGGAATTAGCAAGGGAGAGATTATCTGCTGAACACTGTTTCCTGGTGTGAAAAGCAAGAAGTAAAAACACACTTTGAAGAAGTAAAAACACACTACTTGAAGAAGTAAAAACACACTTTCATTTGATGTAAATCAAGTTAGTCAATAAGCTTATCAGGTTACTATGTGCCAGACACTGCTCTGGAGATATCAAAAAATGACCAAAAAGAAAAGCCTGCCCACAAAACTCCGTTTTCAAGGAATGCTCATTCCAGTAAGGAAAACAACACATAAATAGCAGTAGATATAGATATATGATGGGAAGCTGAGCAGCACAGTGGATAGAGCACTGGGCCTGCAGAGTCAGGAAGATTCATCTTCCTAAGTTTATATCGAGCGTCAGACACTTACTAGGTGTGTGTCCCTGTACAAGTCACTTAACCTTGTTTGCCTCAGTTTCCTCATGTATAAAATGAGTTGGAGAAGGAAATGGTAAACCATTCTAGTATTCTTGCAAAAAAAGAAAAAAGAACCCAAATAAGGTCATGAAGAGTTAAACACAACTTAAAAATATAGAGTAAATGAAGATAATCTGAAAGGAGAAGACATTATCAACTAGTGTGACCTGGAAAAGACCTCCTGAAAAAGATAAGATTTGAGGTCTTGAAGGAAGCTGGGAATACCAAAAGGGGACAGAGCACTCCAAGTGTTGGTAGGTAGGCAGGCAGTGCAAAAACATGGAGATAGAAAGTGGAACAGGAAGAACTTTGATAGCAGCTCTTTGTGTGGTGGAAAAGAACTGGAAATTCAGGGAATGCCCATCAACTGGGGAATAGCTGAACAAGTTGTGGTATATGAATGTAATTGCTATAAGAAATGATGAGCAAACAGACTTCAGAAAAACCTGGAAAGACTTATATGAACTGATGCTAAGCAAGGGGAGCAGAACCAGGGGAACACTGCACATAGTTACAGCCACAGTGTGCAATGGCTGACTTTGAGAGATTTGGCTCTTCTCAGCAATGCAAAGTTCTAAGACGACTCCAAAAGGTTCATGATAGAAAATGCTATTCACATCCAGAGAAAGAATTACAGAGTTTGAATGTAGATAGAAGCACGCTATTTATTCTTTTTTTGTTTTGTTTCTTCTTTCTCGTGGTTCATTCCATTGGTTATAATTCTTCTTTACAACATGACTAATGTGAAAATATGTTTAAAGTGAATGTATATTTGGGGCCTATATCAGATCGCATGCCATCTTGGGAATGGAGGGGGAGAAGATCTGGAACTCAAAAGCTTTTGGAACTGAATGTTGTAAATTAAAAATAAATAAATTTTTTAAAAAAAGAACTTCAAGTAGGTCAACATAGCTAAGAGCATAGGAGGGATAAAGGTTGAAAAAGCAGGAAGGGTCTGGATTATGAAGAGCTTTAAAAACCAAAAAGAAGTATTTATATTTGACTATGGAGATAATAGCAAACCATTGGAGCTCCTCAAGCAGGGAAGTGATATAATTAGATCTGCACTTTAGCAAAATCAGTTTGACAACTTGGTGAAGGATGGTTTGGAGTGGGGAGAAGCTTGAAGCAGAGAGACCAATTTCAAGGCTTTTACAGTAGTTTGGGTAAGAGGTGATGAAGGCCTGAACTAGGATTCTGGCTGTATGAGTAGAGAGACACAGAGAGACTGTGACTCAGCAGAGAGACTGGATATATAGATTAGGGAATCATCTGCACAAATATAAATGAATCCAAGGAAGCTGATGAGATTACTAAGTGAGATAATATAAAGGGAGAAAATGAACCCAGACAGAGACCTGGGGGTCTCTCAAAGCTAGAGGGTGTGACATGGACAAAGAGGAAGCAAAGGAGACTGAGGAGAGGCGGTTAGACCTACAGAAGAACCAGGAGATGATATCCAGAAGGAAGAACTGAAAAATAGCATTAAAGGTTGCAAAGAGGTCAAGAAAGGCGAGCTTGAAAGTCAGAATACAGGAACTTTAGAAGAAAGTGAGAGAAGGAAGCACAGAGGCACTGATCATGGATGGCTTTTTCAAGGAGTTTAGTCACAACAGGGAAAAGATACATGGTATGACAGCTAGTAGGAATGATCAGATCAAGTGAAAGTTTCTTTCTTTAAGGATAGAAAGACATAAGCATGTGTGTAGGAAGCAGGGAAAGGGTCAATAAGTAGGTAGAAATTAAAAATAAGAGAAAGTGTGTCAAGGATAATGGGACAATTTGCTGGAGAAAAGGAGAGGGAATGAAATCAAAGGCTCATGCAGAAAAGTTTGCCTTTAGTTGCTTCCAAGAAAGGGCCACATCTTTATCTGAGACCAGAATGAAAGAGGAGAGAATGGAAGAAGATGATCTTGGCACAAGCTCTTACCTGTTAAACATAAGCTTCTGGAATAGAAAGGCATATGGATTTGCCAATTTTTCTTCCATTCCAATATACTTTAGCCATGGTATCTTACATATATAGTTCTATAATGCCATAATTAGCTATACACTGGCATATGAATTCCTTTTTTTGTGTACATATTGTATAAATGTAGTTTCTCTCTCTCTCTCTCTTTCTCTCTTTCTATCAACTAGGTCTTCATTTTCCTTATTTCCCAAAGAGAGGCTGTTGGACACAGTAGGTATTCAATAAAAAGAATTAAATTGTACAGGAAGGGAACTGTCTGGCTTGTTGGTGAAGAAGTTGGAAGGAAGGGGTGTTCTCTTATCTGTTTAATCATTAAGTCATTCTATTTAGAGAGTCAAAATTAACAACTAATTGTATATCTCAGGCAAGACAGCTACTTGACCCCAAAGTGGTTGGGATACCGTAATGGTTCTGACATTTAATACCCTCCCCAAGAATTATTTATATGGTGCTTAGCTCTTTGAAATTCAAGTTAAAATTTTTTATTTTTATTGACATCTTCTGCATACATCATGTCACTTCTGATTGCGCTCTCCCCTTCTGAAGTCTACTCCAAAGTGGAGTTGGTCACAAGATGGGTCAAACTACTCCAGAGAACAAGTTGGAATTAAGCTAAAAAAAAAGTGATTAAAACAGCAGTACCCATGCCCCAGAGATCTCACTGCTAGGCACATCCCTCAAGGAAGTCAATGATAAATAAGGAAAGTCTTCATACACCAAAATGTTTACAGTGGCACTTCTTGTAGTGGAAAAGAATTGTAAACATGACCATCAATTGGTGAATGGCTAAACAAATTGTGGTATAAGAATATAAGGGGATATTACTATACTATAGCAAATGATGAATATAATATATACAGACGTGTACATGAAGACACCAGTATCTGAACTGATATAAAGTGAAATATGCAGAACAACGAAAGCAATACACAAAAAGGCAATGTAACTGGAGCCTCAGCCCTGTCGGTTGTAACTCTCGTCACTGGCAGAGACTGACTGCTTGGTGCTCAGAGCCTCGGTGTTGGTGAGAGACTAGAGAGAGGCAGATGCCCTTCCAAACTTTCTTTAGGCCCCTAAAGGGAGAGACTCTGGGAAGAAGACAACATATAGAAGAGCCATCAATCTCTATCATATCTCTATCCCCAGCTTGTTACACAAGGGACTTTGGAGAATTTCCCCTTGGGTAAAACCTGGGGCTCTCTCTCTTGGTTGAGCTGAGTTAGCTCACTTCCCAAAAGGAGAGCTCATTCACTCTGTAATGTCTAGCATATACTCTCATATAATTATAATCATAGATAACCAATATAGTACTCACTATGTTTATCTCATGTGATTCTCACAACTCTGGCAGTTAGATGCTCTTATTATCTCCATTTTACAGATAAGAAAACTGAGGCAGAGTACAGCAACGTACCCAAGATCACAAAGCTAGTAACTATCTGAGCACAGATTTGAACCCAGGTATCCCTGACTCCAGACCCAGCGCTCTATCTAATAAATCACCCAATTCTCCCTACAACATACAGGGGGTCCCTGAAGTCTGGATACACAGAAAATTCATTAACTATGCATATTTTCAAGAAATGCATGAAATTCTCAGCAACATTTTGTTTAATTATTATAAATTTTAGCCACAACAATTTCATATGGAATAAAAGCTTTCATTAGCTATTGGGGACTATTTTCCATATTAATGAGATTAATTAAATTAATTAATGATATTTCCCATGTGTATCCTACGTCTTCCTATGAAATCTCATTTATGCTAATTAAATAAAATGTTGTTGGAAATTTCATTCATTTCATTTCTTGAAAATATGCCTAGTTAATGGTATTGTCTATGTGTCTAGACTTTAGGGACACCCTTGTATGCAAACATATGTATACTTTTTCTGTTTGCTATCTCTTTGGATAAATGGGCTGACTGTTATTTGTGTTTACTGTGGAACTGGCATTTGGTAGGGAGTCAAACCTTGGATATGTAGCTTGGAGCCCTGCTTTCCCATTAAGGGACAGCAATTAGAAAGGCAGCCTGAACAAAGATGACTTCTAGACTAATACCAGCCCAGCACTCCCTCTTTCTGACGAAAGCATAATGGGCAGCCTCTGGCCCCAGGCTCCTGCTTTCCATCCTGGCAAGAATCAGTCTCCCTTGGAGAAGGATAAAGGAAGATGACTCGAGAGATATCTAGGCTTGCCTCCCTTAGAGCCACATCCAGACAAATCTATGAGGATATAGGAGCCAAACAACACAACCTTACATGCCACATCCTAATAACCACAACAATGTAAATGGAAAGAATACCAATAAACAATCAAAATTTTACAACGAAACAAAAAACATTATAACACAACTGTAATTACCAAGCTGGGCCTCAAAAAAGAGATATGAGAATGCTCTTCAACCTCTTCTTTGCAAAGGTGGGGCATTATGGTGCAGAACACATCCCACAACGTCAGACTTGATTAACACATTGCTTAATTTTGCTGAACTATTTTTCCTCCTTTTTTATTATTTTCATAAGGGATGGATCTCTGAGAGGGAGAGGAAGTCCATGAGTACATAAGAATGAAAAACTATATTGTTCTATTGAGAAATAAAGGTGATATAAAATCAAAAGCTAACAATAATAATGCAAAAATATTTTGAAAACTAAATGTTAGTAAAATATCCAAATGCCATTCTTGTGGGGTAAATGCTGTAATAGTAATGGAATTTGAAGTTCCCTTTGTATTGCTGAGCTAAGAGGTACTTAGCACCTAGTTTCAAATTAAGCCTCTGTTAAAGAAACAGAAGGTATGAACCCCTGTTGCTGATGTAACAGGAAGGAGTTGAACGGGAAGGAGTTATACCAAATTTAAGGAAGAGCACAAGCTGGATAGTCAGAACTTCTCTCAGTAAACATCCGGAGGCTGGGCTGCCACTGCTGGACTGCAGACTGAACTGAGAATTGAGAAGAATTGAGAAGAGAAATGAGAATCCCTTGGAACAAGCTGCATGGAGGCTGGATAAAGTGATTTTGATTTTGAGAACCGAGTTTATGGTACTGAGGATTTCCAAGGGCCAACTAGAGATGCTGAGGCTGCTGAGGATTTCTGAAGACCAGCCAGAGCTGCCAGCCAGAGCAGCCAGAGGAAGCATGACTGTGGTGTCAATACTTTGTGTATCTATGGTTCTATTAAGTTTTCTCTTCCCAGGAACAGAAACTGTGAAGGACTTGAGGTAGACTGGACACCATAAGCTTCACTATGGAGCAGAAACTGTGCAGAGAGCTGGATGAGGAGCTGGGAGCTGTCTGCCTTTGAACTCAGGTGGCAGTTGGTTAGATTTGGGCAAGAGCTGGGACCATGGAAGAGGAACCATGGAAGCTAAAAGCCTGCCCAGAGTCAAGATGAAAAGACCTTTCCATGGGTACTGAGTAATGACTGATGAAACTGACTGAGCAGTGATGGATGAAATTGTAATTTACTAGTGACCTAGGGGTGGATGGCTTCTGTACTTCCCACTACCCCTTAAGAGGGTACTGAGTGGTGACTACTGAAGTTGTAACTTGATTGAGGCCTTGCCTCCCTAAGAATGATTGAGTTAAGGATTAAGGAGGCTGGCCTCCTTGAGACTGAATGAATTAAGGACTTAACTAATAATTGATTGTCTAAACGAATGCACCTTGTTTAAAAGAGAACCACTGAATGGCTGAGTTACTAAGTGATTGATTGACTAAATGATTGTACTCTGTTTAAACTATGTGACCACTTTGGTGAAAACTATGTGGACATTTTAGTGATAAGCTGTTAAGTTATTATGTCATTGTGAATGCTGTATTTTTATTTTCTGTGATAAGTTGTAACGTTCTGAATGATATACCTTGGTTTTCTGTGAATGTCTTGCTCTGATTTGTAGAGAGTTTGCTATATAATATGTAAGCTTCACAGCAGCAGCCCTCTGGAAAGCTGCTTGTGTGTGGCTTTACAAATGCCCATGAAACTAAGTCTTCCTAATCTTCCAAGAACTCTCCTGAAATAACCAGCAATCTCTCTCCTCTAGCACAGCCTTGCTCAGGAAATTTTAGGGGAAATCAGGTGTCACTTAATAGCCAAAAAATTCCAGCTCTTGCTCACTGACTTCACATTTCTTGCCATCCACATTCTGAAAAAGGCCACAATTTTAAGAAAGGGGTGATGAAGAATAAGGACAAAGCAGGGGGCAAGAAAAGGAAGAAGTGTCAGAAAAATAAAGATTAGAGAATTAGGGGGGAAACAGTAAAGAACCTTATCCCAGAAACTTGGCAAGAAAAAAGTTTCAAGACAGACAGCCAAGTCAGCAACATCCAATGCAGCAGAAAGGTTACAGAGGATGAAGATGAAGGAAAGGGAAAACACAGATATGGGAAGAAGAAACCCACTGGGTAATCTTCATAAAAGCACTCCTGGGAAAGTCCTTAAAGTAGTAGTTGAAGGCTAAAGTGGAAAGCCACACTGGGGTGATTTAACAATGAAGCCATACTGGAGTGAGTTAACAATGAAATACGAAGAGATGAGAGATAATGGACAGAAAGTGCCAACTATCCATTCCAAGAGTCTAGAAGCAAAATAAAAAAGGAGATGTGGATGTTGATTTATTTTTGCTTAATTGTATTTATTTGTCACAATAGAAGAGAGATAAATTACTGGATAGTGAAAGAGAGGACAGAAAAAGAAAAAGAAAGAAAACATCACTAAAATACTTAAAAACAAATAGAATACAAAGTTTGGAAGGAGCCATAAACAAAGCAAGCTCTCTGTCCTTCTGGCCTCCTTCTCCCATTGATGGGCTCCTTCTAGGGCCTCCATTTTGGGGAGGGGCCCAACCTAGCCATTCTTCATTCTCTTCCCAGCTCTGATTCTGTCTTTAGAGTCGCCACTGCCTTCACTATCACCATTTCTTTTGTAACATAAAGAAAGAAAAAATGTCTTTCTTTTTTGCTTTGTATTGGAATCCCCAGCATTTAGCACAGTACCTGGACTGTAATAAGTGTTTAATAAATGTTTGCTGGCCTGCCTGCCTAAAACAAGTTGTACATAACAAGGAGTTCAGTTCCGCATACAATCCTCTCTTTTGTAATTTTGTCATTTTGGACAATGACACGCTCACATGTGGAAGTAGGATCCCTAGGCCTGACTTAGTTATGCTTCTAGAGAGATTGATATCACTATAAAAACCTGCCATTAGACTAGGTACTGTTAAACTTAAAGAAATTATGGGAAAATTTGGGACAGAATGCTGTCCCTACGTAGGATATTTGAAAACATGGCCAAGCAATACTTGTTCCTATTGAGCACTGGGCTTTGCTAACCATACCTTCATCAGTCTCCTAACTTTGTACTAACCCTCATTCACTTTTCAACTCTATAGCATTCCTAATGCATTCCTTGTCTTCTCAACCCAGCTGTAAGACTATAAATTGGCCAACCATACTTCATTTGAGGGAAGGACATGTCCGTGAGCCCCAACTGTGTGGTCATGGTGGGATTTCCCTTGTGATAACAGGTAAAACACTTTGCAAACCTTGAAGTGCTATTGTAAATATCAGCTGCTATTATTATTACTGTTATTCTGTACATAAGTAATAAAAAGTATCTTGGCCAAGTCAGAAAAAAATGTAACATGCTAAATTAATTCTTTCTCAGTTGTGGTGCTATATCTTCAATGGAGCAGTGCATTGACTTTGGTAAGCCATGTTGGGACATCTTCTTTCACTGACACCCCTGGGCCCCAGCCTATGTTACAAAGACCTCTGGAAATCTCAAAGTAAAGGTTTGATGGAAGCTGGGTTGTCTGAACTGAAAAAGAAAAAAAAGTAAAAGCTAGCTTTTCTAACACTTTCTTCTGAAAGAGACCTCAGAAAACAGGTGAGTGAATAATTTTTCCCTATCTCTATACAAGCTACTCAATGAGAGATTACTTGAGAATTTCAGTAGCTACTTTTCTCTCCCTAATCCCCCAATGGTTCTTTCTCATAATCCCCTAGTTATAGGAGAGATTTCTTATAATTTCTTCCAAGAATTTGTTTCTCTCTTCTAGTCTTGGTAGCTGGCTTTGTCTGTATGTCTGTTTACTGGCTGTGCCTACTGCTGGTTAGCTTTGATTCTCAACTCAGCAGTGTCTATTTTGTGCTGTACATGCACTATCCACATATCTCTACCATGCCTTTGTGTGATCTAATTTCCAGAATAAAAACTGTTTTTTGAGCTTGCCTGCCTAATCTTAGGGATGGAAGTGTTTTTTAAATTATTTGTAACAAAAAACTACAAAGCTCTTTCCTCTAAGTAGCTATAAGAGTACTTTAAATTAGCTAGGAGAACAGAAAGTGAACTAGCAAAAAATCACCAGCTAGGGAGTGGAAAAAAAAATCAAACAACAAGCCTTCCACAAAAGAGTTAAATTTATGTAAACAGCAACATCAAATTCAAACAAGTAGTGAGACTGTAGCAAAGTCACAATCATGACAGACCCCCCAAAAAGGCTGCCCACCTGCCGTACAACAGAGAGTTTGAGGGTTTTTTTTTTCAGGTTTATATGATCTAAGTGAGAAGGAATAAAAAAATTGTAGTTAGTTTAAAAAGAAAGTAGGAATTTCCCAATTTAAGCAAAGATCTGGCCTGATCTGGTCAATTGATGAAAAGAGAGATATAATGCAAATTATAATGAGGAAAGACTCTGGATTTATTTCTGTATTAACAGATCATTATTGGATCTATTAGATCGTTAGATTTGAAATCAATAAATTTAAATATTTGCAAATAGCCTTATTCCTTTAAACTCTCTTTCATAGTGATTGTGGGATGCAGGAGTTCCTTCAAACTCTATACTGGCATAATTTATTATTAAAAGCAATTTAAATTAAATTCTCTCTCCTGGGGGCTAAGGCTACCAGAAGAAGAAATAATAAAAAGGTCCAACATACGAAAACTGTTTATGGCTGAACTTTTTCTAGTGGAAAAGAATTGGAAATAAAGTAAACCCTCACCAACTGAGGAATGACTAAACAACCTGAAATTTCAAAATTAATGCTACATTTTTAGTAGGAAAAGTCTCAACCACCCATAGGAGCTAGTCTGAAGAAAGTAATTTGGTTGAACTCAATTATTTGGCAAATTAAAGGAATTCTGTATAGATGTAATCATATTTTATCTAAGAACCTAGAAATAATCAGGTAAAGAAAACATATTTGAAATAACTCATTCATCCTAAATATAGAAAGTATGCTAAATTGAAGACAGAAACAAAGGGGAAAAGAAAACTAGAACAAACAAGAAAAGGGAAACACAAGAAACATGATTTAGCAGCAGAAAAGTTTTAAGGTTAGGTAATTAACCATAGTGTGCTAAAGGGAAATATTATAGGCATGCCAGAAGAAAGACAGCAACTTAAACCGATTTTACCTAAATTTTAAGACATTCGCAAGTTACTGGAAATTCAGAAAATTGAATGAAAAAAAGAAGATGCACAGAAAAGCTTCTATCCCTTATAAACTTTTTGGGATAGGAGAGATGGTCTTTGAAAACCATTTCTTCCTCTCCAAGTCTTTGGGGGTAGGAATTATTTGAAGATTTTCATTTCAACCTCAAAGATGGCAATACGCCATCAAAATTCATAATGTGGGAAAAGTCCATAAGAGTGAAAAGGACAGCTCACCTTTTAAATAAACATAAAAATAAATTTATTTAAGTGTCTAAACAGTTCCTATAAAATAATGCTGCATGTGGGTCTGTAGGATGTGTGGAAGTTCATCTCTGCAGGAAAGCAGAATTCTGCTAGAATTAATAAAAGTCTCTGGAATAACTTGCTCCTAGGTTTGGTGGCCCTCTATCTATAAATAAACATGTACCAGTTTTACAAGACAAACTGTAAAGGATAGCTATACAAGGCAAAGCTGATTCAACAACCTTTTCATTGTCCATATGAATAGATAAAACAGAATGTTAATCAAATAATTAACATCTGAGTTGAAACTGAACTAAATGGCTAGATGTTTCAGGAAAACTGGATTTATTCCACAATGAATTTTTCCCCCACTGAATTTTAATGGGCAGGTAATTCTTTGATTTCTAAGGGGTTGATAATCATTGTCTTTAACTATTATAAGGCATTAATGAAATGTGTCAAAGCCTTCCACATGCATAATGCAAGTTATCCTGCCCATAGAACTAGAAGAACCCTGACAACCTAAGCAACTTGGTGATGGGGTCAAAGTAAAAGTACAGGGACATAAGATTTCTTACAGCCCTACTCTAATGGTCCATAGCAGACTTTCCTCATCACAGTGATACAACAAGGCACTCCCATACAAATATACCCCTCATACTGTCCCCTTCCAAAGGGCCAATAGCCCAACCATTGCCTCTGCCTGGGTCATTTGAATCCTCAAGTTAAAGGTACCAAAAGATAAATCCAGTGGCGGGTAGACCATCCACTGGAGAAGAGGAATTGTTACTTCAGGGTATAGAAGGAGACATACATGATCCTCTCCTAAGTCACAAATTAACTTTAGGTCCTCAGCTGGATAGATAAGGCATTTGTCACTTTCATTTACCACATTGTCAAAGGTCTAAAATTTGACCAACTGATGAATCTATGAGTATGGGCCTTGCATATGGATGGCGGGGGGAGGGAGAGAGAGATATGGGAGCAATCCCATTATGTTTCAAACCTCCCAAACATTACACAGATTAAACAGTCAGAAAAGGAGATCTGAATCCTAATAGGACAACATGGTTGTACTTGTATACCCGGTCCTCCAGGCAAGTGGCCCGCAAAAACAATTAACAGAGTGCATAAGAACCCCAAATAAGGTGAGGATCTGTCCAGCCAGGTATGTAACTGACTAAGTTTTGGTAAGCCTGGAGGCTGGATCTTAGGAGGCATCCCTATCTCATTTACCTGTGCCTGTCCTAGTTCTCCTCCAAGCATATGTGTGGTTCATCTCTCCACAGCAAAAGGAAGTCTGCCTCATCATGAACCTTGAATCCTATTAGCTTCACCTGTCCAAACCTAAGAAAAGTCACTGCCTCATAATCATAGATTGGGAGGAAGGATCTACGATGCAGAATGATTTCCTTTGTGCTCCAGAAGCACAAAAATCAGGAGGTATGGAAGTAAGCTTTGCTTGTGCTTCTAGAGAGATTGACATCATTGCATAAGTCTATGGTTTGACTAAGCATTAATAACATGGAAAAAAAAATCTATGAAGAAATATGTTCTGATGAGAAGGAATTTTGTCCCTAGGCAAGACAATGGAAAGGGTCTAGTCACTTTGCAATACTTGTTCCTACAATGCTCCAATCATAAGTCAATCACTGTGACCTGCTAATCATACCTTTACTAATTTGCAAATTTCATACCAACTTCCATTCATCTTTCAGTTCTGTACCATCTGTAATTTATTCTTCATCTTCTTAATCCAGTTGTATGACTATAAATTGGCCAGCCATACCACAGTTGAGAAGAGAATCACACTTTAATCAATCTCCTCTGTTCTAACCCCCATTAATCTTCCAGCTCTGTACCACCCTAATTTATTCTTTGTCTTCTCAACCTGATTGTATGACTATAAATTGACCATACCACATATAAATGGCCATACCACACTTATGAGAAAAACATAGATGTGACTCCTGTGTGCATGTCCATTGTCAGATTCTCCCCATGTATACATGATTGATGAAAACACCCTGCCTAAGCCGGGAAAATTCAAAGTACTCAATTAATTCCTGAACATATATTTACTGATGATTGTTAAATTCAAAATGAAATATTTTTTAAAAGAAAAGGGACATAGAATGAAACTGCTATAAAGGCGGAGGACAGTTGTGAAGGTCTCAGGGGAAGTTAGAAGGGATGGGATCTAGAGTACAGATAATGTGGCTATCTTTAGAAGGAGAAAAGAATATCTCTTCCCTTCAGCCTGGACAAAAGGATGAGAGGCTAGCTGTGAGGACAACACTTTACTGGAGAAGAAAAATGTAAATCAATGAGGGAGCTCACACCTCACATTCTCAACCTTCACTATAAGGGTGAAAGTTCAGATTTTCAGTAAAGGCGGGGAAAAGGTTTAAGGAGAAATGAGATGTCTGGGGGAAATCAATAAGGAAAGAATAAAAGAAACGACGAGCAGCATTAAATCCTTCAGTACATATTTACCCAGTTAAAGTTGGGGCTAGATCTAAAAATGTTGCCTTTTTTTTCATTTCTTCTTCCAGATTGTCCTTCACGTCTGTGTATTTGCATTCCCAATCAGTTATTCTCTCCTTTGTTTCACTGGAGAGACTTACCACCATGGTTTCAAGTTGCCCTATTATGCCAATTATTTCTGTTGTACCTGCCATAAATTCTGCTTTCATGATTCTTATTTCTCTTTCAAACCATTTAGGAACTTCCTGCTATGGTTCCTTGCTCTTTTGGGAATCCATAGGGTCCTTTGGCTCATCAGGTCTGGATTCATTTTCCTTTGTCTTAAAATATTTATCCAAAGATACCTATTTTCTTTTACCTGATCTAGAGTCCATATTCCTTTCTGTTACTGATATCTGCTTGTGGTCAAAATGTTTCAGTTCATTCTTTTCCTTCTGAAAGCTTTAGCAATCAGTCTTTTTTCCCTTATTTTCTCATATTGCTGAGTTTCTGACTTCTTTCCCTTTGACTGTGGCTTCCTTTGGGGTCTAAACCTTTAAAGGCCTCTTAGACTCCTTACATTCAGTGAAATTCACAATTTTGCCAGCTTTATTATCTACCCCAAGTGACTTCAGGGGAGGTGGCGGGGGAGAGACCAGAACTGGACCCAGCTGAATGTTGGGTCCTTTACTTCAGACAGGCCTGGTGTACGCTCACACACTCAGTCTGGTATCCTGCCCCAGATCCCTCTGTTCCTCAGTTCTCTAGCTGAGTATTGTTGCAACACAGAACACTGCCAGTCCCAGCAGCACAGTGAAGAGCTGGAGAAGGTAAGAGTTGAGCTTTGTTGCAAGCCTGTGCATAGGAGGTACTGAATGAGCATGTTAGGGGTTAGAGATTGAATTCCTGTGCTGTTAATTCATCAGATTCTTACCTCCTGAGGGTTCCTGGGTATCCTAGACTGTGGAGTCAGTTGAAATTGCTTTATCTCTGTTGCAAAATTCCTATTTTGGAGAGGTTTGCAAGTTCATGAGGATTGGAGAAAATATTTAGTCCTCCATCTTGATGGTCATGTGATCCAGAAATCTGAAATAATAGTCTAGGCTATGAGATAACAAGGGCTGGAACTAGTGTGGAGACATTAAGAATGGAGTGAAAGGGCAGGGGATGGCCAAATTCTGGTATCTGAATGTAACAGAATATTATTGTCCCATAAAAAAAGGATAAATATAGGAATTCAGAGAAACTAGGGGAAGAAATATAAAAACTGATGAAGAATGAAGGAAATAGAACCAGGAAAATAACTGACACGATGACTATAATAAGGTATAAATGAAAAGAGCCCAATACTATATAACTATATTGGCCACAAGGAGAGATGAGGAAATGTACTTCCTTCCTTTTGTTAGTGAGTTGAGGTACTATGGGTTTATCATGGTTTGTGGACTGTTAGACCCAACTGCTGCACTGGGTAGTAGTTTTGCTTAACTGTTTTTTCTTGGTCAGGAGAGCGGGTTCTCTAGTTGTGTGTGGGGTGTGCTGGTGGGGGGAAAGAGAACAGCACAGGTATATCCAGAAATGACTATGACATAAAAAAGAGATAAATAAAAATCATTTTAATAATGAAAGAAATGAAGAACAAGGAGAGACAGTGTGAAGAAGGAGCTATAAACTTCAGTGACCAGATGAATATGGGAATGAGGAGGAGGGAGTCTGAGAAGATTCAGAGGCTTCCTCACCAGTGACTAGAAGATTGGCGATACTATTAAGAAAAAGGAATACGTCAGGAGGAAGAGTCAGATTTTGATGGGAAGGAACGCACTCCCTCCCTCCAAACTTTCAGGAGGCCCCAAAGGTCACCTTGTCTCTCTCAACCCTTTCTGCTCTAAATAACAGCTTCCAAAAACAGAAAAGCTGTTTCTGCTTCCTCCTCCTTTCTCCCCATCTGTACATCCAAAGGTTCTACATTCAAAACAGCATTTTCCCCAGAACACCCATTAACCCAGGCATCGGCTCTACCTATCAAAAGCTACAAGCTTTCTTTGACACTAAGGTGCTTAACAATCTTGCTGCCCTTTCCATCTTCATAGCATGTCATAAAGGGTGACTAACTGCTCTTTGCTAGGGTTCCTCACAGGACTTAGAGGAGAGGATGGATGCTCCCCATTTGTTAAGCTGAGGGAAGGGGACCTGAATTACAGAGGAAGCCTGAGTCAGAGGTAGGATCAGCACTCAGGATTTGTGTGTGTGTGTGTGTGTGTGTGTGTGTGTGTGTGTGTGTGTGTCTCCTAGTCCTCCTCGTCCTTTGTCACTGCTCCTTTGTTCCCCAACTCAGAATGAGATCATAGCTGGGGTCTACTCTGACCTATAATGAAATGCCAAGAACCCAAGAGGAAACACATCCATACCCACACACACACACACACCAGATACTGTGACATCATAAGGGACCCGGTCTTTAAGTCAGAAAATTTAAGCTTGAGCTCCACGCCTCACACTTATTAGCTGTATGACCCTGGACAAGTCACTTAATTCCTGTGCCTGATACTCCTCATTTGTGAAAAATAAAAGAGAGATTGATGGATGGATGGTCATCAGTGAATAAACATTTATTAAGTGCTTACTGTATGTGCTGGGCACTGGGCTAAGTGCTGGGGACCTGACAAAAAGCAAAAGATGGGCCCCGCCCTTGAGTTCCCAACCTAAGAGACAGCATTCAGTAAGGGCTTAAATCATACTACGTACCCCAACCATGACTGAAGTGCTTTTAACTCAAGCGTTCTAGAAATATAAGTGATTGTTACTGTACACAACTGAGAATAAGAGAGAAAAGGGAGTGAGGAAAGGAATTCCTCAAGAGGCGCCTCGCTTACAGAAGGAGACAGAGGCAGTCTCCCTGATCTACTCTCTCACACACACCTGGCAAGGCGTCCTAAGAAATGCACTTCTTGGGTATGCCAGCCCACACTCCTGAAAGGTGTGGCACTAAGAGCTTGGGAGAACATGCAAGTGCAAAGATTAAGTCCAAGGTGTCATTGAGAAAATGCAGCCTTCCAGATGTGGAGAAGCTGCTGCAAGGGCATCTAAATAAGGGAGATGGAACTCTCCAGGCAGCCAGCCAACAAGTAGCAGAAATCCCTGTACCCTGAAAGCCAAAGCCCTCCTTTCCTGTTTTCCACCTTCAGTTACCCATGCACACTGGCATCTCCCTGGCAGGACAGCTCTGGTGTACTATGGAACTCCTCATTTCTGTTTTTCCATTCATGATGGGGAGAGCACTGTTGCTAGGTGCCACATGGATTAAAAAGTTCTATGCTTGGAGTCAGGAAGACCTGAGTTCAAATTCTGCCTCTGAGACTTAATCACTTAACTAACATCAGATTCAGTTTTGTTATCTGTAAAATGAGGAGGTTGAACTCAGTGGCCTCTAAGGTCCCCTTCCAGCTCTAAATCTACAGTAGTCCTATGAGTCAGGAGGCCTGAATTTGACTGCCAGATCAGAGCTGCCATGAGGCCTGCCACTTTAATCCTCTAAGCCTCAAGGCCCTCACCTATAAAAGGAATATAAGTAATATATTCACCCCCTATCTGAGGCTCTTGGTCAGACTCAGCACCTTAAGGAGGAAGGGGGAAGGAGAGGTGTCACAAAGACAGGCGTGGCTAGACTAAAGGATGTATCCATAAAAATGACCACTAAGCACCAAAGGAATTTTACCAGTCTCTAAGTGGAGCTGCACCAGCCTCTTCTCAATTGGTATTTTTAAAGGTGCCTGGGGGGTGCTTACCCTGCCTTTGTTAAGAATACCAGCTACTTACTCCCCTAAGTATTAAGCAGAGCAAGCCCCAACTGCTAAAAGCCAATAAGGCCAGTTTGCAGGTCTGGCTGGAACTAAGCCACTCTGTGGTGTGTTCTGACTCAGGGCAAACAGGACCTGGTCCAGGCTGGCACACACCTTTGACATATATTTTGTCAATAGCAATAAGGTAGAGCCCCAAGTAAATCACCTGTAGTGAACACTCAGGTCCCACCCCGGACACATCCTAGCTATGTGACCGACCCTGAGCAAGACACTTAATCTCTCCGTGGCAGTAATCTCTCCCAATGGTAAAGAGCATTTCCCCACAGAGAATTTCCCTATATCAGTGCAGTCACAGGTCTGCTCCCTATCCCTGCCTCTCAACTACCTATATAACACAAGCTTCTTCCTTAAATACAGCAATGGACCAATAAGTACTCCACAGGATTCTTGGAAATGTGAATTATTCTCCCGAGCTTAAGAATTGCAGTAGAGAAGAAAAATGGCTAGAGCTCTGAGCTTGGAGTCAGGAGGCCCAGGGCTCAAAACCCTCCTAATACTTAGTAGCTGTAAGACCCTGGGCAAGTCACAACTTCTCATATGCCTCAACCAATTCCTGGACTTATGTAGATACACAAGATACAAGCATAGATACAGTGTGCATTGAGGAGAGTATTTTGTGCCAGAAGTGACTAAACAGCAGCTCCTTCCCAAACATAGGTACACAGGCCCCTCTGGATGCTCTCCTCAAAGGCCCTGTCCACCATGCTATGGAGAAGCATCTTGGACAGAGCACCTAGGAAGAAGGCAGGTCAGCTCTCTTTCCTAGCAGCCTTGCTCAGCTTCCTCAGAAGACCTGGAGACACTTGAGGGCAATGATGTTCAAATTATATAATCATTTGGTGTTTCTCCTATACCATATATGTGTGTGTATCTATATATACACACATATATATGCTTATAAACACGTTAGTTATAATGACTCTAATGCTGAATCATTTGGTGTTTCTCCTATACAGTATATATGCTTCTATAATCATATGCTAATTATAATGCCTATAATTTATGCTGAGTAATTTGGTGTTTCTCCTATACCATATATATGTGTCTATAATCATATGTTAATTATAATGCATGTAATTAACGCTGAGTAATTTGGTGTTTCTCCTATACCGTCCTGGTTTGGAGATGCACTCCTTTCCTGGGACTGTACACACAAACACACACACCCCAGGAGCCCACACAATACCCAGGTAATATCAAGCATTTAATATCATGCTATCTAACTTGATCGTCAGCAACCCTAGTAAGCAGGAGCTACTGTTATACCATTTCACAGATGAGGAAACTGAGACTGAATCCCAATCTTTAAAGCCTAACCACTCAAACTGATGCCCTTAACAATGACTTGAGCTTCCTGCACACCATATCCAAGATGCTACTCTACAGAATGTCAGAGCTCGTTGGGACCTTAGAGGAGGGCATCCAGAGGGGCCGACAAGAATGTGGAGGCTCAAGATCATGTCATACATAGCCTGGAGAAGAGAAGACTTGAGGACAAGGGAATGACAGTTTTCTTCAAGTTAGGGAGAAGAGGGATGAGGCTTGTTGTTTGGTCTCAGAGGGAGGAATGAAGAGCTATGAATGAAAGTTGCCAAAAGGCAGCTCTCAGCTCTTATAAGGAGAAACTTCCTAACCATTAGAGCTATCCAAAAGTGAATGTCTCTGAAAGTACCAGGTTCCTCTCCAACTCAAATAAAAGAACAGGTTTCAAGCAAAGTCGGCATGAGTTCTGGTATGAAGTTAGACTGGCTGACCTCTGAGGTTCCTTCCTTAGATTCTATTTTATTAGTAAGAACACTTAGCCCAGCCCTTCAATGAACAGATGAGGATACTTGGGCGCAGAGAGGTGAATGGAATTGTGTTCTGCCCCACACCTCGCCCTGTCAGCCAGAGGACCACATGAGTGACCCAAAGGATTCTAACTTCAATGGAGCAAGGGAAGGAAAGTGAATCATAATCCAGCAAACTGACTTTTCCTTCTTGAAGTTCAAAGGTTTAGGGATGCCTATTCATCCTCAGTGCAGACTCAGGACACCATCCTCAAGGTATAGAGAATATGTCCACAGCAGTGGCACAGGGCCTGAATTTGGTGTGAGCCAAGTCTAGAACCAAAGGCTTCCAACCCAAAGTCCTTTCTAACACTGAGATTCTAAAGAAAGCAGGAAGGGGTTCTCAGACCCTTCTAGAGAAATCTCAATTAGTAATTCAATTCAACATGCTTTTATTATGCAGCTACTAAATAAAAATAAATGTGAAAGGAGGTTCAGTGAATATCCCAAAGTTTGATGCAGCATTCATATATGACTTTTCTCATAGCAATAATATTCTATGATACATAAAGATGGATGTTTATTCTTATTGGTAAGGTGTTATTTCAGTTATTTGATAACAAAAACAACAAGAAGAACAAAAATCCCACAGTGAGTTGTTTGTAAATTTCAGAGTAGTTTTGTCAACACAAAGGCGAGGGCTCCAGAAACGGCAGTGGTCCCTTCTTTGGGTTTTCCTCAATAACTGCAAATGTTCCATATATGTTCTGACCTTTTTTGGGGTTAGGATGGGAGAAGCCTATTATTTCTAAAGTCCCAAACACAGAAAACAAAAACCTACAACCAAATGAGCATTCCACTACCTTGTGAATAATAGCTCCACAAATCTCCTGACAGATTTTCTCTGGGCCCCACGTAGTTCCCCAACACTTGCTAGGATTTGTGACCCTACCAGCAGCATCCACAGTTAAAGAGCTATCGTCCTCAAATTTCACTGGTGGCCTGATGATAACTATTGTCAGGCTCTATGCTTACTTTTGGAGGATCCAAAGACAAGAACAAGACTTTACTTGACCTCAAGGAGCTTACATTCTATTATTGAATACAACATGTGCACATAAGGAAATACAAGATATATTCCAGTGGATCTGTGATTTCCTCAAGTGGAGTTCTCTCCAATCATGCAAATCTCAAGTAGGCGAGAACATATATCCCTGCCCGTAAGTTCACCATAGTGGAGAGGTCCACCCAAAGTGCCAGTGAAAGGGTACCAATGGAGTCCTACATCTATCCACTTTTCATTCTTCCTTGCTGTAACATGATCAGCTCATTGTTCTCTTCCCATCATACACTAAAATTCCTTGGTTTAACTATTATTCTTTGGAGTTCCTCATTGGTTACATGCTTCACTCTACTTACACCCACTCATGGGTCTCCCCATTGCCTTCTGGGTGATGCTTGTTTTTAACTCTTGGAGGCAATTAGCTGTATTTCCCATCACATTACTAAACACTGGTACAATGTTAATATTAAAAAGATTGGCCTTTCGCTTTCCTGGGAAGCCTGGGGTCATCAAAGGAACTTTGAAATTTCCCCAAAGCAATTTAGTCTACTGTCCTTTTGTTTTATTCTGGGCCCAGCTGATTATCCAACTATACTATCTTCCCAATATACATACTGATGAACAAACTCTATTCAATGTCCATCTAAATGCATATTGAAATCCAGGCAACAGATGTTCATTTCATCCATTTGGACTTTTCCATGTGGATAAACAGGTCAAAATCCTTTGAAAGATTACAGATCTCTTCCAGGATTCTCTGCGATGATATAATCAGCACAAGGCTATCTGCACACAGGAACTTAACATCCACAGGGAAACCCTCTTCAAACTTGTATAAATACAAGATATGTACAAAGTAAATACAAAGAGATCTCTGAGAGCACAAACAGCTGGGGGGGAAAGGAGAAGGGGAGCTGACTCCGTCACCACCACCACCACCACCATCACCACCACCATCACCACTAGTGGGAAATCAGGAAAGGCCTCTCAAAGGAGGTGGCACTTGAGCTGAGGTTGAGAGGAAGCTAGACGTTTCAAGAGTTGAGGAAGGCGAGCATTCCAGGCTGGGTAACAGCGTAGGCAAAGACTCCAAGGCAAGGGTTGATCAAAGACAGGTATAAGTCCCTTGACTCCCCTTGACTCCAGATCCACCATGCTTTCCACTGTAGCACATAGATTTCTGACCAAGATTATGAAGGAAAGGTCATCTTCACCCCTTTTTCTCCATCCAAAAACACTCTCACCCCTATACTTTCTGAAATTTTATCAATTAGAGATTAATTTGAGTTGATTTCTTCAAGTAGCTTTCCTGTTCTAGGACTTCATATGGCACATTGTTGCATCTCTCTACTTTATAAATACTGTATTACTTTGTATTATTTTTGTGTAGATCTGCCCTCCTAGACTGTGAGCTCCATGAGGGCAGGAACCATACAGACTCCCTACGGCCTTCCACAGTATGCCACAAAGAATTTTGGAAAACAATTACTGAATTCATTCAACAAAAATTTATTGGTCCTATTTGGTGGAAAGCAAGCAAACATTTCTGAGAGTTGGGGGGTAGGGGAATTCTGTTGTTCACATTTTAGCACTTTCCTCCTAACACCCAGCTGAGATGTAAGCACTGAGGAATTTGAGAAGGGAAAGGAGAAACAAGTATTCTGGAGAAGAGGGGGTCAGAGCTGTCTAGAGCATTACAGCAGCAGGTTTGGGGGCAGCCAGAAGGCAGCTCAGAGGAGTTAAGAGAGTAGCACAATCACTGCTTTGTCCCAATGAGGGGAGAGGAAAGGGGGTACCAGGAGATGAGAGAGCAGTGGTGGCAGAGAAGACACGCTTTGACTGGCACTGAAAATTGCTCAGAGCCAGTGAAGCAGGAAGTGGGAGGTGAGGGGTGAGGGGACAGGGAGGAGGGAGGAACTAGTCTGCTGAATGAGTTAGCTTTTCCAACAAAAATTCATGGAATATTTCTCCTAGTGGAGCCCAAGATGCTGTGAAATAAACAAAGATTTACAGTAGGAGCATTTTTTTTGTCATGCATGTGAAGTTTAATTAATTCCCAAGTATTTATTATGCAAGGCACTGGGCTTATATAAGGGAGGAGAGAGGTGATTCACCTTGCCCCTCCACACCCTCAGTTAACGTAGTCACACACACACACACACACACACACACACACACACACACACACACACACACACACAATTTTAATCTGTAAACAAGGCAAACCTAATCCCTTCATGAGGCCAGAACACCCTTCTGATTATGTCAATAAGGGGCCAACTTGACAAAATTAACCCCTGATGGCTTTAAATAGCTAAGCCCTAAGGAACCAAGGTAGTTGAGGCACTGCGAGCTGCCAAGGAAGAGAGAAGTTCTTTCTCCTACTCCTCCCCTCTCCCAATAGCTCAGGGAGCTTTGAAGGGAGATACTGTAGGAGGCAGCTAGGTGGCTCTGTGGATAGAATGCTGGGTCTAGAGTCAGGAAGATCTGAATTCAAATCCAGCCTCAAAACCTCTATTAGCTGTGTGACCCTGGGTCAGTAAATCACTTAACCTCTGTTTGCCTTACCACTCTAGCATCTTTACCAAGAAAATCCCATGGCTGGACCATGGTATGGTCCATGTGGTCCTAAAATGAAGGATACAACTAAACAACAACATTGTAGGTGAGGTAGGTAACACCAAATCAATCAGAGAGCAGACACACATCCCAGGCTGTCTTTAAGGGCACCTTCAGGAAAAGGGAGCTCTGGCAATTAAGAGTCTGAGAAGAGATGCTGAGGGTATGCTCAAACCAAGCTGGCTGTACAATTTTATACTGATTGTCTAGACTTAAGAAAGTAATGGAGAAAATACAGGTTTAACTTGAAAGTGAATTGTGCGTACAATAAATATACGCACACCCTGCATGTAAATAATTCAGATTAAACTTAAAAGTGTGCTGTGCCTACAGTATTTTTTCCATAGAGGCGGTTGTTAAACATTTAGTAGCACACACCTACAGGGAGCCTGCCAGGAAGAAAGACTGCACCCAGGGAGGGCTGCATGAGGACTCTCTGAAGAGAGAAAGGTCTTCTGGGCCCTGCATTATCAGTTACCATACATGTATCCTACGCATGTGCCTCATTCCCATTAGATTCAAAGTTTGAACTCACTTTTTTCCAGAGAATCTTGTGCATTTATGTGAGAACATGCCTCGGATTTACTGAGGGAATGTTTTGGTCACTGTTGCTTTTACTGCGCCATCTTGCTAGTTGCCAAAGAGCTAATTATATCCGCTAAATTGTTCCCAGGAAGCATGGGGTGGGCACACTTGGGCTAGCTGCATGGACCCACAAAGAAAGGCAGTCCCTAGAACTTGAGTTAGCAGCTGCCCTCTGGGACCAAGTTAGAGAATTAGCTCTGAGGCGTAGTTATATGTGGCATCTGCCCTGCCTCTACACCCTGTAATACCTTGAGACTGCCATGTTCACCACTTACGGAACCTAAGGACCTCTGGGCCTTGCAATGAATGTCTAGACCTTTCCATCTGCCCCGTTGAATTTGCTTTCATGTGGCGTCTCTCCAATTAGACAGGCAGCTAGGTGGCACAGTGGATAGAGTGCTGGGCCTCTCAAGAGGACTCATCTTCCTGAGGTCAAATCTGGCCTCAGACACTTAATAGCTATGTGACCCTAGGCAAGTCACTTCACCCTTGCTTACCTTGAAAAGGAAATGGCAAACTACTCCAGAATCTTTGCCAAGAAACCCCCAAATGGGATCACAAAGATTCGGAAAAAACTGAACAACAGTAATAACTCCCCTATTAAGAGTATGAATACCATTGAGCAGAGTGGTCTCATTTTCTCTGTATCCTCAGCACATGGCATAGCAAAGGGGTGGGGAACCTGAGGCCACAAGGCCATACGTGACCCTCTCATCCTCAAGTGAACATTGCTCTGTAAATTTTGGATTCAGTCAAAGGGCTGCACTTGAAGACCTAGAGGGCCACGTGTGGCCTCAAGGCCACAGGGTCGCACCCCTGGCATAGTGCTCAGCACAGAATAAGCGCCCAAAGAGTGAATCTTTTCTCTTTCACAACCTTGTCCCCTCTTTCTTCACTTCTCTCTTCCTATTCAATATCTCCCATTCTGAAGTCCTGTTTCAGGCCTGCCTGTGGCATTTACAAACACTGCTCTGCTCTGTCCAGGGGTGTCCCAGGGCCAGTATGGTCAGGCTAAGGAGAACTGACCATGAACATGTCAGTGTGGGCATCTGACAACAGCAGCTAGCATTCACACAGCACCAAGGTATGACAGGCATCATGCCATGCACTTTACAAATATCTTATTTCATCCTCATGATCACCCTGGAAGATAGGTACTGTTACCATCCCTGTTTTACAACTGGAGAAACTGAGGCAAACAGAGTTTGCTTAAGTGACTTCCCAAGACCACACCAAGTGTCTGAGGCTGGATTTGAACTCAAGCCTTTCTAACTCCAGGGCCAGCTGACACTGTGCCACTCCGATTGATTGTTTTGTTGATGGTTTAGACTTAGAAAGTGAGAAGAGAATAGGAATAATGCAAATTAAGCTTAAAAGTGTGCTGTGCCTACAGAAGAGCCAGTTGTGAAACATTCACCAGCACCCTTCTGACTCTTTGCCCCAGGGACAAAGAGCTTCCCATCCCAGCTGGGCATTTCCACCCATCACCAGCACTTTACAGCTTTTAGCTGCTGGGATCTTCTTGAATGGCGCAGTCAATCAACGTACAAGCACCAACTGTGTACTAAGCTGTGAGGCAACAAAGACAAATACATACATACATACATACATACATACATACATACATACATATATATATATATATATATATATATATACACGAAACAATCCCTGTGTCCTTGAGGAGTCTACATACTCTCGAGGAACTCACGTGAAAGCATGTATAACATAATACAAAATAAATAATATTTAATTAAGTAAAGATACAAAATTAGTTGTAATTCAACCACCAGGGAGTTAGGGAGGGAGTGCACTAGCTGTTTGGGAGGAGGGGGAATCAGGGAAGACTTCCTGTAGAAGACAATACTTGAGCTAGGTCACCAAGAGCACCCTTGGGCCATTACAGGGTGGAAGGGAGAAGAGAGGAAAGGAGGAAGTTTGGGGGTCACAAGCATGATGTAGCATAAATATCAGAACAACCATTTATTTTCACTTGGGCAAGGAGTCCCCTTCCCCCAACTCATCCACCTCTGCCATAAGGTTCAAAAGTTGTCATCTAGCTGGTAGATAAGATCCCAAGTGTCCTTCCTGGGTTTATTGCCACTCCCTCCTTGGCAAACACAAGCCTACTGCTTCTCTCTCTAAAGTCAGAGCCCTGTGACCTGCTGGGACATGCTTTATTTACAAGTAGTTCCTCTGTAAGCAAAGGTATTTACAGAGAGGCCCTGGGAAGTTAGGCCTCCTAGGGTGGGTACAGGTACTAAACTCCCCTGATCTCCAATCTTCTTTATCAAGCCAGACTCGAGGGGTAAAAACAAAACAAAACAAAAAAACCAAGCTGAAGTCACTAACAGTCTCCTGACTTCCCATGTGGACAAACGGTGCCAGAGAGGAAGACTGTAAAGGAAAGGCCTCTTATGTAACCAAAAGGACAGCAGTTTTGCAAAGAGCAGTCTATTTTTATAGGAATAATCAAGTAAATCATGAAACAAAGAAGCTGGAGTGCACACAATCCCAGAACTGAGTAACAGAGATGTGTGCGTGCTTAGTCACCCAAGCCCAATCGTGGACAGAGAGCTGTTTCCAATCCTTGACAAAGGAGGGGGTGGGAAGGGAGGGAGAGAGATGCTAAAAGCAGACAGAGAGTCTAAGAGACCTTAAAGGAAATATAATTCAACCCCTTCCTTTTAAAGATGAGAAAATGAGGTCTCTTTGAAGAGGCTGTCATTCAATGCTCACAGTCACCCAGGTATAAAGGAGCAAAAGCAGAATTTGAACCCAGATTCTCTGATTCCAAAGCCATTGCTCTTTCCATGGCAACTCATCTCCTTGGTATCAGAAAATAGACTGCTCTTTGCTGGCCTGCTCTCTGTCAGTTACCAAAGAGGAACCTAACAAGACACCTAGCAGGCACTTAATGTTTGTCAAACTGAATTGATGCAAAGCGATTTGAGTTGGATTTTAAAGAATAGGCAGAAATTCAACAAGCCAAGAGTAAGCCTAAGGGAATTCAGAATAAAAAGGGGAGCTTGGAGGTCCAGGGATAGAGGACAGACAGGGGATAAACGGGAGTACTGGGAAAGAAGGCACAGGTAGTACAGTTTGGCTGCAGAGAGGGCGTGGAGAAGACTAATGTAAGAGGAAGGTGGAAAGGGAGGGTAGCACAGGACTTTGAATGTTACTCATTGGGCCACAGGGAGCCACTAGATTTTTGAGCACAGGAGTAATATAGCTAGATCTGTGCATGAGAAAAATTATCCTGGTAAGGTATGAAAGGGTGAAAATGGACAGTGAAGAGGGGAAGACCTGTTAGAAGTTTATTTCTGTTGGGGTGGATAGTAAGGAAGACCTTTGCTAGAACGTGGTGATGGGAAGAGAGATGCTGTGAAAGCAGAATGAGTTATTTACCAGATTTGACAGGTGAAGAAGAGAACAGACCAAGATAAGCCTAAGGTTTTGTCATGAGTGAATGGTGGTGCCATATACAAATGAAATAGCGATTGGGGCAGCACTGGCCCTGGACTCAGGAGGACCTGAGTTCAAATTCGGCCTCAGGCACTTGACACACTTACTAGTTGTGTGACTTTGGGTGAGTCACTTAACCCCCAATTGCCCTCCAAAAAAAATAAAGCAAAAAAAATAAAAATAAAAAATAAATTAGCAAAGTCAGAAAAAGGAGCACATTTAAAGAAGCTTCGTTTTGGACACACTGACTCTGAGGTGCCAGTGGGTCATCCAGGCAGAATATCCTTTCATGTTAAGCCATGTCAAGCTAGAATCTCTTCCTAAGCTGTAGACCTATAACTTACCTAACTGCACTCCACTGTTGCTCCCAAATTCCTCACATTTCATCAAAATAGATTGTGTACTCTAAATTACTGAGCACATGACGTATTGTTAGTGACTCACTTCAGAGGGCGCAAGATACAGCATTGTGGTTGCAGGCATTATTCTTAAGGACAGCTTCTAAAGAGGAAATCCTCCCTGGCCTAACTAGAAATTCTCATGTATGCTGGCACCCAAAGTGACCAGAGGAGAAAGTAGGGAACCAACCTCCTGTCTGAGGGTGTGTTGGGCAGTGCTGTCACAGCAGCAGTCCACATACATAAAGCTAAAGTCTACAGGATAATCTGAAAAGATAGACCCTCCTCCAGATCAGCAGTTCCTTAGAAAAGAATGACCTTTCCTCTTCCTTCTGCTCCTCCCTCTCCCCAAATCACACTAAACAACAAGGATTCCCACATTAAAATTTATACATCTTTGTTGGCTCAAGGTCCATCTGCCTACAGATATTCATTATTAACGTGAAGGTGAAAGGTTTTCTTTTTCCCATTGCTATGGGTTGTGTTTTTAACCCACTTAATTACAGGATAGAAGTGGCCCCTGGTCACTCCAAAGTCTTCTGAAGTGAATCGAGGAGAAGTAAAGGTAGGGGCAGATATGCCAATCAACCCAATTATATGGAAACCATTTTGATACTTAAATTCAGAGCAACTCTTCACTCACTGAAGTCAGTTTCCCAAGCACCTCCAACAAGCCCCTGGTTGTTCGGCCTCTTTCAGGCCTGTCCAGCCTCTGATCAAACACCCCAGCTGTGTGTAAGAAGCACAGCCCTGTATTCCTGAAATGGGAACACCCAGACAGAAAGAGGCACACAAAGGGGCCTGAGCAGAGGCACTCACAAGTAACAAAGGAGGAGTCCTTTAAATAACAGAGTGGGGGAAGGAATGAAGGAATGAACTGATGTCTGGCTCTGATTCTAAGCTTCTGGATAACTGAAGACAGTACAAGTCCATAGCCTGCTGGTGGGTCTGCCTGCCACTAGTCTCCCTCCCCTCCAGTCCATTCTCCACTGAGCTGTCAAACCGAGCTTTCTAAAGCACAGATCTGACCATGTCACCCGTGTCACTCATGTCACATTCAATAAACTCCCATGTCTTCAAATTACCTCCAGGATCCAAAAGAAGATCCTCTGTTTGGCTTTCAAAGCTCTTTGAAACCTGGTTCCTCCTCCCCACACACCTTTCCAATTTTCTTAAACTTTACTCCTTCTCCCTCCCCCCACCTACTCCACAACCCGACACAGGCTTTGAACAAAACATTTCATTTCCTGACCCATGAATTTTCACTAGCTGCTTCCCATATCTGGAATTCTCCCCCTCTGTCTCTGTCTTCCAGGCTCCCTTCGAGTCTTGACCAAAATCATACCTTCAGCAAGAAGTCTTTCCCCCGTCGCCCTGAATGCAGGAGCCTTCCCTCTGCTATTATCTCCAGTTTATCATGCAAACCTATCTTGTTTGTCCACAGTTGTTGGCATGTTGTCTCTCTGATTAGATTGTGAACTCCTGTTTTTGCCTTTCTTTGGATCCCTAACATAATGGCCAGCACACAGTAGGCTTACAGAAAATAAATGCTTATGGATTTGTTGGTGGCTTTAAAAATCCATC
This sequence comes from Pseudochirops cupreus, assembly GCA_028627135.1. Lineage (NCBI taxonomy): Eukaryota > Metazoa > Chordata > Mammalia > Diprotodontia > Pseudocheiridae > Pseudochirops > Pseudochirops cupreus. Next base: position 174,456,087 of record CM053584.1, on the reverse strand, counting down.
GATTAATTTGTTTTTAGGTGCCAATGCAGCTGAAGTTATTAGACAAGGATCAAACTACTTAGATAGAGGGGAAAGGAATGCTGTTTAAATTCTTTGGAGCTCTGGGGAGGGTAAGCTTTCCAGAGAAAATCAAGGGGATAGACCTGGCTAAATTCAAGAAGAGGCAGGTACAGCCTTGCCTATTGTCCCAGACAAAATGGCACAAAAGTGGGCAAGTAATCTATATGGATACTGGAAGTGCAAGACAGTCTACCTAAACTCAGGTTCAAAACCTTCCTCAGCAGCACATACAGAGTGGAGGAATGCCAAAGATATCTCCTTAAATATCATCTAGTTTGACCCTCTAATTTTATTATTTTTACTTTAAATATTTATTTATATCTTTAGTCTTTTACATCACCTATCCCTTTCCTCTATCAGGTGAGTGCCCCCCACCCTGTAAAAAAAAAAAGAATTTTTAAAAACCTTAAGAATAATCAATAAACACACTAACTATTCTTGCCAGTACATGCAATGTTCCTAACCCAAAGTCAAACAAATTGACAAAAGTCAATCCAAACCCATTTTACAGATGAAGAAACTGAAACCAGGAAAGTGGTTCCAAGAATTCCCTTTCTAGTCACAGAGTTGGTATATAAACTGTGGTCCTCTTGGTGGGGTGCTTGGGTACCTGTGCTTGGACCCCAATTCCAAGATCACATTTCTCCCTAGACTCAAAGCACTATCCCTGGCAGTTTCTCCCCAGCCCAAGGACACTATGCCTAGCAATTACTCATGAGTTGGCCCCCAGCAAAACACTCATCTCTCTCCTTGGTATAGTAACAAACTGCACTTGTAGGAATGATTAGTCTGAACTGGCTTTGTACTAGCTCATAAAGATATTCAGTACCCACTGGACTATCTATACCAACTCCCTACCTCATTATATGCATCTTGGACTCCTCATTATGTGCATCCTAGACTTTAGACATATGTACACTCCCTACATCTCTCTTGTCAAACAAGACATTGACGGGTGGCAGACTGGACGATCCTCAGTCAACCCTGACCACTAGTTGACTTAGTGACGTTGCAGGCCCCACCTTGGGCTTTTCCTGGTGAACTCTGGGTAAAATGTCTGCACAATAGAAACTAAAAGTGCATGTTCCTTTAAGAACTGACCACTCATTAACCATTCCCTAATCCTGCCCTGAATCACCTAATTAGCATACCTGGCACATGTTTTACTCTAGATTTTGCTATATAAACTTTAACTGTACCCTTCTAAGGTTGCTGGTTCCTTAAGAATTCTTGCCTGAATTTTCTGAGGCAGAAATTAAAGATATCTTTAAGCGTATGGAAAAATGCTCTAAATTACTATTGATTCGAGAAATGCAAATCAAAACAACTTTGAGGTACCACATCTCTCCAGTCAGATTGGCTAAGATGACAAAACAGGAAAATGACAAATGCTGGAGAGGATGTGGAAAAATTGGAAC